>JARQOC010000006.1:235882970-236572137 GCA_033576535.1 Allobates femoralis
TTGTACGTTCAGTGGAACGTGATTCACCTGGGTAACTGCACTGAGGGCACTATGAAAGGGGTGAAGTACAGCTGCTACTCCTTTCCTGGGCTCTCAAAGGTGGGTGCTTCAGGTGTACAGGGGTCTAGACTCCCTGGTCGTGGTGCTGGGTTCTCTGCGGTGTACGTGAAAATTCCCACAGCTCGGTTCCAGTAACCGGATTATTGGGAGAGTTAAGGTACCTTTACACGCCGCGACGGATGGCTGGATACATCCCGCTACTTCACGTGCACGAGCACGCTCAAACGGTTACAAACGGTCAACGCATCACCTTTACACGCCGCGACAAGATGCACTACGCCACGCTACATCTATAGCTAGCTACATCGCCGGGTGTCTCAAGTAGCCAGCTGTAGCTCATTTACACACCGCTATAACCAGCTACTATGGGCGTACCTGGTGCAGCAGGGACAGCACATAGGCGTGCCACAATTGTGGATTACGAGCCGTCCGTACGCTGATAGGACGAAGCAATAACATCCTGATTGGGCAGGCAACGCAGGAGGCTGAGTAATACAGCACGCTCGAGCGATTGTGTAGTGTGACTCGTCAGCTCCTTAAATATGCCTCCCTATACAGCGACTACCAATCGTCATGCAGCAGCTTCCACCAATGATCGCACATGGGGCGCGGTAACACGGAGCCAGGGTCACGCCTTAGCTACATTGCAGCTACATCGCAGGCTGTCCCGAGTTCCCTTCCGTTGCTTCTTTACACGCCGATACAGCTCGCTACCATCGGCGTTGTAGCCATCAGTTTTCGAGCAGAGCTAGGAAACAGATGTATCTGTTGCCGGCTGTATCGTCACGTCTTCAGACGCCGCTACGACGGACTACATTGGCGCTACAAGCTACATTTGTAGCCTGTAGCGGGATGTATCCAGTCTGCCGTCGCGGCGTGTAAAGGTACCTATAGAGTAACTCTTCTGTCCCTGAGAGGTGCTTTCCTCCTGTCCTCTGACCCCAGTTGCAAGGGTCTCTCACTTGCTGGGTGTGCTGGTTTGGGCCTAGTGTGGCTCCAGAACCAGTAACTGCACACTTACTGCAGCTCTCCTAGAGTCTGCACACTCTGTTGTTTCTCTCTCCAGGACCCTATTTATAGGGGGAACTGGCTTAAGGTGACCAGTGGAGCTCCCCCTAGAGACCTGGGGTGAAACAGGGTGTTCTAAAGGTGTTGTTAGTGGTGAGTGCTGCTTGCTGTGTACATTCCATTTGTGTACCAAGAGTTCTGTGGTGCCCCAACCAGGATGCCAGGGTGCCACATATATTCTTTACATATATATTGTATATTGAATGGAGGAATGAAGGCTGAAAAAAAGTGGACTTCGACAATTATATATTAACTAGATGGTGGCCCGATTCTAACGCATCGGATATTCTAGAATATGTATGTAGTTGACATGCTATGACTGACAGAACTTGTTCAGTCAACATGAGTGAACTAATATATATATACCGTATTTTTCCTTTTATAAGACGCACTTTTTTTCCTCCAAGTTTTGGAGGAAAGTGGGGGTGTGTCTTATAAAAGGAATATAACATTCTAGCATCCTCAGTTGCTTGGGAGGGGGGACAGCAGTGAAGTGGGGACAGAAGTGACAGGGAATGGTCCCTGCTGAAGAATCAGGCGGCAGGAGCACCACGTGTCCCCGGCTCATTATCTACTTAGATATTCACTTCACTTGCTCCCAGTCTCCACCCACCTCTCTGCACTGAAGACAGCGAGGAGAGGTGAGAGCACAGGGAGCAGGAGAAGCTGCTTAGCCGGCACACATGGTCTCTCTCCAGCTTCCTGCAGTGGCTGGGGAGAATGTGTGCTGGAGATAGTGAGAACGGAGGAGCGGGGCACAGCTGCTGTAAGTGAATCAGCACTGAGCTTTGTGCTGATTCACTGCCATGTAGTCAGGGGCAGAGCAGGGAGATCGGTACCTTATCACAGTGTCCTGGCCTCACTTCCTCTGCTCTCTGTAATGTGTCCTGCTGAGCCCTGCACAGTGCAGAAATCCAGGAAGCTCGGTCTGCAGTTGAGGAGCTTCTGTGTATGGAGAGCAGGGCTGGAGCCTGCATAACACCAGTGTACAACTCCTGTATCTACATCCTGCATCTATAGGTCAAGCTCTGCTGTGATGACTTGTAATTAGGAGACAGGGCTGGAGCATTATATTTCAGCACAGTGTATAGACCCCCTCCCTGGCCCTCCCTCATACAGTACATCACATCAGAACTTGATCTGCAGACTATCGCCACTTCCTTGATTTCAGCAGGGTGATGGCAAAGCAGGATACATTAAAGTGAGTGCACATGTATATGTAACATAACCACTAATAAAGTTAACACTGCCAATACTGTGCTTAACTAGAACTTCAAGCATGCTATAGGATCTACAGTACATGCTGGGAGTTATAGTTCTTAAAGGGGTTGCCACTACATGAACAAATCCCATCTCATTCACCTTTTTGGCCCTTGTATAATTAAGGCTGCCTTCACACTTGTGTCCCCCTCTGCGGTGTCCTGCAGAGGGGGACCGCAAGCTGAGAGCAGGCACTGCAAGTCCCTATGTTTAACATGGGGACTTGGGTGCCTGCGCTCGGGTGCAGATTGGCGTGCGCACCCATTCACTGCAATGTATGATTTGTACGCAGGCGGATGCATGCGCACAAATCATACAGTCTCGTCCGCACTAGGAACACATGTCGCATTCAGGGTGTGGACGAGAGTGTGTGACTTGTGCGCAAGTATACGCATGCGTACAAATCATACATGGCGGTGAATGGGTGCCATGCCAATCTGCCCCTGAGCGCAGGCACCCGCATCCCCATGTTAAACATAGGGACTTGCGGTGCCTGCACTCAGCTTGCGGTCCCCCTCCACAGGAAGCAGCGGAGGGGAACGCTAGTGTGAAGCCAGCCTAAAAAAGACCATACTTACCCACAATGCTGCAGCGGTTCCAACATTGTCAAAAGTTGCATAGTCATCTCCCATGTGACATTGATATGAGACTCAGCCCTCCGACCAGTCAGTGCTGGCGTCTGTCTCCCCGCCATCAGACACTGGAGCTAGAAGTCATTGGTGTTGCTCACATGCTGCTCCTGCATCCAAAGGAGACAGATGCCAGCGTTGACTGGTCGCAGGGCCTGACTGTCATATCAAAGTCATTTTTTGCTTCAAATATTTTTTCCCTATTTTCCACCTCCAAAATCTGGGTGCGTCTTATAATCCGGTGCGTCTTATAAAGCGAAAAATACGGTATATATATATATATATATATATATATATATATATATATATATCAGCGCTATGGTATATGGTGGTACATTACAGCACATGTATAGCAGCACTATAGTGTATGGCAGTACATTACATGAATAGCAGCGCTATGGTTTATGACAGTACATTACATATATAGCAGTGCTATGGTATATGGCGGTACATTACAGTACATGTATAGCAGCGCTATGGTACAGTGGTGTTCAAAAGTCCTGCATAGGCGTGAAGAAAACTATATACAGTTAGGGCCAGAAATATTTGGACAGTGACACAAGTTTTGTTATTTTAGCTGTTTACAAAAACATGTTCAGAAATACAATTATATATATAATATGGGCTGAAAGTGCACACTCCCAGCTGCAATATGAGAGTTTCCACATCCAAATCGGAGAAAGGATTTAGGAATCATAGCTCTGTAATGCATAGCCTCCTCTTTTTCAAGGGACCAAAAGTAATTGGACAATGGACTCTAAGGGCTGCAATTAACTCTGAAGGCGTCTCCCTCGTTAACCTGTAATCAATGAAGTAGTTAAAAGGTCAGGGGTGGATTCCAGGTGTGTGGTTTTGCATTTGGAAGCTGTTGCTGTGACCAGACAACATGCGGTCAAAGGAACTCTCAATTGAGGTGAAGCAGAACATCCTGAGGCTGAAAAAAAAGAAAAAATCCATCAGAGAGATAGCAGACATGCTTGGAGTAGCAAAATCAACAGTTGGGTACATTCTGAGAAAAAAGGAATTGACTGGTGAGCTTGGGAACTCTAAAAGGCCACGGATGACAACAGTGGTGGATGATTGCCGCATACTTTATTTGGTGAAGAAGAACCCGTTCACAACATCAACTGAAGTCCAGAACACTCTCAGTGAAGTAGGTGTATCTGTCTCTAAGTCAACAGTAAAGAGAAGACTCCATGACAGTAAATACAAAGGGTTCACATCTAGATGCAAACCATTCATCAATTCCAAAAATAGACAGGCCAGAGTTACATTTGCTGAAAAACACCTCAAGAAGCCAGCTCAGTTCTGGAAAAGTATTCTATGGACAGATGAGACAAAGATCAACCTGTACAAGAATGATGGGAAGAAAAAAGTTTGGAGAAGAAAGGGAACGGCACATGATCCAAGGCACACCACATCCTCTGTAAAACATGGTGGAGGCAACGTGATGGCATGGGCATGCATGGCTTTCAATGGCACTGGGTCACTTGTGTTTATTGATGACATAACAGCAGACAAGAGTAGCCGGATGAATTCTGAAGTGTACCGGGATATACTTTCAGCCCAGATTCAGCCAAATGCTGCAAAGTTGATTGGACGGCGCTTCATAGTACAGATGGACAATGACCCCAAGCATACAGCCAAAGCTACCCAGGAGTTCATGAGTGCAAAAAAGTGGAACATTCTGCAATGGCCAAGTCAATCACCAGATCTTAACCCAATTGAGCATGCATTTCACTTGCTGAAATCCAGACTTAAGACGGAAAGACCCACAAACAAGCAAGACCTGAAGGCTGCGGCTGTAAAGGCCTGGCAAAGCATTAAGGAGGAAACCCAGCGTTTGGTGATGTCCATGGGTTCCAGACTTAAGGCAGTGATTGCCTCCAAAGGATTCGCAACAAAATATTGAAAATAAAAATAATTTGTTTGGGTTATGTTTATTTGTCCAATTACTTTTGACCTCCTAAAATGTGGAGTGTTTGTAAAGAAATGTGTACAATTCCTACATTTTCTATCAGATATTTTTGTTCAACCCTTCAAATTAAACGTTACAATCTGCACTTGAATTCTGTTGTAGAGGTTTCATTTCAAATCCAATGTGGTGGCATGCAGAGCCCAACTCGCGAAAATTGTGTCACTGTCCAAATATTTCTGGCCCTAACTGTATTTCATACTTCTGCATCTCTACAGTGAAACTGGTGGAACATATATGTTTTTGTAATCCCTCATTGTATGCCATACTCATTTTTGAATGTCCCAAGTGTATAAATTGTTATGGTAAGCGCATTTTTGATATTTTTTTTTACAACATAACCATACCTACACCAGTACAGTGTGTAGAATGGTGAACAGGTTTCTAAGTTCATTAACTTTCAATGCAAGTTCACACAGACTTAAATTTTACTTTTTAAGATTTATTATTTTTTATTTAATTCAGAGTCCTGAAAAGGGCCTTTTGAGTGCATCTTTAGCTTCTAATACTTTATTGGCCAGCCTTTGCTCTTGAGCACCAACTTGCATCTCTGTGGCATTGAGTGAACAAGCTTCTGCAGATGTTCACGAGTGATGATGCGGTTTCAGGCCTGTATCAGAGCCTCAATCAACTCTCTCTTGGTCCTTGGCTGTTTTTTAGATATCTCTATTGATACCTTGTGCCACAAATTTTCAATTGGATTGAGGTCCGGGGATTGGGCTGGCCAGTCAATAGTAGCCACCTTGTTCTTTTTTTTCCATTCTGTTACTGTCTTAGCTCTATGACAAGGAGCATTATCATCCTGGAAGATATAATCCCCTGAAAACAGGTGTTGAGCAGAAGGCAGCATATTCTTATTAAGGATGTCTATGTATTTTTTTGCATTAACCATACCCTCCACTATATGAAGCCTTCCAACACCATTGGCTGCCATACAGCCCCAGACCATTACTTTCATCGGATGTTTCACAGAGAAGCTCAAACACTCTGGCTTGTACTCTTCATGTGGAAACCTTCTCACATAAGACTTGCCATCATTTCCTAAAATGCAAAAAGTGCTTTCATCACTAAATAGCACTTTTTCCCACTCCTCCTTCCTCCATTTTGAATATTTCAATGCCCACAGTTTTCGCCTTTGTCTTTGTATGGCTGTCATCAATGGCTTCTTTCGGGCCTTGCACCCTCTCAATCCTGCTTCCAAACATCTCTTCCTAACAGTTGATGTTGCTACCTCAATTTTGCACTTTTCTTGCCATTCTCGCAGAAGCTGAGGAGAGGTGAGCTTTCGATTGGCAAGGGATGTTCTTATCAGTACTCTATCCTCCCTTTTAGTTGACTTTCTGGGCCGACCAGATCTGGGCCTGTCCTGGGTAATTCCAAGCTGCTTATGTTTCTGCAAAATTCTTACGACTGTACTCTGATTACAGCTGACCTTCCTTGCGATCTGGGGGCCAGTATAACCCTCTTCATGTAGCACCACAACTCGCACACGATCCGCCACTGACAAAAATCTGAAGGCTCCCATCATAGAGCTCTACAGTATGATTCACTAGATAGACCAACAGATAAAACAAACAAACAAAGCAGCAGATGTGATGCAATGTAATGGAATGTGATTGGCTGCCATATCCAGGTTATGATTGGTCACAAGAACCTCATCTGTGATTGGCTAATTTTGGATCTGAAGCTGTACAATATTTAGTTGTGCTTTCAATTCCCATATTGTTGCAATAATTTCAGGCAAAACTGCTTCAAAAGCTAAAAATATTACAGGGAGAGAATGCAAAATTGTATTCCGAACAAAACCATATATAATATGTCATATTAGCATCGAAGATATTCGACAGAAAACGTTTAAAACTTGAAAAATCAATTTATCCTGTGCCTATGCAGGACTTTTGAACACCACTGTATATGGCGGTACATTACAGTACATGTATAGCAGCACTATAGTATATGGAGGTACATTACAGCACATGTATAGCAGCGCTATAGTATATGGCAGTACATGTGTAGCAGCACTATGGTATATGGCGGTACATTACAGTACATGTATAGCAACGCTATAGTATATGGCGGTACATTATAGTACATGTATAGCAGCACTATACAGTCATGGCCAAAAGTTTTGAGAATGACACCAAAATTATATTTTCACATGATCTGCTGCCCTCTGGTTTTTATTTGTGTTTGTCTGATGTTTATATCACATACAGAAATATAATTGCAATCATATTATGAGTACCAAAAGGTTATATTGACAGTTAGAATGAGTTAATGCAGCAAGTCAATATTTGCAGTATTGACCCTTCTTCTTCAGGACCTCTGCAATTCTCCCTGGCATGCTCTCAATCAACTTCTGGACCAAATCCTGACTGATAGCAGTCCATTCTTGCATAATCAATGCTTGCATTTTGGCAGAATTTGTTGCTTTTTTGTTTGTCCACCCGTCTCTTGATGATTGACCACAAGTTCTCAATGGGATTAAGATTTGGGGAGTTTCCAGGCCATGGACCCAAAATCTCTATGTTTTGTTCCCTGAGCCATTTAGTTATCACCTTTGCTTTATGGCAAAGTGCTCCATCATGCTGGAAAAGGCATTGTTGGGCGCCAAACTGCTCTTGGACGGTTGGGAGAAGTTGCTCTTGGAGGACATTCTGGTACCATTCTTTATTCATGGCTGTGTTTTTAGGCAAGACTGTGAGTGAGCCGATTCCCTTGGCTGAGAAGCAACCCCACACATGAATGGTTTCAGGATGCTTTACAGTTGGCATGAGATAAGACTGGTGGTAGCGCTCACCTCTTCTCTCCTGAATAAGCTGTTTTCCAGATGTCCCAAACAATCGAAAAGGGGATTCATCAGAGAAAATTACTTTACCCCAGTCTTCAGCAGTCCACTCCCTGTACCTTTTGCAGAATATCAGTCGGTCCCTGATGTTTTTTCTGGAGAGAAGTGGCTTCTTTGCTGCCCTCCTTGAAACCAGGCCTTGCTCAAAGAGTCTCCGCCTCACAGTGTGTGCAGAAGCACTCACACCAGCCTGCTGCCATTCATGAGCAAGCTCGGCACTGCTGGTAGTCCGATCCTGCAGCTGAAACAGTTTTAAGATACGGTCCTGGCGCTTGCTGGTCTTTCTTGGGCGCCCTGGAGCCTTTTTGACAACAATAGAAGCTCTCTCCTTGAAGTTCTTGATGATGCGATAGATTGTTGACTGAGGTGCAATCTTTGTAGCTGCGATACTCTTCCCTGTTAGGCCATTTTTGTGCAGTGCAATGATGGCTGCACGTGTTTCTTTAGAGATCACCATGGTTAACTGAAGAGAAACAATGATACCAAGCACCAGCCTCCTTTTAAAGTGTCCAGTGGTGTCATTCTTACTTAATCATGACTGATTGATCGCCAGCCCTGTCTTCATCAACACCCACACCTGTGTTAATGGAACAATCACTAAAACGATGTTAGCTGCTCCTTTTAAGGCAGGACTGCAATGATGTTGAAATGTGTTTTGGTTAAAGTTCATTTTCTAGGCAAATATTGACTTTGCAAGTAATTGCTGTTAAGCTGATAACTCTTTATGACATTCTGGAGTATATGCAAATTGCCATTAGAAAAACTGAAGCAGTAGACTTTGTTAAAATTAATGTTTGTATCATTCTCAAAACTTTTGGCCATGACTGTAGTATATGGTGGTACATTACAGTACATGTATAACAGCTCTATGGTATATGGCGGTACATTACAGCACATGTATAGCAGCACTATAGCATATGGCGGTACATTAAAGTAAATGTATAGCAGCGCTATGGTATATGGCGGTACATTACAGTACATGTATAGCAGCACTATAGTATATGGCGGTACATTACAGTACATGTAGAGCAGCACTATGGTATATGGCTATACTCCCCTTTCCACGGCCCCCCGCTCCTCCACAGTAAAAGTAAAAAAAATCCTCCGACGGGGGAAGGGGGGGGAGGGGAGGGGGCAGGATGGAGCCGACGGGGGGGTGGCAGGATGGAGCTGGTGGGGGGGGCAGGATGGAGCCGGCAGCAGGGGCAGGATGGTGGTGGCAGGGGGAGGGGCAGGATGGATGCGAGGATACTCACCCGTCCGCCACCTCACAGGACCTGTGGTTGCCTGGGAAACCGATCAGCTGATCGGTTTTCCAGGCAACCACAGGTCCTCAAGTCATAGAGGAGCTAGAAGACATAGGTGGAGCGCTCTGGCGGACGGGTGAGTATCCTCTATGAGGGTTTTTTTATTTTAGTATCACCAAGCAGCGGGGGGGCAGGAGGAGCGGGGGGGCCGCAGGGACAGGAGGAGCAGGGGGCCGCGGGGAGAGGAGGAGCGGGGGGCCGCGGGGACAGGAGGAGCAGGGGGCCGCGAGGACAGGAGGAGCGGGGGGGCCGCAGTGACAGGAGGAGTGGGGGGGCAGAGGGTGCCGCGAGAAGCGGAGGGGGCAGTAAGAGCAGGGGTGCCGCGGGGGGCTGTGAGGAGAGCCGCCGCTGCGGTCACCGTGTATCCCGGCGAGAGCCGGGCTGCAAATAGGCGCGAAATTCGAACTTTGAATTCTCGCGCCTATTTGCATAGTCTGCGCTCATTGGTTGCCCGCCTCTGGCGGGCGCCAATGAGCGGCCTGTGTCTGGCGCACGATTTTGGCGACAGACACACGCGAAAAACCCTTAGACAGTTATATAGTAGATATTGTGAAACATAAAAATAAAAATTAATAACCCGCCTATCACGGAAGTACAAAAAAAAATATAGGAAACTTTTTTTAAAAAAATGATTTTTTTTTTATCTTATAGGATCGATTCTGGAACAAAAAGAAAAAGGAAAAAAACTAAATGTATCAGGCGCTACATTGCTGGAGAGGAAAGAGACGTCAGATTACTTTAAACCAATGTTTGAAATATAGTATTAAAGCTATCAGGAAAAAAAATTATTTAGAAATATACTATATATATTAAAAATGTATTTATTATTTTATTCTTAATTTTATTTCTCTATATATTATTCTGTTGTCGTAAAATATATATATATACTAGCTGTACTACCCGGCTATGCCCGGGTTAATAAATAACTTATGCTAGCTATAACAAAATAGAATTTGAATATGTCATATTAATGACCTGTAGGAAAATAGAAGCTGAGCTGTGATTGGTTGCTATAGGCAGCCTGATAAATCTCCAGCCAACAGTAAACCCTCCCCCCAGTCGGGCAGTATATGTTACCTCACACATACACATAATAGACAGCTCATGTGACTGACATCTGCCTTATTTTCCTATATGGCACATGTGTTGAACATTGGCTGTTTTTAATCAGATGTTAATTTTTGGAAATTAAAGATAGCACACGTATGAGGCGAGTTCTGTGAGGCAATTTGTGCACATCTTTGTCTGTCTGTGTGGTGTGCGTGTCCCTGGGGTGTTTGTGTGTGTGTGTGTCCCTGTGGGGTGAGTGCATGTGTCCCTATAGGGTGTGTATGGGTGTGTGTGTCTGTGGGGGGGTCTGTGTGGTGTGTGTGTCTCTGTGTTGTGTGTGTCTTTGTGGTGTGTGTGTGTGTATCCTTGTGGGATGAGTGCCTGTGTCCCTATAGGGTGGTATGTGTATGTCCCTGTGGGGGGGTCTGTGTGGTGTGTGTGTCTCTGTGTTGTGTGTGTCTTTGTGGTGTGTGTGTCTGTGGGGTGAGTGCATGTGTCCCTATAGGGTGGTACAGTTGTGGCCAAAAGTATTGACACCCCTGCAATTCTGTCAGATAATACTCTGTTTCTTCCTGGATCTAATTCCACACCAAACATAAAAAAGGGGGTGGACAAAAGTATTGGCACTGTTAGAAAAATCATGTGATGCTTCTCTACTTCGTGTAATTAACAGCACCTGTAACTTACCTGTGGCATTTAACAGGTGTTGGCAATAAGTAAATCACACTTGCAGCCAGTTGACATGGATTAGAGTTGACTCAACCTCTGTCCTGTGTCCTTGTGTGTACCACATTGAGCATGGAGAAAAGAAAGAAGACCAAAGAACTGTCTGAGGACTTGAGAAACCAAATTGTGAGGAAGCATGAGCAATCTCAAGGCTACAAGTCCATCTCCAAAGACCTGAATGTTCCTGTGTCTACCGTGCGCAGTGTCATCAAGAAGTTTAAAGCCCATGGCACTGTGGCTAACCTCCCTAGATGTGGACGGAAAAGAAAAATTGAGAGATTTCAATGCAAGATTGTGCAGTCCGAGGGTACAACAGTGTCAACCCATACTATCCATCGGAGTCTGAATGAAAAGGAACTCTACTTCTTACTCCGAGACATAAAAAAGACAGGCTGGAGTTTGCCAAAACTTACCTGAGAAAGCCTACGTTTTGGAAGAATGTTCTCTGGTCAGATGAGACAAAAGTAGAGCTTTTTGGGCAAAGGCATCAACATAGAGTTTACAGGAGAAAAAAAGGCATTCAAAGAAAAGTGCACAGTCAAACATGGTGGAGGTTCCCTGATGTTTTGGGGTTGCTTTGCTGCCTCTGGCACTGGACTGCTTGACCGTGTGAATGGCATTATGAAGTCTGAAGACTACAAACAAATTTTGCAGCATAATGTAGGGCCCAGTGTGAGAAAGCTGCATCTCCCTCAGAGGCCATGGGTCTTCCAGCAGGGCAATGACCCAAAACACACTTCAAAAAGCACTAGAAAATGGGTTGAGAGAAAGCACTGGAGACTTCTAAGGTGGCCAGCAATGAGTCCAGACCTGAATCCCATAGAACACCTGTGGAGAGATCTAAAAATGGCAGTTTGGAGAAAGCACCCTTCAAATATTAGGGATCTGGAGCAGTTTGCCAAAGAAGAATGGTCTAAAATTCCAGCAGAGAGTTGTAAGAAACTCATTGATGGTTACCAGAAGCTGATTGATCGCAGTTATTTAGCTAAAGGTGGTGCAACCAAGTATTAGGCTGAGGGTGCCAATAATTTTGTCTGGCCCATGTTTGGAGTTTTGTGTGAAATGATCAATGTTTTGCTTTTTGCTTCATCCTCTTTTGTATTTTTTCATTGAAGACAAATGAAATGAAGATAATAATACCAAAGAATTTGTGATTGCAATCATTTTCAGGAAGAAACTGAGTATTATCTGACAAAATTGCAGGGGTGTCAATACTTTTGGCCACAACTGTATGTGTGTGTGTCCCTGTGGGGGCGTGTCTGTGTGGTTTGTGTGTCTCTGCGTTGTGTGTGTCTTTGTGGTGTGTGTGTGTCCCTGTGGGGGGGGTTTGTGTGGTGTGTGTGTGTCTATGTGGGGTGTATGTGCGTGTGTCCCTGTGGGGGGTGTGTGTGTGTCTCTGTGTTGTGTGTGTCTCTTTGTGGTGTGTGTGTGTTCAAGTGCTTGGTGAGTATCCAATGTTGGGGCTGCACCTTAGCGACTATACACTTGCTGTTACTTTTTCTGTGCGTGTGGTGTGTATACATGTCGCCGTGCTTGGTGAATATCCCATGTTGGGGCCCCACCTTAGTGACTATATGCTGGTATGTGCTGTTAGTCTTTGGCGCTATCATTAAGCCCCTCTCATTCACAACTGTCAACTGGTAACTGTCACTTTTTCTCCATTATGTAGATAGGGGCAAAATTGTTTGTCGAACTGGAACACGCAGGGTTAAAATTTCGCCTCACAACATAGCCTATGACGCTCTCGGGGTCCAGATGTGTGACTGTGCAAAATTTTGTTGCTGTAGTTGCGACGGTGTAGATGCTAATCCCGGACATACATACACACATTCAGCTTTATATATTAGACAAAGATTTATTTATACATATTGCTCTTTATTAATTTTATTTTTTTAAGGTAGATATTAGAAAAATGTAAAATAAAAAAAAATATATTTTTTTGATTATATATTCAAATATGGCTCTATAATAAATAATAAAAAAAAGTAAAAAGATAATTGCTATTGCAAACATTTATTGCTTTACTTTTAAAATATATATATTAATAAAAGCATATAAAAGACATGTGTATTAATAAAAAAGATGTTTATTAATAAAAAAGGTTTGTTGTTTATAGTATCCCTTTTAAAATCTAATTGGATCAGACTTTTACAGAATCTCATGGGGGAATATGCCAATATTTTGCAATGTCGGTAATAGATCGAAATCGCTGTAATATTACTTGTTTTTTGAAAGAAGGTGTTGACACATTGGCTCTACGGAGCGATGGACATCATAATCTACAAAACATAAGTATACAACTCTTATTTGGAGATGCATATCCCTATGAATTCAATGTACCAAGAATTAATAATTATTCTTTGGATATTAACCGTTCATACATAATCTTTGAGATATTGGTAAGATGGATGTTAGAGTGTAAAAGACGAAAAACTGATCTACCAAATAGCACGGAAAAACAAGATTATTTTCAAAATGGAAGGGTACCCGAAAAATCTGTTAGAAATCATGAATAGTTGTAAACATAATATTACTGTGATTTCTTTTTAGAAAAAACAGGAGTAAAAATATAGGGATTGTTATATCAAAAGGATACTTGTTCATTGGATTATCTCAGATACCAAATTTAAACCCCTTGGTTTAAGGGTGTTAAGTTTATATATCCAATATTTTTCCCGTTTGTTCACAGCTCCCAATCTATTAATGGTATTTATATGGATATGATCTATAGCGGTAACTTTCAGTCCATTGAAGTCTCTATTATGAACTTTATCGAAATGGAAAGGGATCCCATGTTGTGACAAACCTTTTTTAATGTTAGATCTATGCTTCTTAACCCTGCAGTGCAATTCTTGGACAGTGCGTCCGACATATTGGTACCTGCAGGGACAACTCCAGCACTGCCTGGGCACTGCCTGGGCTGTAATGACGCGAATCTCGTCATTTCCGGCATCGGGTGACGTCAGTACACCCACGCCGCTGTGTACTTCTTCAAGCACCGCATGCGCAATGCGGTGCTTGAAGCCTACAGAGCGGCGTGGGTGTACTGACGTCACCCGATGCCGGAAATGACATGATTCGCATCATTACAGCCCATGCAGCGCCGTGGAGAGCAGGGAGGCGCTAAATACAACATGAATAGAAGATCACGCCTATTAGGGCATAATTTTATGACGAAGAGGGCCCGCCCTAGGGACTAAAGAATATAGCCCCTGCTAATTAATATCACTAATGAGTAAGTTATAAAACGTTTTTCTCCACTTTCACAGGATGCTTTTCTGAGACAAAAGGAGTGTGAGATTAGTAATGGGATGCTGCAAGGACATGATTTTGAAGCTTAGGTGGCGTTTTGGAGGTGACAAGATCCCTTTAATAGTACAGGCCAATGAAAAGTTAAAATTTCTTTAATTTCACGATGTTTCCTGTTATAAGTAGTGATAAAGTTAAAAGCAAATTTATCATTCTCCATTCTGGTTTTTTTGAGTTGCAATAATTTATTTTGTGTTATTCCTGCACTTTTAATATATGCATTCTCTATGAGTTTAGTGGGGTAATTCCGTGATCTAAACCTATTCTTCAAAATGGCTGATTGTTCAGAAAAAACATCACTATCTGAATGAACAATTTTTCTTAATCCTCTTAAATTGATTCAGTGGTATGTTCCTCAGCCATTTATTATATTGCCCGCTGGTGAAATGAACATAACTATTCCTATCCACCTTTTTGAAGAAAGTTTTGGTAATTAGCTTATCGTTTTCTACATATATAGTTAGATCTAAAAAGTCAATAGAGTTATTATCTTTATGTGGCTCAAAATGAAGTCCCCATATGTTGCTAAAAAGTTCTTTCAAAAAAACAGTTTGTATCACCTTGGTCTCTCTTCCAGATAATGAAAATATCGTCGATGTACCTTTTATATAGCTTCAACCCCTTATTATATTTATTATTATAGATATAGATCTTTTCAAAAACTCCCATAAATTGATTTGCATACCTTGCAACCTTAGAGCCAATCGTGGTGCCCTTAATTTAATAATAATAATCATCCAGGAACATGAAATAATTATTTCTTAGGATAAATTCCAATCCTTGTGTAATAAAAATTTTTTGAGCTGCAGGAATCCTGCTGTCATCTTTTAGAATGGATTCAATACAAGCTATACCAATATCATGCTGTATATTCGTAAGGAGTCTACATCCAAAGTTATAAAACAAAATGAACTATTCCATGCATAATGCTTCAAGGTATTAATTAGTTGCGTCGAGTCTTTTAAGTAGCTGTTCAATTCAAGTACATGATATTGCAGAATCCTATCAATATATAAGGATAAATTGCTACTAAGGGAACCTATACCCGAAATTATGGGTCTTCCTGGAGGCTTTTCTAAATTTTTATGGACCTTGGGTAAGTGATACATAAAAGGTGTGGTAGGACATCTATTGTTTCGGAATTTTTTCTCTGTCTTGTTAATTAATACCTGCTTCAGATGTGCTTTTAATCATTATATATTGTATTTTTTAATAAGATCTGGAAAGGGATCAAAATCTATTTTTTTTATAATATTCTTTATCTGATAATATGTTATTTGCTTCATCTACATCAGGGGTGGGGAACTCCAGTCCTCGAGGGCCGCAAACAGTGCAGGTTTTCAGGATTTCCTTAGTATTGCACAGGTGATAACATAATCACTTGCACTGGTGATGATTCCAATCCCTGTGCAATACTAAGGAAATCGTGAAAACCTGAACTGTTTGCAGCCCTCGAGGACTGGAGTTCCCCACCCCTGATCTACATAATCAGAATAATTTTGGATGACTATACCTCCACCCTTATCAGCACTCCTGATGACTATATTTCTGTTTTTCTATAAAGCACGTAGGGCTACCAAATCTCTGGTGGACAAGTTCTTGTTACAGTCTATAGTTTGATTATTTTTATTTTTATATAGTGAAGCTAAATCCTTCAGAACTATTTCCTGAAAGATTTCTATATAATGACTTTTACTTTCAGTCGGATAAAAGTTACTTGTACTTTTTAGAACAGGGTGAAAATATTTTTCAGTTATGGGTTTGTCAGCTGTCACTCCTTGCAGTGTGGGTTCAGCATCTCCCAACTCAAAATGCTGTCTCAAAGTCAATTTTCTTATATATTTATGTGTGTCAATGAATAATTCCAGATCATTTGGTGTATAAGTAGGACAAAAGGATAAGCCTTTGTTTAATAGTGCTATTTCAGTGTCATTCAATATATAATTGGAAAGATGAATTATGTTGTTATTATCTGGTGCATCTAACCTCAGTGCAAATGTGACTTGCCCTTTCTTTTTTGTTTTTTCTTTTACCCCTCCTACCTCCTCTATTTTTCTTTTTCCCATTAAAGGACTGAAACAATTGGTGATTTGGAATTGCTGGTTTGCAAAGTTTAAAAAAGGGACCAACCCAGCATTGCAAATGTTAGTATTATCTACCACTATTATGTCATCAGTGGGACTATTTTCCGCTTCCCCAAATGCTGATTGTTTATGAGTTTTAGATGAACAATTAGCGGTTTTGGATGTGGTTCTACATTAAATTACTTCAGAGGAGATCAAATTCTGCTCACTGCTGTCTATGGATGCATCAGTATTAATGTAAATCTTATTATTGTCATGCAGAATAAAAGGTATATGAGGGCTTTCTCTATTTATTCTATTAATCTGTTAATTTTCTTGAGGTGTTCCTCTTCTGCTGTAATTTTGGTATCTGGGGTTGTCCCAACTGCATCAATAGATGCAATGATCTCTTTTTCACTATGTATCAGTGCCTTAGTCACTATTGTGTTGATGTTGTTATTACAAATTGCATTGTCATTAGGCATAGGTAATACTCCTTGCTCACTTTGTTTCCTAAACTCAATCCTATTCCATTCCTCATCAGTAAACAATGTTTCAATGGGTGAGGATAACTGTTCTGTTCCCACAGAGATATTATCTGTCTCAAAGTCATCAGTGACAGTCTCAATATTGTCTGTGCAAATAGAGTCCATGGAGCCTCGATTAAAGGGGGTGTCACACGCGTCAATGTCGTCAGCGAGATGATCGCTGACGACATTGACGGCTGATTGCTGGTGAGCTGTCACACAGACAGACTCACCAGCGATCAATTGACCAGTGACATCATGGAAACGATTTAAATATCGTTTCCACGATGTCCTGCTCCCGCTGCCAGCCTGCTGGAAGCGGGAGCAGGCTGGTCTCCAAGGTAAACTGCGGGTAACTAGGCAGCGCGCGCTGCCTAGATACCCGACGTGTACCTTAGTTACCAGCCTCCTCCGCTCACCCGGTGAGCGGAGGAGGCTGGTAACTAAGGTACACAGTCGGGTATCTAGGCAGCGCGCGCTGCCTAGTTACCCGCAGTGTACCTTAGTTACCAGCCTCCTCCGCTCACCGGGTGAGCGGAGGAGGCTGGTAACTAAGGTACACGTCGGGTATCTAGGCAGCGCGCGCTGCCTAGTTACCCGCAGTGTACCTTGGATACCAGCTCCCAGCGCTTGTGAGAGGCGCTGGGAGCTGGAATATCGCTAGTCCCGGTGTCACACGCAGCGATGCTGCGTGTCCACCGGGCGACAATTGCCAGGTTTCAGAGCTGGTTCTGAAACCTGGCGATCATCAACCAGCGATTTATCGCTGGTTGATGCAGTATGTCACACGCGTCAATATCGCTGCAACGTCACGTGCAGCCGATATCGTGCAGGCGATATTGACGCGTGTGACACCCCCTTTAGAGTCTCAAACACAGGACTAGCCAGATATCCCTCCAGGGAAGGACCTAGCCCTGGGGTGCAATTCTTGCGGAGACCACCATAACCACCATATTAAGTGGCCCTTTTAGTCAATAACCTACTCAGTTACGAGTTAAGGATATGACAAGGGAATTAACAGAGCCAGATATCCATCCACAGACAGCTTGACTGGTCTCCCTGAGATCAGTGAGTGCTTTGTGATGTTGGTCTACCAGGCATTGCTCCCACCTAGCCAGAATCCTACTCCACACTGATGAGGGGCAATACCCCGAAACAGCTGTCTGTGGATGAATACCTGGCTCTGTTAATTCCCTTGTCATATCCTTAACTCGTAACTGAATGGGTTATTGACTAAAAGGGCCACTTAATATGGTGGTTAAGGTGGTTTCCGCAAGGATTGCACCCCAGGGCTAGGTCCTTCCCTGGAGGGATATCTGGCTAGTCCCGTGTTTGAGACTCTTAATCGAGGCTCCATGGACTCAATTTGCATATTCAAATTTCTAGGGGGCAATGCATCATGGATTTCACTGTGTTTGAGCGCTTTAGCCTGCTGCCCGCAGTGTTTTCCTTGACTGGTCTCCCTGAGATCACTGAGTGCTTTGTGATGTCAATATTTTCTGTAACGTATCAAAATTGTCATCTACATTCCCTCCTTTTGTCTGTGGTGTTACACTCAAATTTCCGCTATTTAAAATGATTATTTCTGGATTTGTTTTAGCAGTAATGAAATAGCACCATTAGTAAAATGGGGCTATCGTGAGGTGACAGGACATACAAGCTAGTTTTATTAGGTATTGAAAGGGTTAAGTTCTTTGTTTTACAGCTGGCTGTCAGAGTGAGTTATGACAGGTATCAGCTGGTTCAAACTGGTTTTTGCGCGCCCAAATTTGAAGGGCGTTGATTGGTGGATAGGTGACAGCGGGGGCTTCAGAGGGGTATAAATAGAGGTGATTTCTGACAGGAGCTGTCAGAAGTCAACAGCTGTTGGAGAAGCATGGAAGATCTCCTGGAGCGCCTGATGGAGAAGGCGGCAGCATCGGGTGGAAGAGCCTGGCTTCTGAAGTGCCTTGGAGACGGTGTTCCTAGGGGAGAAGAAGGAGCGGTACCTGATGGTTCTTCTGCTGTTACGGACCATCTGGCTTCAGGAGAGCTGCTTCCCCACCGGAGTTCGAGGCCTCAGAAGCGCCGGAACTTGTCGCTGCTCCCTTTAGCTGCGGCATCTTTGCATGCGCCGGCTGGGGAGCGGAGATCGGGAGCCCGTGGAGATAGAAGGGGCTCCTCTGCCCAGGTTACTCCCTTGGCTGCGGCACCTCGGAGTGCGCCGGCCAGGGAGAGAAGGATAAGCCCCCGTGGAGCTGAGCGGTCTGTCAGCTCAGTACGGCATCCGCCTCCTCCGGCTGCGGCATCTGAGAATGCGCCGGCTGGGGAGCGGAGAGCTGGCGGTCGCAGGAGGGAGGACGAATGGGGCTCCCTGTGCCGCTCATCTCCCCTGACTGCGGCATCCAGGAATGCGCCGGCCAGGGAGCATGGAGTTTGGTCTGGAGGGGCGGAGCCTCGGCTGCGAGGGCGGCAACATCTCGCGAGAGCGAGTGACGTCACCGGAAGTGACGTCATGAGAACCGTGCATGCACCACTGTCTGCTATTGGCTGCGGCGGCGGTGGGAATTTTGAAGATCTACAAGCAAGACAGGAAGATGGGGTTTTTATGGTTAATCTCGTTTTTATTAAATTTTGAAAAACATATCAAAGATATACAAACATTCTTTTGACAGAATTTTAAGACATATGAATTATACAAAAAGTTACACAGGGATAATAATAACAACTGAGATGAACTGGTCCCAAGGGAACATACGACCCCAACAAAATGATTTTAATCACTTGGTCCCTTTCAACAAGTTGACCACGCAAGTGAATTAATATCCGTTGAGTCCTGCCACTGCGAGGCCCAATTAGAGTTGTCCATTAACTGGGAAGCCGTAAATGTAAACCTAAGGTCTACAAATCTAATCACAACTTGGAGCTTTCGATACCAGTCTATGTTCACCCGATTTCCGGGGGTATAGTCATAGAAGAGAAATGCCTTAACTAAATATAGGGGGGGTATCGGATGAGAAGAAAAGAAGGACAGGGGGTAAGGAATGGGAAAAAAGGATAAATGTCACACTGACTCCTCGTCGGCCAGAGATCATACCACAACATCTGTATCGGAAAAGATACTCCTGAACTCTGTAGAATCCTGAAAAAGAATCCATTCAAACCAGATCCCTAAGAATTTGTTTCGGGATCCCGAAGCATCAGCTTCGAGCTCCTCCATTCTATAAATATCCATCAATTCTCTAAACCAATCAGTTAGAGATGGGACCCGAGTTGATTTCCAGAACCTCGGGATCACAGCATGAGCGGCCGAGATGCAAAAGCGGAGAATTTCCCTCTTCTGAAGCCCAATAGGACCTGTAAAGATGGATAACAGTGCCGACTCTGGACAGCATTCAGCTTGTTTACCCGTAATCCGGGTGTATGCGTTGAATACCTCAGACCAGAACCGCCGGATTTCCCCACAATTCCACCAAATGTGTAAAATTGTACCTGTCTCTTCTCCACAGCGCCAGCAGGTGTCAGGAGTTCCAGGAAACATGCTCCGGAGTGTCATCGGGCATAAGTACCATCTAGTGAGCAGCTTATAGCTTCTCTCTTGTGCAGAACATGCATTAGCTAGTGCGTGGGTAAATATAAAGCATTTTTGCCAATTACCCTCTGAAATGCTACACCCCAACTCCCTTTCCCAAGCACGCTGAAAGTAAAGGGCGCCCTGATCTCTCAAGGATCCTAAGGCCTGGTAAAGAACTGATATTTTGCGCCTCGGGGGAGCATCCAATTGGAATAATTTTTCCAATACGTTGGGTGTCAATCTCACCCTGCATGAGTGGTCAGCTGAATATAGGTATGCTCGGTATTGGAGAAATTCAAACCATTTAAGTGGTCTTGTAGGATCTTTGAGTTGTAGCTCTGCCATAGTGGGTAAACCACCGTTGGATAGGGTCTGTCCTACTCGGGTGTCATTCACACTCTGCCAACATAACTATCTCTGTCTGCCAAATCCAGGTGGGAAAGATGAGTTGAAAAAAAGGGGGTCAAGGGGCTAAGTCTATCGTCTAAGCGAAGGGTTTTTGTCACTGAGTGCCAAACCTTCAAGGTAGTCCTGGTCATATCTGTCAAGGGTTCTAAGTCCGTAGAGTCTCTAGGGGAAATCCAAAGCGGGTGTTTCAGCGGGATCCCCAGACCCTCCTGCTCCACCTCCACCCATTTCTTGGAGGAAGCACAGTACTGCCAATCCAAAGCTCTAACAAGAGAGGAAGCTGAAAAGTATGTTCGTATGTTGGGTAATCCAACCCCTCCTCTGATCTTGGGCAAGGAGAGGATATTCATTCGCAATCTGGGTCTCTTGCCCCCCCAAACAAATCTGAGAATCATAGATTGCAATTTGGAGATGAAACCTCTATCCAATATAACAGGAACTGTCTGGAAGGTATATAAGAGTCGGGGCAAGACATCCATCTTGACTACGTTCATTCTCCCGAACCAGGATAGCTTTAGTTGTCTATAGGAGGTAAATGCCAATTCCACGTTAGTCAAAAGGGGTCGATAGTTCAAATTAAATAGTTGTTTATGATCTTTTGGTATAAGGACTCCCAGGTACTTAATGGCTTCTGCCTTCCATTTGAATGGGAACTGTTTAGATAGATGAGAAACCAAGTCTCCAGGCAAGGAGACATTAAGTGCCTCAGTCTTGGAGCAGTTCACTTTAAAGTTGCTCAATTGTCAGAACCTTTCAATCTCCTTTAAAACCGAGGGGATGGAGACCAAGGGCTGCGAGACTTATAATAGGAGGTCATCTGCAAATAAGGCTAATTTGTGAATACTCTGTCCCAGCTTGACCCCATGTATGCTAACATTGGACCTAAGTGCCATGGCAAGATGTTCCATTACAATAATGTACAACAGGGGTGACAAGGGACATCCCTGCCTAGTACCGTTTGTTATTTTAAATGAAGAGGATAATGCTCCTCCTATCTTCACCTTAGCAGAAGGGGAGGAGTACAAGGACAGGATTCCGTGCAAGAACCTAGGACCCAAACCAAGCTGTATCAGCGCCTCCCTCATAAACCCCCAGTGGACTCTGTCAAAGGCCTTCTCAGTGTCCACGGAAATGAGGCCTAGTGGACTCGAGCTGCTTTTGGCCTTAGCTATAAGGAGCAAGGTTCTGATAGTGTTGTCCCTTGCTTCCCAGCCTCTGACAAAGCCCACTTGGTCAGTATTAATCACCGAAGGAAGGAGTGGAGCCAAACGGTCAGCTAATAATTTGGAAAAAAATTTTACATCCACATTTAGTAACGAAATCGGCCTATAGTTCGAAACCAAAGATGGATCTTTCCCTGGTTTGGGGAGGACGCTGATATGGGCCTCTAGTGATTGGGGCACAAAATCCGATCCCCTAAGTATAGCATTAAAGGTCGTCAGCGGAGCAGAGGTGGAGATGCAGGACAGTGACTTGGAGAGCCAGGAGGCTGACACCCAGGCTGCACAGCAGGCTGCAATCGCTGCTGACACACAGGTTGCAATGGGCAGTGTGCAAGGAGAGCCTTCACTAAGGGACATTTTTGCTGTGGTGTCATATTGCAAACACAGTTTAACTACACTGACTCACCAGGTCTCAGGGATTCATGCTGAGATTACTGGGATTAAGGCAGCTATGCAGAAGGCTGAGGTACGCACAGGAGAGGTGGAGGAACGTGTGAGCTCTGCAGAAGATAACATAGTGACTTTGCAGACGAATCAATCTAAATTTGACAAACAGCTTGCTGAGGTTCTGGCCAAGAATGATGATCTTGAGAATAGATCACGCGGGGACAATGTTAAGATTGTGGGGGTCCCAGAAAAGGCGGAAGGGGCCAATCCAACAGAATTTATTGAGCAGTGGATATTGTCTAAATTCGGAGCAAATGTTCTGTCCAAAGTCTTCGTGGTGGAGAGAGCCCATAGGATCTCACTGAGACCGCAGCCTCCGGGTGCTCCCCCCCGAGCCAAGCTGGCCAGACTGTTGAATTACAGGGAGAGAGACACTATACTCCGCAAGGCTAGAGATGTCCACGATTTGACAATTGATGGACAACATATCTCCTTTTATTCGGATTACTCCCCTACGGTCCAAAAACTGCGGATGAGATTTTCTGATGTAAAGCGGAAGCTGAGAGACATGGGCCTGAAATATTCTATGATGTACCCAGCTAAGCTCAGACTAGTTGCGCTGGGTAAAGTCCACTTCTTGCAGTCCCCTGAGGAGGCCATGGAGTGGATCGAAAAGAATAGCATAAGGAGAGTTGAAATATTGGTGCATGGGTTCCTGTGTATTCTTGTTCTTTTATTTTTGCAGGTGTTACGGGACATTAGAGACTTATGCGGCCCGGTCACGGCAAAGAGTTGAGGAAAATGACTTTCTTTTCCATAGTTCAAAGCAAAAGGTGGGAGAGGCCTTGGTTGAGATAACGGTTACGTTTTAAACAATTGTTACAGTTGTGTTACGTTGCATAACGGATTGGATGGTGGTATTCCCCCACTCTCTGCTAGAGAGGGTGATAACGATAAACGAGGTTGAGGAGACGTGAGAGGGTAAAATGTTGGGTGGGGTGGCTCAATGGGATAGGGATTGGGGGGGGGATTGTTCTGAGATAGAGGGAGGGGAGGGGAGGGGAAAGGCTAAGGAGCGATGGTGTGTTTTTGATCTGCATGTTCCAAGTTGTGGGAAACTATTCGACCGAGAACAGGATGGCGGAGAAACTTAAAATATTGAGCTGGAATGTGAGAGGACTGGCGGACAGGGGTAAGAGGGCAGCTACTTTGCGCTATGCCATGACTTCTAAACCCTCCATGATATGTCTCATGGAAACTCATCTGACCAAAGGAAACACTGGGGTCCTGGCTAGAACATGGCTCCAGAGGACATATCATGCTACATACTCTACATATGCGAGAGGGGTGTCGATACTGGTGCATACTCTGGTACCATTTGAGGAGGTGGAGGTTAAACTGGACAAAGAAGGGCAGTATGTCTTCTTGGTGTGTAAGGTGTATGGGAGGCTGCTTTGTGTGGTGGCGGTTTACTTCCCGCCGCCGTACAACAGAGCAAAACTGCAGGAAATCATAGACCTGACCAGGCGCTGGGCTGGAGTTCCTATTCTCTTCATTGAATGAAAGAAAAAGGGGGAAGGGGAACAAGAGGCGCAATAGTGCCTTATCACTTAGACACTTATAGTACGGTGGTATAAAGGAACCACTCACCTATTTCAGTTGTGCGACCCACAACTGGTATACAGACATATAGTGTTTTATCCGGATGGCTGCTGCTGGACTCCCACCGACCACTTGCACGTGGAATCACACAGTAAAAAAATGGGAAAGGAAACGGTGTTCACCAGTCCACGCTGCCAGGATCCACTTATTCCAGGGAAGAAACTCACGATCAGATGTGATATGAACAAATCCTTTATTGCATCCAACGCGTTTCAACGCCTTTCCTGGCGTCCCCGAGATCCCTGAGAAAGACGCCAGGAAAGGCGTTGAAACGCGTTGGATGCAATAAAGGATTTGTTCATATCACATCTGATCGTGAGTTTCTTCCCTGGAATAAGTGGATCCTGGCAGCGCGGACTGGTGAACACCGTTTCCTTTCCCATTTTTTTACTATTCTCTTCATTGGAGACTTTAATAATGTCATGAATGTACGGTGGGACAGATGTGGCAGGACCCATAGTGGACACACGGGGGACGAGGAGACACAATTTGCTAGATTTATGGGAGAAATGGGATTGGTGGACCTGTGGAGAGTGAGGAATGTTGGGGTGAAGAGGTACTCTTGCTACTCCTCCTCGCACAGTTCTATGTCTCGAATAGATCTGGCTATAGGGAACACGCTGCTGGACTCTAGAGTTGTTGGGGTTGCGTACTTGCCCCGGGTCATCTCTGATCATGGCCCTTTACTGGTGGAGTTGCAGATGGGAGCGGGTGGAATGCGATCAGGTGGGGAATGGAAGGTACATCCCGTATGGTTGGATAAGATAGACATGCCCAAAATAGCTGAGGAGATGGAAGAATTTTTTTTACACAATGTGAGTAGTGCGGGGGCAGGAATGGTGTGGGACACTGCCAAGGCGTTCTTGCGTGGGTTATTGATAAGGGAAATATCAAGATGTAAGACCCGGAGTAGAGAGGCAGAAGCTGGAGCATTGGATACTCTGAGAAGAGCAGAGGAGGAGTTGATGGTGGGGCCCACCGCCGAGGCACAGCAGAAAATGAGGAAAGCTCAGGAGGAGGTGGACAGCTTGTTTTTGGCTAAGGCGGAGATGAAGCGAGAATTTCAAAAGACAACCTTTTTTGAGGAGGGCGAGAAGGTAGGACACCTGCTGTCCACTATAGTGGCGGCTCAGAGAACATCTAGCTATGTCTATGGGCTATCTCATCCGGACGGTCCTCTGACAACGGACTCGGAGGGGATCCTGCAGATACTTGAGGAGTACTACCGCGACTTATACACATCCAAACTTGGGGTACCTAGTGACGCCATTGACAGTTTTCTGCTTAGCGCTGACCTGCCCAGGCTGAGTGCCCT
The DNA here is from genome assembly GCA_033576535.1 of Allobates femoralis. Lineage (NCBI taxonomy): Eukaryota > Metazoa > Chordata > Amphibia > Anura > Aromobatidae > Allobates > Allobates femoralis. The sequence goes on from JARQOC010000006.1 coordinate 235,908,341, forward strand.
GGACCGGGATAGTTTAGAGGGACCACTGACGTTGGAGGAACTAGAGGAAGCCATGGCATCCATGACTAATAACAAGGCTCCTGGGGCGGATTTGTTGCCGGTAGAAGTATATAAGCTTCTGGGGGAGGTGATGCTACCCAGACTGCGGGAGGTTCTACTGACGGCTATGGAGGAGGGACAATTGCCCCAGTCTATGAGGGAGGCGACCATAGTGGTTATACCCAAAGAAAACAAGGATGTCACAAAGCCAGACTCGTACAGACCCATATCTCTACTGTCGACTGATGTCAAGTTGTTGGCCAAGGTACTGTCGGGCCGGCTGACTCAGGTGATTACTGGTGTGGTGCATCCGGACCAGACTGGATTCATGCCGGACAGATCGACTGCCATTAACTTACGTCGGCTGTTTCTGAATATTCAGATGGCTGCTGATAATTCTGGCCACAGAGTGGTGGTGTCCCTTGATGCACACAAGGCCTTCGACAGTGTTGAGTGGGAGTATCTCTGGCGGGTCATGCATCATATGGGTTTTGGTCCGGTGTTCACAACATGGGTGCAGTTGCTGTACTCTTTCCCGCTGGCCCGGATTAGGGTGAACGGAGGTAGGACGGATAGATTCAGTCTGACGAGGGGGACCAGACAGGGCTGCCCTCTCTCCCCGTTACTGTTTGCCCTGGCCATTGAGCCGTTGGCGGCGGTATTGAGACAAACTAATTCGATTACTGGATTTAGATATGGTTCGGTGGAGGAGAGGGTAGCCCTGTATGCTGACGACATTCTACTATTCTTACAAGACTCGAAGGACTCTCTGACTAATGCCATGGACATAGTGGATAGCTTTGGACGTCTGTCTCGTCTCCAGATTAACTGGGGTAAGTCACATTTGATGGAGGTGGACAGTGTGGAGGATCGAGGTGTGGAGGAGGTGGCCCATACACTTTTAAAAAGAGTGAAAGTGTTTAAATATCTAGGTATTCAGATTGCAGCACCGATTAAGGAATTTCTAGATTTTAATGTGCGGCCGATAATTGGGCTTCTGAAAGCTAAGGCGGACACGTGGAGTAGGCTGCCCCTATCGGCGGTGGGTCACACCAATCTGATTAAGATGGTGTTAATGCCAAAGTTACTTTATGTTTTACACAACTCCCCTGTGTGGATTCCACAGGCAATGTTCCAGCGTATTACGGCAATTTTTAGGGATCTGGTTTGGGGAGGCAAACAACCGAGAATTAAATTGGAGACTTTGTAGCGGCCCAAGGAGGAGGGAGGTCTTGCCCTGCCCAACCCTTGGATTTATTTCCTAGCTGCTCAGGCCCAACATCTGAGGGGATGGGTGGACGGGGCGAGAGAAGGCTCGCTTCAGGCTATTCTGGAAAATTACATTAATAGACACCTGTTGGTACAGGGTTTAGAGATGGGTCTGTTTGGGAGGGCTGGTGGGAGGTGTCCAACGCTTGACCTGGTGCACAGATTGTGGATGAAGGTGAAGACTTTGAGGGGGGTCAACGGGGCGATGGTGTATACCCCAATCTGGAATAATATGCATCTTGGGGAATTCTATAAAAAGGGAGAATTGAGGGAATGGACTTGCAGAGGGATAATATGCTTAAATCAGGTGATCGACCGACATGGCCTCAAATCATTTGAATCCTTGAAGTCAGAATTCAGTCTGACGGATAGGCATGGCTTTCAGTATGCACAGGTTAAACATGCATATCACAAACAGAGTAAAGTAAGGAATTTGTGCATACTGACCGATATTGTACTGGACTACATTTGCATGTCTGGAAGATCGAAGGGGTGATTACCTCGATCTATGCTGACCTATTGCATACATTCCTTCTGAAAAATCCTGTGAAAGCGAAGGTGAGGTGGGAAAGGGATGCAGGAGTTCTGTCTGAGGATAAATGGAACACAATTTTAGATTACATCCCCAAATTATCTTTAAGTGAACCTGGTAGAATGTCCAAGCTCTTGCTTGTTCACAGGGCATACCGGTCCCCGGTCTTTCTGCACAGGATTGGGCTGCAGTCAGACTCGGAATGTCCGAGATGTAGGCTAGAAGATGCGGGCATCCTGCACATGATCTGGGAGTGTCCACGCCTCGCATCCTTCTGGATTGTAATCCTCACCCTAATAGAAGGGAAATATCACTGTGTGATTCCGCGAGACCCGGTGGTCTGCATACTTGGGTATGTGGAGGAAATAGAGGTAGACTCTATGGGGAAGATAGCCATAGCTCGCCTCCTGTACATAGCCAGGAAACTCATTGCCAAATATTGGATCTTGGAGGAAACACCCTCTAGGCGGGAGTTTCTTAGACAAGTCTCTTATGTGATTAAACTGGAAGAAAAAATATACTTTAAGAGGAAAAATGCTAAATACCTGGACCGCCTCTGGGCACCGTGGAAATAATTGTGCTGTCTCTGGCCTAAATGATAAGCACGAGATAACGGTACAGCTTGATACTAGTGAGAACACTGTCAACGCTAAATGTATGGGAGCGTGTTAGTATTTGGAATAGATTAATTGTTGCCTAGCCTGGGTAAGGGAAAAGGGGGGGTTGTTGTTTTGTGGGGAGGGGGACAGTTTTTGGGAGGTTTATACAAGGGGGAAAAATTGACATTGTGAAGGATTGTATTATGCTTTGTTATTCCTTGCTAATTCTAATAAAGTTTATCTGATTTAAAAAAAAAAAAAAAAGGTCGTCAGCATCACTGGTGTCAGCTGGGACTTGAGCGTTTTGTAAAAATTGGGCAAAAACCCGTCAGGGCCCGGGCATTTCCCTGAAGGAGTAGATTGAATAGCCTTAGATAATTCCTCCTCAGAGATATCTTCCTCTAACATCGCAGCTGTCTCTTTGGCCAAAGATGGGATTGCTGTCTGGTCAATATACCCCCTGATCTTATCCGACAACTCGGAGGATGAGAGATCGGAGAAGTGTCCCTTAATATTGTAGAGTTCACAATAGTATTTCTTTTTTTTCTCATATATGATTTTTATTAATCAATTTCAGATATGAACAAATTGACAATACCATATCATTAGGACAACATATACAGAAATAGGGAGGGAAGGGGGGAAAGAGGGTAAGTTAGTTACTTCAGAAAATATTTGGGCCCCGATGGCCAATTAGTCCCAGTTCAGGAGAGCATCATTGCTCCGCATACATCTGTCCAATAAGGAGTCCCCAAGGGTATTGCAGTAAAAATAAATGTGGTTTCCACAGAGAAATTCCTGCGTACGTAGCTGTTCCAAAGTTCTCTTATCTCTAATATGCTTTATCTCAGTTCAAACTCTACTATCAAAGTTTCCAGGGCAGTCGTCCTGACATTGTGGCGCAAGAGAAAAATCTTTGCAATAGGGGTTTCACTCCTAGACAGTCAGATGGGAGGGCTGTAGCGGAATGACTCAAGATATAAGATCCGTGAGAGCTTTGATAGTTACGTGTGGGACAGGAAGGGGAGAACAAAACTACCTCTAAAGGGTGTATCAAAGGGGGAGAGTGGAGAGAGAAAGGAAAAAGAGAAAGGAGAGAGAGAGAGGGAAAAAGAAGAAAAAAAAAAAAAAAAAAAAAAGCAAAGGTATAGAAACAGTTGCTTCCGACAACTTTCATGTCTATATCGTGCCTGACGCATAAGAGTCAATATCAGAGGGAAGGGGGAGGGGACCGGACCTCCCCTGAGCTCAGCCTGTATATATCACAAGTTAGGGTGCAAGAGACAAATCCACTCTTTCTACCCTGGTAACCGTTGAGCAAGCGGATGTGCTCCCCATAGCTCCCATGCTTCGGCCACGTAACGGCGAGCACCATAATCTAGCGCCAGATAGTACTCATGACAGAATATGGAATTTATCTTATCAGTAAGGTCATTCATTGACGGGGGTAAGGGTTGCTTCCATTTGGAGGTGATACAGGCCCTGGCCGCCGTCAATATATACGTCATTATCCGACGGATCACAGGTGGAAACACCATGACTCCCACATGTAGGACTGCTATCTGCGGTTCCAATGGGATTTTCATTTCTGTGACTGAGTCCAACAACCCAGAAACCAGCTGCCAGGACTATGCCACCTTTGGGCAGCTCCACCAAACGTGGGGTAGATCTCCCTCCATACCACATTGTTTCCAGCATAACGGCGAAGCACCTCTGCCAAAGTTCGCCAGTTTCTTAGGTGTGAGATACCAGCGTAAATGAATTTTCTTAAGTAATTCGACATGGTTTATGCATCTAGATGCCTCCTTTACACAATGAATAGCATCCTCCCAATCCTCTTCTGTCGCCCCGAAAGAAAAATCCTGTTCCCATTTGATAGTGTAAGAGAGTCTCGGAGGAGCATCTTTTTCAATCAGATCTGTGTACAGTGCTGAGAGGGATTTCGGAGGTCTAGGCACAGTCGTCAGAGAGCGTCTTAGCGCCGAGGGAGTCCGTGATGGACACAGGTCGTGTGAGAAAGCGGGGGAACGCACAAGGTGTACAAACTGGTGGAAATACAGGAAGGAAGGCTCTAGATCTGGAAATTTGTCCAAAAACTCCTGCAGATTGAGCGGCCTAGTCCCCTGGAGAAGATCCGCAAGGGTTTTAGGGCCCCTGCGTTTCCATGATGAGACCGAAAAAGTGGGGATCAAGCAAGAAAACGCTTCTATTGGGAAATCTCCAGGAGGAATCTTGGTCCACTCTCCCCGCAAAGAGCCATGAACTGCCAGTAATGTAGAAATTGTATTAAGAAAGTCAGAGTCTGTCACGTGACTCACCGAGTTCGCCGCGAGAAGGGACCGTAAAGATCCCTCCCGGAGCGAACCCTCCTCTATCAGCTTCCATCCCTGAGAGTCCCCCTCATGCCACCATTTCCCCGCCGCCTCCAACACCACCGCCTTCCAATATTTCTCCACATCTGGCACACCCATTCCACCTTTCGTTAAATGTCGGTGTAGTAAGGACCCCTTGACTCTGGCCGGAGCTGTCCCCCACACGCATCTAGAGATCATGCGTTGAAGACGCCGTAGGAGCATCCTGGGGAAGTGAATTGGAACGCATCTAAAAAGGTATAGAATTTTGGGGAGCCACAGCATCCTAACAGCCTGCACTCTTGCAATCCATGACATTGAATCGACTGGAAGGTCCGCCAGAGCTTTCCCAATATCAGCCGTAAGATTTTCCATATTTTTTGCCGCCATATATTTGGTGGGGCACAAAGTAATCCCCAGGTACGGTATACCCGACGGCGAGCATTTAAATGAGAAAGAGGCCGTGAGGATGGATGCGTCTCTATCTGATATTCCAATGGGGAGCAGCACTGATTTAGTTGCATTGAGCTTATAGTATGAAATCCGTGCAAAGCAGTCAAGTGTCTCTACAATCCTAGGGAGGGAGGAGAGGGGGTCTTCCGTAACCACAATGACATCATCAGCGTACAAACCGACAACATGTTTGTGACGTCCCACTACTATTCCGGGAATCATCGGGTCCGCTCTCAGAGATATTGCGAGCGGCTCCATGACCAGAGCAAAAATCAGTGGAGACAGGGGACACCCCTGCCGAGTGCCATTGGTAATACGGAAGAGCCTGGATTTATATCCAGAGGACAAAACTCTTGCACACGGGTTAGAGTAAAGAGCAAGAATCGCTGCCAAAATAGGGCCCGTAATACCGAAAGCCGAGAGGACCTCCCTAAGGTATCCCCAGTGTACCCTGTCGAACGCTTTCTCAGCGTCCAATGACAGAAACACACTGGGGACACCCCTCCTCTCAGCCACCTCTATTAAGTCCAGCATTCTCCTCGTCCCGTCATTTGCTTGTCTGCCCTGCACGAATCCAACCTGATCATGATGCACTAACCCAGGAATCACATCACTCAAGCGCGTGGCTAAGAGTTTAGCATATAGTTTGAGATCCGCATTCAAAAGTGATATGGTTCTGAAGTTTTCCGGGCAGTCCTGGGCTCTACCCAACTTAGGAATTGTCGATATCGTGGCTTCCAGCGCTTCCTCAGGGACACTTCCCTGCGCTTGCCATACGTTAAATAGTCGGAGAAGATAGGGCGTGAGGATCTGCCCGTAACACTCATAGTACTCATTAATCAGCCCATCAGGGCCTGGGGCTTTGTTGTTTTTCAAGCTCTTCAATGCTTTATGAATTTCCGACTCAGAGAAAGGGGTGTTTAGGGAGGCCAGTGCGTCAGGTCAAAGAGTGGGAATATTCAAAGTCCCCAAAAACTCACGTATATTCTCGGCGGTAGGTTGGGGCGTCTGAGGATTGAGATGAAGATTATATAACCTCTCATAATATGAGGCAAAAACCTCCACTATGTCTGATGGGTTCCTAGCTAGTTTCCCCTCCTCGTCTCGAATAGCCGTCACTGTCCCCTTAATTGTTTTCTTTTTGAGTCTACGGGCCAGCAACCTGCCAGCCCGATCACCCGCTTCGTAGTATCTGGTGCATAGTTTTCTAAGACTAGTTTCGTGTTGTTTGAGAAGTAAAGCACGAAGATTGTTGCGGATCTGCATTATCTGCGATGCAAGCGCACAAGATAGCGAGGCCTTATTAAGTGTCTCCAAGTGCGACAGTTCCACTGTCCAGTCTTTTAAGAGCTGTTCCTTGCGACGTTTCACCATCGCAGCTTTTTGTATACATATACCACGTATCACCGCCTTGTGCGCATACCATAGCACATTGTCTGGGGTCTCCTGCACATCATTTAGGGCAAAGTATTCCTGCAAAGCCACACCAATATCATCGGCGATCTTCAAGTCGGTCAATAGACCCGCGTGTAGCCTCCATGACCTAGAAGCCCCACCTCCAACATCAAGAGCCATTTCCAATTCAATCGGGGCGTGGTCCGACCAGGTGATCAGACCAATCCCCGATGAACTGCACCTATCCAGCGCCAAGTCATTAAGCAGAAACAAGTCTATTCTGGAATAGGATTTGTGCGCCGGGGAGAAGAAGGAATAGTCCCTCTCCTCCGCGTGTTGGTATCTCCAGACATCATGGAGGTGGAACTCCCGGCATAGGTCTCCAAGAGCACTCCTGCCCCTAGACATAGGGGATGAGGAGTCAATGCGGGGCTCCATCACCGCGTTCAAGTCGCCGCATATGACAAGGCGCCCTTCTGTCTCTTTTTGAATACGATTGAATAAATGTTTCAAAAACTTTGTTTGACCCACATTCGGGCTGTAAACTGTAACTATTGTGTAACGTATTCCCCCTATCTCGCATTTCACACCCACATATCTTCCCAGATCATCACTGAAGGAAGACACTAGAGAGAACTGCAGCTTATGACTGAAAAACATACATACTCCCGCCTTTTTCTGTGATGCATTAGCGAAAAAGTCATGCGGGTAGTCCGCATGGCGGAGTCGCACATTATCCTTCTCCAGTAAGTGGGTCTCCTGAAAACACAAGATATCAGCCCTGGAGGATTTTGCTTCCCTCCAGAGACATGTTCTTTTATTTGGGGAATTTAGGCCGTTTACATTTAGCGATATTATTTTCAACGGCATCTCAGAGCCCAAGGGAGACCGGTAAGACAAAAAACAGATAAGTTAGAGATAGAAGTGAAGTAGTGAGAGGGGGAGAGAATAGAAAAGAGGGGGTAGTGCAGTGGGAGAAGGCAGGGGGGTAACCGGGAGGGAATTTCTCCAACAAGCAGGAGATCTCTCACAATGGGAAAGATAAATTACTACACAGTATATTGAGAAGGGAAAAAGGTATATGTACAAAGGACAAACATCAACATTAATTGTAAACTCACAGGGATTCTTATAATCAGAATCAGGTCCTTGGGGGGGGAGGGGTTTCACACGGTGTCCCAGTCCACCCCACTCCGTACTTCTCCAGGGGTAGACAGGAAAACCGCTAGAAACTCACTTGTAAATAAACAGTACCTTATGGGTAATAACCCATCAGAGTTCTCCGTCGGCAAACCACTGTGATAGGATTTAACCTTCCCAGAAAAAGATAAATGGACATTTCTATTCCGGGGCAATCTCCTCTTCCCTGACGTTCCTCGCAGGACTTTCCCGGGTCGGGTCTGGACGTTGCGGTGTGAAGGCAGTGAGCAGTCGCCAGGCACGGAGAGCCTTTCTCAGCAGGGTCGGTGACGTAAAGGAGTGTCTTCTACCATCAAATCTAAAGTTGACTGAGGTAGGGGACCCCCAGGCATATAGGATCTCCCTGTCTCTCAGCACTTTGCAGCTAGAGGCGAATTCTCTGCGCCTTGCCAGTGTCCCTGGCGAGAGGTCCTGATAAACAGTGATGTTCTCATAGGGGTTAGGCAAAGGGGTTCCTCGTCTCATCCGTTTAAATAATAGCTCAGCGATCCCCGGATATCTCATATGTACCAGCACATCTCTAGGTACTGACTGAGGGAGACTCTGGGGTTTTGGGATTCGAAATGCTTTATCTATAGCCAGTTCAGCCGCAGGTAGCTCAGGGAAAACTGCAGCCAGAAAAGCGACAGCAGCCGCTCTCGCGTCCGGCGCATTGTTTTCCTCCGACATCCCCCTGATTTTAAAGTTGTTGCGACGGAGTTGATCTTCTATGTGATTCAATGCGCCAGAGAATGATCCCATTTCACGGTCTAATCCCTCATGGTTGTCTGCCAAAGCATTGTGGGCTTTTGCAATTTCTCCCATCTTAGTCTCTAAATGTGAAGTTTTGGCGGTAAGCTCACCTATGTCTTCTCTCATTGTGCCGATCAGCGCCGCCATGTCCGTCATAAGGGAGGCTTTGAAAGTTGCCAGGCAGTCTTGCAGGACCGCCTGTGTAACTGGAGAATCGCCGCTCGCGGCCGGATCTCTGCTCCCTGAAAGCCGGCGAGATCTCAAGTCACGCTGTGGCCGTTCCTGCTGTACCTCATCAGGCGCCATCTTTCTTGGAGAGTCCCGTTGCTGCTCCGCGCCAAAGTATTCAGTGAGCCTGTGTTCAGTCCTGCGCTTAGCCTGATTCGGTTTAGGCATCTCCTCGGAGTCGCGAGTGGTCCCGGTAGCCGTTAGTTAATGTTAGTAGTGGGAAGAGCCGTTCAGTTGCCGTGTGAGTGGAATAGCCAGCGGAGCTCTCCTAAACTGCGACCGGCGCCATGAGCAGCTGGGCACGCCCCCACAATAGTATTTCTTAAATTCCTCCAAGATTTCATTCGGGATAAACGTTCGTCCACCCTTATTGGTTGATAAACAGGGTACAAAAGGCGGGTTCAAGCGAGGATGGAGCAAACGGGCCAGTGGACGCCCGCATTTGTCTGCATTGAAGTAAACGTAACTCCTAAACTTCTCAGTGTACCTGCGATATTTTTGGTCCAATACATTTTTAAGTTCCATCTTTTTAATTGTCGAGTCAGCTAATGTCAGTTTTGATAAATTCCGTTTGTGTAGAATTTCCAAAGTTTGTATCTGAGAGAGGAGACCTTCTACCTTTTCTGCATTATTTTTCTTCAGGCGGGCACCATGCTTTATGAAAATCCCCCTTAGAATGCATTTCAAGGCTTCCCACTTAGTGGGTGGAGGAGTGGGGTCCACGGCATGATCCCGACCAAAGAGTTGGATAGTTTCTCTCACCTCTGTCATACACAACTCGTCTTTCAGTAAGTGGTCATTTAGCCTCCAAGTCCACGGTCGTCTACTTGTATCAGGGAGTGTAAGTGTCAAAAAGATGGGGGCATGATTGGATAGAATAATGTCTCTTATAGTCGCCTTAGGATTCCACAATAGCAAGCTGTGACTTATGAAAAATAAATCAATTCTACTGTAAGAATTGTGTATTGGGGAAAAATATGTAAAGTCCCTTCCCTGAGGATTCAAAATCCTCCAAATGTCAATGAGTCTCAGAGTGTGAAGGAACCCTTTCAGGGAAGCAAGTTTTTTGTTAGGAATAGATCTCTTACCAGAGGACGAGTCAGCTGCCGGATCCAGGGTGAAGTTGAGGTCTCGCCCGATGACGACTGGTCCCTCTGCGAATTTCAATGCGTTAGGTACAATCTACACGTTTTTGTCAGAAATCTATCGGGTAAATACCAGTTAGCGATAGTTAGTAGGGATCCGGCAATTCTCATCTTAAGGAGCACATAACAACCCTGGGGATCTACACAAGCATCTAGGATCTCGTGAGAAAGCGACCTGTGTATCGCAATGGAAACACCCTTCGTTCTCGCTTCCGGGTTGGTGCTATGATGCCAAATTGAGAAGTATCTGTTACGGAGACTCGGGACATGGCCAGATTTAAAATGAGTCTCTTGAAGCAACAGGATCTGGCACTTCTGTTTATGGGCATTGTACAGAATGTGAGACCTCTTTTGAGGGTTGTTAAATCCCCGTACATTAAGTGAACAGATTTTTATGGAGGACATGGTCGACGAGGAGCCAGAAGGGGGAGAAGATGGAGACGAGGAGGGGGGAAGGAATAGAGGGACAAGGAGAAATAAGTAAAAAGAGAAGACAAAGAGGCCCAAGGGTTTATAAGATTAGAGAGATTTGAAAAGATTAATAGGGGAGAGGAGGGTATATTAAGCTGTAAAAAAATTCCTCAGAATAATCTGAGATGGTAATTTAGCGTGGTCTATTCGACTTGTCTATCCCGAGTCAGGAGACTATCCCGGTGGAGCGTAGCCTATCTACTTTGGAGTTGTCCCCACTACCTTGGGCCAAATCTTTTTATAAAGTGTCGCCTGGAGACCCTTGTATTGGCAATAAACAATGTAGACAAAATATTCAAGAAAACGTCTAAATCTAGAATCAAATGCAACATAAATATCTGAGTCGGTGCAAAGGATGAAAACTTATTCAACAACATTATAAAATAAGCTAATTATTATCCATATACGGGACCTTCCTGAACATTGGCTCACGGATGACTGTGTGGGTATTCACAACGGCCCCATCCAAAGCCCTGTCCATGGTGGAAACATTTGTTAAGCAGAAGGACAATGTAAATATCAACAGAGAGAGAGCAAGGGTCCCTCAACCCTCGCCCAGCGATTCCTCTCGCCATCCTCTATTCCTTCTTCTCCGAGAAGCCCCCCTCCCCTCCTCCTTTTCTCTCTGAATGGATCTGGAACAAATGAGATCCCACCAGGATGGGCAGCACATCCCGGCCAATCCTCCATATTAATAGAGACCGCAGGGAGACCCAGAGCAGCCGTGAATTCTGGGACCCCTCTTGGGTGCGTAACAAAGTGGGTCACCCCGTCTCTCCGCACCTGCAGGCAGAACGGTATCCCCACGAGTAGGCCATTTCCCGGTGACGGAGAGCCTCCACGAGAGGGAGAAATGCCCTTCGCTTTTGAAGGGTGCGTCTCGATAGATCTGCCAATAATTGAAGAGGGTGATCTTGATACCGCGTCTGTCCTTTGGCCCGAGCCTTAGAGAAAATGGCCTCTTTTATTCTGTATTTATGGATCCTACACACCACGTCTCTGGGTCTATCTCCATCCAAAGGTGGGGACCCCAGGGATCTATGCGCCCTGTCGAACTCTAAAACCAAGTCCGACGGTACCTCTCTAATAGAGTTGAAAATAATTTTAAGGGCACTATCGAGATCCCTAGGTCCAACACTCTCGGGGAGCCCTCTGATTCTGATGTTGTTCCTCCTCTCTTGATTCTCCAGGTCTTCCATGGAGTCTAGCATCCGTTCCATGTGAGTGGTTTGTGTGTATATAGTATCCTCCAAGAACCTCAGTCTCTTGTCTAAGTTTTGAGAGGACGATTCAGTAGAATCCACTCTTAGGCTCAGTCTGTTGACCTCCCCTTTAAACTCAGAGGACTCGGCTTTAAAGGAGGCCTCCATCCTTGCAATATAGCCCTCCATTTCTTCCCTTGTGGGGATGGCCTGTATCCTCAGTCTAAGATCGTCCCAGATCCCCTGGCCCCCAGATGTTGGTGGCATCGACATGCAGCTGGGGGTAGAATGTCTCTGGTGACTGGAGCAGTCTGCATTGGGTCACTTATCAAGGGCTGAGAGGATCTCTCCCAGTTTCCCACCATAGGACTAATCCCTGTAGTTTCTCTGTCTCTTTTTGCCTCTATTTCTCCCCTTTGTTGTGGTTGTGAGGGGGTTAACCACATTCTTCCCGCCATTACATTACGTGCATCTGGTAGTTCCTGCTGTCTATGGCTCTCAGCTTCTGTTCCCCCTCGCCCATTGTCCTGAGGGGGTTTGTGACTTTTGTCTGCAGGACCTCCATTAGGATGTATCAGGGGCCAGTCCTCGCCATTCTGGGGGATTAGAGTGTTATCAGGCAGCAGGGCCTCGGCATGACCTGCTGCTGTATGGTCCTGGATAAGCTCCCTAACCTCTTCAGGGGCTCCCACAGCGTCTGTAGTACCCACAGGGATATAAATCACAGGTGTCAGAGGAGGGAGGGAAGGAGCGCACATTACCAGGTTATCTTGATGATTCCCTCCCTCTTGCAAAGCCTCCTCAGCAGATAGTGTGCCCCTGCCAGCCCCTGCAGCATCGCTGGGTCTATCTTCAGCAGCGTCCTGGGAGGCTCCCGCCGCCATCTTCCCTGTGGCCATGGTGCGGTCCTGAGAGCTGCTGCGGAGATAATGAGAAATCCTTGCAGCTGGAGGCACCGATGGCTCCCTGGAGGACTGGGGTCTTATGCTCCTCCGTTTGGCCGGCATGTATGGCAGTTTTCAAGCCTGAGCAATGGCTGTATTAGCCCTGAGGTGGTTAGGGAGACAGGAGCTCAGCTTTTAGCATCCGTTCCCCGCCATGTCTAGGCCACGCCCCCGGAAGATGGGGTTTTTAATGTTTCTTCCTGTCCCTTGGCTGCGGCATCTGTGAATGTGCCGGCCAGGGCAGGGGCATCAGGAATCCCCCAGAGAAGGAATGTCAGGCTGGGCTCTGTGACCGACGTGTCCCAGCACACACCGGCTCTGCGGGCCTGGATACCGGATGATGACAGCTTCCATGGTGATTCCGACGACCCTGCTATAATGATGACAGCTTCCCGGCAGTAAGGGATCCGAATCTGCAGAGGCCTGCAGCGGTCCAGAGCTCATCGGATGGTGAGATTGACCCCCTTTTTATTAACAGTAATTCTTTAGTCACAGCTAATAGTTTAAAGGACTTTGTTTCAGCAGCTATTGCTGAAGCTTTAAGGGGTTTCCAAGAGCCGGGAGGGTCTATTGGGGGTACTCAGCCTAGATCATGATCAAGACTTCCCGTGTCCGAGATATGTTTTAAAGAGGCTTTACCTTGTGAGTTGTCCCCGCTTGGATTTCACTTTGCTGGGGCTGTTAAAAATAAGATTTGGGCAGGGGAGTTTATTGATCTGTTTTCTTTATTGCTGTCTAGAGAACAGGCTAAGTTGGACAAGGCTGAGGGGGAAGAGAAAAAGAGAATGTTTAAATCATTTAATTTATGGTTACAGGCCTTCCTGATTTATGCCGCTGTCTTGGGGGAAAAGTCTGCAGCATTATGCTGTGGTCTTTTCCAACATATCGATATTGATTTGGAAGCATACCGCAGCTTCGGGGGAAGTGCCTGGATGTTTTATGTCGAGGCATTTCGCCAGAAGCTGTCGGTACACCCGTCATTAAAATGGGGGACCAAAGATGTGGGCCTATGGCTGAACATGATGGTCCCTCAGCGGCAGCCGGTGGCTAAGGCTTCTGTGACGCAGCATGTCAGAAAAGGCTTGTGTTTTGCATTCAATGAATCCTCCTGCAGAAGGTTGCATAATTGTCGCTATAAGCATGAGTGCTCTGTCTGCGGGGGGACTCATCCTTTGTTTAAGTGTTTTAAGAAGCAAATTAAACAGCCGTTGACGGTAGCGGCAAAGGAGTCATTTCTTAAGGGCTCCGACGCCGGTCCGGTTAGCGGCTCTAATCCTGTTCCTAGACAGGTATCCCGACAGGGTGAAAGCTGAGTTGTTGTGGGTTGGTTTTTCGAAGGGATTTTTTGTTCCCCCATTTCACGGGTCGGGTTGTACTCCATTAGTGAACTTTCCTTCTGCTCGGCAATTTCCCGATCAAGTTAGAGACAAGATTTTCAAAGAGTTAGAAGTGGGGAGGTGCTCTGGCCCATTTTCTTCTCCACCTTTTGAGAATTTTAGAATTTCTCCTCTTGTGGTAGTTCCCAAGAAGGAACCGGGGTCGTTTAGGATGATTCACCATCTCTCTTATCCTCCGGGTTCTTCACTAAATGATCAGGTGGATAAGGGAGCGGCTTCGGTGCATTATGCGTCGTTTGATATGGCAGTGTATTTGGTGAGGGAGATGGGCCACGGCGCCTTAATGGCTAAAACGGATATTAAGGCTGCGTTTAGATTGTTACCTGTTGATCCTGTTGGTTTTTCTTCGCTAGAGTTTTATTTTGATGGTTGTTATTTTTTTGATTGGTGTTTACCTATGGGTTTTTCGTTGTCTTGTTTTTATTTTGAGGTTTTTTCTTCATTTTTAGAATGGTCTGCCGGTTTAGTTTGCCCTAAAGGAAAAATGGTTCATTATCTTGATGATTTTTTGTTTATTGGCCCTGCTTCATCTTCTGATTGTTTTACTTTGTTGTCTAGTTTTTTATCCCTCATGCATGATTTTGGCGTCCCTCTAGCTGAAGAGAAGACGGTTTATTCATGCCAGAAATTAGAGTTCCTCGGTATTGTGATTAATTCAGATAGAATGTTATGTTCTCTTCCGCAAGACAAAATTGTTAAGCTAATTGATACCATTGATACATTTTTACTTAATTCTTCGGCATCGATGAAGGAGTTTCAATCATTGTTAGATTTATTAAATTTTGCATTACGAGTTATTCCTATGGGACAGGTTCGTCTTCGCATGTTTTGATTCCTATCGCCTCTGTATTACGGGATGATCTGCAGGTATGGTTGTCGTTCCTATCTGAATTCAATGGTTTATCGTGTTGGCAAGATGTTTTTCAGTTTCAGTTTCGTTATGTTTGTTTTTTGCTTCTAATCGTGTTAGCTTCGGTTGTTCTTTTAAAGGTCATTGGTTATCTTCAGTTTGGCCTGATTTTGTTCATGTGTCTGTTCTGAGTAGTGTTTTGTGTGATTTATTTTCTCTTTGTGCAGCTTTCACCCTGTGGGGACATAGGTTAATGAATAAGAGGATTGTAATATTTAGTAACTCTCGTGGGTTATGTTTTTGCTTGAACACAATGGCGTCGAAAGATGCAGTTGTGCTTAGGTTTTTGCGGTACTTAGTCCTGTTATTGATGAGGTACAACATTTGGTTGAAAGCTGTTTTTAAGCCGGATTTTTTCAATGTAATCTATTATATAATTGCCGTAGCTGACTTCCGTCTGACCGGCGCTACTTCCTGTGGCTTTGATCGCGTAGCTCGGAACTCTCTCCAGGACTCTGTCCCTGGCCGCGCAGCGGGCAGGCGACTCGCGAAGCAATGCCCGCGAAGCGGGCATTGAGAGTCGCCGACTCGCGAAGCAATGGCCGCAAAGCGGGCATTGCGAGTCGTTGCCCCGCGAACAAAGCCACAGCATGGGGCTGTAGTGTACACCGCTATGGTATACTACAGCCCCATGTCGCTGCCGCTATCCCCTAAACCTCGCCGCCCATAAGCACCGCCGTATAATAAACCACCGCCGTATAATAAACCCTTGCTGGACTCTACCTCCTAAGGGCCCATTCACATCTGCGTTTATTTGAAATCGCGCCAGATGCGGAGAAAAAACCGCATCTGCCGCGATTGACGCATAACCACTGCACTTGCGGCGCGGTTGCGGTAATCCCCATAGAAAGTATAGGGGGACTTGCGGCAGGTGCGGCAACTGCGACTTGCGACAGGTGCGGCAACTGCGGTTTTGCACTTGCGGCAGGTGCGGCAGCGAAAAAAACCGCGGCTGATCGCACCTGCCGCAAGTCCCCCTATACTTACTATGGGGATTACCGCAACCGCGCCGCAAGTGCTAAACAAACGCTGATGTGAATTAAGCCAGCCTATAAGCCCACCTCCTAAGCCCCTACCCCGCTGCCCCTAAGCCCCTACCCCCTAAGCCCGCTGCCGCCCCTACGCACCTACCCCTTAAGCCCGCAGCCCCTAAGCCCCTACCCCGCCGCCCCTACCCCCTGTAAACCCCGCAGCCCCTAAGCCCCTACCCCGCCGCCCCTACCCCCTAAGCCCGCCTCCTACCCCGCCGCCCCTAAGCACCTACCCCCTAAGCCCGCTGCCGCCCCTACCACGCTGCCCCTACCCTCTAAGCCCGCCTCCTACCCCGCCGCCCCTAAGCCCATACCCCCTAAGCCCGCTGTCGCCACATACTAAACCCCCCTCGCCGCTGCCGCTATCCCCTAAACCCCGCCCGTAAACTCCTCCGCCCCTAAGCCACTACCCCAATCCCCTAAACCCCGCCGCCCCTAAGCCACTACCCCGCCACCCCTAAGCCACTACCCCTATCCCCTAAAACCCGCCCGTAAACCCCGCCGCCCCTAAGCCACTACCCCAATCCCCTAAACTCCCCTACCACGCCACCCCTACCCCCTAAGCCCGCCTCCTACCCCACCACCCCTAAGCCCCTACCCCTAAGCCCGCTGCCGCCACATACTAAACCCCCCTCACCCTGCCGCTATCCCCTAAACCCCGCCCGTAAACCCTGCTGCCCCTAAGCCACTACCCCAATCCCCTAAACCCCGCCGCCCCTAAGCCAGTACCCCGCCGCCCCTAAGCCACTACCCCTATCCCCTAAACCCTGCCCGTAAACCCCGCCGCTCCTAAGCCACTACCCCAATCCACTAAACCCCGCCGCCCCTAAGCCACTACCCCGCCGCCCCTAAGCCACTACCCCTATCCCCTAAACCCCGCCGCCCTAAGCCACTACCCCGCTGCCCCTAAGCCACTACCCCTATCCCCTAAACCCCGCCGCCCCTACCCTCCGCTGATACCCCCTAAGCCCTGCCGCCTCCTAAGCTCCCGGCGCTACCCCCCGCCGACTAAGCCCCGCAGCCCCTAAGCCCCTACCCAATGCCGATACCCCTAAGCCCCGCCGCCTCCTAAGCCTCCGTCGCTGTCCCCCGCCGCTGTCGCTACCCCTTAACGCGCTACACCGTAAGCCCCCGCCGTCCCCTAACCCATCGCCGACGTCGATCACTTACATGTCTTCTTCTTCATCTGATCGTCCGTCTGTCCGATCCACAAGTCCTCCGTCCGGCCAGCTGTCCTCTTCGTCCGGCCCCGTGGGTCTTCTCTCTTCTTTCCGCCATCTTCGGTTCCGACCTCCTCTTCATTTCTCATTGCGATAGAATAGACGAAAAATCTGCCATTCTATCTCTATGAGAAGTGAGGCGCTCTTCTGATTGGTCGCTCTCTACTGCCGATAGCCAATCACAATCGCGCCTCACTTCCCATAGACATACATTAGCGGCGTGTCGGCAAATGTATGGCCGGGTCCCTGGTTCTGTTTTGCGGCCATAAAATCGCGGACACACCGCAATGTATGTCTATGAGAAGTGAGGCGCTGTTCTGATTGGTCGCTCTATGCTTCCGCTGACCAATCAGAATTGCGGCGCACTTCCCATAGACATAGAATGGAGAAAAATCGTCCATTCTATCTCTATGGGAAGTGAGGCGCGATTGTGATTGGACAGCGGAAGCACACAGCGACCAATCACAAGAGCGCCTCACTTCCCATAGACATACATAGCGTTGTGTCCGCGATTTTATGCCCGGCCTTCTGGTTCTATTTTGCGGTCAGAAAATCGCGGACACACCGCTATGTATGTCTATGGGAAGTGAGGCGCGATTCTGATTCGTACAATCGCGCCTCACTTTTAGCGGTAAATTTGAAATTCTACAAGCGCCCATTCTATGTCTATGGGAAGTGCGCCGCAATTCTGATTGGTCAGCGGAAGCATAGAGCGACCAATCAGAACAGCGCCTCACTTCCCATAGACATACATAGCGGTGTGTCCGCGAATTTTATGGCCGCTAAACAGATCCAGGGACCCGGCCATACATTTGCCGACACGCCGCTAATGTATGTCTATGGAAAGTGACGCGCCATTCTGATTGGTGGCTCTGTGCTTCCGCTGGCCGATCAGAATGGCACCTCACTTCCCATAGAGAAACATTAGCGGTGTCTCGCGAAATATACTGCCGGCCTTCTGGTTGTATTTTCGGCGACAGGGCTCGGCTATTTCTGGTCCAAAAAAAAAATATATATTTTTTTTTTTATTTCTTTTTATCTATTTTTCTATTTATGTCTCTTTATTTTTATCTTTTTTTCAGTATATATTATTATATAGATAGATAAGAAAAAAGATAGAAAAAGAGATAAAAAGAAAGATACATTAAAAAAAAAATAAATAAATAAATAAATATTTTTTTACCGGAAATAGCCGAGCCCGTCGCCGAAAATACAACCAGAAGGCCGGCAATATATTTCGCGAGACACCGCTAATGTTTCTCTATGGGAAGTGAGGCGCCATTCTGATTGGCCAGCGGAAGCACAGAGCCACCAATCAGAATGGCGCCTCACTTCCCATAGACATACATTAGCGGCGTGTCGGCAAATGTATGGCCGGGTTCCTGGTTCTGTTTTGCGGCCATAAAATCGCAGACACACCGCAATGTATGTCTATGAGAAGTGAGGCGCTGTTCTGATTGGTCGCTCTATGCTTCCGCTGACCAATCAGAATTGCGGCGCACTTCCCATAGACATAGAATGGAGAAAAATCGTCCATTCTATCTCTATGGGAAGTGAGGCGCGATTGTGATTGGACAGCGGAAGCACACAGCGACCAATCACAAGAGCGCCTCACTTCCCATAGACATACATAGTGTTGTGTCCGCGATTTTATGCCCGGCCTTCTGGTTCTATTTTGCGGTCAGAAAATCGCGGACACACCGCTATGTATGTCTATGGGAAGTGAGGCGCGATTCTGATTCGTACAATCGCGCCTCACTTTTAGCGGTAAATTTGAAATTCTACAAGCGCCCATTCTATGTCTATGGGAAGTGCGCTGCAATTCTGATTGGTCAGCGGAAGCATAGAGCGACCAATCAGAACAGCGCCTCACTTCTCATAGACATACATTGCGGTGTGTCCGCGATTTTATGGCCGCAAAACAGAACCAGGAACCCGGCCATACATTTGCCGACACGCCGCTAATGTATGTCTATGGGAAGTGAGGCGCCATTCTGATTGGTGGCTCTGTGCTTCCGCTGGCCAATCAGAATGGCGCCTCACTTCCCATAGAGAAACATTAGCGGTGTCTCGCGAAATATATTGCCGGCCTTCTGGTTGTATTTTCGGCGACGGGGCTCGGCTATTTCCGGTAAAAAAAATTTTTTTTTATTTTTTTTTTTTTATGTATCTTTCTTTTTATCTCTTTTTCTATCTTTTTTCTTATCTATCTATATAATAATATATACAGAAAAAAAGATAAAAATAAAGAGACATAAATAGAAAAATAGATAAAAAGAAATAAAAAATAAATATATATATTTTTTTGGACCGGAAATAGCCGAGCCCCGTCGCTGAAAATACAACCAGAAGGCCGGCAATATATTTCGCGAGACACCGCTAATGTTTCTCTATGGGAAGTGAGGCGCCATTCTGATTGGCCAGCGGAAGCACAGAGCCACCAATCAGAATGGCGCCTCACTTCCCATAGACATACATTAGCGGCGTGTCGGCAAATGTATGGCCGGGTCCCTGGTTCTGTTTAGCGGCCATAAAATCGTGGACACACCGCTATGTATGTCTATGGGAAGTGAGGCGCTGTTCTGATTGGTCGCTGTGTGCTTCCGCTCACCAATCAGAATCGCGCCTCACTTTCAGCGGTAAATTTGAAAGTCCGAAAGCGCCCATTCTATGTCTATAGGAAGTGAGGCGCGATTCTGATTCGTCGCTATCTGCTTATGGCGACCAATCACAATAGCGCCTCATTTCTCTATGCATCTCTATGGGAATGCGCCCTCCAATCACAATCGAGGCGCCATTTTCGAAAATACACAGCGCCCAATCAGATTCATGGCGACATCTTTCTGA
The DNA here is from genome assembly GCA_033576535.1 of Allobates femoralis. Lineage (NCBI taxonomy): Eukaryota > Metazoa > Chordata > Amphibia > Anura > Aromobatidae > Allobates > Allobates femoralis. Next base: position 235,928,306 of record JARQOC010000006.1, read on the forward strand.
GGTTGCCGCCCTCCAATCAGATAAGGCCGCTATTTATAGCGGGAAATTTGAATCTTTAACCTCTTTGAATCCTGTTTGCGAGACAAAGAAAAACTACCGTTAGACCATCTATTGGACTATCGTTCGCCCAAGAAATCCATCCTTCGTGAGGGTCTTTGAGGGAGAAGGAGAAGCTACCGCTGGACCATCTGTTGGACTATATTTCAGCCAAGATATCCATTCTTCGTGAGGCCCGTCGGGAAGCAAGCGCCGGATCGACTTCTGCGATTGATCAGCTAAGATATCCTTTTTGAAATCTACCTTTTCACATCAGTCTATATGCCTGATGCTACGTTTTATTTTCACCTATTTTTCTATCTTTTATTTTCACCACTTTTACTCTTTTGCGCCATGCAGCGCCAATCGGCGCTGCATGGAGCCTGCGCCACAGCTCGGACACTTCGCCGCTAAAAGCGTTGACGTCTGCGCTACTAGCGCAAACTTTGGCGCTTCTAGCACCCTCCGCGGTCTATGAGACCGCTGTGCCCGAATACTCATTCAGACGCCGTCATACAATGGACAAAAATCGGCCATTCTATCTCTATGGGAAGTGCGCGGCAATTCTGATTGGTCCGCGTTAGCACACAGCGACCAATCAAAATCCCGCCTCACTTCCCATAGACATACATAGCGGTGTGTCGCCGATTTTATGGCCGCGCCCCTGGTTCTATTTTCGGCCATGGCACTCGGCTCTGCTCGGTAGTTCGACGGGGCCGCAAAATCGCACTCAGCGCTTCGCGGCGATAGCTAGCGTATCAGCTACGACTCGCAAGGATTGCGAGTCGTTGGTAAGGCGCTAGCCATGTCCGTGAAGCGCTCATTGCGAGTTTGCGGCCCCGTGGAAAGACGGATCAGAGCCGAGTATCCTGGCCGAAAATAGAACCAGGGCCTCGGCACTAAAATCGCCGACACACCGCTTTGTATGTCTATGGGAATGAGGCCCGATTCTGATTGGCCGCTGTGCATTTTTAAAAATGGCGCCGCCAGTCTGATTGGAGGGCGCATTCCCATAGAGATGCATTGAGAAATGAGGGCGCGATTGTCATTGGTTGTTGGACATGGCGGTTTGCTTCCGATTGGTTGGCGCTCAGCGGGGAAAGCTGAACTTTCCTTGCCGAGCGCCTGGTTCGATTTTCGGGCACGCCGTTCCGGAGGCTCGAAGTCTGTAGCTCCGCCCCACTCTGTTGTGATTGGACAGCGGCATCTTCACACAGCAGCGCCGACCAATGGTATTCATGGCGCCATGTTTATGAAGTTTCCGCTCTCCAATCACATTGCGGCTGGCGCCTGCCGGTTTTTTATGAATGAACATTTTGCGTCCGCCATGTTAGAGTGCGAGATTTGAATTTGTGAACTATGTAAAAGTTAAAAAGCTGTTTTCACAGTACAATCTCACATCAGAGTATATATTCCTAATGCCTAGGCTTATATTAACCCTTTCTTTATACTAATTTCATATTAGCTTCCTTTCACCATATTGACCTGTTTTTTTCAAACTTTATTAACCCCTTCTATTCTATTTGTGCTCCACTTCCTATCTCACTATGTGCTGTACTAAGGCCATTTCTACATTAACCTCTTCTATGCATTTTGCATTTTACTTTTCCCCCACACTGTTTTATATGGTTCTAACTGCTACATTAACCCCTTCCATTCTGTTTGCTATTCATTAACTGTGTCCCTATGTGCTGTACTCATTACATTTTAAAATTAACCCCTTCTATTCTTTTTGGGCACCACTTGCTATCTCACTATGTGCTGTACTAAGGGCTTTTCTACATTAACCTCTTCTATGCATTTTGCATATTAATTTTGTGTCACACTGTTTTCTAGGGTTCACACTGCTACATTAACCCCTTGCATTCTGTTTGCTATTCCCTAACTGTGTCGCTATGTGCTGTATTCATTACATTGTAAAATTAACCCCTTCTATTCTATTTCTACTCCACTTCATATCTCACTATGTGCTGTACTAAGGGCATTTCTACATTAACCGCTTCTATGCCTTTTGTATTTTATTTTTCTGTCACACTGTTTTAGGGCCCTTTCACATCTGCGTTTATTTGAAATCGCGGCAGATGTGGTGAAAAAAACGCATCTGCCGCGATTGCCGCATAACCGCTGCACTTGCGGCGCGGTTGCGGTAATCCCCATAGAAAGTATAGGGGGACTTGCGGCAGGTGCGGCAAGTGCGGTTTTGCACTTGCGGCAGGTGCGGCCGCGAAAAAAAACGCGTCTCACCGCGTTTTTTTTCGCGGCTGCACCTGCCGCAAGTGCAAAACCGCACTTGCTGTACCTGCCGCAAGTCCCCCTATACTTTCTATGGGGATTACCGCAACCGCGCCGCAAGTGCAGCGGTTATGCGGCAATCGCGGCAGATGCGGTTTTTTCACCACATCTGCCGCGATTTCAAATAAACGCAGATGTGAACTGCTACATTAACCCCTTCCATTCTGTTTGCTATTCATTTACTCTGTCCCTATGTGCTGTACTCATTACATTTGACAATTAACCTCTTCTATACCTTTTCTTTCTTATTTTCTCTTCTACACTGTTTTGGCTCCTTTCACATCAGCGTTTTTTGAAATTTGCGGCAGATGCGGTGAAAAAACCGCATCTCCCGCAATTACCGCATACCGGCTCCACTTGCGGCGCCGTTGCGGTAAACGCTATGCTAAGTATAGGCGTACTTGCGGTAGGTGCGGCAAGTGCGGTTTTGCACTTGCGGCAGGTGTGGCAGCGAATAAAAAAGCGGCAGACCGCGGTTTTTCCACTGCCGCACCTGCCGCAAGTGCAAAACCGCACTTGCCGCACCTGCCGCAAGTACGCCTATACTTAGCATAGCGTTTACCACAACGGCGGTTTTTTTCCCTGCTGCAAGTGCAAACCCGCACTTGCCGTACCTGCTGCAAGTACGCCTATACTTTGCATTGCGTTTACCGCAACCGCGCCGCAAGTGGAGCCGGTATGCGCTAATTGCGGCAGATGCGGTTTTTTCACCGCATCTGCCGCAAATTTTAAAAAACGCTGATGTGAAAGGGCCCTATAGGAGTGCAAGTAGTACATTAACCCCTTCTATTGTCTTGGCTATTCACTGCCTATGTCACTATGTGCTCTATTACTGCCATTTTAATACTATTTATCATTTTAATGATCGTGCCGTATTTTGTACGTGTGCCAGTGCTATATTAACCCCTTACACACTGTTCTTTATTTTATTTCTACGTGCAGTGTGTCGTTACACTGTTATGACTACATTAACCCATTATATGCTATTTTGCTTATATTTCATACTAATTAGTATGTAGGACTACTAACTGTCTTATACAGTTAGGGCCAGAAATATTTGGACAGTGACACAAGTTTTGTTATTTTAGCTGTTTACAAAAACATGTTCAGAAATACAATTATATATATAACTAGCTGTGAGCCCGATGCAAATGCATCGGGATTCTAGAATGTGCATTAATTTGATTATAGTAGTTATAGCTGGTGTGAGGACTTTTCGGGGGGGTGTGAATAGTTTTTGGGGAGTCCCATACTTTTTTTGGGGGGTCCCATACTTTTTTGGGGGGGTCACATACTTTTTTGGGGGGGTCACATACTTTTTTTGGGGGGTCACATACTTTTTTTGGGGGGGTCACATACTTTTTTTGGGGGGGTCACATACTTTTTTTGGGGGGTCACATACTTTTTTTGGGGGTCAGGGGGGGGTCCACATACTTTTTTGGGGGGTCACATACTTTTTTTTGGGGGTCACATACTTTTTTGGGGGGTCACATACTTTTTTGGGGGTCACATACTTTTTTTGGGGGTCACATACTTTTTTTGGGGGGTCACATACTTTTTTGTTTTTGGGGGGTCACATACTTTTTTGTTTGTCACATACTTTTTTGGGGGGTCACATACTTTTTTTGGGGGGTCACATACTTTTTTTGGGGGGTCACATACTTTTTTTGGGGGGTCCATACTTTTTTTTGGAGGGTCACATATTTTTTTTTGGGGGGTCACATACTTTTTTGGGGGGGGTCACATACTTTTTTTGGGGGGTCACATACTTTTTTTGGGGGGTCACATACTTTTTTTGGGGGGGTCACATACTTTTTTTGGGGGGTCACATACTTTTTTTGTGGGGGGTCACATACTTTTTTTTGGGGTCACATACTTTTTTTGGGGGGTCACATACTTTTTTGGGTGTGGGTTCACATACTTTTTTGGGTGGGGGTCCAATCTTTTTTTGGGGGGGTCAATACTTTTTTTTTGGAGGGTCACATATTTTTTTGGGGGGTCACATACTTTTTTGGGGGGGTCACATACTTTTTTTTTTTTTGGGGGGGTCACATACTTTTTTTGGTATTTTTGGGGGGTCACATACTTTTTTTGGGGGGTCCATACTTTTTTTTGGGGGGTCCATGCATACTTTTTTTTTTGGGGTCACATACTTTTTTTGGGGGGTCACATACTTTTTTGGGGGGTCACATACTTTTTTTTGTTGGGGGGTCCAATACTTTTTTTGGGGGGTCCACATACTTTTTTTGGGGGTCACATACTTTTTTTGGGGGTCACTAACTGTTTTTTGGGGGTCACATACTTTTTTTGGGGGGGTCACATACTTTTTTGGGGGGGTCACATACTTTTTTTGGGGGGTCACATACTTTTTTTGGGGGGGGTCACATACTTTTTTTGGGTGGTCACATAATTTTTTTGGGGGGGTCACATACTTTTTTGGGGGGGTCACATACTTTTTTGGGGGGGTCACATACTTTTTTTGGGGGGGTCACATACTTTTTTTGGGGGTGCAATACTTTTTTTGGGGGGTCTAATACTTTTGGGTGGGGGGGTCCAATACTTTTGGGGGGGGTCCAATACTTTTTGGGGCGCGTTCAATACTTATTGGGGCTGAGTGGTCGCAATGGCCGCTTATTATTAGCATTAATCTTATTATTATTAGCATTAATAGCATAATTATTAGCATTATTAGCATTATTATTAGCATTAATAGCATATTATTAGCATTAATATCTTATTATAGCAGTAATATAATTATTATTAGATTTTTTTTTTAATTATTATTTTTGTAATATTTTTAATTTTTAATTTTTTTTTTTATTATTTTTTTTATAATTTTTTAATTATTTTTAAATAATTTTATTATAAATTTATTATTTATTTTAACTGAGACACAGTTCTCCTTCTGGTCCGCTAAAGGCTGGGCTGATTAGCATATATTTATTTTTTTTATTATTATTTTTATTTATTTTTTATTATTTTTTTATTATTATTTTTTATTATTTTTTAATTCTTTTTAAATTCTTTTATTTATTATTTCATTTATTATTTATTTTAAGTGAGACACAGTTCTCATTGTGGTCCGCCAAAAGGGCTGAGCTGATTAGCATATATTTATTTTTTTATTATTATTTTTATTTAATTTTTTATTATTTTTTTATTATTATTTTTTATTATTTTTTAATTCTTTTTAAATTCTTTTATTTATTATTTAATTTATTATTTATTTTAAGTGAGACAGAGTTCTCATTGTGGTCCGCCAAAAGGGCTGAGCTGATTAGCATATATTTATTTTTTTATTATTATTTTTATTTAATTTTTTATTATTTTTTTATTATTATTTTTTATTATTTTTTAATTCTTTTTAAATTATTTTATTTATTATTTAATTTATTATTTATTTAAAGTGAGACACAGTTCTCATTGTGGTCCGCCAAAAGGGCTGAGCTGATTAGCATATATTTATTTTTTTTATTATTATTTTAATTTAATTTTTTATTATTTTTTTATTATTATTTTTTATTATTTTTTAATTCTTTTTAAATTATTTTATTTATTATTTAATTTATTATTTATTTTAAGTGAGACACAGTTCTCATTGTGGTCCGGCAAAAGGGCTGAGCTGATTAGCATATATTTATTTTTTTTATTATTATTTTAATTTAATTTTTTATTATTTTTTTATTATTATTTTTTATTATTTTTTAATTCTTTTTAAATTATTTTATTTATTATTTAATTTATTATTTTTTTTAAGTGAGACACAGTTCTCATTGTGGTCCGGCAAAAGGGCTGAGCTGATTAGCATATATTTATTTTTTTTATTATTATTTTTATTTAATTTTTTATTATTTTTTTATTATTATTTTTTATTATTTTTTAATTCTTTTTAAATTATTTTATTTATTATTTATTTTATTATTTATTTTAAGTGAGACAGAGTTCTCATTGTGGTCCGCCAAAATGGCTGAGCTGATTAGCATATATTTTATTTTTTTATTATTATTTTTATTTAATTTTTTATTATTTTTTTATTATTATTTTTTATTATTTTTTAATTCTTTTTAAATTATTTTATTTATTATTTAATTTATTATTTATGTTAAGTGAGACAGTTCTCATTCAGGTCCGCTATTTTTCCTATTGACATACATTAGCGGTGTGTCGGCGATTTTATGGCCGGCCACCTGGTTCTATTTGTCGGCCGTAAAATCGCGGACACACCGCTAATACATGTCTATGGGCAGTGAGCCCGATTTCGGATTGGGCGCCGACCAATCAGAATTCGAGCTCAATGAGGGGCTCTTCTGATTGGCTGAGGGCAGTACACAGCGACCAATCAGAAGAGCCGCTCATATCTCATTGAGATACAATGGCGGATTTGTCGTCCATTGTACCTGAATGAGAAGAGAAGAGGACGTCGGAGCTGGAAGAAGACAGAAGATCCCCGGGGCCGGACGAAGAGGACGCCTGGCCGGACGAAGAGGACGCCTGGCCGGACGGACGATCAGATGACTAAGAAGACATGTAAGTATGTGCGGACATGGGGGGGGCTGTGTGGACATTAGTGGGGGTCGGCTGTGCGGACATGGGGGTTTTTTCGGACATTGATGGGGGCGGGCTGTGCGGGCATGGGGGTGGGCTGTGCGGGCATGGGGGTCGGCTGTGCGGGCATGGGGGTCGGCTGTGCGGGCATGGGGGTCGGCTGTGCGGACATGGGGGTGGGCTGTGCGGACATGGGGGTGGGCTGTGCGGGCATGGGGGTGGGCTGTGCGGGCATGGGGGTCGGCTGTGCGGGCAGTGGGGGTCGGCTGTGCGGGCATGGGGGTCGGCTGTGCGGGCATGGGGGTCGGCTGTGCGGACATGGGGGTGGGCTGTGCGGGCATGGGGGTCGGCTGTGCGGGCATGGGGGTCGGCTGTGCGGGCATGGGGGTCGGCTGTGCGGGCATGGGGGTCGGCTGTGCGGGCATGGGGGTCGGCTGTGCGGACAGGGGGGTGGGCTGTGCGGACATTGATGTGGGCGGGCTGTGCGGACATGGGGGTGGGCTGTGCGGGCATGGGGGTCGGCTGTGCGGACATGGGGGTGGGCTGTGCGGACATTGATGTGGGAGGGCTGTGCGGACATTGCTGGGGGTGGGCTGTGCGGACATGGGGGTCGGCTGTGCGGACATGGGGGTCGGCTGTGGGGACATTGATGGGGGCGGGCTGTGCGGACATGGGGGGGGGTGGCGAATTGTGTGTAGCGGGGAGCGGAGGCGGCAATGCCGCCTCGGCTCCATGGTCCCCGGGGAGCGAATTGCGGCTCAGGCAGCGACTCGCAATGGCCTCGCGGCCATTGCTCGCGCTACCTGAGCGGTAAATCGCTAAGGTTGTAGCCGGGGCTGTGGATGGATTTTGGGCCAGCGGCTCGCAATGGCCGCTTCGCGGCCATTGCTCGCCCTGGGCCAGCGACTCGCAATGGCCTCGCGGCCATTGCTCGCGCAGCATTGGGCGCTTCGCGCCCAATGTTAAATTCGTATCCACATGACCACGCCGGAAGTAGCGCGCGGAGGGGCGCTTTTCCGATTCGCGATTATATAATAGATATGGGCTGAAAGTGCACACTCCCAGCTGCAATATGAGAGTTTCCACATCCAAATCGAAGAAAGGGTTTAGGAAACATAGCTCTGTAATGCATAGCCTCCTCTTTTTCAAGGGAGCAAAAGTAATTGGACAATGGACTCTAATGGTACCTTTACACGCCGTGACGGCAGGCTGGATACATCCCGCTACTTCACGTGCACGAGCACGCTCAAACGGCTACAAACGGTCAACGCACCCTCTTTACACGACGCCATAAGGTGCGCTACGCCATGCTACATCTGTAGCTAGCTACATCGCCGGGTGTGTCAAGTAGCCAGCTGTAGCTTAGCGTACCACGTTTACACAGCGCTACAATAAGCTACTATGGGCGGACCTGGTGCAGCAGGGACAGCACATAGGCGTGCCACAATCGTGGATTACGAGCCGTCCGTACGATGATAGGACAGCGCGATATCATCATGATTGGCCAGGCATCGCAGGAGGCTGAGAAATACAGCACGCTCGAGCGATTGTGTAGTGTGACTGGTCAGCTCCTTAAATATGCCGCCCTAGGCAGCGACTACCAATCGTCATGCAGGAGCTTCCTCCAATGATCGCTGAAGGGGGGCGGTATCCCAGAGCCTGGGTCACGCCTTAGCTACATTGCAGCTACAGCCCCGGGTGTCCAGAGTTCCCTTCCGTTGCCTCTTTACACGCCGATACAGCTCGCTACCATCGGCGATGTAGCCATCAGTTTTCGAGCAGAGCCCATAAACAGATGTATCTGTCGCCGGCTGTAGCGTCGCGTCTTCAGACGCCGCTACGACGGGCTACATTGACGCTACAAGCTACATTTGTAGCCTGTAGCGCGATGTATCCAGCCTGCCGTCGCGGCGTGTAAAGGTACCATCAAGGCCACTTCACACACACAGATATCTGAGTCCAATATCTGAACAGATCTCTGGTTGCAGTGAAATCATGGATACATTGCTCCATTTTGTGGCTGTGTACAACATGGAGAAATGTATCCATGATTTCACTGCAACCAGAGATCTGTTCAGATATTGGACTCAGATATCTGTGTGTGTGAAGTGGCCTTAAGGGCTGCAATTACCTCTGAAGGCGTCTCCCTCGTTAACCTGTAATCAATGAAGTAGTTAAAAGGTCAGGGGTGGATTCCAGGTGTGTGGTTTTGCATTTGGAAGCTGTTGCTGTGACCAGACAACATGCAGTGAAAGGAACTCTCAAATGAGGTGAAGCAGAAAATCCTGAGGCTGAAAGAAAAGAAAAAAATCATCAGAGAGATAGCAGACATGCTTGGAGTAGCAAAATCAACAGTTGGGTACATTCTGAGAAAAAAGGAATTGACTGGTGAGCTTGGGAACTGTAAAAGGCCTGGGCGTCCACGGATGACAACAGTGGTGGATGATCGCCGCATACTTTATTTGGTGAAGAAGAACCCGTTCACAACATCAACTGAAGTCCAGAACACTCTCAGTGAAGTAGGTGTATCTGTCTCTAAGTCAACAGTAAAGAGAAGACTCCATGACAGTAAATACAAAGGGTTCACATCTAGATGCAAACCATTCATCAATTCCAAAAATAGACAGGCCAGAGTTAAATTTGCTGAAAAACACCTCAAGAAGCCAGCTCAGTTCTGGAAAAGTATTCTATGGACAGATGAGACAAAGATCAACCTGTACCAGAATGATGGGAAGAAAAAAGTTTGGAGAAGAAAGGGAACGGCACATGATCCAAGGCACACCACATCCTCTGTAAAACATGGTGGAGGCAACGTGATGGCATGGGCATGCATGGCTTTCAATGGCACTGGGTCACTTGTGTTTATTGATGACATAACAGCAGACAAGAGTAGCCGGATGAATTCTGAAGTGTCCCGGGATATACTTTCAGCCCAGATTCAGCCAAATGCTGCAAAGTTGATTGGACGGCGCTTCATAGTACAGATGGACAATGACCCCAAGCATACAGCCAAAGCTACCCAGGAGTTCATGAGTGCAAAAAAGTGGAACATTCTGCAATGGCCAAGTCAATCACCAGATCTTAACCCAATTGAGCATGCATTTCACTTGCTTAAATCCAGACTTAAGACGGAAAGACCCACAAACAAGCAAGACCTGAAGGCTGCGGCTGTAAAGGCCTGGCAAAGCATTAAGAAGGAGGAAACCCAGCGTTTGGTGATGTCCATGGGTTCCAGACTTAAGGCAGTGATTGCCTCCAAAGGATTCGCAACAAAATATTGAAAATAAAAATATTTTGTTTGGGTTATGTTTATTTGTCCAATTACTTTTGACCTCCTAAAATGTGGAGTGTTTGTAAAGAAATGTGTACAATTCCTACATTTTCTATCAGATATTTTTGTTCAACCCTTCAAATTAAACGTTACAATCTGCACTTGAATTCTGTTGTAGAGGTTTCATTTCAAATCCAATGTGGTGGCATGCAGAGCCCAACTCGCGAAAATTGTGTCACTGTCCAAATATTTCTGGCCCTAACTGTATTTAACAGTTTGGATGTAATGCTACCTGTCCCTTTCACATCTGCGCTAATTTTACATTGTGGCAGATGTCGTGAAAAAATCGCATCTGCTCTGCTTGCTGCATAGTCACTGCATAACTGATGCACTTGCAGTCCGGTTCCGGTAATCGCCATTGTCTGTATATAGGGACTTGCGCCAGATACCGCAAGTGCGCTTTAGCTCTTGCGCCAGGTGCTGCTGCAAAATATATCACGGTCGCCCACTGTTTTTTATCGCCTCACCACCTGCCGCAAGTGCTAAACCCAAATTGCCGCACCTGCCGAAATTAACTATATAGTGACTATGGAGATTAACCCAAGTGCAGCGGTTATGCTGCGGCTATGCACCAAACGCTGCAGATACAGTTTTTTCTCTACATCTGATGCTATTTCTAATTACCGCTAATGTAAAAGGCCCTGTCATCACAGTAGGACATTAACTAATTTTACATACCAAATATATTGCTTGCATGCCATTTTACACTGTATGAGCAACTGGGGCCCCTTTCACACGCGTGTTGTACATGCCGATTTACATTATTCCATAACAGCTGGAAATATTTCTATTATTAACGCAAGTTCACCATACCCGTCACCATGGGTGTGGTTGCGTAAGGTCACGCTACATCGACGGATTAATGTTGATTTTTACATTGACCTGCCTGATTCACCATGTACTCCACAAGTGCCCTTATTTCTATTTTCACCAGGGTTGGGTCACATTGTGCCATTTCACGCTCACTGCTAATGCCACTGTTTCCACCAACTCAAGCAACAAACACAAAAAACACTCCTTTCCCTATAATCCCAAAACCCTACATTTGAGGTATTAAATAACACTACCTCTCCCATTTTGCACCACCTTCTCCAACTCCACCTCTGCTACCAGTTATGCGCAACTTCCTGTCATATCGCTACTTTAATCCCTTTTTTTACAATGTTCGAAATCTGCTTTTACAACACGCCTATCCAAGGGCCCTTGCATCCATTTGTCTTGCTTTGAAGTCTCTTTTAAAGGACTTTAAACACACTGATTGCCATTCACTACTCCATACAGTAAACATCATGAAATATTTGTTTCGTACTTTAAAGAACTCCATCATTTCATTTTCACAGGTTATTTAAATACACACTTTCCTTTTATTGTTTTTGCCTATTTAGACATAGTTATTATTGATTGTTTCCTTAACTAACACACTCTGGCTCATTTTGGATTTGATTGACTGACTATTCTTATTAACATGAGCTCTCCAACTGAAAATATTGCTCTTGCCAAGGAGGCTGCATCTACGCCTAAGAAGAAGCGTGCACAGGAGACTTCGGAACAGACACGTCTTCGGTTAGATCGTGATAAGGCTGCTAAAGCAAAACGCATTGCAGAGGAGACTTCGGAAGAGAGACGTCTTCGGTTAGATCTTCGTAACGCTGCTAAGGCGAAACGTATTGCAGAGGAGACTTCAGAAGAGAGGCGTCTTCGCTTAGATAGTGAGAAGACTGCTAAGGCGAAACGCACTGCTGAGGAGACCTCGGAACAGAGACGTATTCGCTTAGATCGTGTTAAGGCTGCTCACGCCAAACGCATTGCAGAGGAGACTTTGGAAGAGAGACGTCTTCGTTTACAACGTATTAAAGCTGCTAAAGTGAAACGCATTGCCAAACTGTCTTCTCCAATGAGACGTTTTCGGTTGGATGTTGCAAAGGCTGCTTCGAAGCAACGTATTGCTGAAATGTCTTCTGAAGAAAGAAGTGTACGAATGTCAAAAAGAGCCATGGGTGCGCGTGCCAGACGCCAAATAAAACAAATTAATGTAATTGAAGAACCGTCTGAGAAAGATACTTCTCCTGCCTCTTCGTGTACTGACATTCTACCAAGTGAACAGCCTTTAACACCTCCCATGACCTCCATGGGAAGCAAAGAAGAAAAGGTTCAAAAGGAGTCTGTGCGTATGCGCAAGAAGCGTGCCGCGCCTGTGCGTCAAAGACGCAAACATCAAGAGTTCATGCCTACAGGAGATCCGTCTGACACTCATACTGCTGCCACCTCTTCGGCTGACCGTCATACTGCTGCCACCTCTTCGTCTGACCGTCATACTGCTGCCACCTCTTCGTCTGACCGTCATACTGCTGCCACCTCTTCGTCTGACCGTCATACTGCTGACACCTTTTCGTCTGATCCTCATCCTGCTGCCACTTTTTCGTTTGATCCTCATACTGCTGCCACCTCTTTGTTTGATCCTCATACTGTTGCCACCTCTTCTACTGTGTTAACTACTACTGAACAGCCTTTACCACATCGCAAGGCCACATCTAAAAGAAAACCCTGTGCTGAGGAAACGCCATACAGCAAACAGTCTAACATTATCCGCAAAAAAAGGACAAGACAGATGCATCAAGATACACTGTCTCCTACGTCAAAAATACTCCACTTGACCTTTTTGGCTGATAGACGTCGTGACATACGCACACGTTCTTCCACTTCTACATTGCAAGAGCCACAACGCAATTTATATTCAACTTCTTCTTTTCTTGAATGTTTTGATTCTACGTCCCTTCCACGTCTCATCTATGTAGGATTACACAATCGAAATCTACCTTTCTTATCTTCACCTTTCTCTCATCCAATGGGATTTATTGATCAGGATTTTGCTATTCCAGAACATACCTGTGGTTTCATGAATGTAATATGTGAACATTGTGAGGCTCGACATTTTTCTGATGAACGCCCATCAGATAAACACTTTACTCTTTGTTGCCACAAGGGAAAAGTTAAGGTACCATTACCTCAATACCCGGAGGTCTTCCAACGCCTGCTGAAAGGAGAGAGTGAGTACAGTAAAAATTTGATGGAGAATATCAGGAGCATTAATAGTTCTTTTGCTTTTGCCTCCATGGGTGCCCATGTTTCTCCACCACCTGGACACGGCCCTTACTGTTTCCGAATTCATGGGCAAATTTATCATCGTACGGGAACACTCCATCCTGCTGAAGATCAACCTCCAGCATATGCACAACTGTACATTTTAGATACTGCAAGCGCTGTAGAACAACGTATACAGTCTCCAGAAAATGTGAAATGTCATCCAACTTTAATGAGTATCATTGCTCTTCAATTGGATAATATTAATCCCTTTGTTTCGGCCTACAAAATGCTACGTGACGTTGAATTAGAAGAACAGCAGAAGGCAGTAGAACATGGCACCGTCATGCCAAATATTATCATGGCCATTAAACAAGACAGAGACCAAGACCCTAGACGCTATAACAATCCTACTGTCAATGAAGTTGCTGTGGTCTTTGAAAATGCTGATAGAGAGCCACCGTTCAATAGAGACATTTCAATTCATTTGAAACCTGATCCAAATAACCCTTGGCCCCAAAAACACAGCAGTATTCTACACAGCAATTTAGATGCATTACTGTATCCCTTATTTTTCCCTCATGGAGAACAAGGTTGGCATGAGGGACTCAAGCATCACGGCCAAAGTCAACGCAGGGTTACACAGCTCCAGTATTACTGCTATTTGTTGTCTGTACGGAATCGGTTCAATCCTGTCCTGAATGGTGGCAAACTTACGCAACAGTACTTAGTGGATGCGTATGTGAAAATCGAGGCTAATCGCTTAAATTTTATCCGTCAACACCAAAAGGATTTAAAAGTGGAGGATTATTGTGTACTCCAGGAACATCTCCTCAAAAAATCTGTTGAGAAAGGTATTCCCATTGGTAAGACGGTCATTTTACCATCTTCCTTTGAAGGCAGTCCAAGAAACATGCAGCAACGCTATCAGGATGCCATGGCTATTGTGACTAAATTTGGACGACCGGATCTTTTCGTAACCATGACCTGTAATCCTAAATGGAGGGAGATTAAAAACAATTTAGAGCCATGGCAGCGTGTGGAACATAGACCTGATTTAGTCGCCCGTGTCTTCAGAATTAAACTGGAAGCCCTATTAAAAGACATTAACAGTGGATTATTTGGCAAAGTTTGTGCAATGGTTCATGTGATTGAATTCCAAAAGCGTGGCCTACCACACGCTCACATTTTGATCATTCTGGATAGCAAATCCAAACTAAGAACTGAGGTTGAAGTGGATAATATAGTTTGGGCTGAAATCCCTGATCCAGAAGATTACCCTGTGCTCTATGAAATTGTGATGCAACACATGATTCATGGATCCTGTGGACAACACAACCCCAATTCTCCATGTATGGATCTTGGAAAGTGTAAGAAAGGTTTTCCTAAAGATTTCCAACCAAAAACAGTCTTGGCTCAGGATTCATACCCTACTTATCAAAGAAAGGAAGGATCATCCTTTCCACACCATTCAAAGACGATTGATAATTCTTGGGTTGTTCCCTATAATCCTTTCCTACTATTTTTTTTTTTTTAAACCATTAGTTTTTATTGAATTTCAGATAGGCAATAAAATACACAGAAACAAAGTTCAGAACACCTAGTCTAGACAGACTACAAATTAACCACAGAAAGAGAGTAAAAGAGGTGGGATAAAAGAGAGGGGAAGGGAAAAGAGTAATCAGCTCAGCATCCATGATGAAATCAGGTGATATAGCATTATATACAGTCAGACGATATTGTACTATAGCGAGAGGATATCCAGGGGTCCCACCACGTCAGGACCTTGAGTTTACGTGACCGAGTTTGGGAGAGCAGCATTTCATGAGAGCAATGCTGATTTAATCTATTAACCACTTCTGACAAGGTAGGTAGGGCAGGTGACTTCCAGTGACTTGCGATCGTCATGCGGGCCGCAATAAAGGCATTCGAAAGTATAGGGCGGAGGATAGTCGGAAAAGTATCAAGATCTAAACCCAACAGTGCTAGTTGGGCATTGAGAACTAGGGGCAAACCAGTCAGGGAGGTAAGTAAAGTCTCGACCTCTTGCCAAAATGTTTGCAACTTCGGACAATCCCACCAAATATGAGAATCTGAGCCTAGGGCTGAGCATCCCCTCCAGCAGTCAGATGAAGAGGATAATCTAGGAGATTTAAATTTAGCCAACCGTGCTGGGGTGAGGTACCATCCCAGCGAAACCTTTTTGGCCTGTTCCAGATGGTTTACACATGCCGAATAGCAGGCGGCATGTCCTGAAGCAGCTCGCCACTGCTCCAAGGAGGCTTCAAAATTAAGTCTGGACTCCCATCTCACCATATAAGGAAGTTTAGTTGTGGACCGTAAATCCAGGAGAGCCTTGTATATAGTGGACACTCCCTGAGCCGATGGCCCTTGCTGCTTAAAAAGGGACTGCAGGGAAAGATTTATTGTAGTGAGGTCACAGACAGGGATAGGGTTCGAATGCAAGAAGTGCCTAAGTCGGAAGTGGGCAAAGAAAGCCGCTGGGGGGAGTGAGAATTTGGATGACAAGGCATCAAACGGCTCCAATCGTCCCTGACTCGTGATTTCTCCCAGTAGGACAACGCCTCTCTGCTTCCACGCTTGCAGGGAGAAGTCGCCCATCCGCGCCTCCACCGCTCCCAGCGTAACATATTTATAAAGGAAGGGCAGATGTGTCCTGGCCAAAAGCGTCCAGACTTTAAGTACCGTCAGCATTGATCGCAGCAGCCCAGGCGAGGGCGAGCTAGAGAGAAGATACATTTCTAGTAGAAGCCGAACAGAGTGTCGAGGGGAGAGCCAGGATTCAATCTGTAACCAATGAGATGGGGGGGAACCAGCCCACCACATCTTAGCTATATCCAGTGTCACAGCTGTGTAATATGCAGCTACGTCCGGTACTCCCAAGCACCCCGCGCATATGGAAGTGTCATGGTAGAGAGTGCCACCCTATGGGGTTTCCCACTCCAGATAAAAACACCTAAAGCTGTTTGGAAAAGGTTAAGATATTTGCGGGGGAATGGCAGGGGAACGCAGCGTAAAAGATAAAGAATTTTCGGAAGGATCATCATCTTGGTCAGATGAATCCTGGCTATCCACGAAAGCTGGTGGGTGGAGTATTGTGCAAGAGTCGTTCTAATAGAGGATAGGAGAGAGTCACAATTAACTTGGACTATGCGAGATAGGTTTGTGATATGAATGCCCAGATAGCGGAACCCTCTGTGCACCCAGGTGAATTGAAAAAGGGAGCGGAGAGAGCTCAGCTCAGGTACAGGGATGTTTACTGGAAAAATAGATGATTTGGATAAATTTAATTTATAGAACGAGGCTTTGGAAAAATCCTCCAGCAACGCAACTATTGCGGGAATAGAGGACGAGGGCTTGGTGCATGTGAAAAGAACATCATCCGCATAGAGCGATATTCGATGTTCTGTCGGGCCTATCTGCACTCCCGAAATGCGGGGGTGGGTGCGAGCTATGGCGGCCAGGGGTTCCATCACTAATGCAAAGATCAAAGGGGAGAGGGGACAACCCTGGCGGGTTCCGTTAGTGATCCGGAAGGGGGTGGAGGAAAAGCCTCCCGCCTTCACGGTCGCACTAGGCGCTGAGTAGAGAGCCAGAATTGCTGATTTGATGTTGCCCGTAAAGGCAAACTTGTCCAAAACCCCCGCCAGGTATCCCCAGTGCACCCTGTCGAACGCTTTCTCTGCGTCTAGAGACAAGAGCGCACTAGGGGTCCCCCTCCCCTCTAAAACGTCCAGGATGTCAACAACCTGTCTGGTGGCGTCCCTCGCCTGTCTATGTGGAACGAAACCAACTTGGTCCAATCCAATCAAAGACGGCAGCACCAACTTAATTCGTTCAGCTAACATTTTAGAATAAATTTTCAGATCGCAATTAAGAAGTGCGATAGGCCTGTAACTACTGGTATCTGTGAGGGGTTTGTCTGGTTTAGGGATTGTGGATATAGATGCCAACAGTCCCTCCGGCTTAATCACCCCCTCCTTCTGCCAAAGATTGAAAAGGGCGAGAAGATGCGGGGCTAAGAGGGTGGCAAAGGTGGCGTAATACTGGTAAGGGAAACCATCAGGGCCTGGTGCAGAGGATTTTTTAGCAGAGTGAATGGTTTTGATAATTTCCGCCTGGGAGAAGGGGGCGTTCAACACATCTACCTGAGCTGCCGAGAGAGTGGGCAAGTTGGCTCTATCAAGAAACGCTTGAATAATATCAGGGGTAGGTTGAGGGGTTGAGGTTGAAGATGCCAGGTTATAGAGACAGTCATAATAATCTTTGAATTGTTCTGCAATGTGGATGGGATTACGGACTACACCTCCCGAAGGGGAATTAATTTGCGCTATTCTGGATCTGGTTTCCAGCTTCTTGACTCTCCTCGCTAGTAGCTTGCCCGCCCTGTCCCCCATCCCATAATAAAGTGCTTTAGTCTTGCGGAGGCGGTGTTCTACTTTTTGGAGCAGGAAAGTTCGTAACTGGGATCGGGTTGACATTATTTTAGTCAGTAAAGTAGGGTCAGGGGAGGCGGCATAACTATGCTCTAAGGATTGTAAAGTGGATAGATGGGAGTCCAGAGCCTCATCATACAAGCGTTTGGAACGTGCAGCCAGCTTCAACAGGTGGCCCCTCATTACAGCCTTGTGGGCAAACCACAGCGTGTCAGCCGAGACAGAGTCAGAGCTGTTAATGTGAAAATATTCTGTCAAGTAATCTCCAATGATCTCACAGTTATCTGGTGAGGTGAGCATAGATACGTTCAGTGACCAGTGGAACGGAGCAGCGCCGGAAAATTTATCCTCTAGCGTTAATAGACACTGGGGCGTGGTCCGACCACGTGATCACATCAATATCAGCAGCTACACAGTATGGCAAGAGCGAGTCATTCAGCAACAGAAAATCTATTCGGCTATACGATCGGTGTCTTGAAGAAAAAAATGAGTAACCTCTTTCTGAGCCATGGAAGTAGCGCCAGACATCATGCATTTTAAATGAGGCTACTACAGGGGCCAAATCAGAGTGGTAGGCAGTAGGAGTCGAGCAATCAAGGGACTTCTGTATTGGAGCATTGAAATCACCTCCAATGACTCTATGGCCCGACATGGAGGGGGAAAGATCTTCAAGGAGGGACCTAAGGAAGCTAGATTGACCCGTATTGGGGGCATAAATTGAGAGGAAAGTATACCTAACATCATTAATGCGACAGGTCACCACTAAATATCTCCCCTCTGCATCGGTCACACACTTTATCAATTCAAAGGTTAGGGTCGAACGAACCAGAATCGCCACCCCAGCTTTCTTAGACATAGAGTTCGAAAAAAATTGGTGAGGATAGAAACGTGAAACTAAGCGGTGGTTGTCTCTCCCCAGAAGGTGCGTCTCCTGTAGCAGCACAATCTCTGGCTGCGATTTCCTCAGATAATTGCGGAGGAGCGCACGCTTCTGGGGAGAGTTCAGGCCGTTCACATTAAACGAGACTACTACAATTGGCATAGTGAAGTAGATATGACATTAGTACGTACATAATGCATCGTAGAAACAGTAGGTTTGAAGGAGTGAGCTGAAAGAGTAAGGAAGGGGTAGGGAAAAGAACAAGTAGTAAAATATAGAGTAAACAGAAAGGCATTAACAGATGTGCGGTCTCACACCAATTAAGGGACCGCACCGCCAATGCCGCTCCAGCTGGGGCAGGAATGAAACCAGCTCGAGCAGCCGTTGCTCGGAGCAACGGCAAATAAATGGAAAAGAAAAAAAAAAAAAGAAAAAAATTCAAAACAAAAGGAATAAACAGTCAAGATTCAACAGTTCTCAGAGCGGCAAAAATCCGCTCAATGGGGAAATCCCTCAGGGCTCCCTTAAAAAAGAAAAACAAAAACAAAGGGAAACAATCACCTGAGGGACCAGTACCAAGTCCAGGACGTCAGTTCCCGGGAGATCAATAAAGCAGAACAATGCCGGCGGTGGAGAAGGTGCCGTGTAGTCAAGCCACTTCCCATTCTACTTCCAGCCTCTTCTGATTGAGTCGCGGTTCACGACGGTCAGGATCAGAATGAGCACGATTTTGCAATGTCGATGACGATGGATTTGACTGAGAAAATGGAAGAAGGTCCCATTGCTTAAGTAACTTCGCTGCCTGCATAGGGGTCAAGCACACATGTGTGACGTCATTGCGTCGGATAATCAGACGTGTGGGGCATCCCCATCGGTATGTGATCTTTTGTTGCAGAAGGACGGAAGTGTAGGGCTTAAAAGCCCTACACAGGGCCAGAGTGCCTGGGGATAAATCAGGGTAGACCTCCAGACCTGCAAATCGGTCAGAGAGCATAGGAGAGTGACGCAGGGCCGCCAGAAAATCTTCCTTAGTTTCAGCAAAATGAATACGGTCAAGCACATCCCTTGGGAGCTCCGCTCTTATCCCAGGCGGTTTCGGGAGTCTATGGATCCTATCTATGATCAGATCTCTCGGAGTCAGGGTGGGGAGGACCTCGGTCATAAAGTCTCGCAGCAGGGCTCTAAGGTCCTGTGGGGGCACCGACTCCGGGATTCCCCTCAGGCGCACATTGTTACGCCTGCTACGATCTTCTAAGTCTAGCTGTTTCACCCCAATAGAATCAAGCTGGCGATGTAGTTGCTCGTTCTCATCCAGGAGCGCATTATGAGAAGCCACCAGCTCCGTCATCTTCCCCTCCAGGTGATCAGTGCGTCCCCCAGCTCCGCCACTTCTCCCTTCAGCTCAGCCACCACTGACCTTATATCTCCTTGTATGGAGGCCCTGAGATCACTGAAGAGCCCCTTCATCTGGGCGTGGGTAACCGGGTCCTCCGCTCTCGGGGCAGCCGAGGAGTCCTCCCGAGCAGATGTCTCCCTGCGCGCTGCCCGGGCAGCACGAGGCGAGGGAGGCGCCATGTCTGCGAGCAGTTCCTGGGTCCCGCGGTCTGGGGGGAAGTAGTCCGACACCCTCTTGGGTAAGAGGGCCTGGCCCGTTTTCGACTTGCCCATCCTGTGTGCGAGTGCTGTGGCTACTAGTGGTAGCGATTCCGCCGGGATTAGATGCTGATAAGCCGCGTCAATTCCCCGGGAACCGGGAGCTCCTGTATCACGCGACTGGCTTCATGCGCTGCCTAGCCACGCCCCCCTCCTTTCCTACTATTAAAATACAAGTGTCATATTAATGTTGAGGTATGTGCTTCCATTCAAAGTGTCAAATACCTATTCAAATATGTCTACAAAGGACATGATAAAGCCAATCTTGAAATTTGCCAAACTAATATCCACCATGATGAAACACATCAATTCATGGATTCAAGATACGTGAGTGCACCGGAGGCAGCTTGGCGAATATTTGCTTACCCGATGCATAGACAATCGCACTCCATTATTCGCCTTGCCGTACATCTCCCACATTCTCAACCACTTTATTTTCATGAGGATGACTCTGTTGACATCAGTTACACAATGCACAGAAAATCCACTCTTATGGCGTACTTTGAGCTCAATGAGAATGACCCGCATGCTCATGATTACTTATACCGCCAAATTCCAGAGCACTATGTTTGGAAACAAGGTGCATGGGAAATTAGAAAGCGAGGAGGTTCTTCAGTGATTGGAAGAATGTATACTGTCAGTATGAAAGATCAAGAACGGTACTATTTAAGGTTGTTGTTACTACATGTCAAAGGAGCAACAAGTTTTGACAACATAAAGACTGTTAATGAAGTCACATACCCAACTTTTAAAGAGGCAGCATTAGCTCTTGGATTGCTCTTCGATGACACTGTTTGGAGAAATACTTTATTGGATGCCTGTGTTCTCAACATGCCTGCACAGCTTCGTGATATGTTTGCATATATATGTATTTTTGGTCCTCCAGCTCATCCATTGGAGTTGTGGCAAGAATTTAAACAAGACTTTATCCAAGACTACTGCCATGCATATCACTCCAACACTGAGGAGTGTGAGAATTGTGAAGGATATGCAATGACAGATGTCCACAATGTTCTAAAATTTCATGGCAAAACTTTTACTGATTTTAATCTACCACGACCAAAAAGAAAGCCACACATCGCTCCACTATACAACAAGGATGATGAGTTAAGAAGAGCTCAGCAAATGAAAGCTACTTTAAATGACCAACAACTTTTGGCCTATGATGCGATCAATCAAGCTTTACACGATAGAAGTGGACAACCTAAGTGCTTTTTCATTGACGGTCCAGGTGGCAGTGGCAAAACATATCTGTATGATTTATTAATTCATGAACTAAGAGGAGAAGGCGAAATTGTATCACCTGCAGCCAGTACAGGGATTGCAGCTAACTTACTGCAAGGAGGAAGAACCATCCATTCACTTTATGGCATACCAATTCCAATAAATGAAACATCCGTTTCCAGAATTAAAAATGATACAGATGCTGCACAACATTTGAAAAGTACCAAACTTTTCATTATTGACGAGTCCACTCTTTTATCTAAATATGCATTGCATGTGATAGATCAACTTTTACGGGATGTCATGACAACAGATATTTCCAAGAAAAATACAACACCTTTTGGAGGAAAAGTCATTGTTCTGGGAGGAGACTTTCGACAGTGTCTGCCTATCATCCCACATGGTACAAGAACTGACATTATAGAGAGTTGTATTAAATACTCACGACAATGGCAGCTTTTCACTCAATTGCCACTCTTCAACAACATGCGTTCCATTGATCCTGATTATAGCAGTTGGTTACTTCAACTGGGAAATGGTGAATTGTCCAATGATTTCAACCTTGGAGATGATATCATTGAAATCCCACAAGACACTGGCTCACATATACTTGCTATATTTGGTGAAAACATTCTCATTGATGTACATAACAATGAAAGCATTCAGATTGCTGCATCACATGCCATTCTTTGCCCTAAAAATGACCATGTGGATATGGTGAACTCTAAGGTCATGGATTGCATTGCTGGTGAATACACTGAATACATTAGTGATGATTCCATTGATCCTGATGAGACTGAAGATCCAGATCAATATCCAGTGGAATTTTTAAATTCACTCACACCAACGGGAATGCCTTCTCATCGCCTCAAATTAAAAATCGGTACCATTGTCATGCTTTTGCGCAACTTTAACAGCAGAAAAGGTCTTTGCAATGGGACTCGCTTGATTGTCATCGCTTTGTTTGACAATCTGATTCAAGCAAAAGTCATTACTGGGTCTGCAGAAGGAAATGTGGTGTTTATTCCAAGGTTTGATTTATCTCCATCAGAGACTGGATTACCTTTCAAGTTAAGACGTCGACAATTTCCCTTGAAGCCTGCTTTTGCCATGACCATCAACAAATCCCAAGGCAAACACTGGAGAAAGTAGGGATTTTTTTGCCAGAACCCGTTTTTGGACATGGACAGTTATATGTGGCTTTTTCACGAGTGAAAAGACGATGTAATGTTAAGGTGAAAGTGCTGGATACACCCATTCAAGGAAAGTTGGTGCCTAATTCTGAAAAAGTCTTTACTAAAAATATTGTCTATAAGAATATTTTATCTTAAATTCTTTAGATCTATATTACATTTCCATACATGATGGATATAACAATGAAAGCATTCACATTGCTGCATCACATGCCATTCTTTGCCCTAAAAATGTCCATGTGGAAATGGTGAACTCTCAGGTTATGGATTGCATTGCTGGTGAATACACTGAGTACATTAGTGATGATTCCATTCAGACTGAAGATTCAGACCAATATCCAGTGGAATTTTTAAATTCACTCACACCAATGGGAATGCCTTATCATCGCCTCAAATTACACATCGGTACCATTGTCATGCTTTTGCGCACCTTTAACAGCATAAAAGGTCTTTGCAATGGGAATCGCTTCATTGTCATCACTTTGTTTGACAATCTCATTCAAGCAAAAGTCAGTACTGGGTCTGCAGAAGGAAATGTGGTGTTTATTCCAAGGATTTATTTATCTCCATCAGACACTGCCTTACCTTTTAAGTTAAGACATCGACAATTTACCGTGAAGTCTACTTTTCCCATGACCATCAACAAATCCCAAGGCCATACACTGAAGAAAGTAGGGATTTTTTTTTTCCCACAACCCGTTTATGGACATGGACAGTTATATGTGGCTTTTTCACGAGTGAAAAGAAGATGTATTGTTAAGGTAAAAGTACTGCATACACCCATTCAAGGAAAGTTGCTGCCTCATTCAGAAAAAGTCTTTACAAAAAATATTGTCTATAAGAATATTATATTTTAAATTCTTTAGATATATATTACATTTGCATACATGATGGATATAACAATGAAAGCATTCACATTGCTGCATCACATGCCATTCTTTGCCCTAAAAATGTCCATGTGGAAATGGTGAACTCTCAGGTTATGGATTGCATTGCTGGTGAATACACTGAGTACATTAGTGATGATTCCATTCAGACTGAAGATTCAGACCAATATCCAGTGGAATTTTTAAATTCACTCACACCAATGGGAATGCCTTATCATCGCCTCAAATTACAAATTGGTACCATTGTCATGCTTTTGCGCACCTTTAACAGCATAAAAGGTCTTTGCAATGGGAATCGCTTCATTGTCATCACTTTGTTTGACAATCTCATTCAAGCAAAAGTCAGTACTGGGTCTGCAGAAGGAAATGTGGTGTTTATTCCAAAGATTTATTTATCTCCATCAGAGACTGCCTTACCTTTCAAGTTAAGACGTTGACAATTTCCCGTGAAGTCTACTTTTCCCATGACCATCAACAAATCCCAAGGCCAAACACTGGAGAAAGTAGGGATTTTTTTGTCACAAACAGTTTTTGGACATGGACAGTTATATGTGGATTTTTCACGAGTGAAAACACGATGCAATGTTAAGGTGAAAGTGCTGGATACACCCATTCAAGTCAAATTGCTGCCCAGTAGTGAAATACTCTTTACTCAAAATAATCTCTCTAATATTTTATTTTAAATTCTTTAGATACATATTAGATTTAGATATAGTTACTTTCTAATTAAACATAAATATTACAATAAATTAGTTTAGCCATAGATGTATAAGAATAGAAAAAAAAATAATACCAAAAAAAATATTTTAGTTATAGAAAAAGATATTATAATTAGTTATTAGATATAAAATAGTTATTTAAGAAATATAGTCGTTACTGTTCAATTTTACTAAAAATATAGTGTATAAAAATATTTTACTTATAATTCTTTAGATACATGTTACATTTAGATACATAGTTATTTTTAGATTAGACACAAATATTACTATATTAATTTGTTTAGCAATAGATGTATATCAATATAAATAAATCAAAATACCTAAAAACTTAGTTTAGTTATAGATAAAGACATTATAATTACTTATTAGATATAAACGTTATTTCAGATATATAGTCGTTATATTCACTTTTCTCTAAAAATATAGTGTGTAAAAATATTTTACTTTCAATTCTTTAGATACATATTACATTTAGATACATAGTTACTTTCTAATTAAACAGAAATATTACAATAAATTAATTTAGCTATAGATGTATAGGAATACAAATATACAAAAATACTAATCAAACTAATCTGATAAGCTTCTATGAAGAAGTAAGTTCTGGACTGGACCAAGGAAATGCAGTGGATGTGGTGTATATGGACTTTTCAAAAGCTTTTGATACGGTGCCACACAAAAGGTTGATACATAAAATGAGGGCAATGGGGATAGGGGAAAATATGTGTAAGTGGGTTAAGAACTGGCTTAGAGATAGGAAACAAAGGGTGGTTATTAATGGAACACACTCAGAATGGGTCACAGTTAACAGTGGGGTACCACAGGGGTCAGTGTTGGGCCCGCTTATATTTAATATATTTATTAATGACCTTGTAGGGGGCATACGGAGTAGAATCTCAATATTTGCAGATGACACTAAACTCTGCAGGGTAATCAATACAGAGGAGGACAATTTTATATTACAGGAGGATTTATGTAAACTAGAAGCTTGGGCTGCTAAATGGCAAATGCGCTTTAATGGGGATAAATGTAAAGTCATGCACTTGGGCAGAGGAAACAAAAGGTATAATTATGTGCTTAATTGTAAAACACTGGGCAAAACTGTCACTGAAAAAGACCTGGGTGTATGGGTAGATGACAAACTCACATTTAGTGGCCAGTGTCAGGCAGCTGCTGCAAAGGCAAATAAAATAATGGGATGCATTAAAAGAGGCATAGATGCTCATGAGGAGAACATAATTTTACCTCTATACAAGTCACTAGTGCGACCACACTTAGAATACTGTGTACAATTCTGGTCTCCGGTGTATAAGAAGGACATAGCTGAACTAGAGCAGGTCCAGAGAAGAGCGACAAAAGTCATTAGAGGACTAAGGGGTCTGCAATACCAAGACAGGTTATTAAACTTGGGGTTATTTAGCTTGGAAAAACGAAGGCTTAGGGGTGATCTTATAATAATGTATAAATATATGAGGGGACAGTACAGAGACCTTTCTAATGATCTCTTTACTCTTAGGCCTGAGACTGGGACAAGGGGGCATCCTCTACGTCTGGAGGAAAAAAGGTTTAATCATAATCACAGACGCGGATTCTATACTGTAAGAGCAGTGAGACTATGGAACTCTCTACCACATGCTGTTGTAATGAGTGAGTCACTACTAACATTTAAGAAGGGCCTGGATGCCTTTCTTGAAAACTATAATATTATCTGTTATACATACTAGATTCTTTGATAGGGCGTTGATCCAGGGAATTAGTCTGATTGCCGTATCTGGAGTCAGGAAGGAATTTTTTCCCCCAATGTGGAGCTTTGTGTTGCCACATGGTTTTTTTTTGCCTTCCTCTGGATCAACATGTTAGGCTATGGGTTGAACTAGATGGACTTAAAGTCTTCCTTCAACCTTAAAAACTATGTTACTATGTTACCAAAAATATTAGTTTTGTTATAAAGACATTATAATTAGTTTTTAGATATAAAATAGTTATTTAAAATATATAGTAATTACTTTTTTAGCTTAGAAAATTTCTTTTTAATTTTCATTGTATATGTATGTAAACACACTTTTTTTTTGTATATTGTAGATGTGTATCATCTAAATGCTTGCATTTAGTGATAAGAACCTGAAGCTTCAGCAGGATAGCTGCTGCGAGATTTCATTTTCTTTTTACACAGGGTGAGGTTTTTGTGAACAGCTAAGGCTGCCTTCAGACTTGCAGATGCATCTGCAGCATTTTAAAGATGCATCTGCATGCAAACGGCAGCTCCTATCTTTACAATGGGACTTTTGGTCTCTGCAGATGCTTGCAGACAGCCGTGCGCACCCATTTACTCCGATATGTGATCTCTGCACAGGCGCATGCCTGCATACAAATCACACAATCCCGCCTGCACCAGGGATGCAACATGTCGCGTCCTTGGTGTGGAGGAGAGTCTGTGATCTGTACAAAAGCATCTGCCTGCGCATAGATCACATATAGGAGTGAATGGCTGCGCACGGCTGTCTGCAAGAATCTGCAGACACCGTGTGTTCCATTATAAAGATAGGGACTGCCGTCTGCATGCACATGCTTGCAGATGCATCTGCAAAACGCTGCAGATGCATCTGCAAGTCTGAAGGCAGCCTAAGAGATGGGTGGGACGGCTGTTCACACACATCTCTATCTTGAAGTGTGTTCTGTACATATAAATACATATATACACATAGGTACATATTTAGACACATAGGTACATATTTAGACACATAGGTACATATTTAGACACATAGGGAAAGAATAGACATTTTGATTTTAAATCTGAATTATTCTGCTATTTGTTGAATTTTTAGTTGGAAAAAAACAATTTTGCCACTTGCTGCCTAATGGTGACCTACAGTACTCTTAATGTAAGTTGCATGAAATGTTTATGGAATTTGTCGTTTACTTGCGGTAGTTGCGGCACATGTGCTTTCGACAGTTTCAATCGCTAAAATCAGTTAGCTCTCAGTTTTAGTGGTTGCATTTTGTCAACCTGTTAAAGCTCTGCTTGCCGTATTTACTGCAAGCTAAGTGCAAGTTCCATATTTATTACATGTTACTTGCTGAAAGTTAGCTGTAGGTAGTCCCTTTTGTGCCAAGTTCAGAAATTGTATTTGGTTATTCAATACTTTCTGCAAATAGCCAAAAAATATCTGCTTTAAAAGGAGTATAACTATTAATTATTAGGGATAGAGTAGAGTAGGTCCCACCAGCTGTAAGGCTACCTTCCCGTGGTTGGTGGGGAAACATGTACTGGCTCAATCATAGATTATTAATATTCATATATAAATTGAATATACGTAATCTGTACAAAACATCAGTGCCAGTATCTGTACGAAAAGCCTTGCCTTAGAATCATGACATGTACTACACTGACATATACCATACAAACATTGGTAGTTGATATATAGATATCATGTCTTATGTGCATTATTGTCAAATTTGAATGAATAATGTATATATGCATGGTACACTCCCGATTCTTTAACATTGGGCCGCCATCTATCATGGAATAATAGGATTATTACTTAAAACTCTAATTTAATAAAAAATACACCGATTCTAGAATCCCGATGCAATCGCATCGGGCTCACAGCTAGTAGGTAATATAATTTCCTATCAGCAACTCGATCAGTTCCGTACTTTAATACTGGATGCCGACGCGGAGGGTCAGTTATGCCCACAATGCCTGTGGGATTTAATTTGAGTTACGTCCCGGCCTTTATTGTGAATTTGGTGGCGCCACGTACATGGTCGGATTATTCTAAAGCCTGGAAGCGTTGGGTTTCGTTTTGTGACTTTCATCATTTTAATTTTTATCTTGTTACGGCAGAGTCTGTCCTCTCCTTTTTAGAGGATTTACTGTCAGTAGGCTGTGCATAGCGGGTATATCTTTCTTTTTGAGATTGGCGGGTGGGCGTACTCTTTTGTCCTTATTCTCGGTTAAACAATTTTTAAAGGGTTATAGGAAAATCCTCTATAGGAGTGATGATCGTCTACCCATATCAGTTGAATTATTGACAAAATTGTGGTGGGTGCTGCCTGACGTCTGCACTGATGAATTTGAGTCCATTTTGTTCAGGGGCATCTTTGTTATTTTGTTTTTTGCTGCACTTCGCATCGGTGAGGTTTTGCCTATTAACAAAGTCACGTCGGATGGGTTCCACGTCACTGATGTCCAGATTTTTTCTGACAGGGTTGAATTGTTTTTAAAAAAATCTAAAACTGATCAATTAGGTAAAGGGGCTAATGTGGTCCTTTTTGCCATTCCAGAGCTTTCCATTTGCCCGGTGGCAAATATGGTGGCATGGCTGGCAGTACGTCCTGCAGTTTCAGGGCATCTGTTCATTCATAAAAATCTTACGCCAGCCACACGTTTTCAATCTTCTTTTATTTTTAAAAAATGCTTGAACATTTAAAATTTGTCAGATTTGCGTTTTTTGTTGCATTCGTTTTGGATTGGAGCTGCTACAGAAGCAGCAAGATCTGGAATGAATGCGACCTTAATTAAAAAGGTAGGTCGATGGAGATCTGACTGTTATAAGTCCTATGTACGACCTCACTTAATGTTTTCTTGTTAATTTTTCTTGTAGGTCCTAAAAGGATATGGATAGTGGGTCATTCGTTTGTGTTTTGGGCACACCAACGTGCATTACAGCGTCCGTATACCTTGAACCTTTCTTTTAAGGCTGTGAAAGTGCAGGTAATCTGGCACGGGGTTCGAGGTCTTCGCTGGGGTAGTTTAAGGAACATTTTGCTTCAACTGCTAGTGAATTGTTCTCCCCCTGATTTATTGATTTTACATTTGTTGGGGAATGATGTGGGTAAATGTCGTTCAGTTGATTTGATTTGGCAGGTAAAACGGGATTTATTGTGGATTTCTCAACAAATTCTGGGAACTACTATCGTGTTTTCTGAGATGGTGTCTAGACTGTCTTGGAAGCACGATGGTTCCTGGTTTCTTGAGAAAATAAAAAGGAAAATCAATAGGGAATTGGAGCACTTTATGCCCTGTATTACAGGTTTTTCTTATCGGCATACGGACCTTGAGGGTTTTATTACAGGTTTATATCGGTCCGACGCAGTGCATTTGTTAGAAGTTGGGAATTATATTTTTAACTCGGGGTTGCAGAATGTGATTGATCTCTGGTTGGGTAGTGTGTTGGCTGGGCCTTACTGCTTTGCACTTTGGCCGTTTGGGATGGTTAACCTAAATAAGAAGGGTGGATCTGCTTTATGAATGGAGTTATTTGTGTTAATTAATTTATTATTTATTTATTTGATTAATTTATTTATTTATTAAATTTCATGAAATTAAGAATTGTTTGTGAACTTTAATTTGGTACCCGACCAGTGTTAAATTAAATAATTTATTATTTCAATATTAAGGTCTGGTTATTGAAGTTGTTTATTGTTTTACGTTATGTCATGGTCACATCTTTATATTACCCTTTTCATTTTTAGTTTTATTCTTTACATTCTGCCACTTGCTATTGGCAAACCTCCTAGTTTGATAAATAGGAGTCTGGTGTGGTGCTCCAGCATCAGAGAATGATCTTTTTCTTTGTTGTACAAAATTGTTTTTCTCTATTACCTCAATCTTATTGTTTTGGGTTTGGGAATGATCTTTACGATCTCTATTTAGTTTGTTTGACTTCCTCAAGACTATGTTGTGCTCAATTTGGGTTATATTGATACAGATATTGGAGTATATCCTCTTATATTCTGTATGTGTATCAAATCTCATTAATTCCTTAGATATCTTCTGAATGTTTTCAGTGGCTTTCTCAGCCAAACTATTCCTTTTTAAAAATAATATAGTCAATAAATTGTGCATGCATTTACACAAATGTTCCTTCCATCTGTCTGTAAAATCATTATCTTCCGGGAAAGGAGATCCCAGTACTATTCTAAGACCTCTAGGACAGATTTCCTCCTCTAGATACCGTATATACTCGTGTATAAGCCGACCCGTGTATATGCCGACCCCCCTACTTTTGCCCCCAAAAGCTGGGAAAAGTTATTGACTCGCGTAGTATAAGGCTAGGGTATGAAATGCAGCAGACCCCCATCCTTTTATATAGCCCCCCGTCACTGGTATATAGCGCCCCTCAGCAATGGTATACAGGCCCCTCAGCAGTGGTATTATATAGGAACCTCAGCAGTGGTATACAGCCCCCTCCCTCGTATCAGGCCCCTCAGCAGTGGTATACAGGCCCCTCAGCAGTGGTATACAGGCCCCTCAGCAGTGGTATACAGGCCCCAGGCCCCCTCTGCAGTGGTATACAGGCCACCTCTGCAGTGGTATACAGGCCCCCTGTGCAGTAGTGGTATACATGCCCCCTGTGCAGTGGTGGTATACAGGCCCCCTGTGCAGTGGTGGTATACAGGCCCCGTGTGCAGTGGTGGTATACAGGCCCCCTGTGCAGTGGTGGTATACAGGCCCCATGTGCAGTGGTGGTATACAGGCCCCCTGTGCAGTGGTGGTACACAGACCCCCTGTGCAGTGGTTTTATACAGGCCCCCTGTGCAGTGGTGGTATACAGGCCCCCTGTGCAGTGGTGGTATACAGCCCCCCCTCCTTAGTATGTGTCCCCCAGACTGCGGCACATATTAAAATAACAAACATTTCATACATCACCTTTCCGGCTCCTCCGGTCCCGGCTTCTTCCTGCTTGTGCCGGCTTCTAGTGCTGTGACCGGGCGCAGCAGATGGCCGCCTAGGGGGGAGGCGCTGGGGAATATAAGGCCGCCGCCTCCTGGTACCTTATGGGCCACCACTGTCCTCCGGTGTGGCTCCCCGATGTCCTCGCTATCCCCCAGTGTGTCCAGGCTCCTCCAGTGTCCTCTGTGTCCCCCAGGTGCATCCGTGCTGGAGCAGATGGGGTTAATCACAGCCTAACTTGCTGTGCGCCCCTACTCAACTCTGGCCAGCCTGACGTCACAGCAGCCTGGCTCGAGCTCTGATTGGCTCCCAGGAAGCAGCGGGCGCGGCCAGATGACGTCGTGACCCCTGATTGGCTCGTCATCTGGCCGTGCCCGCTGGTTCCTGGGAGCCAATGAGAGCTCGAGCCGGGCTGTTGTGACATTAGGCTGGAGGATATCGAACATCAATGCACACGTGCAATAGAAGTTTATGAATCAAGTGAGCAGTTTATTTACAATTCCGAGGTGAAGCGACAGACTAACGTTTCGGCCAAGTTATTGGCCTTGTTCACAGAGTCGCTGAAAAACATTGAAAATATTTACAGTGAGTAACACAAGGATGCTGTATTTACAAAGTTTAGGTATACGTGTGAAAATATATACGTATCTACATATATACACATGGAGGAAATCTCATAGTTTGGATCAGTATGTATAGTGGTGCTTGCACCCGACCATTAGCTTAATAGGTTTTAAGGATAAAGGAGATGAAAAGGAATCAGCATACTGGTGAGGTCATAGAGGTATTTAGGTAGTAGAGTTATAGATATGCTTATGTGGCTGAACATACCCTAGAATGTTGAGGCTTGAGATATGGTAATTCATACAGTAGGTATATAAGGTAACTTTGTTAGGGAGGTACCTGTGAAGTTGAATGCATTCAACTTCACAGGTACCTCCCGAACAAGGCCAATAACTTGGCCGAAACGTTAGTCTGTCGCTTCACCTCGGAATTGTAAATAAACTGCTCACTTGATTCATAAACTTCTATTGCACGTGTGCATTGATGTTCGATATCCTCTTGATTACGGGACCTCTGGCCCCTTTCAATTGCACCGTGACCATCACCATAATTGAGTGCTAACCTTCGAACTTCCTGTGACATTAGGCTGGGCAGAGTTGAGCAGGGGCACACAGCAAGTTAGGCTGTGATTAACCCCATCTGCTCCAGCGCGGCTGCACCTGGGGGACACAGAGGACACTGGAGGAGCCTGGACACACCGGAGGACAGCGAGGACAGCGGGGAGCCACAACGAAGGCCAGGGAAGCCGGTAAGAAGCGGTTTGCATGTGTGTGTGTGTATGTGTATGTGTGTGTGTGTATGTGTGCTTGTAAGTGTATGGGTGGGTGGGTGTGTGTTGATGGGAGGCTGCAGTGGCTGGGGCTGCAAATGTAAGACCCCCGAAAATAAGACAGGGTGCCACTTTTGGCCCCCAAAAAAATGTGAGACAGGGTCTTACTTTCGGGGAAACACGGTATGTGAATCTACTGAAAATGTTGTGTCCTTGTGGGTGGAGATAAGGGGAGGGGGAAAAAATAATAAATTACTGATAGGGGTTTGTTATAAGTCTCCAACAATAATGGAAGTGGAGGAGAATATCCTCATAAAGCAAATAAATGAAGCAGCAACTCAGGGAGAAGTCATTATTATGACGGACTTCAACTACCCTGAAATACATTGGGGAACAGAAACCTGCAGTTCCAGCAAAGGTAATGGGTTTTTGACAATTATGAGAGACAATTACCTTTCACAAATGGTTCAGGACCCAACAAGCAGGGGGCAATGCTAGACCTAATATTAACCAACAGGCCAGACCGCATATCAAATATACGGGTTGGAGGTCACTTGGGTAATAGTGATCATGAAATAATACGTTTTTAAGTATCCATTAATAAGATGTGTAGTAGAGGGGCTACAAAGACACTAAACTTCAGGAACCAGATCCAGGGATGGTGTGTAGACAGTCTGCGCTGCTTGAAATAATCAGTCAAAAGTCTCTAGGTAAAAGACCCCCCCTTCTTTATTTCCACCTACGCTTTTCAGTGCCACTCCGGGCACCGTCATCAGGGTATGACGGAGTGGCATTGAAACGCGTAGGTGGAAATAAAGAAGGGGGGTCTTTTACCTAAAGACTTTTGACTGATTATTTCAAGCAGCGCGGACTGTCTACACACCATCCCTGGATCTGGTTATCTTTACACGTGCTACGTGGCGGTGGAGGTCCTGCAGCAGCTTATAACTACATGCCATAAAAACTAGTTGTGGGTGCACACAACTAGACCAGGTGAGTGCACCTCTTTTTGATCTGAGTGTGGAATCAGTGTCATATTGATGGGGCACTATTGCACCTCGCTTGTCTCCTTTATCTTTTTCTATAAACTTCAGGAAGGCAGATTTCCAACGTTTGAGAGATGATCTTAGTGCAATAAATTGGGACGATGTTCTGAGACATAAAAGTACACAAAGCAAATGGGAGATGTTGATTAGGATCCTGAATAGGACCTGTGCACAATATATACCCTATGGGTATAAACATGCTAGAAATAGGAGGAAACCACTATGGCTAAATAAAGCTGTAAGGGGCGCTATACGTGACAAAAGCAAGCATTTAAGGGAATTAAAGCAAGTAGGTAGTGATGAAGCATTAAATAAATACAGAAAATTAAATAACATTTGTAAAAAGCAAATCAAGGCAGCAAAGATTGAGACAGAGAGACAGAGAAAGTAAAAAAAATCCCAAAATATTTTTTAACTACATAAATAGTAAGAAACTAAAAAATGATTGTGTTGGCCTCCTTAAAAATAGTCTTGGTGAAATGTGAATGAGGATGAGGAAAAAGCCAATATGTTAAATGACTTTTGACAGCAGTATTTACACAAGAAAATCCCATGACAGACAACATGATCAGTGATATCAAAAATTCTCTATTACATGTCACCTGCTTAACCCAGCAGGAAGTACGGCACCACCTAAAAAATCACTAAAATTGACAAATCCCCGGGCCCGGATGGGATACACCCCAGAGTACTGCAGGAATTAAGTACTGTCATAGATAGACCATTATTTTTAATATTTAAAGATTCCATAATAACAGGGTCTGTACCACAGGACTGGCGTATAGCAAATGTGGTGCCAATATTCAAAAAGGGAACAAAAACTGAACTTGGAAATTATAGGCCAGTAAGCTTAAGGGTTTTCTAAGAGATGCTATACTGGAGTATCTGAAGAAAAATAACCTCATGGCCCAATATAAACATGGGTTTATGAGGGACTGTTCCTGTCAAGCTAATCTGATAAGCTTCTATGAAGAGGTAAGTTCTGGACTGGACCAAAGAAATGCAGTGGACGTGTATATGGACTTTTCAAAAGCTTTTGATACGGTGCCACACAAAAGGTTGATACATAAAATGAGAGCAATGGGGATAGGGCAAAATATGTGTAAGTGGGTTGAGAACTGGCTTAGTGATAGGTAACAAAGGGTGGTTATTAATGGATCACACTCAGAATGGCTTACAGTTAACAGTGGGGTACCACAGGGGTCAGTATAGGGCCCACTTTTTAATATATTTATTAATTACCTTGTAGGGGGCATACAGAGTAAAATTTCAATATTTGCAGATGACACTAAACTTTGCAGGGTAATCAATACAGAGGCGGACAATTTTATATTACAGGAGGATTTATCTAACCTCGAAGCTTGGGCTGCTCATTGGGCGAATGAGCTTTAATAGGGATAAATGTAAGGTCATGCACTTGGGCAGAGGAAATAAAAGGTATAATCATGTGTTTAATTACACAGGTCTGCGACTAAAAAGCTGTTTGATTATTTTCATCTAATTTCCTTGTATTTTGGTGTGCTGAAAACGAAAAAAATATTGAAAAAAATTCCTGGACGTCAGGATTTACCACAGGATTTAGCACAAAATGCAAAATTCTCTTCAAATTTAGTAATTTTTTCTCAATTTTTGGTATTTTTTTAATCTTAGGGTTTTGAAAGTCAAAATTACTATTAATTAATTCACATCAATGCATTGAAGATATACAATGCCCAAAGAAATATAACTTTCAAAGAAAAGAACTTTCAGAGTGAGCTAATGAAACCAGCATCAACATGTTGCAAGCTGAACGAGTGGGCTCTGACATGCCCGGGCTTGTTTCAATTGTTTTATCTTGGTTCTCGCCTGTTCACACTTTTTAATCTCAGTTCGTGTTAGCTCGTCATATTCAACCGTGTTTCCCAAAATTAGCATTATGGCTCAGCGGAAGTGTATTAATTCACCTGACAGTTTCTGTTACATTTGTGGTGAATATACAGTGTTGAAGCAACAGCTGAATATTACAGACTTCGTGAAAAAAGTATACTTCGCATATTTCGGACTAAATCTTGGAGATCAAGATAAAGCTTAGGAGCCTTATAAAGTGTGCAAACGGTGTGTTGAGGACCTCCGAAATTGGTTCAAGGGTAAGAAAAAAGCTTTCCATTATGGGATTCCTATGGTATGGCGAGAGCAAAAGAACCATAGTGACGATTGTTACTTTTTTGCGATGTGAAGGGTATAATTCAAAATGGAAGCATTCCATTTCATACCCCAATATTCACTTAGCAATTCGTCCCATCCCCCATGGCACAGATATACTAGTACCCAAGGCCTTTGCTACCTTGGAAGAGATAACTAGCTCCGATGAAGGTGGAGTCATACCTGAAACAGATGATGAATGAAGTTCTGACTTTGAAGATGATACAAGACCAAAATTGCTTTCCCAGGAGGAGATGAATGATTTGGTAAGAGACTTGAATCTTCCCAAAGATGCCGTTGAGTTACTCTACTCAAGGCTCAAAAGCAAGATTTTATTGTTGCCAGGAGTGTCTTTTTCATGGTTCAGACATCGTGAAGACAAGTTTGTTTCTTACTTTGCCCAGGAAAATAAGTTGGTTTATTGCAGCGATGTCGAAGGTTTGAAGGGTCAATTCAAAATCCAATATGATTTAGCGCAATGGCGTCTTTTTATAGATTTTTCAAAAAGAAGTCTCAAAGCAGTTTTACTCCTCAACGGCGTATTTTATGCTTCCATCCCTGTAGGTCATTCCGTACACCTCAAGGAAACCTACGAGAACTTGGAATTGGTTCTTCGTAAACTTAAATATGAAGACCACGGTTGGCAAGTGTGCGGGGATTTGAAAGTCTTGTGCATGCTGCTCGGGCAACAAGCTGGGCATACCAAATACCCTAGTTTTCTGTGTCCATGGGACAGTCGATATAGAGATAAGTTGGGCTCACCCTATCTAGGGTGCTCAAGGGTAAAAATTCGATAGTCTTTACATATGTGTACCCTGGCACACCAAAAATTGAAGACAATGAATTCACGTGTTAAATGTCCGTATTTTATTGAGATGTCAGCATTTGATCAATAGAAAAAGTTGTACAATTCCCAACGTTTCAGCCACATTTGGCTTTCATCAGGGGTTATCTACATAGCAAAATACAATGAAAATATTCAAACATGTATACAAGGACATTTACAATTTATACAGAACAAAATACATAACAAAATTCATGCTTGCATAGTCTGACCTGACAAACGAAATGAATGTTACAAATTGCATACAACGATGTCTTAAGTTCAACCAACATCAGGGGACAGTATAATAAATGAGTAATACGTCAGCGTAGTTACATAAAACAAAGAAAATAAAGTTGCTTTACTCAATAAATCCTTTACCTAGGTAATAATCGTCCACATCACTTCAGTGCTGAATCAAACTTCAGAACCATTTTACGGACATACATTGGAACTAAGTGCCACCGTTTGAACATGTGAATAAAAAGCAATAAGTGACATGTAACATATACCAAGGCAGAGGTCCCCAATGTCAGTCCTCGAGGGCCGAACCAGTGCAGGTTTTCAGGATTTCCTTACTATTGCACAGGCATTAGAATCATTGCCTGCTGTGCAATACTAAGGAGATCCTGAAAACCTGCACTGGTTCGGCCCTCGAGGACTGACATTGGGGACCTCTGTACCAAGGTATGACAATATAGCTTAAATGTAAACAATATAGACAATATACCATGAGTCCAAAACTATGGAGAAGTATAGAAAACAAAATTTGTAGCATCAATTATGTATATGTTAGTCTATGTGGGCCTCCATGACCAAAAATTATACTTAAATAAATATAGTAGGATGAAATGATAACGGGAGAAAGTAGTATCACTTTATTATGATTATCGAAAATCATCATGCGTATATAAACAAGCGTATATAAACAAACACCTGTATAAAGTGTCATACCTTAATGACGTGCTTTAGAAATATAAATAATCTCCACCAGAAATATAGGAAACATAGTATCCCTCCTAGAGGCTTTAGATAGAAAAGTAAATTGGTTCAGATCATAAAATGATAACTTGCCTGGTTTAACTATGTAAAAAGTAATATATATATACCTTTCAAGTATAGCAGCGATGCCTGTCCTTTTATTGGAAACAAGGGAATCATATAATGTCCTAATAGGAAACCAGGTAGGACTAACAGGTGCTGTTAATAACACACAAAGTACTGTACCAGTGACATAAAGAAAACATAATTGAAATTACACCCTAAGTGGGTACATAGTGTATCACACATAGCACCACCAAGTCTAAGTCTAATTAATATAAGTGACACATGTCAAATAGCTTGCTCAATATTACCTGGATGATCAATGCCAGTAACTAAATGTGAATGGGGTGATAATGCCCTATAAACAAACAATGCAGTAAAAGCAGCATTAAAGATTGATCTGAGATATATACATTCATTCTCTATATATTCCATTGGAGATTTTTAGTATAAGGCTAGTGTACAATATGTGTGCCACTAAGTCTATTTACTTTCCTTTTGACAGAGACCGTGAAGATAAGCTTAATTCTGCTTCTCTGACATTGCAGCACTTGTCTGGAACCCAGTGGGTTAATATATGTTGTTGTCAGCTGCTCAGCTGTTCCCTTTGAGACATTTTGCGATTTAGCCGCTCTGCGCATGCGCAGAAGACATGCGTCTCACCGCACAGACGCTTCCTGCGTTCCATTACCCGGAACCGGAAGCGCGTCATCGGTTTCGCGTCACCTGACGATGAGCGCGCACTATAAACAGCACAGTATTCCCAGCAACAGCACACGCTGCAGGGACGTGCCGTGGGAACGATTATCACTATCATAAAGGTACATATATTTACCCAGAGGCTTTATTACCTATGAAGATCAATCTTTACACTAACCTTATACTAAAAATCTCCAATGGAATATATAGAGAATGAATGTATATATCTCAGATCAATCTTTAATGTTGCTTCTACTGCATTGTTTGTTTATAGGGCATTATCACCCCATTCACATTTAGCTACTGGCATTGATCATCCAGGTAATATTGAATAAGATATGTGACATGTGTCACTTATATTAATTAGACTTAGACTTGGTGGTGCTATGTGTGATACACTATGTACCCACTTAGGGTGTAATTTCAATTATGATTTACTTTATGTCACTGGTACAGTACTTTGTGTGTTATTAACAGCACCTGTTAGTCCTACCTGGTTCCTATTAGGACATTATATGATTCCCTTGTTTCCAATAAAAGGACAGGCATCCCTGCTATACTTGAAAGGTATATATATATTACTTTTTACATAGTTAAACCAGGCAAGTTATCATTTTATGATCTGAACCAATTTACTTTTCTATCTAAAGCCTCTAGGAGGGATACTATGTTTCCTATATTTCTGGTGGAGATTATTTATATCTCTAAAGCACGTCATTAAGGTATGACACTTTATACAGGTGTTTGTTTATATACGCTTGTTTATATACGCATGATGATTTTCGATAATCATAATAAAGTGAAACTACTTACTCCCGTTATCATTTCATCCTACTATATTTATTTAAAGGGGTTGTCCGGGTTCGTCACATAATCTGAGTGCATATCCAGGCTGCCTAATGCTGACAATGTGTAATGTACTATGTGTCAGCTTTCTGCAGGGTTTCCTAGATAACACTTGTTTTGTGTCTGAACAGAACGACCAGGGGGGGTGTTCTGTCATGATAATGAACACTGGTCGTTTCCACCTACTCTACCCCATCCCCTCCCCCATAGCAACATCCCCGCCCTCCCCATCTCCATGACTCAGCCTCTCCACAGGAAGAAAATGATCCTCGGCTGCAGCCATTGCTGTGAGCAGAGCTGCCCGGATTAGCTGCTCCTCCCCCGGCCACACACAGTGATGTATGGAAAGTCTGCAGAGAGAAGGGACAATGTGCTGCACTCAGGGGGGGGCCGCTCCGGGATTACAATGAATAGCTCCGGCCTCTTATCAGTGATTCTTCCCTCACTGTCCCAGGCCGTCATCAGGAGAATGTACAGTGTGCAGACACCAGTGATGTCTGCAGAGAAGGGACAATCGTGCTGTATTCAGGGCCGCTCCATGATTACAGTGACTAGCTCCCTCATATCAGTGATTCCCTTCCCTCACTGTCCGGGCTGTGATCAGGAGAATGTACAGTGTGAGCCCAGTGATGGGGGCTGCAGCTTCTGTGACACACTGTAACAAACCCCTGCTGTGTGAATGAGACAGCTGTGTCACTGATGTCTGTACACAGCAGGAGATATGGTACAGGGTGAAGGATGGTCAGCACTGTGTCTCCAATGACACAAATACTGATTGAAGCAGCCTGTCCACTCAGTACCTGCAGCAGTGTGAGGTGTTGGGGGTGTATGTATGGAGATATTGATGATACTAAGGATTTTGATATTGTTGAGGAGTCCTTCCTTCCGTCGCCCCATCAGTCCGCCCGTCCTTCCTTCTTTCCTTCCATCCATCCTTCCTTCCGTTCATCCTTCCGTCCTTCTTTCAGTCCGTCTTTCGTCCTTTCTTTCCGTCCATCTGACCGTCCTTCCTTCTTTCCATCCCGTCCGTCCTTCATCCCGTCCGTCCTTCATTCCGTCCGTCCTTCATTCCGTCCGTCCTATCTTCATTCCGTCCGTCCTTCTTTCCGTCCGTCCTTCTTTCCGTCCGTCCTTCATTCCGTCCGTCCGTCCCTCTTTCCGTCCGTCCCTCTTTCCGTCCGTCCCTCTTTCCGTCCGTCCCTCTTTCCGTCCGTCCCTCTTTCCGTCCATCCCTCTTTCCGTCCATCCCGTCCGTCCTTCATTCCGTCCGTCCTTCTTTCCGTCCGTCCTTCTTTCCGTCCATTCCGTCCTTCATTCCGTCCGTCCTTCATTCCTTCCGTCCTTCATTCCTTCCGTCCATCCGTCCGTCCTTCATTCCTTCCGTCCATCCGTCCGTCCTTCATTCCTTCCGTCCGTTCTTCATTCTTTCCGTCCGTTCGTCCTTCATTCTTTCCGTCCATCCGTCCGTCCTTCATTCTTTCCGTCCATCCGTCCGTCCTTCATTCTTTCCGTCCATCCGTCCGTCCTTCATTCTTTCCGTCCGTCCTTCATTCTTTCCGTCCATCCGTCCGTCCTTCTTTCCGTCCGTCCATCCGTCCGTCCTTCTTTCCGTCCGTCCTTCTTTCCGTCCGTCCTTCTTTCCGTCCGTCCTTCTTTCCGTCCGTCCCGTCCGTCCTTCATTCCGTCCGTCCTTCTTTCCGTCCATCCCGTCCGTCCTTCATTCCGTCCGTCCTTCATTCCTTCCGTCCATCCTTCATTCCTTCCGTCCGTCCTTCATTCCTTCCGTCCGTCCTTCATTCCTTCCGTCCGTCCTTCATTCTTTCCGTCCGTCCTTCATTCTTTCCGTCCATCCGTCCGTCCATCCGTCCGTCCTTCTTTCTTTCCGTCCATCCGTCCGTCCTTCATTCTTTCCGTCCATCCGTCCGTCCTTCATTCTTTCCGTCCATCCATCCCTCCTTCCTTCTTTCCGTCCATCCTTCAGTCTTTCCATCCGTCCATCCGTTCTTCCCCTCAAGCCTGTATTTTCCCTTCACCCCTGGGTGATTTCCTGTTTTCCTTCCTCTTCTTCCATAACTTTTCTATTTTTCCGTCAATACAGACATATGAAGCTTCTTGTTGTTTTTTGCAGGACGAGTTGAACTTTTGAATGACGACATTTATTTAAAAATTGCAAAAAAATAGTGCAATTATACATTTGTTTTTTGGGTTTTTTATTCACCATGTTCACTATATGGTAACACTGAGGTGTCGGTATGATGTCTGGGGTCAGTACTATATGGTAACACTGAGGTGTCGGTATGATGTCTGGGGTCAGTACTATATGGTAACACTGAGTTGTCTGTCTAATGTCTGGGGTCAGTACTATATGGTATCAATGACGTGTTGGTATGAATAATTGAAGAATTAAAGAAACAAAAAAAGAATTGCGCTCTTGCCCAATTTTCCACGATCCGCAGTTACAGTCAAACATTTATTCTGACAATCAAAATCTATATCCATTTTTATTTTAAAGAGAACCGTCACCCCATTTTTGTGTATTAAAATAAAAGCTCCCTTTTTTATCAGGGACTATCCTGCATTCTAAGGCTGGGTTCACATTAGCGTTCCCCTCCGCAGCGTTCTGCGTAGGGGATCCGCAATGTGTCCGCAGCGGCCGTCAGCTCCTATCTTTATAATGGGAGCGCACGGTGCTGCGCTTAACAGCGCATGACCGTGTGCACCCATTCACTCCTATATGTGATCTGTGCGCAGGCGGACGCCTGCGCACAAATCACACAGTCTCGTCCGCACCAGGAATGCAACATGTCGCGTCTCTGGTGCGGAATAGACTGTGTGATTTGTACGCAGGCGTCCGCCTGCTCACAGATCACATATAGGAGTGAATGGGTGCAC
This sequence comes from Allobates femoralis, assembly GCA_033576535.1. Lineage (NCBI taxonomy): Eukaryota > Metazoa > Chordata > Amphibia > Anura > Aromobatidae > Allobates > Allobates femoralis. The sequence continues at coordinate 235,970,147 of JARQOC010000006.1, forward strand.
ACGGTCATGCGCTGTTAAGCGCAGCACCGTGCGCTCCCATTATAAAGATAGGAGCTGACGGCCGCTGCGGACACATTGCGGATCCCCTACGCAGAACGCTGCGGAGGGGAACGCTAATGTGAACCCAGCCTTAGAATGCAGGATAGTCCCTGATAAAAAAGGGAGCTTTTATTTTAATACACAAAAATGGGGTGACGGTTCTCTTTAAAATAAAAATGGATATAGATTTTGATTGTCAGAATAAATGTTTGACTGTAACTGCGGATCGTGGAAAATTGGGCAAGAGCGCAATTCTTTTTTTGTTTCTTTAATTCTTCAATTATTCATACCAACACGTCATTGATACCATATAGTACTGACCCCAGACATCATACCGACACCTCAGTGTTACCATATAGTACTGACCCCAGACATCATACCGACACATCAGTGTTACCATATAGTACTGACCCCAGACATCATACCGACACCTCAGTGTTACCATATAGTACTGACCCCAGACATCATACCGACACCTCAGTGTTACCATATAGTACTGACCCCAGACATCATACCTACACCTCAGTGTTACCATATAGTACTGACCCCAGACATCATACCGACACCTCAGTGTTACCATATAGTACTGACCCCAGACATCATACCGACACGTCAGTGTTACCATATAGTACTGACCCGAGGCATCATACCGACACGTCAGTGTTACCATATATTACTGACACCAGACATAGCGACACATCAGTGATACCATATAGTACTGACCTGAGACATCATACCGACACGTCAGTGTTACCATATATTACTGACACCAGACATAGCGACACATCAGTGATACCATATAGTACTGACCTGAGACATCATACCGACACGTCAGTGTTACCATATATTACTGACACCAGACATAGCGACACATCAGTGATACCATATAGTACTGACCCCAGACATCATACCGACACATCAGTGATACCATATAGTACTGACCTGAGACATCATACCGACACGTCAGTGTTACCATATATTACTGACACCAGACATAGCGACACATCAGTGTTACCATATAGTACTGACCTGAGACATCATACCGACACGTCAGTGTTACCATATAGTACTGACCCCAGACATTATACCGACACGTCAGTGTTACCATATAGTACTGACCCGAGGCATCATACCGACACGTCAGTGTTACCATATAGTACTGACCCCAGACATCATACCGACACGTCAGTGTTACCATATAGTACTGACCCCAGACATCATACCGACACCTCAGTGTTACATATAGTACTGACCCCAGACATCATACCGACACGTCAGTGTTACCATATAGTACTGACCCGAGGCATCATACCGACACCTCAGTGTTACCATATAGTACTGACCCCAGACATCATACCAACACATCAGTGTTACCATATAGTACTGACCCCAGACATCATACCGACACCTCAGTGTTACCATATAGTACTGACCCCAGACATCATACCGACACCTCAGTGTTACCATATAGTACTGACCCCAGACATCATACCGACACCTCAGTGTTACCATATAGTACTGACACCAGACATCATACCGACACCTCAGTGTTACCATATAGTACTGACCCCAGACATCATACCGAAACCTCAGTGTTACCATATAGTACTGACCCCAGACATCATACCGAAACCTCAGTGTTACCATATAGTACTGACCCCAGACATCATACCAACACCTCAGTGTCACCATATAGTGAACATGGTGAATAAAAAACCCAAAAGACAAATGTATAATTGCACTGTTTTTTTTTGCAATTTTTAAATAAATGTCGTCATTCAAAAGTTCAACTCGTCCTGCAAAAAACAACAAGAAGCTTCATATGTCTGTATTGACGGAAAAATAGAAAAGTTATGGAAGAAGAGGAAGGAAAACAGGAAATCACCCAGGGGTGAAGGGAAAATACAGCTTGAGGGGCGATGAGGAGGAAAATGAAGGATGACGGGAATGAAGGAGGACGGATGGACGAAGAATAAGGACGAAAGGATGGACGGAAAGAATGAAGGAGGGACGGATGGACGGAAAGAATGAAGGACGGACGGATGGACGGAAAGAATGAAGGACGGACGGATGGACGGAAAGAATGAAGGACGGACGGAATGGACGGAAAGAATGAAGGACGGACGGACGGAAGGAATGAAGGAGGACGGAATGAAGGACGGACGGAAAGGATGAAGGACGGACGGAGGAAGTGAAGACGGAGACGGACGGAATGAAGGACGGACGAGGAAATGAAGGACGGACGGAAGAATGAAGGACGGGACGGGAAGGAAAAGGACAGGACGGATGAAGGACGGACGGAATGAAGGACGGACGGAATGAAGGACGGACGGAGATGAAGGAAGGACGGACGGAATGAAGGACGGACGGGGATGGACGGAATGAAGGACGGACGGAATGAAGGACGGACGGAATGAAGGACGGACGGAATGAAGGACGGACGGAATGAAGGACGGACGGAATGAAGGACGGACGGATGGACGGAAATGAAGGGACGGACGGAATGAAGGACGGACGGAATGAAGGACGGACGGATGGACGAAAGAAGGACGGACGGAAAGAAGGACGGACGGAAAGAAGGACGGACGGAAAGAAGCGGACGGAAGAAGGAGGACGAATGAAGACGGATGGATGTGGAATGGAGGAAAGAAGGACGGACGGACGGAATGAAGGATGGACGGAATGAAGGATGGACGGAACTGAAGGACGGAAAGAAGGACGGACGGACGGAAAGAGGCGGAGGACGAAGAAGGACGACGGATGGAAGAAGGACGGACAGAAAAAGGACGGACGGACGGAAGTAGGAACGACTGATGGACAGACGGAAAGAAGGAAGGACAGAAAGAAGGAAGAACGGCACGGACGGTCGGAAAGAAGGAAGGACGGTCGGAAATAAGGAAGGATGGAAAGAAGGAAGGATGGACAGAAAGAAGGACGCAAGGACAAGGAAGGAAGGAGGGATGGATGGACAGAAGGAAGGATGAAAGAAGGATGAAAGGAAGGACAGATAGACTGATGGGGCGACGGACGGATGGAAGGAAGGACGGAAAGAGGAAGGACGGATGGGCGGAAAGAAGGAGGGACAGAAGAAGGACGGACGGATAGATGGACGGAAGGAAGGACGGAAGAAGGAAGGACAGATGGAAAGAAGGAAGGACGGAAAAAAGGAGGTACGGAAAGGACAGACGGATAGATGGACGGAAAGAAGGAAGGACAGATGGAAAGAAAGGACGACGGAAAGAAGGACAGATGGAAGGATGGAAAGAAGGACGGACGGAAAAAAGGAAGGAGGGAAGGACGGATGGATGGAAAGAAGGAAGGACGGTCAGATGGACGGAAAGAAAGGACGAAAGACGGACTGAAAGAAGGACGGAAGGATGAACGGAAGGAAGGATGGATGGAAGGAAAGAAGGAAGGACGGGCGGACTGATGGGGCGACGGAAGGAAGGACTCCTCAACAATATCAAAATCCTTAGTATCATCAATATCTCCATACATACACCCCCAACACCTCACACTGCTGCAGGTACTGAGTGGACAGGCTGCTTCAATCAGTATTTGTGTCATTGGAGACACAGTGCTGACCATCCTTCACCCTGTACCATATCTCCTGCTGTGTACAGACATCAGTGACACAGCTGTCTCATTCACACAGCAGGGGTTTGTTACAGTGTGTCACAGAAGCTGCAGCCCCCCATCACTGGGCTCACACTGTACATTCTCCTGATCACAGCCCGGACAGTGAGGGAAGGGAATCACTGATATGAGGGAGCTAGTCACTGTAATCATGGAGCGGCCCTGAATACAGCACGATTGTCCCTTCTCTGCAGACATCACTGGTGTCTGCACACTGTACATTCTCCTGATGACGGCCTGGGACAGTGAGGGAAGAATCACTGATAAGAGGCCGGAGCTATTCATTGTAATCCCGGAGCGGCCCCCCCCTGAGTGCAGCACATTGTCCCTTCTCTCTGCAGACTTTCCATACATCACTGTGTGTGGCCGGGGGAGGAGCAGCTAATCCGGGCAGCTCTGCTCACAGCAATGGCTGCAGCCGAGGATCATTTTCTTCCTGTGGAGAGGCTGAGTCATGGAGATGGGGAGGGCGGGGATGTTGCTATGGGGGAGGGGATGGGGTAGAGTAGGTGGAAACGACCAGTGTTCATTATCATGCCAGAACACCCCCCCTGGTCGTTCTGTTCAGACACAAAACAAGTGTTATCTAGGAAACCCTGCAGAAAGCTGACACATAGTACATTACACATTGTCAGCATTAGGCAGCCTGGATATGCACTCAGATTATGTGACGAACCCGGACAACCCCTTTAAGTATAATTTTTGGTCATGGAGGCCCACATAGACTAACATATACATAATTGATGCTACAAATTTTGTTTTCTATACTTCTCCATAGTTTTGGACTCATGGTATATTGTCTATATTGTTTATATTTAAGCTATATTGTCATACCTTGGTATATGTTACATGTCACTTATTGCTTTTTATTCACATGTTCAAACAGTGGCACTTAGTTCCAATATATGTCCGTAAGATGGTTCTGAAGTTTGATTCAGCACTGAAGTGACGTGGACGATTATTACCTAGGTAAAGTATTTATTGAGTAAAGCAACTTTATTTTCTTTGTTTTATGTAACTACGCTGACGTATTACTCATTTATTATACTGTCCCCTGATGTTGGTTGAACTTAAGACATCGTTGTATGCAATTTGTAACATTCATTTCGTTTGTCAGGTCAGACTATGCAAGCATGTATTTTGTTATGTATTTTGTTCTGTATAAATTGTAAATGTCCTTGTATACATGTTTGAATATTTTCATTGTATTTTGCTATGTAGATAACCCCTGATGAAAGCCAAATGTGGCTGAAACGTTGGGAATTGTACAACTTTTTCTATTGATCAAGTGCTGACATCTCAATAAAATACGGACATTTAACACGTGAATTCATTGTCTTCAATTTTTGGTGTGCCAGGGTACACATATGTAAAGACATGGGACAGTTGAGACCGACAAAATCACTGGGACCAAGAAGAATTGGCAGCCGAGGGTGCTCACAGTTGGTGAAAAAAATGTCCTCCGAGAAACTTTGGTTCCTCCCCATAAAGTTATTCTACCACCTCTCCACATCAAATTGGGATTGATGAAGCAATTCGTAAAATCACTTCCAAAAGATGGAGAATGCTTCAAATACCAAGTTTCCAGGCCTCTCGAAGGCAAAATTGAAGGAAGGTGTGTTCGTCGGACCAGGCATTAGAAGGCTTATAGCTGATCAAGAGTTTATTAATACCATGACGCATCCTCAAAAAGAAGAGTGGATTGCATTTAAAGAGGTCGTAGAGAAATGTTTAGGCAATAACAAAGACCCTGACTACAAACAAATAGTCGGACAAATGCTGAAAGCATTTCAAGCTTTAGGTTGCCTGATGAGTTTGAAAGTGCATTTCCTCCATTTCCACCTTGACAACTTTCCTGAAAATTTGGGAGCTGTGTTTGAAGAGCAAGGTGAACGATTCCACCAGGACATTAAAGAGATGGAAAGAAGATACCAGGGAAAATGGAGCATTACAATGATGGCAGACTAATGTTGGATGCTTCAGAGAGACATTACAGATGCTACTCACAAGCATAAATGTACCAAGAGAAGCCTCAAAAATGATTTGCATGAAACATTTTTAATAAAAAATTAATTTTAATGAGTCTATTTTTATTTATTTTGAGGTATTGTCTTATTTAACATAGTTACTTAAAGGGATCCTGTCACCCCCAAAACACCTCCTAAGCTATTAAAACATGTCCCTGCAGAGATCCAAGATGGCCGCCGCATAGTGAGGATGCATCCTTCAGTGCTCCCACTCTGTGCCTACAATCTGACGCCATCCTGCTTCTGAGAGCATCCGAACATAGCCTAACAGGGCCCATCTAATCCCCACAACACCGGAGTTTCTTTAGAACCCAAAATTGAACCTTTTGCCTGCCGAGAAGGCACCTTGTGGCCTGACTGAGGATCCCCCTCTCGTCTCCCTCTCCAGCTACACCTGAGGGTTCTGCTTTCACCACTTTCCAGAGGCCCCGGACCGGGAGTGTGACGAGGAGGCTGCATACATCAGACTGAGGTGAGGTGCGGGGGACAGAGAGAAGAGGGAGCGCTGCAGCAAAGCCCTACAGCCCTAGTCACGAGACACAAGGGGAAAGCAGAGGCAAGTGTCCTCCACAACTCAGCCTCCTCAAACCCCCTGATTGCTGCAGGTGATCCAGAGACAGGGACTGAACAGGGTCCTGTGCAGCTCTGTTGAAGAGAAAAGTCATGATTGCCACAAAACAGAGCACATATTCTACCAAGTTCACAGTGTCTAGCACCATATTGACTTTCTTGTGTTCCCTGCTCCCACTGTAGGACCTCCCTCCGGCCTTGTCAGGATTAACCCCTTCCTGCACTGCACCAACTAATGAACATCACAACCAGCCACAGACAATAGCTATCAAAGTACTGACTTTCTACCTGCCTTTCATATCGACACAGCGGATAGACCTGCTCTCCTTTATCATCTAATACCTGATGACTCTGTATATACCAAGGGGATCTCACTAACATCTTTACAAAAAATCTACTCTGCCACAGTGCATGTTAATATATACCCACTACTACCATTACAGGGGACTATCTCACCATAACATCTTTGCAACATATTAACACTGTGAGAAGGGGGCGTGTCCTGCTTCAGAACATGATGGACACTTAATCCCGGAGCTCTGCAAGAGGGGGGCCTTTTACACGTTGCTTACCGGCTTCCCGTGCCTCGTACTGACACATAACCGGTAGTGAAGCGTTCCCTATCCGGCCGAGATGCCCAGAACCGGTTCTCACTCACGGGCGTCATCTCAGAAGCTCACAAACTACTTTACAGCGGAACGCCCGGAGCTGCTACCCGCAGGTAAAATGGCGCCTGAGAAAGACATTACCTCTCGCTCCCCACAGACCCCTCGTTCCCCCCGCGAGCAGGCTGAGCGGTCTCAGCGGGACTCAGGCGCCTTTACCCCCCCCGGTCACGCATGATTCTATACAGGAACTCCTGGAGGGTCTGCGCAGATCCATGAGGGAAGATATACGGAGCATTGTGGGAGAAATGCGGGCCGACATTACCGCAGTTGTGGAGCGTACAGGCCATATCGAGACCAAACTGGCGGAATTCGCAGTGGCACATAATGAACTTTCCGACGGGGTCCACGATCTAGAATTAGACGTCAATGACATGAAGGCCTCCATGTGTGCCATGGAGGATAAGCTTCGCTGTGGTAACTTGAAGGTCAGAGGGGTCGAGGAGGCGGAGGGAGAAGACGTCGCACTAGAGACTGTTTTACCATTCTTCCGCCGCATACTTCCTGACGCACCACCGACAGATTTTGGTGTTGAAAAAATATATCGCCTTCCCCGATCTAACCGCATCGGCAGCGATGTTCCTCGGGACATTATGGTACATTTCACTATACCAAAGATGAGAGATGCCCTTATCTTCGCCCTGCGTAGGAAACCAATCACAGAGGAGCCTTTCAATACCTGGTCTCTGCTACAGGATCTCTCCCCTGGCACCCTAGCTAGAAGGAGAGACTTCGCTCCGTATTGTGCTGTACTGAGACAAAAGAACATTCTCTACGCCTGGGGGTCCCCAGTTAATGTCTCCTTTCGGTACAAGGGCACACGCCACTGCTTTACTTCGGCGTCTAAGATGCGAGGCGCATTGGTGGACTGGGGCCTGATGGATAAACGGGGATCCCCGCCTAAGGGCTCCTCTTCTCCGGTGTACCGAAATTCGAAGGTGAACTCTAACCGCTGATCCCGTGACACCTGCAGTGGCACTAATGGGGCCCTCCTCTTGTGGAAGATCTCCCTTTTGGGATATTGGAACTGCCCATATACCTTGGGTGACTCCCTTGGTGTGTGGGATAGTTTAGACGTACACCTCCTGACCTGCCCCGTCCCCTGTTTCCAGCTGGGGGGACAAGGGGGCTGGGTCTTTTTTTGTGTACGGTCCCCAGCTCACCAGTTATACCTCTGTTTCCCCTTCCCAGTTAACTTCCTCCCCCCCTCCCCCCTCTTACTTGCGCGCTCTTTTCCCCCTTAGTGGGGTCTCTTCTACCTGCCCTACTCCTCTCTCTCTTGCTATTACTATTTTCAACTCTTCCTCTGTTTCTTGCTTTGCTTTGTTCTTTTCACTTACTCGTCTCTTTACCAGTCGTTCCTTGCCTGCATACCGTCAGACCAGACTGGGGCTTGTACGTGGTGTGTGGGAGGTGATATGAGCTTTAAAATTGTGTCGTTAAATGCCAGGGGCCTCAATTCACCGGCCAAAAGATCCTTCCTGTGGAGGGAGGCTGCTCGTTCCAGAGCTGATATTTTGTGCGTGCAGGAAACACACCTCCTGCAAGGGGATAATAGACGGCTGTCACACCCCAAATACCCTAATATCTACTTTTCCAACAATGAGGCGAAGAAAGCGGGGGTGTGTCTAATGGTTAGCTCCACTCTGCAATTTGAATTTAAAAGGGTGATAGTGGATCCAGCTGGGCGATATCTCATCCTGGTTTGTGTTATATCTGGGGTCCCGTTCACACTTGCGACGGCCTACGCCCCCAATTTGGCCCAGATGAAGTTTTTGAGGTCACTCTTTTCCAGGCTGAGGGAAGAGGCGGGAGGCCATATGATACTCTGTGGTGATTTTAACACGGTGATGGAAGCTCACCTCGATTCTTTTGCCCCACTAGCCCGCCCGAGGGGGGACCTCCTCCCTCTCTCCCGGGAGTTCCGCCTCCATGACATCTGGCGCTACCTCCATGCGGGGGAGCAAGATTACACCTTCCATTCTGGCCCCCATGGATCCTACTCCAGGATTGATTTTTTCCTGGTTGGGGATGGGTCCTTGGAAGTGTGCCGGAAGGCGGAGGTGGGTGTGATCACGTGGTCTGACCACGCCCCGGTGTCATTGGAGGTGGCGCTGGGGAAGGGGGGGAGAGGCCGAGGATGTGGCGCCTGGGCCCGGACCTCCTTCTGGATCAGGATGTGGTGGAGACAACTGGAGGAAACATTGAGTCCTTCTTCGTCGTTAATGACAACGGTGAGGTCTTGGACGAGACCCTCTGGGCCTCCCATAAGGCAGTCTTGAGGGGGCAATTACTCCAGATGGCGGCGCGACGCAAGAGAACCAGGGATGCACAGAGACGGGAGTGGGTGGACCAAATCCAAGCCCTTGAAACGACAAATAAAACATCCCCATCCGCATCCCTATTAACACAGATCACTTCCCTTCGGACCCAATTAAGATCCCTTATGTTAAGACAATATGAGGTGGGTCTCCGTAAAATGAGGACTTCCTATTACGCCATGGGGGATAGGGCAGGTAAATTACTTGCTAGAAGACTAAAAAAACGTGAACTCAGATCGACTATAACAGCAATGCTAGACTCTGAGGGTCGGCGGGTCAGAGACCCGAGGTCTATAGTGGAGGTTTTTGCCTCTTATTACTCGTCCTTGTACAATTTGGGATCGGACCCCGATACTCCTCAACCCACGGGGGCATTGATAGATGATTTCTTGAGTGAAATACAGCTTCCCAGAGTCACCCCTGATGTCCTTGAGTCTCTCAATCGCCCATTCTCCCAGCCAGAAATACTAAAAGTCATATCGACATTGAAGTCAGGTAAGGCCCCAGGGCCTGACGGCTTTATTAATGACTATTATAAATGCTTTGCCAAGTCCCTCTCCCCATTCTTGCTGAGATTATTTAATGAATGGAAAGACAGGGGATCTATTCCGACGTCGGCTCTGGAGGCGACAGTAGTAACGATATTGAAGCCTGGTAAAGACCCGGAGAAACCTGAGAATTATCGCCCGATCTCACTGCTTAATACTGACGTAAAGATCTATTCTAAACTGTTGGCTCTACGAATGGCAGAGGTGGTACCTCTGCTGGTCGGGGCGGACCAGGTGGGGTTTGTGGCTCGCAGACAGGCAAGAGATGGCACGAGGCGAATGCTGGATTTGATTGAATTGGCGGAGAGGAGGGGCCTGGAAAGAGTTCTGCGAGGATTCGGGCTGGAGGGCCCGATCCTGACGGCACTCCTGAGCTTATACTCTAATCCCTCTGCTAAGGTGTTCGCCTCAGGCTATCTCTCAGGTCCGTTTAAGATCACAAATGGGACCAGACAGGGGTGTCCCCTGTCCCCTTTGATCTATGCCCTGGCGGTCGAGCCGCTGGCCGTTTCCCTCCGCTCCGACCGGATCCTAGAGGGGATACAGGTGGGGGGGGGAGAGTCATGTTGTGGGATTATATGCCGATGACATTATCATCTCCTGCTCCAAGCCGGAAGTATCCCTGCCGAGGGCTTTGTCTTTGCTTTCTTCATTTGCTCAGGTGTCATACTATAAGCTCAATGCGGCTAAATCCCTGGTTTTCCCGGTCAATATCCCCCCAGATCAGGCTGCGACTCTCTCGGGCTCTCTTCCATTTAGATGGTCTCCTAAGGGCATCCCGTATTTGGGAATAACGTTGTGTCCCTCAGCTGAGCTTGTGAAGCGTAATGTGGACCCTCTTCTGGAAGCACTGGAGAGAGCAGCGGATCCTAAGGGGCTTCAGCCCCTTTCCTGGATTGCCCGAATCCAGGCATTTAGAATGTCGTGGCTGCCTAAACTTCTTTATCTATTTAGATGCATTCTTCTGATCTTCCCTGCAAAATTGCTAGCCCAATTACAGAGGGGGGTGAATCGATACATCTGGGCCTCGGGTCATCCCAGAGTCCAGAGACGTGTGATGTACCGAAAGATGAACAGGGGAGGTATGGGCGTGCCGGACGTAGCCTCATACTATAGAGCTTCTCTTTTGGAGATCGCTGGGCTGTGGTGGGCGGAGGGGAGACTCTTGGGCTGGGCAAGAATAGAGGCCTCCGTGGTGAGAGGTGGGTCCCTGAAAGATTTGCTGGTGGCGGAGGCATTGGGCCCGGTGGACTCAAAGGGCCTTCTGGGTACGATGGAGGCGGTGGTGAGGGCTTGGAGACGTGCTCTGGAGAGATGGACCAAAGTGCAGGTGGCGGAGATCTCGCTGGGATCTCTCTGTCTGCATATTCCCTCATTGAGAGTGTCGAATTGGATAGCTCAGGGACTGCGAACCCTGGCTGACCTGGTTGGCCCTTCTGGCGCGATAGCTGGAGAGGACCTTGGGGCTCGATCTCCGTCTCTTCGGCGCACCTACTTCCAGCTATACCAAGTTTCCCATTTTATGGCGGCCAGGCATGACAGGGTGTGGTGGACGGCGCCAGTGCCTTCCCCGCTTCGGTCCCTCCTGACAGCAGGCCATAATGTTTCCGGGGTCTCGCCAAGTTGTACGCGGGCCTCCTGGATGAGGGGACACCCATGGCACCGTCATACAGGAAGAGGTGGGAAGAGGAATTAGGGTTTACGGCAGATGAGGAGGATTGGGACAATGCTGTGCAGGTTCTGTCTAGGGCGACTAAATGTATAAACCATCTCGAACAACTCAAGAAGTTACACTTACGATGGTACCTTCCCCCGGTGAGAGTCGCGGCTTTTGGCGCCGGATCGTCCCCTCTGTGCTGGAGGCTGTGTGGTCAGAGGGGAACACTGGCTCATATATGGTGGCACTGCCCACGGGTGACACAATTTTGGGCCCTAGTGGAGGGGCTGTTGAGGTCCCTAATGGAGGTGTTTGTTCCCCTCACGCCACAAATGGCTCTCTTGCATATAGGTCTGATGGGTCTTCCACCGGTACCCCGCCTGGTGGCCTCCTTCGTTCTGATTGCAGCGAGGTTTTGCGTTGCGTCTAACTGGCGCTCTGCTTCACCTCCGGGGATGGCTGATCTTACTGCCAGACTAAATCTCATGTTCACCCATGAATACTTCCTGGCTATGGAATTCGGACATAGGAGATATGTCCGGGAAGCATGGGAGTGTTGGGCTTCCCACCCCTTGGCGATTCCTGTCCCTGTAGACACGGGGACTGGACTGAGATGAGATTTATCCTAAACCCTTTTCTTCCTCTTCTTTATCACTTTCTTACTTATCTTTATCTCTTCTATTCCCTTACCTCTATGCCTCCCCCCCCCTTCCCCTCCCTCCCCCTTCCTGATACTTATGCCTATATGTTTGTAAGTTTAATTGTTAATACTTCCCGGTGTGCGTACTGGTGGTCGCTGGTGCGGAAAACTGAGGGATGTATTTGTTATTTTCGCTTTTATTTGTGTATTTGTGTATGTGAGAAACATAAAACTTTTCTTTTCTCAATAAAAACAATTATGACAAAAAAAAAAAAAACATGTCCCTGCAGCCTCCCATCAGTAATCCCACACTCCTTTTTGCTAATAAATGCATCCAGTGAAAGTGAAGAAAAACGTTATAGCACTTACTCATTAGTGATGATAATGAGAGTAGTGGCTATTCTTTAGTCACCCAGGCGGGCCCATGTTGTCATGGTAGCACGCCTTAATAGGCGTGATCTGCAAGGCATAATGTTATCAGCGCCTCCCAGCGCTCCTCAGCGCTGGCAGGGATGTAATGACGCGAATCGCGCCATTTCCGGTATCGGGTGACGTCAGTACACCCACGCCGCATGCGCAGTGCAGGGCTTGAAGCCTGCAGAGCGGCGCGGGTCTACTGACGTCACCCGATACCGGAAATGACGCGTTTCGCGTCATTACAGCCCCATTACAGCCTCGCCAGTGTGGGATTACTGATGGGAGGCTGCAGAGACATGTTTTAATAGCTTAGGAGGCATTTTCGGTGTGACAGGATCCCTTTAAATCGTCAGAAAATGTGATGTCCTATGACAAAATGGAGGTAATTTTCAGATTCAGCGCACTCAAAAACAGAGATTACGTGGAATAACCAAAACAGCTCTCGAAAAATTTTTTCTTGCAGACCTGTGTTATTTAACACTGGGCAAAACTGTCACTGAAAAAGCCCTGGGGGTATGGTAGATGACAAACTCACATTTAGTGGCCAGTGTCAGGCAGCTGCTGCGAAGGCAAATAAAATAATGGGATGCATTAAAAGAGCCATAGATGCTCATGAGGAGAACATAATTTTACCTCTATATAAGTCACTTGTGCGATCACACTTAGAATACTGTGTACAATTCTGGTCTCCGGTGTATAAGAAAGACATAGCTGAACTAGAGTGGGTGCAGAGAAGAGCGACCAAGGTTATTAGAGGACTGAGGGGTCAGAAATACCAAGGCAGGTTATTAACCCTTTAGTGACGGAGCCAATTTCCACCTTAATGACCAGACCATTTTTTGTCATTCTGACCAGTGTCCCTTTATGAGGTAATATCTCTGGAACGCTTCAACGGATCCTAGCGATTCTGAGATTGTTTTTTATGACATATTGGGCTTCATGTTAGTGGTAAATTTAGGTCGATAATTTTTGCGTTTATTTGTGAAAGTATAAAAAAAATTGGCAAAAATTTTGAAAATGTCACAATTTTCAAATTTTGAATTTTTATTCTGTTAAACCGAAAAGTTATGTGACACAAAATAGTTAATAAATAACATTTCCCACATGTCTACTTTACATCAGCACACTTTTGGAAAAAAAAAATTTTGGTTAGGAAGTTATAAGGGTTCAAAGTTCATCAGCAATTTCTCATTTTTCCAGGAAAATTTACAAAACCATTTTTTTAGTGACCACATCACATTTGAAGTCCCTTTGAGAGGTGTAAATGACAGAAAACACCCAAAAGTGACACCATTCAAAAGACTGCACCCCTCAAGCTACTCAAAACTACATTCAAGAAGATTATTAACCCTTCAGGTGCTTCACAGCAACTAAAGCAAGATGGAAACAAAAAATGGACATTTTAATTTTTCCAACAAAAATGTTCTTTTAGCCTGAATCTTTTCATTTTCACATGGGCAACAGGATAAAATGCATCCTAAAATGTGTTGGGCAATTTCTCCTGAGTACAATGATACTTCATATGTAGTCATAAACAACTGTTTGGGCGCACGGCAGAGCTCAGAAGGGAAGGAGCGCAATTTGACTTTTGAAGCTAAAATACCATTCAAAAAGTTAAATGGCGCTCCTTCCCTTTCGAGCCCTGACGTGCGCCCAAACAGTGGTTTATGACTACATATGAGGTATCGGTGTACTCAGGAGAAATTGCCCAACAAATTTTAGGATGCATTATATCCTGTTGCTTATGTGAAAATGAAAAAATTGAGGAGTTTTACCTGGCTGGAAACCAAAAATATAAATAATTAAAAAAAAAAATGTCGTGGGCTTCGCCACATTTTTGGGCCAGCCAGGTAGAACTAGGCAGCTGGGGGCTGGAATCATCAGCGTAGGGAGGCCCAAGCTTTCTGGGCCCCCCCCCCCGCTGCGAATTGCAGCCCGCAGCCGCCCCAGAAAATGGCGCATTCATAGAAGCGCCGTGTAGCTGCGGCAGACTGGGTAATTAGGGGTTAATGCCAGCTTTTTGGCAGCTGGCACTAAGGCCGAGATTCCTAACGTCTGGCCAATATTAAACCGGACCATTAGGAATCTCTAGTAAGTTGTAAAGAAGACACAACACAGAGAAAAATATTTTTATTGGAAAAAAACCCACAAACACATCTTTAGACCCCATCTTTATTACTGTGACGTCCGACGTAGTCCAAAGGGAAGGTCCGATGTAGTTTAGTGGGAGGTCCTGCGACGATTCTCATTCAGCATGATCTGCAGTTAACCCCTGTGTGGTCACTCAGTGGTTAACCGCAGATCATCATCCCGGTGTGGTCAATCAGGGGTTAACTCATCTGCAGTTAACCCCTGAATGACCACACAGGGATGTTGATCTTCAGTTAACCCCTGAGTGACCACACAGGGATTAACTGAAGATCATCATCCTTGTGTGGTCATTCAGGGGTTAACTGATCTGCAGTTAACCCCTGAATGACCACACAGGAATGATGATCTTCAGTTAACCCCTATGTGGTCACTCAGGGGTTAACTGTCTGCAGATCACCCCTGTATTATAACACAGGGGTTAACTGCAGATGAGTTAACCTCTGGATGACCACACAGGGATGAAGATCTGCAGTTAACCCCTGTGTTACAATACAGGGGTGATCTGCAGACAGTTAACCCCTGAGTGACCACACAAGGGTTAACTGCAGATCTTCATCCCTGTGTGGTCATCCAGGGGTTAACTCATCTGCAGTTAACCCCTGTGTTACAATACAGGGCTGATCTGCAGACAGTTAACCCCTGAGTGACCACATAGGGGTTAACTGAAGATCATCATTCCTGTGTGGTCATTCAGGGGTTAACTCTGCCTCTGTCCCGGTGCACGCCCACAGAGCAGAGGCGCCGGGACAGAGGCAGAGAGAAGAAGTAGAGGACGGCTGGGACTGAAGGCAGGTGAGTATGAGAAGCAGGGAAGGGGGCAGGGGGGTGCCTAGAGGGGTGAGGACAGGGGGGGTGCCCAGAGGGGGTCAGGGGGGGTGCCCAGAGGGGTGAGCACAGGGGGGTTAGGGAAAACTCCATCCGATCTGACGTTTGATCAGATCGGATGGAGTTATGGAAGAGGCACAGTGAGCGGGGAGCATGTAGAAGGGAGGAGGGGGAGCGGATATTATTGCGGAGGGGGATCAGGCAGGAGGGGTAGGGGGGAATAACATTGGGGGCCACTGAGGGGACCCCTATGGATGGTTTTACCGACGGCCGCCGCCATTTTGGATGTTGTGGGGGAGGGATGGGGGGGGGGGGTGATCCCCAGTACTGGGGGTCTTGGTGGGCTAAGGGGTTAATACTTTCACTTTGATCCGACATGTGTTTTCATGTCGGATCAAAGTGAAAGCATTTTTACCAGCAATGTCACTTTTTGTAATGTGATGATCGGTAAACGGTGCTTACCGGTTATCACATTACTGGTGCCGGTAAAACACCAACTGATTCCTAATTTCTACGGTCTCAGCTACAATCGGTACGCTAATACCCTAGAGATTTTAGCTACAGGGGCGGCGCTACAGGGCTTATTCCTGCCTGACGTCTACAGACGTCGGCTGGGCATAAGTACCCTTTTTTTCCGACGTCTGTAGACGTAAGGCCGTCGTTATCAGGTTAAACTTGGGGTTATTTAACTTGGAAAAACAAAGGTTTAGGAGTGATCTTATAATAATGTATAAATATATGAGGGGACAATATATGAGGGGACAGTACAGTGACCTTTTTTTATGACCTTTTTACTCTTAGGTCTGAGATGGGGACAAGGGGTCATCCTCTATGTCTGGAAGAAGGAAGGTTTAATCATAATCACCGACGCATATTCTTTACTGTAAGAGCAGTGAGACTATAAAACTCTCTGCCACATGATGTTGTAATGAGTGAGTCACTACTAACATTTATGCAAAGAAAAAAGGGGAGACAAAGAGGTGTAAATGAGTCTTATCATTTTACGAATAAGGTAGTACCGTCATAGGTGTATTTGCTCACCTGATCCAGTTGTGTTTCCCCACAACTGGTAAATTACCTTAGACAGCTGCTGCTGTATCCACACTCCCACGTAACAGTGGTGATGTATCCAAGAAAAAGACCAGAGAGAGATCGTACTTTATTGATCCGCGCTGCTGTCCCACCGTACCTGAATAGATGCCAGGGAAGCCAAGAGTATGCAAGCTGCTTCTTTATTCCATCAGTATTTCCATCCAACGCCTCTTGGTACAGACCTTGTACCTTCCTCAGGGATATGCTCATTATTTTTTTTCTTGAATATTAACATTTAAGAAGGGACTAGATGACTTTCTTGAAAACTATAATATTACCAGTTATATATATTAAATTCTTTGATAGGGATCCAGGGAATCCAGGGAACTAGTCTGATTGCTGCATGTGGAGTCAGGAAGGAGTTTTTTTCTCCAATGTGGAGCTTAGGGTTGCCACATGGTTTTTTTTTTGCCTTCCTCTGGATCAACATGTTAGGCTATGGGTTGAACTAGATGGACTTCCTTCAACCTTAAAAACTATGTTATTATGTTACTATGTAAGCACCAATAGGAGACCCTTCTCCCGGCAGCTCTACACCCCCTCCCCCCCCCCCCCCGACCAGTGTCTGCTCTTTGCCTTACAAGCAAACTGCTTAATACACTGCAGTACCACATTTCATTGTAATTTGGTACACTATGGCAGATCCCAAGCCAGCCAAAGGAAATAACAAAACTCACACAGGGATCAATGCATCATGTACCAACTGCCAGGCTGCATTCCCATGGGGACACGCTTTGCAACTTTGTCTAAATTGTGAACCTTAATGTCCCATGGGGCCTACCACTGATGCAGCGCCTGGTACGTCTGACACCCCTGCGTGGGCCCTGGCATTGACGCAATCGGTAGACATTATTAACCAGAATAATGCAGTAGTTCCCCGCTCCCCACACAGCCAGTGCCACCAACCGAGACCGCTCTCATTCTCTCCCGCCGGGCTCCTCATAGGGGGATCGCCTAACAGGCAGGGAACATCCCCAGTCTAGGGCCCCCTGGTCAACCAGGAGATGCACCCACACAAGTCTGGCCAGGGACACTCTCCCACTACGTTACCTATAGGTGACACATTTCGCTCCCCGTCACCCTGAAGACCAACCTGAGTTGCTCTCCGAAGGAGAACTATCAGAGCCAGAATTGTCCCAAAACCTAGAGACAACAGACACCCAGGCAATGGTTGACAGCCTCATTGAGGCTGTTAACAAAACACTAAAAGTCAACGATGACAATACATCTACCCTGGAGCATACAGTGTCCTTTACAAAGGCAAAACATTCCCGTCAAGTCTTCTGAAATCACCCCGAATTTAAGGAAATAATCCGACAATATTGGGAGAGCCCAGACAAGTGCTACACAGGTCACAGATCTATCGAAGCTAAATACCGCTTCGCGTCAGACCTACATAAAGAATGGGCTAAATTGCCAGCCATCGACCCCCTAGTATCGCGCCTAGCTAGCAGGACCATCCTAACACTCTCAGACAGCGCGCACTCGGTCTTTGAAGCCTTAGGAGCAGCCCTTTCATCCTCTTTCCCAATGATATCTTGGATAGATACCCTATGCGCTATCTTACAAGACCTCAACCTCCCACAATAGGCAACGGACCTTTTCGACCACCTTTCAATGGCCGGGGAGTAATTCTTGCTAGCGTCCTTAGACACAGCTAAATGATCCGCGTTAGCAGCGGCAAACGCTATCTCCATTTGCCAAACACTCTGGCTCAGAGGATGGCACCCAGACTCCGCATCTACAAGATCCCTCATAACCCTACCTTACTAGGGCGCCAACCTATTCGGGGAAAAACCACCAACTCATCTCCGAAGCCACGGGAGGAAAAAGCAAATTTCTCCCCCAGAAAAAGCCCAAGCTGCCCTTTTGCCACCACAACAACACAATACTGCACCTCTTATAGGACATCAGATTGGCCCACCTCAACCGCTAAGACAGGCGCAGGGCGACCTAACCACAGGGAAAGAAACACCTTGTTTTCATTCAAGACCAATTCCACCTGGAAAAACCGCCCTTAACAAACCCGCTGTAAGGGCACTAGACCCCAAATATTCACCGCATGACTCCCCTCCTCATCCGCTTGACACCAACACTATAGGTGGACGTCTCCAACACTTCCGACACTCTTGCCTCGCTGTCGTACATGACAATTGGATCAGAGAAATGGCATCGTCAGGTTACAAGATAGAGTTCTCATTCTGGCCCCCAACTCGTTTTTTCCTCTCGCGTAGGGATGAGTGAGTACACTCGCTACTATTCGTTACTCGGCGAATAGTAGGGTACTCGCTCTACTCGTTACTCTGCGAGTATCCTAGCGATTACTCGCAAAGTAACGAGTACAATGTAAATCAATGGGGAATGCAATTCCTCTGCTGCTGGACCCTATAAAGAGGTCTTGCAGCAGAGGAAAAACCTGCAATTCCCCATTGCATTGTTGAAAAGCCAGAGGTAAAAAAACGCCGGCTTTTAAACAATGCTGACAACCACTGACAGCTTCCCTGCCGCCTGACAGCGGGATCCTCCACTCCCCCCACCGCCTCCCCACCCTATCCTAACTTAGGATTCCGGAGGGGGAGGGGACGTGGAAGCGGAGGATCCCGCTGTCAGCAGAGGCTGTCACTATTGTTTGGGAGTGTGGGGGGGGTCGCCGGTGTTCACTCACCGTCCTCTGCGTGGCCCGCCCACCGTCTTTCGTCTTCCCTGTGTCTTTGCGACTTCAGCCGTATAGAACGGCGGCGGCCGCAAAGCACTGCAGCTATCACTGAAAACCGGATTCTCCCGGATTGCCCCGGTCTGGAGCAATCCGGGACCATAGAGCCCCATCTTATGGGGCGCCTGATTGCACCGGACCGGTACAATCTGGGAGAATCCAGTTTTCAGGCCCTAAGCCCGAAATTTATGGCGGTCACACCAATGGTAGACATTACTGCCATGAATTTCTACTGAATTTAAAAAAAAACACTACACAGAGAAAAAATATTTTATTAGAAATAAAACAAAAAACACACTTAGAGACTCCATCTTTAATTATTAAAAAATCCTCTTCTGTCCGCCATAGTCCCAAAACACGCAATTTCAGCACTGCTACATCACTCTGCATAGATACACATGTCTATGCAGAGTGATTGCAGGCTGAGAAATAACAATCTCAGCACTGCTACATCACTCTGCATAGTCACACATGTGTATGCAGAGTGATTGCAGGCTGAGAAATGAAAACAGTCAAGGTTCACCTCAGGTCATAGCTCAGGCTATGACCTGAGGTGAACCCTCCTGTCAAAGCCGAACTCTGCCGACGGCCATCGGAGATTGCCGCCCGCCGGCAAAGCAGTGAATAAACCGGAAGTCAGTAACTTCCGGTTTATTCACTGCTCTGCTGGTGGTCGGTAATCTCCGGCCGCTGTCAGCAGAGTTCGGCTTTGACAGCAGGGTTCACCTCTGGTCATAGCCTGAGCTACAGTTGTGGCCAAAAGTATTGACACCCCTGCAATTCTGTCAGATAATACTCAGTTTCTTCCTGAAAATGATTGCAATCACAAATTCTTTGGTATTATTGTCTTCATTTAATTTGTCTTCAATGAAAAAACACAAATGAGATTTTTTTTTGGAGGCGTGGCCTGCTACCTCATGTAAAGACAGAGGAACTTGGTGCTCCTGAGCCTAGCATCAAGCGACAGGGATTTTAGCCTTTTTAAAAGCTCATATCCCTACTAAAGCGACAGGACGGAGTTGAGGAGTGCCCAAGGAACATTTTGAACCCCCTTTGAGGCACCATCAGAGGAGGATTCCTCTGGATTGGCAGGAGGCCTTAGACCATAGTGCAGTCCTGAGGAGCCATTGCTGACTGGGTCTCCTCCCCCCTGCTATTATCAGGAATCCAAGCCTTGGACAAATGAAAAGAGAGTCTCACAACCTTCATAACATCAGGTGAGCTCTATTCCTATACATCTGGATTTATATTCTCACTCTCCCCTGGGTGGACTCTGATCCACAGCAAAGGCATTTCCTGCCACATCCTACCCAAACGACTGAAACACAAATAACCTATGTGTTAGGCTGCTTTCACATAACGATTTTCGGTCATCCGATTGTATCCGTTCCAAAACGGATACAATCGGATCCGAAATCGGACCACATGTTCCCCTATGAGAATCGGATGGGATCGGATGTGCCACTATTAGCATCCGATTTTGGCACCATCCGATGTAATCACGGGCACAAAATCGTAGCCTGCTACGATTTTGTGTCCGTGACTCACATCGGACAGCCTCGGATCACTGCTGATCCGAGGCTGATCCTAGTGCCCACAACATGGGAGCCTATGGACATCGGATTCGAGCTCACCTCGGATCCGATGTCGGCTCCGTATCCCCTGTCTTTCCGTGCTGCTGCCTCCTCCATCTTCTGCCCTCTCCTATTCTATATGCTGTGCCCCCGCTATTCTATTTTGTGTCCCCCGCTATTCTATCCTCCTCTATCCCTATCCTGTCCCCTGTCCTCTCCCTGTGTGTAAAAAAATAAAAAAACCTCCTCCCGGAGGATACATCACCTCTCACCGGCTCCAATGCTGCACACGATCAGGACTGAAGAGCCTGTGATGATGTAAGAGACCCGGTCAGCTGACCACGTCATGTGACTCTGACATCATCACAGGTCCTTCAGTCCTGATTGTGCGGCAGCGTTGGAGCCGGTGAGAGGTGATGTATCCTCCGGGAGGAGGTTTTTTTTATTTTTTTACACACAGGGAGAGGACAGGGGACAGGATAGGGATAGAGGAGGATAGAATAGCGGGGGCACAGCAAAGAATAGCGGGGGGACAGAGTAGCATAGGAGAGGGAAGAAGATGGAGGAGGCAGGAGTAGGGAGAGACAGGGGACCGCAGGATCCACACGGATCCTGCAGATCGGATGGCTATTTGCCATCCGATTGCAGGGATCCGTATGGATCCGTGCCTGTCCGTGGGGTCCCCCTTCAAAGTCGGATCCCATGGACAGGCACAAAATCGTTATGTGAAACCAGCCTTAGAACTGTATCCAGGGAGCCACCGCTAGCAAGAGGGAATTTATTGTTGCTAAATCCTATTTACCTGCTAAAGGCATTCACTGGTGATAGGATTATCTTATCTCCTCATTGCTATGTACACAAACACTTCAGAGGCGGATTGATCTAAGCACAGAGCAAGTCCCGGCCGTTCTGACATTCAGTGCTGGAGTCTGCTCAGCAGTGTCACTCACAGACACGGCTGTGGGAGCAGGGAATGCCCTCTGCTTCCTAGGAGAAAATAAAGCAGTGAGAATTACAAGGCACTGATCACCAGCACCTCTCCTGCATCCTGCTCAGACCCTGGACCAGAGACTTCTGCCAGTGACACATAAGCAGAGGAGCCTGCACCCTGGAGACTAGAGAACCTCATAGCCTCCCAAATCTCTTATTGTGGCTCCACATAGCTTTATGAGTGGAAAGCGACCAGCCAGCACTGTTTACCTCAGGCACTCAGTAATCACAACATATCCAAGGGAATCCTAATCATCTCAGCACTGCAGCTAGATAGCTGTATACCCATTGCTCTTTGAGACCCCTGCACAAGGACTATAGATCACGCTCTAAGTGACTGGACTCTCTTTCTTAAGATGTCATATCACCATTCCTGCTAACAAGAAGAAGTGACCACCGTAAACCCAATCAGCTAGGACCCGGGAGGCGGAGGAATCTGCAGAATCATCAGATATACTGTGTTTGTGTTTGGTATTGCATAACTGACATCAGTACAAAAGAGTGTCCGAACCACCTACCACCCATAATATATTTTCATCCTACCTGAGAAAGCAGCCAAAATAACATACCAGCCTTATTTTGATCAAGGTAACAATTCTTCCTTCTAGTAATATAATTAATCCACACACTCACTGTTGTGGACCCATTCATATACACAAATTGAGCAGCAGGTAAATCATTCCGCTTTAGATGACTTCACACATTTGAGCCCACAATACTAACCAAACTATCAGTACTTGCTGTAAACTGCCTGTTACTCAATTTAAACTAAAAGAGATACATAGAGGAGTTACATAACACTCTGAGAAGCGAAGAGTAGAATCTCCCTCTAGACAAATAATAAAAGAGCCAGGAAATAATCCTCTAAGCCTTTACAACACCATAGATAGTCTATAACAACATAACACTGTAAAATGCCTACAAAAAACAGAAACTCTACAAACAATAAGACAGAAATTAGTGACACCTCAAAAGAGGAGAGTATGGACCTAACCCCCCATCACAACAAGTCCACGCAACTATACCTAAGCCAAACACTGAGAGAAGCACCAAAAACATGTTGACATATGACCTCATCCTGCCACCAGAAGACACAATTGTCCAAGATAAGAAAAGAAAGGAGATGGGAAGCGGCCGTAGATTTGCCCTTGACGCGGAACTCCCGGATGACTTGGAATCAGAGGGCAGTATTTCATCAAGCCCAGTTAAAAAAGGAGCAAGAGGAGACTCAGGGGAGGAAGAATTCTTAGTCAACTATGACGTAGGTCAACCAATGGACAAGGATTTCTTCCATAACCTCTTCAAAGCTTACAACAAGTCGCTCAAGGTTGATTTAGAAGACATGAAAAATTCCATGGCAATGATAGCTTCAAGATCCGAGAGAACTGAAAGAAAAGTGGAAGACCTATCAAAAGACACGGAAAACATTAAGAAAGAACAAGATAAGCTAAAAGAAGAGGTGAAATACCTTAGAAACAAGCTGGCTGACAGTGAAGATAGAGACAGAAGAAGCAATTTAAAATTCCGAGGAATACCGGAAAAGGTTAAAGATACAGATCTATTAGCTCATGTTACGAAAATAGTCAAAAAACCGCTACCAAACCTACCAGATTTCGAATACTCATTTGAACGAGTTCACAGGCTCCCGAAACCAACTTTTTTAGTGGACGAAATCCCGAGAGATGTGATCGCAAAATTCACAACCTTTCGAACCAAAGATAAAGTCATGGAATTCATACAAAAGCACAAAGCACTACCAGCTCCCTATGATAATCTAAAAGTATACATAGACCTCTCCAAAGAGACATTAAAGAAGAGGAAAGACCTTAAACCTGTCACAGAAGTGTTGAGAAAGAACGAGATCTTGTACAGGTGGGCCCATCCAAGCAACAATCTAACTTTCACCTTCAAAGAAAAAAACATAACTATAGACAAGCAGAGGAAGGGCTGAAAATATTCAAAGACCTGAAAATTTCCAACAACCCATCCAAGGAGGGAAAAAAAGATGAAAACACAAGAGAATACCTAGGAAACTCCGGCTCCTGTCCCACATTAGAGCTGAGAGCACCACAGTAGGCTAAAAACACTAGCCCCAAAAGGAGACATTCACTGCAATATATCTCCAACTGTGAAATACCACAATTTCTTTTTTCCTGTATTTATGTTTCTGTTTATTACAGTTAGACCAGTTAATTTTAGTTCAAACGGCTCAACTACTGACACTCTAGAAAATGTCACTGACAAAAAAATCTTTAAAGGTCCCAACTTAACCCAGTTTACAAGCCAGAATGAAAGCATTAAATCACTACCATGACGATAAAATTTATGTCTATCAATGTCCATAGGCTTAATTCACCACAAAAAAGGTATCTCATATGGAAAGACATCTTAAAATTTAAAGCGGAAGTCATAGGATTACAGGAAACTAAATTTGCCAAAGAACAAACTCCAAAATTTAACCACAGAGTATTCCCAAAAATTATCCTAGCTTCAAATAAACAAAAAAAATCGGGAGTAGCACTTATCATCAAAGAGTCAATTACTTATGAGGAATTAAAAGTGATAAGCGATCCTGAGGGCAGATACGTAATAGTTGTATGCAAATTAAACAATACATTGTACACCCTAGCTAATATCTACACCCCCAATAAGGGCCAAATTACTTTCCTGAAAAAATTATTAACCCTAATTAGATCCCATCAGATAGGTTCCCTCTTAACATTCGGAGATTTCAACGCCATCCCTAATCCAATGCTAGACACTACAAATAAGAGGAGAGCACTTAATGTCACCCTAGACCCATGGATCAACCGCGAAGAATTATATGACGTCTTTAGATGGCTAAATACAACATCTGTTGAATTTTCCCACTACTCAGACCCACATAGATCATTTTCCAGAATTGACTTGGTCCTATCGGACATTAAAACATTATAAAAAATTAAAGAAATAACTATACACCCCAGAATTTGGTCAGACCACTCCCCTATTACATTCGACATAACCAATACCCTCTACCCGAATAAAATATGGAGAGCCAACTCTTACCTATTTGCCCATCCAACTTACAGCCAAAAAATTCAAGAAGAGTTAAACCATTACTTTCAAAATAATAATACGGAGGATGTCTCCATTACGACCGTATGGCAAGCACATAAGGCAGTCATTAGAGGAGTTATGATACAATTAAATGCCAGAAATAACAAACTCAAACAAAAAAATAGAAGACGTTTCAACTAAAATAAAAGCACTAGAAAATAATCAAGCATCTAAACCTTCATCCAACACCCATAAAGAAATACTAAAATTAAGACTTGAACTCAAATCGATCCTATCAAATGATTATGAGAGATTCATCCTAACCTCAAAATCCAACTTCCAGAATCTAATGAATAAACCCTCTGGATTCTTAGCCAAAAGAACTAGAATCATCAGGTCAAAGACAAAAATACTAAAAATCAAAGACAGTGACAATAAAACCTAAAAGCCCAAAGGAAATTTCAAAACAATTTGAAACGTTCTACCAAAATGTATACAACTTAAAAGACAACGGAGAAGAGTATAAACCATCCTCTGAATCAATTAAGGAATTCCTGGATTGTGTTAAACTACCAAACCTGTCAAATGAGGATTTAAATTTTTTAAATGCACCTTATCAAAATAGCGATATACTAGCCACGATTAAATCTTTAGCGTCTAATAAAGCCCCAGGTCCAGATGGTATACCCAATGATTATTATAAAAAATTTGGCACAATATTGTCACCCCACTTAACCACCCTCATTAATTCAATATCTACAGGCTTAAAATTACCCGATGAAATGCTAGCGGCCACAATGACTGTAATATATAAAGGCAAAGGGGATAGAGACCTAGTAGGGAATTATAGACCCATCTCATTATTGAATTCCGATATTAAAATAATGGCACAAACGCTGACTACCAGACTTCAAAAAGTATTACCGAAACTTATCCATAGAGATCAAGTCGGATTTATAGCCAATAGTGGGGTGGAAGACGCCACCAGAAGAACACTCAACTTAATCCAGGACTCCGAAAATAATAAAACACCCGTTGTCTTTATAGCAATAGACGCGGAAAAACCGTTTGACCGAGTTCAGTGGGACTACCTAATGGAAACTCTGAAGAGATTCGGCTTCAGCGGAAAAATCCTTGACCTTATAGGTGCCTTTTATTCCAAACCCTCAGAGTGTTAACAAATGGCTTTCTCTCTAAGAAAATAGAGCTCTCAAATGGAACAAGACAAGGATGCCCCTTGTCTCCAACTCTCTTCGATCTTTTTATTGAGCCTCTGGCAGAAAGAATTAGGGTGGATGGTGAGATAAGGGGCATATCTATTAATAAGAGACAATACAAGATATCGCTCTTTGCTGACGACATACTTTTAACATAGGGGATTATCCACAGCACCTCATGGAAAAGGAATCCTTTGGGTTCCAAATGTTTGGGCGCTACGTCCAGGCCAGGGAGATCCACCCAGCAAACTCAATACTTATAAAAATAGAAGAACAGCGCCTCACCAGCTGGTAGCTTAATTCTTCAAAGTTTTATTCCATCCACCACAGCACAACGTTTCGGTTACAGTACCTTTTTCAAGTGCACATACTACACAAATACACCATGTGTTATATAATACAAAACTCCACCTCCACTGACAAACAGCCAATCAGTGGGCAGCATAGAAATAAACAAAGTTAAAAATCACCTAATTTCTAGACATAGATCAACTAATCCTATAGTAGCATACTAATGGCACATGAATCAATGTTATCACATCATCAACCTGTACATCGGGTCATGTATAGTCCAGATTTTACTGATAACGCTGTCCGCATAGTGTAGCCGGTCATCACCAAGCATCCCCGATCGTCATGGTGACTGCACGTCACACCGGTCACGCACCAATCGGAACCGTGCATTTCCGGAAAGTTTCTGCGCATGCGCCGGCGTCCGTCCTTGATTGGTTCTCACTCTTGTCACTCCTCTCGCAACATTATCGGCCTGTTCCGGCTGACGGCGTCCGCGTCACTACGTCATCACGCTGCGAGTCTGTTTATTACAAGCTGGATGCCGAGATTCTTCATATTATTATATACAGGAGTAAATACTACAGCCAATATGCGGGAATTCAGTTATCAGTCCACATACCTACTATATTGCATAGCCAGTGTGGGCAAGAAAATGTTATTATGATCGGGTTTTCACAGAAACAGTACACAATACCTCATATATATTTCTAACAACTAATGCAGAATAAACATATAAATTGGGTAATTTTCTCAGTTGTTACAATACATAACCCATCTATGGTGTTGTAAAAACATAGAACTATCACATATAGGACTCATTGATTGCTAGGATATAGTATAAACTGTATCACAGAAACAGATATCGTTAACTACTATGGGAAAATTACATAAACTCATATTACCTAATACAGTCAACCTATTTATTGCACCTTTAAGGGTCAATACATAGCAGCCCTTGAAACTCTAATGAAATCATATGTAATAAGGAAAAGCATTGAGTGGTACCCATATTAATAAAAACATAGAAAAGTCAACCACTAGAATGCTATAATGGACCTTATCCAGTATCAATACTACCTTACCCCCATACATTACCGAATATTGACCTCTTACAGGGTCACATTTATATTTATCAGGTTTTATGCAATTATCCCGCCACACATGCCATCCAAAAAGATTGATAGTCATCCATCTAGATAAATCAAAGTGATATTAAAAACAAAATATAAAAACAATAATTACATGATGATAAGGAAGAAGAAACATCAACAAGCACCGAGTAAACAACCCCGCTGATCATACTCTAAATTCATGCCTTTTGGGAACAGGGTATCCAGCTCAAAGATCCATTTTAATTCTTTCATTTTCAATTGAGCAACACGGTTACCGCCCCTCCTCAGGGGAGGTACATCGTCAATAACCCTAAATCTGAGTTGGTTAACCGTGTGGCCCATTGAATGAAAATGCCTAGGTACCGGCAAATCTATTAAACCAGTTCGGATAGTGCTTTTGTGTTTCCCTATGCGGGCTTTTACCTCCATCGTTGTCTCCCCTACATAGAGAAGGCCGCATGGACAACAGATTGTATAAATAACAAAGTCACTATTACACGTGTACCTCCTTTTAATTTCATATTTCTTCCCCGAACGTGGATGATTGAAGTGCCGGCCCTTCAAGAGGTTACCACAGCAAGTGCAACCCAAGCAGGGAAAATTCCCCAAACTGGGTGGCGCAAAAGTTCTTTGGATATCTCTCTTCGCGCTGCCAATGTCAGCGTGTACCAGGTCATCTTTCAAGCTATGTCCCCTCCTATAAGATATTAATGGGAGTGATTTGAACTCCTCAACATCGTCATGTCCCTTACTCAACAAAGGCCAATGTTTTTTAACAATGTCCATGATCTTCCTACTAGACCTACAATAGGTAGTCACAATAGGAATCCTCCTAGGGAGAGTTGTTTTCGATTTTACCTTCAACAATTCCTTTTGTTCAATATTCAGTGCTTTTGTTTTAAATCTTACCAGGTCATTTTTCGGGTACCCTCTCATTAAAAATCTATTAATCATCTCTTGCAATCTGTCCTCAATCTTAGAGTCATCGGCAACAATCCTTCGTACTCTTAACATCTGACTCCAGGGGAGTGACTCCACCATTTTTCTGGGATGTTCACTTGAGAAATGCAATGTGCTATTTCTGTCAGTGCTCTTTATAAAGAGATCAGTTTTCAATGTCCCATTGTCCTTATACACCAAGGTATCCAAAAATTGCATTTCTACAAGTGAGCATGTCATCGTAAAACCCAGACCAGGGTGTACATTATTCAAATAGTTCAAAAAAACATCCAACTCTTCTCTACTCCCCTCCCACACAAAAAAGATGTCGTCGATGTAGCGACGCCAGCCTCTGACATGTCGCCAAAATGGGGAGCCGTACACATGTTTGCCCTCGAGGACAGCCATATAGATGTTAGCATAAGTTGGGGCCACGTTTGACCCCATGGCTGTCCCCCGGCGCTGCAGATAGTACTCGTCACCAAAGAGGAACTCGGTGCCTGTTGATGTTTCTTCTTCCTTATCATCATGTAATTATTGTTTTTATATTTTGTTTTTAATATCACTTTGATTTATCTAGATGGATGACTATCAATCTTTTTGGATGGCATGTGTGGCGGGATAATTGCATAAAACCTGATAAATATAAATGTGACCCTGTAAGAGGTCAATATTCGGTAATGTATGGGGGTAAGGTAGTATTGATGCTGGATAAGGTCCATTATAGCATTCTAGTGGTTGACTTTTCTATGTTTTTATTAATATGGGTACCACTCAATGCTTTTCCTTATTACATATGATTTCATTAGAGTTTCAAGGGCTGCTATGTATTGACCCTTAAAGGTGCAATAAATAGGTTGACTGTATTAGGTAATATGAGTTTATGTAATTTTCCCATAGTAGTTAACGATATCTGTTTCTGTGATACAGTTTATACTATATCCTAGCAATCAATGAGTCCTATATGTGATAGTTCTATGTTTTTACAACACCATAGATGGGTTATGTATTGTAACAACTGAGAAAATTACCCAATTTATATGTTTATTCTGCATTAGTTGTTAGAAATATATATGAGGTATTGTGTACTGTTTCTGTGAAAACCCGATCATAATAACATTTTCTTGCCCACACTGGCTATGCAATATAGTAGGTATGTGGACTGATAACTGAATTCCCGCATATTGGCTGTAGTATTTACTCCTGTATATAATAATATGAAGAATCTCGGCATCCAGCTTGTAATAAACAGACTCGCAGCGTGATGACGTAGTGACGCGGACGCCGTCAGCCGGAACAGGCCGATAATGTTGCGAGAGGAGTGACAAGAGTGAGAACCAATCAAGGACGGACGCCGGCGCATGCGCAGAAACTTTCCGGAAATGCACGGTTCCGATTGGTGCGTGACCGGGGTGACGTGCAGTCACCATGACGATTGGGGATGCTTGGTGATGACCGGCTACACTATGCGGACAGCGTTATCAGTAAAATCTGGACTATACATGACCCGATGTACAGGTTGATGATGTGATAACATTGATTCATGTGCCATTAGTATGCTACTATAGGATTAGTTGATCTATGTCTAGAAATTAGGTGATTTTTAACTTTGTTTATTTCTATGCTGCCCACTGATTGGCTGTTTGTCAGTGGAGGTGGAGTTTTGTATTATATAACACATGGTGTATTTGTGTAGTATGTGCACTTGAAAAAGGTTCTGTAACCGAAACGTTGTGCTGTGGTGGATGGAATAAAACTTTGAAGAATTAAGCTACCAGCTGGTGAGGCGCTGTTCTTCTATTTTTATTAGACATACTTTTAACATTGACAAACCCACTGAGCTCAGTCAGACGAACCATAGAGATATTCAGTCACTTCTTAAAGGCATCTGTTAGAAAAATCATGTGATGCTTCTCTAATTTGTGTAATTAACAGCACCTGTAACTTACCTGTGGCACCTAACAGGTAGCAATAACTAAATCACACTTGCAGCCAGTTGACATAGATTAAAGTTGACTCAACCTCTGTCCTGTGTCCTTGTGTGTACCACATTGAGCATGGAGAAATGAAAGAAGGCCAAAGAACTGTCTGAGGACTTGAGAAACCAAATTGTGAGGAAGCATGAGCAATCTCAAGGCTACAAATCCATCTCCAAAGATTGTGCAAATGGTGGATAAAGAACCTTGACTAACATCTAAACAAGTTCAAGCTGCCCTGCAGTACGAGGGTACAACAGTGTCAACCCGTACTATCTGTCGGCGTCTGAATGAAAAGGGACTGTATGGTAGGATACCCAGGAAGACCCCACTTCTTATTCCAAGACATAAAAAAGCCAAGCTGGAGTTTGCCAAAACTTACCTGAGAAAGCCTAAAAATTTTGGAATGTTCTCTGGTCAGATGAGACAAAAGTAGAGCTTTTTGGGCAAAGGCATCAACATAGAGTTTACAGGAGAAAAAAAAGAGGCATTCAAAGAAAAGAACACGGTCCCTACAGTCAAACATGGCGGAGGTTCCCTGATGTTTTGGGGTTGCTTTGCTGCCTCTGGCACTGGACTGCTTGACCATGAGCATGGCATTATGAAGTCTGAAGACTACCAACAAATTTTGCAGCATAATGTAGGGCCCAGTGTGAGAAAGCTCGGTCTCCCTCAGAGGTCATGGGTCTTCCAGCAGGACAATGACCCAAAACACACTTCAAAAAGCACTAGAAATGGTTTGAGAGAAAGCACTGGAGACTTCTAAGGTGGCCAGCAATGAGTCCAGACTTGAATCTCATAGATCACCTGTGGAGAGATCTAAAAGTGACAGTTTGGAGAAGGCACCCTTCAAATATCAGGGACCTGGAGCAGTTTGCCAAAGAAGAATGGTCTAAAATTCCAGCAGAGCATTGCAAGAAACTGATTGAAGGTTACCGGAAGCGGTTGATCGCAGTTATTTTGGCTAAATGTTGTGCAACCAAGTATTAGGCTGAGGGTGCCAATTCTTTTGTCTGGCCCGTTTTTGGAGGTTTCTGTGAAACGATCAATGTTTTGCTTTTTGCTTCATTCTCTTTTGTGTTTTTTCATTGAAGACAAATTAAATGAAGATAATAATAGCAAAGATTTTGTGATTGCAATCATTTTCAGGAAGAAACTGGGTATTATCTGATAGAATTGCAGGGGTGTCAATACTTTTGGCCACAACTGTATGACCTGAGGTGAACCCTGACTGTTTTCATTTCTCATCCTGCAATCACTTTGCATAGACAGGCAGCTGGGGGCTGGAATCAAGCCTTCTGGGCACCCCCCGCTGCGAATGAAAGCCCGCAGCCGCCCCAGAAAATGGCGTCTTCATTGAAGCGCCATTTTCTGGCGCTGAACCCAACTCTTCCAGGGCCCTGGTGCGGTGGCTCACTGGGTAATAAAGGGGTTAGGGCCAGCTGGCCCTAAGCCCGAAATTCATGGTGGTCACGCCAATAGTAGACATTACCGCCTTGAATTTCTAGTGAATTTTTAAAAACACAACACAGAGAAAAAATATTTTTATTTGAAAAAAACAAAACAAAAAGACACTTAGGGACTCCAACTTTATTTAAAAAAAATCCTCTTCCGTCCGACGTAGTCCAATCCAGGGTTCTGTTTTAGCTCTGCTACATCTCTGGTAGAGAACCTCCACCAGAGATGTAGCAGAGCTGTGCACCCTGGGAAAGCTCATGTGAGTTAATGCAGGCAAGCATGAACTCACATGAACCCTGCCAGCACTGCTACTTCAAATGAACAGCTGACCTGAGTCAGCTGTTCATTTGAAATTCAAGGCAGGAAGGTCAAAAATAGAAAACCGGATTAAAAACCGGATTGCCCCGGTCCGGAGCAATCCGGGACCATAGAGCCCCATGTTATGGGGCGCCAGATTGCACCGATTTTGAACCGGATTCTCCCGGATTGTACCGGTCCGGTGTAATCCGGTGCCCCTTAACATGATGCTCTATGGTCCCAGATTGCTCCGGATCGGGGCAATCCGGGAGAATCCGGTTTTCAGTGATAGCTGCAGTGCTTTGTGGCCGCTGCCATTCTATATGGCTGCAGTCGCAAAGACACAGGGAAGAAGAAAGACGGCGGGCGGGCCGCGCAGAGGACGGTGAGTTAGGATAGGGTGGGGAGGCGGTGGGGGGAGCGGAGGATCCTGCTGTCAGGCGGCGGGGAAGCTGTCAGCAGCTGGGAGCATTGTTTAAAAGCCAGCAGCTTTTTACTGCTGGCTTTTAAACAATGAAATGGGGAATTGCAGGTTTTTCCTCTGCTGCCAGACCTTATAGGGTCCAGCAGCAGAGGAATTACTCGCAATTACTCGCATCCCCATTGACTTACATTGAACTCACTAGACTCGTTATGAGTACCGAGTATTAGGACCTACTCGTTACAAGTCTAGCGAGTATGAGTATTTTAGTACTCGCTCATCCCTACTCTCACGTCCCCCCAAACCAGGCGCTTTCCCGTTCAAAGCCATCAACTCACTACTCAAACCGGTGTCACAGCACCAGTACCAGACACCTAAAATTTCAATGGATACTACTCAAATCTGTTCATCGTTCCGAAAAAAGACAGAACATTACAACACATCCTAGACCTCAAACTTCTCAACAAATTCGTAAAGTCCGACAATTCAGATTGGAATCCCTATGCTCAGTAATCATGTCAATGGAAAAAGGGGAGTTCCTAGCAACCATCGACATCCAAGACGCATATCTCCGCATTCCCATTTTTCCCCCACATCAAAAGTACCTGCAGTTCGCCGTTCAAAAACGACACTTCCAATTCATCGCACTGCCCTTCGGCCTCGCCACCGCACCCAGAGTTTTCACAAAAGTCATGGCGGCCTTCATGACTATTCTACATTCGCGGGCAGTGGTTGTCCTTCCTTACCTAGATGACCTGCTAATCAAGGGACCATTCTTTCAGGCTTGCCTCGACAGCGTCTGAATAACATCGGACACGCTCTCTAGCCTAAGGTGGCTCATAAACTTAGACAAATCATCCCCAACGCCGGCCCAAAGAATAAACTTTCTAGGGATGACCTTCAACACCGCATGGGGGCTAGTCATACTCCCTCAAGACAAGGCCAAGGCGATTCTAAAAGGAGTTTGCACTCATTGCGGTTGTCCATCTCAGTCCATCCGCTCTGGCATGGGGGTGCTAGGAAAAATGGTAGCGGCAATGGAAGCAGTTCCCTTTGCTCAGCTACACTTCCGACCTTTGCAGCTTGCCCTCCTTTCAGCTCAGGACAAAAATCCCTTCAGCCTCGACCGCAAGCACTGCCTATTTCCACAAATCAAAAAAGCACTAAACTGGTGGACATGGCCATCATCACTCATGCATGGGAAATCCTTTTTCCCAGTCCAATGGCTAGTTTTCACCACCGATGCTAGTCTACTCGGCTGGGGAGCCGTCTTTCGCCAACACACAGCCCAAGGCTGCTGGACACCCCTGGAGTCACTTCCTAATCATCATTCTGCAGCTACAGGCGATCCACCTAATGCTCTAATACTTTCACCACCTTCTCCCCATCACATTCAATCAGACAACGCAACAGCAGTGGCGTACATCAATCACTAGGGTGGCAAACGCAGCAATGCCGCAATGTGCTGTGAGGTAGGGCCGGGATTGCAAGACAAATGGCAGTGAGCCCGGTATCATTTCATACAGTACCCGGATTTATTTATGAGGCACAGAAGTGGCACAAGCTGCTGGATTCCGGGACGCAGCCGGGTACAATGCATACATCCACTGTTCAGTAACACGGTCGCTTTGGGTTAGGAGTTCTCTCCGGTCTAGGTCGCACTGGGCTCCCAGGTTAGGCCGTGTTGTGATAGCACAAAGCCTCTCACACCCCTGACCTGACCGCTCAGCAGCCTCTTCTGCCTCAGCTCAGGCTGAAGCTCTCCACAGAGAACTCCGCCCCGTCTCCTAACCTAGCTTTGAACCCTGTGTCTCCCTCCGGGGAAAACCTACAAGACCCGGACTGGAGTGGAGCGTCCCTCTATCCTACATTCCATACTGGGTTCAATACGTGACAGTGCACATTCTGGGGGACACATAGCGGCCCTCGCATGTGATCCCCCTCACTGTCTCACAGTGCGAAGTGGAACATATCCTCCGGTGGACCAAAACAACTCAGTCGGTCATATCAGTAGTCCACATCCCGGGAGTATACAACTGGGCAGCAGACTTCCTAAGCTGCCAGGGACTAGCCTCAGGAGAATGGTTCCTCCCCCCCCCAGAAGTCTTTGTTCAGATCTGTCGGTGCTGGGTAACCCCCAATGTGGACCTAATGGCATCAAGGCTGAACACAAAAGTCCCTGCCTTTGTAGCCAGGTCCTGGGATGCTCTAGCGCTAGGTGTGGACTCATTGGTCCTCCCTTGGTGCTAATTCCAACTTCCATACATCTTTCCCCCACTGCCGTTGATCCTGCGAGTAATCAAGAGATCAAAGCAGAAAGAGTCCAAGTAATACTCATTGCCCCAGACTGGCCATGATGAGCGTGGTACACAGAGCTCATACAGCTTCTCGTCGACATGCCCTGGCTACTCCCAAACCGACCGGACCTCTTGACCCAGGGCCCCATTTGCCACCAGAACTTGGGGCCCTGTCTTTAACAGCGTGGCTGTGACCCAGGCAGGTTTCTCACCGAAGGTCATAACCACCATGGTTAATGTCCGCAAACTGATGTCCTCACTCATTTACCACCACACCTGGAAGACCTTCCGATGGTGCAACGTCTGCAACCGTAACCCACTCCTATTTTCCATCCCTACAATTCTGGAGTTCTTCCAAACCGGCCTTAACTCAGGCCAGGCACTCCGCTCCATCAAGGGCCAAATCTCCGCCCTAATCCTATTATTCCAACACAGGACTGCTACAAAACCACAGGTTAAAACATTCATCCAAGGGGTTTCGCACACGCAGCCCCCCCTATTAGACACCTATGGCCACCTGGGACCTAAACGTTGTTCTGGGCACCCTACAAGAGCCCCCGTTCGAACCACTGCAAGAAATATCTCTAACCCACCTTTCATGGAAAGTCATCTTCCTAGTCCCAATCACATCAGGCACATATCAGAACTTACCGCCCTATTTCTGTTGTTCCCCCCTTCTATCCTTCCACAAGGATAAGGTAGTTCTTTGCCCAAGGTAGTTTCCCACTTCCACCTCAATGA
This sequence comes from Allobates femoralis, assembly GCA_033576535.1. Taxonomy (NCBI): domain Eukaryota; kingdom Metazoa; phylum Chordata; class Amphibia; order Anura; family Aromobatidae; genus Allobates; species Allobates femoralis. Next base: position 236,005,803 of record JARQOC010000006.1, read on the forward strand.
GGATATCGTTCTACCCTCCTTTTGCTCAACTCCAGTACACCACTTCGAAAAAGAGCTTCACACCTTGGACCTAGTAAGGGGCCTCAGAAGTTACATCTCATGAACAGCGCCCTTCTGTAAAACAAAAACGCTGTTTCTCATCCCCAAAGGACCTAGGAAAGAAATGGCAGCCTCTAAATCCACATTGGCAAGGTGGATCCGCTCAGCAATCCAAGAGTCCTACCGTGTCAAAAACAATCCAATCCCAACAGAGATCAAGGCTCACTCAACTCAATCAGTAGGCACCTCATGAGCCATTCGACACCAGGCTTTGGCAGCTCAAGGTTGCAAAGCCGCAACTTGGTCCAGCCTGCACACCTTCACCATACACTACAACATTCACACCCAGGCCTCTGTGGATGCAAGCCTAGGGAGAAAAATTTTACAAGTGGCAGTTGCACATCTGTAAGTAGCTGGCGCATGATGCTTAGCCGCTACTCAGCTATTTCCCACCCAGGGACTGCATTTGGACGTCCCATGGTCCTGTTCCCCCAATGATGTGAAGGAGTAACAGGGATGTGTGTGTACTCTACGTAAAATCCTTTTCTCCGAGCTCATCGTTGGGGGACACATCACCCGCCCTAACAGCCTTCACATAACCTTGGCTCAAGCCTCTTGTACCTTATTATGTTAACGCGTTCTCCTACTGCTTTAGCACTAAACTGATTAACTACTCCTACTGAGGGGTGCATATTGCAGGAAGGAGGACTTTGTTTTTATCTCTACTTGGTGTCGCCTCCTAGTGGCAGGAAAGCATACAGCCATGGTCCTGTGTCCTCCAATGATGAGCTCGGAGAAAAGGATTTTATGCTGAGTACACAAAAATCCCTGTTTTACAATGTGTGTGTCTATTTGTGATGTACCAAGAACTGCATATAAGAACCACCTGTGATTTGCCAGTGTCACAGTAAGGCTGGGATCACACTTTCCGTGTGATATACGACTATAGGCCACTTTACACACACAGATATCTGTGACCAACTTCTGAACAGATCTCTGATTGCAGTGAAATCATGGACACATTGTTGCATTTGTACACAGCCACAAAATAGAACAATGTGTCCATGATTTCACTGCAACCAGAGATCTGTTCAGAAGTTGGTCACAGATATCTGTGTGTGTAAAGTGGTCTTATGTCGGACATATCACGGATGAGTAACTTGGAATGGCTCTCCCCTCTCTGGACAGGAACGTCAGCTGCTTGTGTTTTTTTGCAGCATCACACTCCTGTCCAAAGTGGGAGAGGCAGTTCAGGCTCAATGATCTGAGTCTCGTCTGAGAGACTCGCATGTAAGTAGGATAGTGTGTTTCACCCTAAAACCATGTGACGCACAGAAAGTCATGTGCAGTTACAAAGTGCTTTTTTATTTTTTGCATGCCCTTCTGGGACTTGCTGTGAAACTGTTGCAAATCACACAATTTTTTTAAATTGCCTTCCAGTCTAGTCATTGCTCACTTAGCAAGCACAAATTACGATGATGTAGCCCCATACAGTCATAATTTTACGTAATGTAACTTCCATACTATAATAATGGTTTCTATTCTGGCCGCCCCCCATATAGTGTACTGTCTCCATTCCAGCCCTCATACAATATAATGTCCCCCGTTCTGGCCCCCATACAGTATTAATGTCCCCCATTCAATATTAATTTCCCCCATTCTAGCTCAATATAGTAATAATTTCCTTCCTTCTGGCACTCATAGAGCAAAAATATTCAACCATTCAGTGTAATGTCCCCCAATTCTAGGCCCTATTTTGATCACCCTACAATATAATGTCCTACATTTCGGCCCTCATATACAATAACAAAAAGAACAAAAAGAGGAGCCAGTGGGTATTCATATAACCAATGGTCAAAGGCGGCCGTCACACGCATCAACTTCTTGCACGATATCGCTTAAGCGATCTGCTGTTTGATCGCTAAGCGATATCGTCTGTGCTTCGCTGCGTGTAATCAAGCGATTTTACAATGTAAAATCGCTTGATTGCAGATTTGTGAGCCGGAGCTCATATCAAGCGATAATCGCTTGATCAATCTGCAGCATTGTGATGTGTGACACCACGATGAACGATCTCCCAGCGGCAGAGCCTATGCTGGGAGATGGTATCTATGGTAAACGTCGGGTTACTAAGCGCCGTGCGGCGCCTAGCAACCCGATGTGTACCATAGTTACCAGCGATCTCGCTGCTCCACATCGTTGGTGAGTCTGCCCATGTGACAGCTCACCAGCGATGTGAACGATATTGTTAGTGATCGCGCATGCATGTGATCGCTAACAATATCGTTCCCTAAATTGAAGCGTGTGACGGCCGCCAAAGACTGATACATGGTTTTTGTAAAACAGGCACAAAATAAAGGCCCAGTTACACACACAGATAATTGTGCAGAGATTGTTTGCAGTGAAATCATGGACTCATTGTTCCATTTTGTGGCCGTGTACAAATGCAACAATGTGTCCATGATTTCACTGCAACCAGAGATATGCAAACAATCTCTGCACAATTATCTGTGTGTGTAACTGGGCCTTAAGTATACAGACCAACTGCAATTGGCTATTTATATATACAGCCAAATAATCTTTAATACAAAATTGTCTATATTTAGTACATATGAAGCCCTTCATATAGTTTTGGTCTATTGTGATAGTAAAGTAGTGCCACACAATAAATTTACCCTCATGTATCCTTGCAAATACTAACCCATAGGTTATTTTACAACATATTAATGAAAAAACAGATCATGACTATCAATAGCTGGGGTTTAATGGAAAATAACCCTGGGTTATAACTCGTATATCAATTGAAAAGTCAGAAATCCATACACATAGTTTGTAACCTTGAGTCCCAAAGATGATTCAATGGATCCATGGACAAGATGACACATAAGGCGGCCGTCACACGCTAAGATATCTAGAATGATATTGTAAGCGATCACGTGCACGCGCGATCGCTTACAATATCGCTCACATCGCTGGTGAGATGTCACACAGACAGACTCACCAGCGATGTGGATCCGCGATCTCGCTGGTAAATATGGTACACATCGGGTAACTAGGCGCCGCGCGTCGCTTAGTTACCCGACGTGTACCATAGTTACCATCTCCCAGCATAGGCTCTGCCGCTGGGAGATCGTTCATCGTGGTGTCATACACCACGATGAAGCAGATCGCTAAATCGTAAATCGATAGATCTGAGGTCCGGACCTCAGATCTCGATTTTGCGATTTGATCAGATCTCGCTCGTCGTATCTTGCCGTCACACGCACAGACATCGCTTACGCGATGTTTAATCTGCCGCGTTCAAGCGATATCTTGCGCGATATCTGTGCGTGTGACGGCCGCCTAAGACAGTGGATTCCAACGCATGTTTCACTTATGGAGTGCTAAAATGCTTCATCAGGGAGAGAAGAATTGTGTAATCCTTTAGGAGGATGAGTATAGATAGCTCCCAACTCTAATTAGTACAAAGATATCCAGCTGGTGACCATTAGGCACTGCCGCATGGTTTTTCTGTCCAGCATCCATACGGAGGTGCGCATGCCCGGGAGTCATGGGAAGCCCCACTGGGTCCTGGATTTGCGTGATATACTTCTGAGACGGCTGGGGAAGCTTTCAGGTCGCCGCATGTGCCAACAGCGCATGTGCAGACAACTGCTGTGTATAATGGTCACTGGCTGGAGATCTTTGTATTAATTAGAGTTGGGGGCTATTTATACACATCCTCCTAAAGAGTGTGCTATGGCATCATTTGAATTTTAAATGGAAGCTATTTATTGCAGAGGCAGTTATGCTCTGCAATATAAATATGGAGGTTATGCTGGATCTTGTAGTTCCACAAGATCCTAATGTATATTCAGGTTTGTGTGTGCTGAGAAAACATGGGTGTGTTCAGGCTGATATCATGTGGCTACTCCCTGGTCACATGTCTGTGATGTCAGCATGCTGCTGACTTCCTGTTTGAGCACATGGTGTGACTGCGGAATGCAAGGGCTCTGAGGTTGGGAAGCTATCGTCCTACTGGGAACCTGGACTGTCTGATGCTGATAACAAATCCTGGTTGATGGTTCCAGTGAGGCAGCTGTCTTAGATATCTGAACTGTCAGAAGACAGTGTATGGAGCAGCCATTCACCTGGAAAAGTTAACCTCAGAGACAGGAGGATGTATACTGACTGCTGCGGTCAGTGTCTGGACAGTGCAATACTCCCATTGTGTTACCGCAGTAGTGGAGGTATCTGAATACCGTGCAGGTGTTCCATGCTATTGAGATAAACTGAGTATCATTTTATAGTGCCAAAGTTCGGCGTATGTTTAATTTGCACAATGTGGTTTATGCTGTCTATAAATAAACTGGCTGGACTTATTTAAATGAAGACATTGATGCTGTGTGTCTGAATATCGCTGCTAAGTGAGTGTCCTCCAATACGCTCAGTGATTGCTACGTCAAATTTGGTGAAGAATGCGGGCCTGGTTGCTAGGAGCAATGGTCCAGGTGCACATGGGAAGAGTCAAGCGACTGGCTGTGAGTTGTGGGTTCACAAAAATTTATAATCTATAAAAGTTGAGAATGCGCAATAGGGTCTTATCTTTTTATCAATCAGTTAAAAATGGTCCAAATCAGAATCGCTCACCTGATAAGGTTGTGTCACACACAACCAGCTTGATCGCTCAGAAATGCAGCTGCTGCTGGGACTGTACCTCCACAGGTCACTGCGGTAAACAATCAAATATCCGGACAAAGTATCTCAGGTCCGCGCTGCTGCAGGATCGATGTAAATGACACCAGAGACACCGGAATGTCTGGTTAAAATTGATGAATAGCTTTATTTTCCGACGTGTTTCGGAGCTGCTTGCCGGGCTCCTTCCTCAGGGAACATCAAGAGTATACTGAGTACAATCTTATTTGAACAGAAAAAAGGCGCCAAACAGATGGTGCGGACATGATTGTTGTAACATCAGCAAACAGGGTGGATCTATACATTACGTCACATTGTATATCTCTTTAGTTGCAAAACATAATATTGGGTAAAAGTACTGTTCCACAAGGTGGAACCCATATATACACTTATTTGCTATGGATGATTAAAAAATAAAGTTATTATTTCTCAAAAATGACAATACAAAAAAAATGGTTTAGTACCTGAAGAGGATTAGAACCTATAAAAATAAAACTAAGAGGCGTTCTGTCCTGGACTCTAAGATGCTCTATCTACTGTGCTAAATCAACTCATCTATATCCTAGTGCAATAATATATGATGCACTTATACCTAGATAAATAAATGACTAGATATACAGTGAATAAGTTGGTATAAAAATAAAGAATGTGCTCAGGATGGTAATAATAAACTAATATAAAATGTTTGGTATATACTGTGATAGATTCAGAAAAAAAAAAAGAAAAGTGCACCTCACCCAATGTGCGTTAAAATGTTGAATTAAATGGTTAAGAATGAATCAAGGATGAATTCTTTATATCTTTCTATAGGAATCATTGCCCTCAAGAACAGAGAAAAAGGACAAAGGAAAGTCAACAAAACATCACTACCCATGAAATAATAATTGTAAATAAATATATAGATGTTTTTATTCTAAAAAATCTCTTACTTTCTTAAAATCTATTATATAATTGCCTAGAATTCTATTTCCGGACAAAAGCCAACTTCCGTGGCTTTGTCCGGAGATAAAATGTCCGGAGATAAGTGACGTCACCAGCGTCACCAGCGTTTACTACACCCGCTCAGGGTGGACCAAGATGGCGGCCCTGAGTGGAGCGGACCTCAGGAAGGTCCGCTGCGCTTAGGGCCGACCTCAGGCGGACATTTACCTCCGGAGCGGCCGCGAGGTAGCCGGGAGCCGACCTCGCCTCCCGGCTACCTCGCGCCGCCGGAGCGAGCCGGGATCTCTGTGCCGGGCATATCCGCGGCTCAGCTCCGGGGAGTCGCGAGCCAGCCGGGATTTGCCCGATACCGCTGCCGCAATTCTGATTGGTCACTCGCTTGCGAGCGACCAATCAGATTCAAGCCGCGGCACAGCACCATGTTTAAAAATCTAAGAAGTGGAAAAAAAAAAAATTAAAGATGGTGCCGTGTTTCCCGGCGCTCTTCTCATTGGTCGCCGTCAGGGGCGTAACTACCGGCATAGCAGACATAGCAGTCGCTTTGGGGCCCGGCCCTTGTGGGGGGCCCGGACCCAGCGCCGCTACGCTGCTATCCGGTCAGCTACAGGCCCCCAGTGTGTATATACAGGTCCCCCACTCCTCCTCTGCTGCACACGTCACCTGTAAAGGAATACATCATACTTACTTATCTCTGCCGGCTGCCGCCGCTCTGCACCGCGCTCCGTCTTCATCCAGCTTCTTCCTGGTTGTGACGTCATTTCCTGCGCCCGGCGGTCACAACCAGGAAGAAGCCAGATGAAGACGGAGCGCGGTGCAGAGCGGCGGCAGCCGGCAGAGATAAGTAAGTATGATGTATTCCTTTACAGGTGACGTGTGCAGCAGAGGAGGAGTGGGGGACCTGTATATACACACTGGGGGCCTGTATATTCCCACTGGGGGCCTGTATATTCCCACTGGGGGCCTGTATATTCCCACTGGGGGCTGTATATACCCACTGGGGGCCTGTATATTCCCACTGGGGGCTGTATATACCCACTGGGGGCTGTATATACCCACTGGGGGCCTGTATATTCCCACTGGGGGCCTGTATATTCCCACTGGGGGCTGTATATACCCACTGGGGGCCTGTATATTCCCACTGGGGGCCTGTATATTCCCACTGGGGGCTTGTATATACCCACTGGGGCCTGTATATACCCACTGGGGGCCTGTATATTCCCACTGGGGGCCTGTATATAGCCACTGGGGGCCTGTATATAGCCACTGGGGGCCTGTATATTCCCACTGGGGGCCTGTATATTCCCACTGGGGGCTGTATATACCCACTGGGGGCCTGTATATTCCCACTGGGGGCTGTATATACCCACTGGGGGCTGTATATACCCACTGGGGGCCTGTATATTCCCACTGGGGGCCTGTATATTCCCACTGGGGGCCTGTATATTCCCACTGGGGGCCTGTATATTCCCACTGGGGGCTGTATATACCCACTGGGGCCTGTATATACCCACTGGGGGCCTGTATATACCCACTGGGGGCCTGTATATACCCACTGGTAGCCTGTATATACCCACTGGGGGCCTGTATATACCCACTGGGGGCCTGTATATACTCACTGGGGCCCTGTATATACTCACTGGGGCCCTGTATATACCCACTGGGGCCCTGACTGTATATACCCACTGGGGGCCTGTATATACCCACTGGGGAGGCTGCTGTATACCACTGGGGCTGCTGTATATACTGCTGGGGCCTGTATATACCACTGGGGAGGCTGCTGTATACCACTGGGGCTGCTGTATATACTGCTGGGTCCTGTATATACCACTGGGGAGGCTGCTGTATACCACTGGGGCTACTGTATATACTGCTGGGGCCTGTATATACCACTGGGGAGGTTGCTGTATACCACTGGGGCTGCTGTATATACTGCTGGGGCCTGTATATACCACTGGGGGTTGCTGTATACCACTGGGGCTGCTGTATATACCACTGGGGAGGCTGCTGTATACCACTGGGGCTACTGTATATACCACTGGGGCTGCTGTATATACCACTGGGGAGGTTGCTGTATACCACTGGGGCTGCTGTATATACCACTGGGGAGGCTGCTGTATACCACTGGGGCTGCTGTATATACCACTGGGGAGGCTGCTGTATACCACTGGGGCTGCTGTATATACCACTGGGGAGGTTGCTGTATACCACTGGGGCTGCTGTATATACCACTGGGGAGGCTGCTGTATACCACTGGGGCTACTGTATATACTGCTGGGGCCTGTATATACCACTGGGGAGGCTGCTGTATACCACTGGGGCTACTGTATATACTGCTGGGGCCTGTATATACCACTGGGGAGGCTGCTGTATACCACTGGGGCTACTGTATATACTGCTGGGGCCTGTATATACCACTGGGGAGGCTGCTGTATACTACCACTGGGGAGGCCTGTATACCACACTGCTGGGGGCTGTATACCTATGCTGGGGTCCACCCTCGGCTTATACACGAGTCAATAGGTTTTCCCAGGTTTTGGGGGCAAAAGTAGGGGGGTCGGCTTATACACGAGTATATACGGTAAACTGGGTGGCGTCAGACTGTTAACACTGATTCGGTAAGGGGGTGTGTCTTGAAGGGGGCGTGTCATTGGGGGCGTGTCTTGGAGGGGGCCCCGTTCAAAAGTTTGCTATGGGGCCCTGCCAGTTCTAGTTACGCCCCTGGTCGCCGTCAAATTTCCCTCTGGATTTCAAATATGGCGCCGTAGTCATTGTATTTGAAGTATGGCGCCATACAGCACGCTGCTATTCTGATTGGTTGGCGCGCTGAACGCGGCGACCAATCAGATTGAAGCCGCGGCACGGCGCCATGTTTTAAAATGTAAGATGTACAAAAAATTTCATTTAAAAGATAGCGCCGGGTTTCGCGGCGCTCTTTTCATTGGTCGGCGCCAGGCGCGACCGACCAATAACTAGAGTGGGGCGGCCCACGGCACCATATTTTAAATCCAAAGTTCCCACTGGATTTCAAATATAGCGCCGTGCCCCGCCCCACTCTTCTCATTGGTTGCTCGCGCCTAGCGGCGACCAATGAGAAGAGCGCCGCCATCTTTAAATTTTTTTTAAAAATACTTAGATTTTGAAACATGGCGCTGTGCTGCGGCTTGCATCTGATTGCGGCGGTGTGGTACCGGGCAAATCCCGGCTGGCTCGCGGCTCCCCGGAGCTGAGCCGCGGATATGCCCGCCACGGATATCCCCGGCGCAAGGTAGCCGGGAGCCGAGCTCCGGCTACCTCGCGCTCGCTCCGCCGGCGCGAGGTAGCCGGGAGCCTAGGTCGGCTCCCGGCTAGAGGTAGCTGGGAGGCAAGGTCGGCTCCCGGCTACCTCGCGCCCGCTCCGTGCCCCTTACCGCTATTCTGATTGGTCGCTGCCAGCCGCGAGCGACCAATCAGAATAGCGCCGTGCTTTATGGCGCCATACTTCAAATACACTGAGTACAGTGTATTTCAAAGATGGCGCCATAGCTGGCGGCGCTATTCTGATTGGTCGCCGCATTCAGCGCGCCAACTAATCAGAATAGCGGCTCGATCAATGCCGCCATATTTGAAATACACTGAGTACAGTGTATTTGAAGTATGGCGCCAGCGACCAATCAGAAAAGCGGCGCGCGCAATGCCGCCATATTTGAAATACACTGAGTACAGTGTATTTGAAGGATGGCGTCATACAGCGCGCCGCTATTCTGATTGGTCGGCGCGCTGAACGCAGCGACCAATCAAAATAGCGGCGCGCTGTATGGCGCCATCCTTCAAATACACTGTACTCAGTGTATTTCAAATATGGCGGCATTGCGCGCGCCGCTATTCTGATTGGTCGCTGGCGGCGACCAATCAGCATAGCGCTGCGCCGAACGGCTCCAATGGCGGAGCGGGCGCGAGATAGCCGGGAGTCGACCTCGGCTCCCGGCTACCTCGCGCCCGCTCTGTGCCCCGCTATTCTGATTGGTCGCTCGCGGCTGGCGGCGACCAATCAGCATAGCGCCTCGCCGAACGGCGCCATCTTTAAAATCTCTTTTCACTTCAGATTTTAAACCTGGCGCCCTGTCTCGCGACGCGCTTCTGATTGGTCGGCGCCTGCCGCGAGCGACCAATCAGAATCGCGCCGCACTGCGACACACTCCGCCCGCCATTTTAAGGCGCGCATTTTGAATTTTTACCTCAGAGAGAGAGAGTGATGTCTCACTTCAAGCTCCTGCCTAATTTGTCAAAAAAGAGATAAGACTATTTACCTACACTATATATATTTCGTTGTGAAGTGGTTCAGTTAGGGGCGTAACTACAACAGGTGAAGGGGTTGCAATCACACCCGGGCCCTGCTGCCTAGGGGGGCCCCAAAAGTCCCTTTGACCCATAGAAAAAAACTACTACTATTAAAGATTTGCAATAATTGGGGGCCCCATTGGAGCTTTCGCATTGGGGCCCCAGGGCCTGAAGTTACGCCACTGGGTTCAGTAACATTTTCACAACAATATTGAACTTCTGTTTGGTGTTTTCTCTATATATACTGCCTATTGTTCACTGACTTATACTGAGAGACTGCTGTTTATTAACCTCTTCTGTGCCATCTCTGCACACTGGGTATATTGCTCTATTATTTGCCACATAAGGACATTGTCCATTATTGCCCAGCAATTTCTCTGCAATATAAACTGCCTATTATTAATATCTGCATTCCTGCAAAGAACTATTGCCTATTATTAACTGGCTATTTTCCTACTACCTGACACCTGTTGTTTGCCACTACCACGCTTAAAGCTCTTTAGCTTCGCCAACATGAGCTCTAATAGCAAGTATACTAATGACACACAGCCAAAAGCTGCTGATGCCGCACGTAAGAATAGGTGTGATAGAAAGTATACTAATGAGGCAGAGCGAAAAGCCGCCGATGCCGCACATAAGCGCAAACAGCGTGCTAACAAGAGTACACAGGACACATGCAAGACCCTGGACACTGTTATGTATACTAATGACACACAGCTAAAAGCTGCTGATGCCGCACGTATGATCAGGTGTTATAGAAAATATAATATATAAACATAATATTTCCATGTCCTCAGTCATAGATTCTGCCCACAATACAGCTTCTATGTTTCCATTCATTGAAAGTGCGCTGCCTGAACCTCCTGCAACCGTTGGTAAATCTGCACGTAAGCGCAAACACTGTCCTACCGACACTCCAAATGATAAACGCCGTCGCCTGCACACCGTTAAGTCTGCTTATAAGACATGCTTCACACCTGACTCTTCTAAGGCAACAAACAATCCATTACCAAATGCAGCTGCTGCACGCCGTCAACGGCGCAAAAAAACCGCTTGCACCTCCACATTGATACACCCTGACCACGATACACCTTCCAACTCCTCAGTGATTGAATCTGTGGACAGTGAAGATCCTCCACCAGGTCCACGCTTTATATATGTTGGCTTACAGAACCATTGCAATGCTCCGTTACCACAACCTCTACATCCTACAAGTTTTACTAATGATGACAGTACTGTAGTAGAACACACCTGTGGTCCTATGAACTATTTATGTCAACATTGTGAAGCATTCCATTTTAATGCTGAGATACCAGCAGATAAAAATTTTACTCTGTGTTGTCACAAGGGTAAAGTCCATATACCTATACCCCAATATCCCGAGGTCTTTAAACGATTGCTGACAGGGGAGAGTGAGTTCAGTAAGAATCTCATGGAAAACATCCGTAGTATTAACAGCTCATTTGCTTTCGCCTCCATGGGTGCCAATATTTCCCCTCCACCTGGACATGGCCCTTACTGTTTCCGCATACATGGACAAATATATCATTGTACTGGAACACTACATCCCTCTGATGATCAAGTTCCAGCTTATGCCCAACTGTATATTTTGGAAACCGATACTGTGAATGAACAACGTTTAAACTGTCAACAAAATCAAAAATGTCATCCCACTTTGATGAGTATAATTGCTCTTGAATTAGACAATGTGAATCCCTTTGTTGCTGCTTACAAAATGTTACGGGATGTGGAACACGAAGAACATTTTAAAGCTGAAGCTAATGGCACTCTCATGCCAAATATCATCATAGCCCTTAAACAAGATCGGAATCAAGACCCTCGCCGATGTAATAATCCAACTGTCAATGAAGTTGCTGTCGTATTTGAAAATGACAATGGAGAGCCACCATTCCATAGTGATATTTTAATACATTTAAAACTGGGCAACAAAAATCCTTTGGTGCCAAGAACACAACAGGTCAGCATTCTACACAGTAATTTAGATGCTTTACTCTATCCTTTATTTTTCCCTTACAGAGACCAGGGCTGGCATGATGGACTCAAGCATCAAGGCCAAAGTCCACGCAGGATTACACAACTGCAATATTACTGCTATGTGCTGTCTGTCCGTAATCAGTTTAATCCAATTCTGAATGGTGGCAAACTCACTCAGCAGTACTTAGTGGATGCTTATGTGAAAATCGAGGCTAATCGCCTAAATTATATCCGTCAACACCAAAAGGATTTGAAAGTAGAAGATTATTGCGTACTCCAGGAAAATCTCCAGACAAAATCCATTGAGAAGGGCATCCCTATTGGAAAAACGGTCATTTTACCATCTTCGTTTGAAGGCAGTCCCAGGAATATGCAGCAGCGGTACCAGGATGCCATGGCTATTGTAACTAAATATGGTCGCCCTGATCTATTCATCACCATGACCTGTAATCCAAAATGGAGTGAGATTACTCAGAATTTGGAACCTTGGCAGCGTGTGGAACACAGACCTGATTTGGTGGCACGTGTTTTCAAAATAAAACTAGAAGCACTCTTCAAAGACATTCTCAACGGATTATTTGGGAAAGTTTGTGCTATGGTTCATGTAATTGAATTTCAAAAACGTGGCCTTCCACATGCTCACATTTTAATTATTCTGGACAGCAACTCCAAATTAAGAAATAAGGAGGACGTAGACAATACCGTCTGGGCAGAAATTCCTCATCCTACCGACTACCCTCAGCTCCATAAAATTGTTATGCAACACATGATACATGGTCCCTGTGGAGAACACAACCCCAACTCTCCCTGTATGGATAATGGAAAGTGTACGAAAGGTTTCCCAAAAGATTACAACCATCTACCATCATTGCTAAGGATGCCTATCCTACTTATCGCAGATCCATGGGTCCTTCATTTGAACACCATTCCAAGATGATTAATAATTCGTGGGTAGTGCCATACAATCCTTTCCTATTATTAAAATACAAGTGCCATATTAATGTCGAAGTTTGTTGTTCCATTCAAAGTGTGAAATATTTATTTAAGTACGTGTATAAAGGACATGATAAAGCCAATCTTGAAATTTGCCAGACATGATGAAACACATCAATTAATGGATTCAAGATATGTTAGTGCACCAGAGGCTGCTTGGAGAATCTTTGCTTATCCTATGCATAACAATCTCATAGCATAATTGGCCTTGCCGTCCATCTGCCTCATTCTCAACAACTCTATTTTCATGAGGATGACTCCATTCCAAGCATCAAACAAAAGCTTCATACTAAGTCTACACTTATGGACTACTTTAATCCTAATAAGGACGACCAACATGCTCATAAGTATTTTTACCGCGAAATTCCTGAATGGTATGTTTGGCAACAAGGATCTTGGGAAAAAAGAAAATGATCAGATAGCTCTATTATTGGCAGAATGTATACTGTAAGTCTCAAAGACCAGGAACGCTACTATTTACGGTTGTTGTTATTGCATGTGAAAGGTGCAACCAGTTTTGAGAGTCTTAAAACTGTCAATGGAGTCATACATCTAACCTTCAAAGAAGCAGCATTAGCACTTGGATTACTATTTGATGATAGTGTCTGGAGAAATACCTTACTTGATGCCTGTATTCTTAGTATCCCTGCACAGCTTCGCGACCTCTTTGCCTATATCTGTATATTTGGCCCTCTAGCTCAGAGGTCCCCAACTCCAGGCCTTAAGGCCCGCCAACAGTGCAGGTTTCCAGGATGTCCTTAGTATTGCACAGGTGCTAATGGGATCATCTGCACAGGTAATGATTCCAACCCCAGCACAATACTAAAGAAATCCTGAAAACCTGCACTGTTGGTGGGCCTTGAGGCCTGGAGTTGGGGACCTCTGCTCTAGCTAATCCTCTTGAGTTGTGGGATGAATTTAAAGAACACTTTGTACAAGACTACTGCCGTGCATACCACTCCAACATTGAAGACTGTATAAATTGTGAAGGATATGCTATGACGGATGTCCAAGATGTTCTAAAAGTTCACGGGAAAAGTTATACTGATTTCAATTTACCACGCCCAACTAAGAAACCACAACTGCTCCCGCAGTATGATAAGGATTATGAGCTAAGAACAGCTGCTGAGATGAAAGCTACTCTCAATGAGGAACAACCTTTGGCCTATGATACCATTAATCAGACTTTAGAAGACAATAATGTAACATCCAAGTGCTTTTTCCTTGACGGTCCTGGTGGTAGTGGAAAAACCTATCTATATCATCTCCTCCTACATCTTCTAAGGGGACAAGGAAACATTGTATCACCTGCTGCCAATACAGGAATTGCGGCTAATTTACTACAAGGGGGACGAACAATACATTCTCTCTATGGCATTCCAATACCTGTGAATGAAACATCTGTTTCCAGGATTAAAAATGATACCGATGCGGCTAAGCATTTGCATAATACAAAACTTTTTATTATTGAAGACTTTTACGAGACATCATGACAACGAATGTGCCTAAGAAAGAGAAAACACCATTTGGAGGAAAAGTTATTGTTCTTGGAGGAGACTTTAGACAATGTCTTCCTGTTATTGCTCATGGATCAAGAACAGATATTGTAGACAGCTGTATTAAATATTCACAAACATGGTAACTTTTTGCTCGACTGCCGCTTAACAACATGCGCTCCATTGATCCTGAATACAGCAGTTGGTTGCTTCGACTGGGAAATGGACAGCTGTCAAATGAAAATAACCTTGGAGACGATGTCTTTGAAATTCCTCCAGACATGGGGTGCACTGGCTGTTTAATCACTGATATTTTTGGAGATAAACTTTCTATTGATGTGAATGACACAGAGAGCATAAATATTGCTGCTTCTCATGCTATTTTATGTCCAAAAAATGAAGACGTTGAGAAAGTCAATTCTAACGTCATAGATCGCTTGCCAGGTGACTATAGTGAATATATCAGTGATGATTCCATCGATCCTGATGAAGCTGATGACCTCGACCAATACCCAGTGGAATTTTTAAATTCACTAACACCAACTGGAATGCCTTCACATCGGCTAAAACTTAAAGTTGGCACCATTGTCATGTTATTACGAAACATCAACACCAAGAAAGGTCTCTGCAATGGTACTCGGCTGATTGTCACTGCGTTACATGGCAATATCATACAAGCTAAAGTAATTTGTGGCTCAGCAGCAGGAAATGTGGTATTCATTCCACAAATTGATTTGTGTCCATCAGAGACTGGATTACCTTTCAAATTACGACGTAGACAATTTCCGATTAAGCCAGCATTTGCAATGACCATTAATAAATCCCAAGGGCAGACCCTCAATCGAGTTGGGATATATCTACCAGAACCAGCATTTGTCCATGGTCAACTCTATGTTGCATTTTCCAGAGTCAAACAGCGTTGCAATGTCAGGGTCAAAGTGGTCAATACACCACTTCAAAGAAATGTGTTAGAGTGGCACTAGAAGGCGATCCACCAGTCACATGATATACACCAATAATGAAAAGGAGGAAAGAACCAGAAAGCATGTACAAATGACCGGGATCAGAGAAACAGACCAATAATTCAAAAAATTTGTAAATCTTTATTAACAATAATACAGAGAAATATGAGCAAAAAACACAAACAGAAAAAAATTTTTTTGAATTATTGGTCTGTTTCTCTGATCCCGGTCATTTGTACATGCTTTCTGGTTCTTTCCTCCTTTTCAATACACCACTTCAAGGACAATTACTGCCTCATAGTCCCAAAGTTTTTACACAAAATATTGTGTATAAAAATGTTTTAGTTTAAAAATTTTTTTTTTTTTTTTTTAGTTTAGTCATAGATATATTTAGTTTAGTGATAATTATATATATATATATATATAAAAAAAAAAATTAGTTTAGTCATAGATATATATATTTCAAGTACCGTATATACTCGCGTATAAGCCGAGTTTTTCAGCCCACAAATTGGGCTGAAAAGTTACCCCCTCGGCTTATACGCGAGTCACTATACGGGCGCGCCCCCCCCCCCCAGAGGTATACAGGCCCCCCCCAGGCTCGGGAAACCTGTAAAGGAAGATGATTATACTTATCGCTGTCCGGCTGCCGTCCCCGCTCTGCATCGCGCTCCTCCTTCTGCATCGCGCTCCTCCATCTTCCGGGTTCCTGTCGGCGCCGAGAATGACGTCATTGTCGGCGCAGAACACAGGAAGTCGGAAGCCGGAAGATGGAGGAGCGCGATGCAGATGGAGGAGCGCGATGCAGAGCGGGGACGGCAGCCGGACAGCGATAAGTATAATCATCTTCCTTTACAGGTTTCCCGAGCCTGGGGGGGGCCTGTATACCTCGGGCTGCTGCTGTATATAGCCTGGGGGGGCCTGTATACCTCGGGCTGCTGCTGTATATAGCATGGGGGGGCCTGTATACCTCGGGCTGCTGCTGTATATAGCCTGGGGGGGCCTGTATACCTCGGGCTGCTGCTGTATATAGCCTGGGGGGCCTGTATACCTCGGGCTGCTGCTGTATATAGCCTGGGGGGGTCTGTATACCTCGGGCTGCTGCTGTATATAGCCTGGGGGGGCCTGTATACCTCGGGCTGCTGCTGTATATAGCCTGGGGGGGCCTGTATACCTCGGGCTGCTGCTGTATATAGCCTGGGGGGGCCTGTATACCTCGGGCTGCTGCTGTATATACCATGGGGCTGCTGCTGTATATTCCATGGGGCTGCTGCTGTATATACCATGGGGCTGCTGCTGTATATACCATGGGGCTGTTGCTGTATATACCATGGGACTGTTGCTGTATATACCATGGGGCTGCTGCTGTATATACCATGGGGCTGTTGCTGTATATACCATGGGGCTGTTGCTGTATATACCATGGGGCTGCTGCTGTATATACCATGGGGCTGTTGCTGTATATACCATGGGGCTGCTGCTGTATATACCATGGGGCTGTTGCTGTATATACCATGGGGCTGTTGCTGTATATACCATGGGGCTGTTGCTGTATATACCATGGGGCTGCTGCTGTATATACCATGGGGCTGTTGCTGTATATACCATGGGGCTGTTGCTGTATATACCATGGGGCTGCTGCTGTATATACCATGGGGCTGTTGCTGTATATACCATGGGGCTGCTGCTGTATATACCCTGGGGCTGCTGCTGTATATACCCTGGGGCTGCTGCTGCTGTATATACCCCTGGGGCTGCTGCTGCTGTATATAACCCTGGGAAGGCTGCTGTAACACTGCTGGGGCCTGTATATACCACTGGGGAGGCTGCTGTATACCACACTGTTGGGGGCTGTATACTACCACTGGGGAGGCCTGTATACCATCGGGGGGGCCTGTATACCACACTGCTGGGGGCTGTATACCTGTGCTGGGGTCCACCCTCGGCTTATACACGAGTCAATAGTTTTTCCCAGATTTTGGGGGCAAAAGTAGGGGGGTCGGCTTATACACGGGTCGGCTTATACACGAGTATATACGGTACTTAATTAGAAAATAGCCATGTAACATACAGTGCCTACAAGTAATTCAACCCCCTGCAGATTTAGCTGGTTTGATAAGATGCAAATAAGTTAGAGCCTTCAAACTGCAAACGAGAGTAGGATTTATTAACAGAAGCATAAATCTTACAAACCAAAAAGCTATGTTGCTCAGTTGAATTTTAATAAATTTTAAACATAAAAGTGTGGGTCAATTTTTATTCAACCCCTAGGTTTAATATTTTGTGGAATAACCCTTGTTTGCAATTACAGCTAATAATCGTCTTTTATAAGACCTGATCAGGTCGGCACATGTCTCTGGAGTTATCTTGGCCCACTCCTCCATGCAGATCTTCTCCAAGTTATCTAGGTTCTTTGGGTGTCTCATGTGGACTTTAATCTTGAGCTCCTTCCACAAGTTTTCAATTGGGTTAAGGTCAGGAGACTGACTAGGCCACTCCAACACCTTGATTTTTTCCCTCTTGAACTAGGCCTTTGTTTTCTTGGCTGTGTGCTTTGGGCCGTTGTCTTGTTGGAAGATGAAATTACGACCCATCCTAAGATCCTTGATGGAGGAGCGGAGGTTCTTGGCCAAAATCTCCAGGTAGACCGTGCTATCCATCTTCCCATGGATGCGGACCAGATGGCCAGGCCCCTTGGCTGAGAAACAGCCCCACAGCATGATGCTGCCACCACCATGCTTGACTGTAGGGATGGTATTCTTGGGGTCGTATGCAGTGCCATCCAGTCTCCAAACATCACGTGTGTGGTTGGCACCAAAGATCTCGATCTTGGTCTCATCAGACCATAGAACCTTGAACCAGTCTGTCTCAGAGTCCTCCAAGTGATCATGAGCAAACTGTAGACGAGCCTTGACATGACGCTTTGAAAGTAAAGGTACCTTACGGGCTCGTCTGGAATGTAGAACATTGCGGTGGAGTACGTTACTTATGGTATTGACTGAAACCAATGTCCCCACTGCCATGAGATCTTCCCGGAGCTCCTTCCTTGTTGTCCTTGGGTTAGCCTTGACTCTTCGGACAAGCCTGGCCTCGGCATGGGAGGAAACTTTCAAAGGCTGTCCAGTCCGTGGAAGGCTAACAGTAGTTCCATAAGCCTTCCACTTCCGGATGAAGCTCCCAACAGTGGAGACAGGTAGGCCCAACTCCTTGGAAAGGGTTTTGTACCCCTTGCCAGCCTTGTGACCCTCCACGATCTTGTCTCTGATGGCCTTGGAATGCTCCTTTGTCTTTCCCATGTTGACCATGTATGAGTGCTGTTCACAAGTTTGGGGAGGGTCTTAAATAGTCAGAAAAGGCTGGCAAAAGAGATAATTAATCCACATATGTGAAGCTCATTGTTATTTGTGCCTGAACTACTTCTTAATACTTTAGGGGGTCCAAACAGAATTCTGGTGGTTTGAGGGGTTGAATAATAAATGACCCTCTGAATTAACTTTTAACGCTTTAAAAAAAAAAAAAAAAATCAAAAAAGAAAAAATTTTATGTGGCACTGCATTTCCCACTTCCAGGATGATCTACAGTCCAAATGTCACAATGCCAAGTTAATTCCGCATGTGTCAACCAGCTAAATCTGCAGGGGGTTGAATACTACTTGTAGGCACTGTATATAGTTTTTAGTTTTACATCTTAAATCCTTTATTTAGACAGTTCATAGTATATATATACTAGATGGCGGCCCGATTCTAAAGAATCGGGAGTCTAGAATCCGTATGTAGTTTATTTATTAAGAGTTAATAATGCAATTATTCCATGATATCTTTCCATCAACTATATATGATTGAATGGTCGATATCATTTTTGGAAAAATTTAATTATTATGTTGTAAGGGTCTTGGAAGACAAAGTGGCAATACTTGTTAATCAGTAAATAGCTTGATTTAAAAAACCAATATTGGTATTCTGCGTATTAGCCAGTTTATGTTAGCCCACCAATCACGTCAAAATGCCCTTACGTCTGATGGGTCCCTACTCTAACTAATTCCTATGTATTAATACTTAGACTTCTTTTACAGCAGCTTTTTACTGCTATTTGTAGAAGATGAGGATGTAAAAAATACAATTTCTGCGCTTGACACCTAAGGGCTTAGCGGCGACAAACTTGCAGTAATTTGCATGCAATGAATAAAGAACTTGCAGTTAACCTGGCGTAAATGCGGCAAACGTGGCTTCGGCAGGTGCAGCAAATGTAGCCGCTATGATACCACAGGTTACTGCAGTTTTTGCGGCTGAAACTGCCGTAACCACGTGTGCTGCACCTGCCGCAAGTGAACTACAAATTCCATACACATTGCATGCAACTTACGGCAAATGTGCTGTAGGTCAGCCCTTAGGCAGCAAGTGCAGAAATTGTGCATTTTCCACCCAAACTTCCACAAATAGGCCAAAAATGCTGCTGTAAAAGCTAAATCTCTATTTTTCTATGTTCCTATCTATCTATATCTACAGAACACACCTTGCGATGGAGATGTGTGTGAACAGCCATCCCACCTGTCTCTTAATTGTTCACAAAAACCTCTCCCTATAAAAAAAGAAAAGGAAATTTCTCAGCACGTATAGTGCTGGAACTTTAAATTGTGGTTTCTATCACCAAATCCATAAATTTGGATGATACACATCTATCATCTTATTCTAAATGTGTGTTCATATGTATATATATATATACTAGATGGCGGCCCGATTCTAAAGAATTGGGTAGTCTAGAATCCATATATAGTTTATTTACTAATAGTTAGGGGAGTGCGGTGAAATGAAATGTGTGTATACAGGTGGCTCAGTTGGTAGCAGAGTATACGGTGGCTCAGTGGTTAGCACTGTATATGGTGGTTCAGTGGTTAGCACTGTATGGTGGCTCAGTGGTTAGCACTGTAATACGGTGGCTCAGTGGTTGGCACTGTATACGGTGGCTCAGTGGTTGGCACTGTATATGGTGGCTCAGTGGGTAGCAGAGTATACGGTGGCTGAGTGGTTGGCACTGTATACGGTGGCTTAGTGGTTAGCACTGTATATGGTGGCTCAGTGGTTAGCACTGTATGGTGGCTCAGTGGTTAGCACTGTATGGTGGCTCAGTGGTTAGCACTGTATATGGTGGGTCAGCGGTTAGCACTGTATGGTGGCTGAGTGGTTAGCACTGTATATAGTGGATCAGTGGTTAGCACTGTATATGGTGGCTCAGTGGTTAGCACTGTATACGGTGGCTCAGTGGTTGGCACTGTATATGGTGGCTCAGTGGTTGGTACTGTATATGGTGGCTCAGTGGTTGGCACTGTATACGGTGGCTCAGTGGTTGGCACTGCATACGGTGGCTCAGTGGTTGGCACTGTATACGGTGGCTCAGTGGTTAGCATTGTATACGCTGGCTCAGTGGTTATCACTGTATATGGTGGCTCAGTGGTTGGCACTGTATACGGTGGCTCAGTGGTTAGCACTGTATATGGTGGCTCAGTGGTTATCACTGTATATGGTGCCTCTGTGGTTAGCACTGTATATGGTGGCTCAGTGGTTAGCATTGTATATGGTGGCTCAGTGGTTAGCACTGTATATGGTGGCTCTGTGGTTAGCACTGTATATGGTGGCTCAGTGGTTAGCACTGTATGGTGGCTCAGTGGTTAGCACTGTATGGTGGCTCAGTGGTTAGCACTGTATATGGTGGCTCAGCGGTTAGCACTGTATGGTGGCTGAGTGGTTAGCACTGTATATAGTGGATCAGTGGTTAGCACTGTATATGGTGGCTCAGTGGTTAGCACTGTATACGGTGGCTCAGTGGTTGGCACTGTATACGGTGGCTCAGTGGTTAACACTGTATACGGTGGCTCAGTGGTTGGCACTGTATATGGTGGCTCAGCGGTTAGCACTGTATGGTGGCTGAGTGGTTAGCACTGTATATAGTGGATCAGTGGTTAGCACTGTATATGGTGGCTCAGTGGTTAGCACTGTATACGGTGGCTCAGTGGTTGGCACTGTATATGGTGGCTGAGTGGTTAGCACTGTATATAGTGGATCAGTGGTTAGCAGTGTATATGGTGGCTCAGTGGTTAGCACTGTATACGGTGGCTCAGTGGTTGGCACTGTATATGGTGGCTCAGTGGTTAGCACTGTATACGGTGGCTCAGTGGTTGGCACTGTATGTGGTGGCTCAGTGGTTGTCACTGTATATGGTGGCTCAGTGGTTGGCACTGTATATGGTGGCTCAGTGGTTGGCACTGTATACGGCGGCTCTGTGGTCAGCAGAGTACGGCGGCTCTGTAGTCAGCAAAGGACGGCGGCTCTGTGGTCAGCAGAGGACGGAGGCTCTGTGGTCAGCAGAGGACGGCGGCTGAGTGGTCAGTACAGGATTGAGTGGTCAGCACAGGATGGAGGCTCAGTGGTGAGCGCAGGACGGAGGCAGAGTGGTGAGCGCAGGACGGAGGCAGATTGGTGAGCGCAGGACGGAGGCAGAGTGGTGAGCGCAGGACGGAGGCAGAGTGGTGAGCGCAGGACGGAGGCAGAGTGGTGAGCGCAGGACGGAGGGTCGGTGGTCAGGGCAGGACGGAGAGTTGGTGGTCAGCAGAGGACGGCGGCTCAGTGGTCAGCAGAGGACGGGGGCTCTGTGGTCAGCAGAAGACGGCTCTGTGGTCAGCAAGGACGGCGGCTCTGTGGTCAGCAGAGGACGGCGGCTCTGTGGTCAGCAGAGGACGGCGGCTCTGTGGTCAGCAGAAGACGGCTCTGTGGTCAGCAGAGGAGGGCGGCTCTGTGGTCAGCAGAGGACGACGGCTCTGTGGTCAGCAGAGGATGGCGGCTCTGTGGTCAGCAGAGGACGGCGGCTCTGTGGTCAGCAGAGGAGGGCGGGTCTGTGGTCAGCAGAGGAGGGCGGCTCTGTGGTCAGCAGAGGATGGCGGCTCTGTGGTCAGCAGAGGACGGTGGCTCTGTGGTCAGCAGAGAACGGCGGCTCTGTGGTCAGCGCAGGAAGGAGGCAGAGTGGTCAGCGCAGGAAGGAGGCAGAGTGGACAGCGCAGGAAGGAGGCAGAGTGGTGAGCGCAGGACGGCAGCTCTGTGGTCAGCAGAGGACGGCGGCAGAGTGATCAGCGCAGGAAGAAGGCAGAGTGATCAGCGCAGGAAGGAGGCAGAGTGGTCAGCGCAGGAAGGAGGCTCTGTGGTCACAGAGGACGGCGGCTCTGTGGTCAGCAGAGGACGGCAGCTCTGTGGTCAGCAGAGGACGGCGGCTCTGTGGTCAACGCAAGAAGGAGGCAGAGTGGTCAGCGCAGGAAGGAGGCAGAGTGGTCAGCGCAGGAAGGAGGCTCTGTGGTCAGCAGAGGACGGCGGGTCTGTGGTCAGCAGAGGACGGCGGCTCTGTGGTCAGCAGAGGACGGCGGCTCTGTGGTCAGCAGAGGAGGGCGGCTCTGTGATGAGCAGAGGACGGCGGGTCTGTGGTGAGCAGAGGACGGGGGCTCTGTGGTCAGCAGAGGACAGGGGCTCTGTGGTCAGAAGAGGACGGGGGCTCTGTGGTCAGCAGAGGACGGGGGCTCTGTGGTCAGCAGAGGACGGGGGATCTGTGGTCAGCAGAGGACGGGGGCTCTGTGGTCAGCAGAGGACGGGGGCTCTGTGGTTAGCAGAGGACGGGGGCTCTGTGGTCAGCAGAGGACGGGGGCTTTGTAGTCAGCAGATGACGGCGGGTCTGTGGTCAGCAGAGGACGGCGGGTCTGTGGTCAGCAGAGGACGGCGGGTCTGTGGTCATCAGAGGACGGCGGCTCTGTGGTCAGCGCAGGAAGCAGGCTCTGTGGTCGAGTGGTCAGCGCAGGAAGGAGGCTCTGTGGTCAGCAGAGGACGGCGGGTCTGTGGTCAGCGCAGGAAGGAGGCTCTGTGGTCGAGTGGTCAGCGCAGGAAGGAGGCTCTGTGGTCAGCAGAGGACGGCGGCTCTGTGGTCAGCGCAGGAAGGAGGCTCTGTGGTCAGCGCAGGCTAGGTGGGCGGAGCCATGGCGGAAGCCCCGCGAGGTGGTGGAGCCATGGGGGAAGCCCCCCGAGGTGGGCGGAGCCATGGTGGGAGCGGTGTAGCGGGATGGCGGCGGGGTAAGTATACTGGAGTGTGTGTGTGTGTGTGTGTGTGTGGTGTGTGTGTGTGTGTGTGTATGTGTGTGTGTGTGTCCCTAACGCACTTCCGTCACTTTGGCTGCCACGTCCACGACGACGGAAGTAGCGCCGAATATGACGGAAGTGCGCTACGGCAATTATATATTAGATATATATACTATTAACTATGTAAATGAATAATTGAAGATAAAAAAATTAAGAGTATATATCTTCAAGGTTTTTTTTCTAAAGAAGTAGTTGAAATCTATATATCTATTACTAAACTAATTTTTTTTGTTTTTTTGTTTTTTACTCTTACTATCTATGTATTGCTAAACTAATTTTTTTGATTTTTATTTTTTATTATAAACTAACTATCTACATCAGTGCAAAAAGTTTAACGTAAAATATTTGTGTACACAATATTTTTCGTAAAACCTTTATCACTGTTAGGCACTAATTTTCCTTGAAGTGGTGTATCCACCACTTTAACTCTCACGTTGCACCGTTGCCGAACTCTGGAAAAAGCCACATATAGTTGTCCATGGGCAAATGCTGGTTCTGGTAAAAAATACCAACTTGATGGAGTGTCTGCCCTTGTGACTTATTAATGGTCATAGCAAATGCTGGCTTCACAGGAAACTGTCGTCGTCTCAATTTAAAAGGCAGTCCAGTCTCAGATGGACACAAATCAATGCGTGGAATGAAAACCACGTTTCCAGCTGCTGAGCCACTAATTACTTTCGCCTGGATCATGTTTGAAAGTAAATAAGTTACAATCAACCGAGTTCCGTTGCAGAGACCTTTTTGGTGTTAAGATTCCTTAATAGCATGATGATGGTACCAATTTTAAGTTTGAGCCGATGTGAAGGCATTCCAGTTGGTGTAAGGGAATGTAAAAATTCTGGTGGGTATTGGTCAGGGTCATCACATTCATCAGCATCAATGGAATCTTCACTGATATATTCAGTGTAGTCACCAGTTACTGTTGACATTATCCACATCTTCATTTTTAGGACACAAAATAGCATGTGATGCAGCAATATTAATGCTCTCGTTGTTAGTAACGTCAATACAAATTTTGTCGCCAAAGATATCACTGATTATAGAGCCAGTACACAGCATGTCTGGAGGAATTTCGATGACATCATCTCCAAGGTTAAAGTCATTTGACAGTTTACCGTTTCCCAGTTTAAGCAACCAAGTACTGTATTCTGGATCAATGGAGCGCATCAGTGGCAGTCGAGTAAAATGTTGCCAGTGTTGTGAAAATTAATGCAGCTCTCAACAATATCAGTTCTTGTTCCATGAGCGATGACAGGGAGGCATTGTCGAAAGTCTCCTCCAAGAACAATAACTTTAGCTCCAAACGGCGTTTGATGTTTCTTTGAGACATGTGTTGTCATGACATCCTGTAAAAGTCTATCAATAACATGTACTGCATATTTTGATACCATTGTGCACTCATCAATAATAAAGAGTCTTGTATTCTTCAAATGATTGGCTGCATCTGTGTCACTTTTAATCCTGGAAACCGATGTTCCATTAATAGGTATCGGAATGCCATAGAGTGAATGGATTGTGTGTCCTCCTTGTAGCAAGTTGGCTGCAATTCCTGTAGTGGCAGCAGGTGAGACAATGTGTCCTTCTCCCCTAAGTTGATGTAGGAGTACGTCATATAGGTATGTTTTTCCACTGCTACCAGGACCGTCGATGAAAAAGCACTTTGGTGTTGAATTAGTGTCGTCTAATACTTGGGTTATAGCGTCATAGGCAAAAAGTTGTTCTTGATTTAGAGTAGCTTTCTTTTCTGCAGCTGTTCTTAACTCCAAATCTTTATCATACTGTGGTAGCAGGTGTGGTTTATTTACTGGACGTGATAAATTAAAATCAGTATAACTTTTGCCGTGACTTTTCAGAACATCTTGCACATCAGTCATAGCGTAGCCTTCACACTTCACACACTCCTGAGTATTGGAGTGGTATGCATGGCAGTAGTCTGGTACAAAGTGTTCCTTAAATTCATCCCATAATTGGCGAGGATTAGCTGGCGGACCAAATATACAGATATACGCAAACATGTCACGTAACTGTGCTGGCATGTTGAGAACACAGGCATCAAGTAACGTATTCCTCCATAAACTATCATCAAATAGTAATCCAAGGGCTATTGCTGCCTCTTTGAAAGTTTGATGTGTGACTCCGTTGACAGTTTTAATGCTATCAAAATTTGTGGCACCTTTAACATGTAATAACAACAACCATAAGTAGTAGCGTTCCTGATCTTTCACACTGACAGTATACATTCTCCTATTACCGAACCACTTCCTATTTTGCGACGTTGCCAAGACCCTTCATTCCAAACATAGTACTCTGGAATTTCGCAGTATAAATAGTTATGAGCATGTTGGTCATTCATATTAAGCTCAAAGTATGCCATAAGAGTCGACGTGCGATGGAGCTGTTGTTGAATGTTGTCAATGGAGTCATCCTCATGAAAGTATAGTGCTTGGGAATGAGGCAGATGTACAGCAAGTCGAATGATGGAATGAGATTGTTTATGCATAGGAAATGCAAAAATACGCCAAGCTGCCTCTGGTGCACTCACATATCTTGAATCCATAAATTGGTGTGTTTCATCATGGTCAATGTGAGTCTGGCAAATTTCAAGGTTGGCTTTATCATGGCCTTTGTACACATATTTAAATAAATATTTCACACTTTGAATGGAAGCACAGACTTCAACATTAATATGACACTTGTATTTTAACAGTAGAAAAGGATTGTACGGAACTACCCACGAATTGTCAATCGTGTTCGAATGGTGTTGAAATGATGGGCCAACATTTCTTCGATAAATTGGATAGGCGTCCTTTTGAATGACAGTAGATGGTTGAAAGTCTTTAGGGAATCCTTTTTTACACTTCCCAAGATCCATACAGGGAGAATTGGGGTTGTGTTTTCCACAGGGCCCATGAATTATGTGTTGTAGGACAATGTTATGGAGCTGAGGGTACTGGTTAGGGTCAGGAATTTCAGCCCACACGGTATTGTCAACTTCCACTTCAGTCCTTAATTTGGAGTTGGAATCCAAAATTACCAAAATGTGAGCATGTGGTAGGCCACGTTTCTGAAACTCTATTACATGCACCATAGCACACACCTTTCCAAAGAGTCCTTTGCTAATATCTTGTAATAAAGCTTGTAATTTAATTTTGAATACGCGTGCTACTAAATCAGGTCGGTGTTCCACACGCTGCCATGGTTGTAAATTCTTAGTAATTTCACTCCACTTAGGATTACAGGTCATGGTAATGAAAAGATCTGGGCGACCATATTTGGTAACTATAGCCATGGCATCCTGATACCGTTGCTGCATGTTCCTAGGACTACCCTCAAAGGAAGAAGGTAAAATAACGGTTTTGCCAATGGGGATGCCCTATTGAATAGATTTTTTTACCAAATGTTCTTGTAATACACAGTAGTCCTCCACTTTCAAATCTTTTTGATGTTTGCGGATAAAATGTAGCCAATTAGCCTCGATTTTTACATAAGCATCCACAATGTACTGCTGTGTGAGTTTCCCACCATTCAATACTGGATTAAAGTCATGTCTTACTGATAGAATGTAGCAATAGTATTGAAGTTGAGTAACTCTGCGTGTACTGGTGCCTTGATGCTTCAGGCCATCATGTCAGCCTTGTTCACCATAAGGGAAAAAAAGTGGATACAGGAGGGCATCCAAATTGCTATGTAGAATGCTGATGGGTTGGGTTTTAGGCACTAAAAGGTTGTTGGGATCTGGTTTTAAATTTATTAAGATGTCCCTATTGAATGGGGGCTCCCCATCGTCATTATGAAAGACGACAGCTACCTCATTAACCGTAGGATTATTGTAGCGCCGAGGGTCCTGATTACGATTTTGTTTCAGAGCCATGGTGATGTTTGGCATGACCGTGCCATTTTGTTCAGCTCTAATGTGTTCCTGGTGCTCTACCTCACGGAACATTTGATACGCTGCAACAAAAGGGTTGACATTTTGTAATTGCAGGGCAATGATGTTCATTAATGTCGGATTACATTTTTGATTTTGTTTACATTGTAACCGTTGTTCGTTAGCAGTAGCAGTATCCAGAATATAAAGTTGGGCATAAACAGGGCTCTGGTCATCAGAAGGATGTAGTGTTCCGGTTCTGTGATATATCTGACCATGTATGCGAAAGCAATATGGCCCATATCCTGGAGGTGGATCAATATTAGCACCCATGGAAGCAAATGCAAAGGAACTGTGAATATTGTCCATTAAATTTTTACTGTATTTACTTTCACCTTTTAGCAATCTGGTAAAGACATGTAGATACCGTGTTATGGGTAGACGCACTTTACCCTTATGACAGCACAGAGTAAAATTTTTATCAGATGGTGTCTCAGCAAGGAAATGTAATGCTTCACAATGCTCACATAAATGGTTCATAGCACCACAGGTATGTTCTACAATGGTGCTGTCATCATCAGTAAAAGTAGCCGGATTTAAATGGACAGCTTTTGTGCGCAAAGCAGTAGAGCGTTTTTCAAAACCCAGATATATATATCGTTGAAGTGCTAGAGGATTGTCATTGTGTGTACATTCAATGAGTGATGATGTAGATGGTGTATCATGCGCATGGGTTGTAAATGTGGAGGTAGTAGCTTTCTTTTTGCGATTTGCACGGTGTGCAGCAGCAGCCTTAGCCAATCGCATTTGTTTAGAGTTTGGAGACTCTTGTGTGATGCATTTTAGTAAAGCAGCATTAACACTGTGTAAGCGGAGACGTTTCTCATCCGAAGTCTCATTAGCACGTTCTTTGAGCTTACGTGCAGACTGAGCGATTTTTTTTACTGTTGTCATTAGGCTTTTGTGGATCAGAGCTCACGTTGTTTAATATAGAGAGCTGTAACTGTGGTACTGGCAAACCACAGGGTAATAACAGTCAGATAGAGGTACAGCAAATTATCCACCTAATAATACACAGTGTTGTTCTGTGGCATACTAAAGGTTAATAAACACAATTTGTGTCAAAATCCAAAGAGATGTTAATTTTAATCAGTCTGTGTGTAGTAGACGCAGTTAGTAATAGGCAGTATGTCTATGGCCCTAAATAACAGTGAGAAGACTTTCTGGCACAGAAGAGGTTAATGTGCCACTGTGAAATATAGCAGGAACACTTCCCAAAGTAATGAGTGTATTAGAGGTAAAGAGTCTTATCTTTTTGACAACGAAAATTGCGGGGAGCTTGATGGGCGACGTCAGAGGGACACACTCTGCGCAGCTCTGAGGTAAATGTTCAAATGTAGCGCTCTAAAATGGCGGCCGTGTTTTAAATTTTAAATTTTGCGGTTCAAAATGGCGCCGGCATTGGTCGCAGTGCGGCAATATTGTGATTAGTCGCTCGCTGCTGGCGGCGACCAATCAAAATAGCGGCGCGCTCTATGGCGCCATACTTCAAATACACTGTACTCAGTGTATTTGAAATATGGCGGCATAGCGCGTGCCGCTATTCTGATTGGTCGGCGCGCTGAACGCGCCGACCAATCGGAATAGCGGCGCGCTTAATGCCGCCATATTTGAAATACGCTGAGTCCGGTGTATTTGAAGTATGGCGCCATACAGCGCTGCGCTATTCTGATTGGTCGCGGCGCCATACTTCAAATACACTGAATACAGTGTATTTCAAATATGGCGGCATTGAGCGCGCCGCTATTCTTATTGGTCGGCGCCATACTTCAAATACACTGTACAAAGTGTATGTCAAATATGGCGGCATAGCGCACGCCGCTATTCTGATTGGTCGGCGCGCTGAACGCGGCGACCAATCAGAATAGCGTGGCACGGAGCGGGCGCGAGGTAGCCGGGAGCCGAGGTGGGCTCCAGGCTACCTTGCGCCGGCGGAGCGACCGCGAGGAAGCCGGGATGCGACCTCTGCTCCCGGCTACCTCGCGCCGGCGGAGCGAGCCGGGGATCTCCGTGGCGGGCATATCCGCGGCTCAGCTCCGGGGAGCCGCGAGGCAGCCGGGATTTGCCTGGTACCGCCGGCGGCATTCTGATTGGTCGGTCGCTTGCGAGCGAGCAATCAGAATCAAGGCGCGGCACGGCGCCATGTTTCAAAATGTAAGAATTAAAAAAAAAATTTGAAAGATGGCGCCGTGTTTCGCGGCACTCTTTTCATTGGTCGGTGCCAGCGCGCGAGCGACCAATGAGAAGAGTGGGGTGGGGCACGGCGCTATATTTGAAATCCAGTGGGAACTTTGGATTTAAAATATGGTGCCGTGGGCCGCCCCACTCTAGTTATTGGTCGGTCGCGCCTGGCGCCGACCAATGAAAAGAGCGCCGCGAAACCCGGCGCTATCTTTTAAATGAAATTTTTTGTACATCTTACATTTTAAAACATGGCGCCGTGCCGCGGCTTCAATCTGATTGGTCGCCGCGTTCAGCGCGCCAACCAATCAGAATAGCAGCGTGCTGTATGGCGCCATACTTCAAATACAATGACTACAGTGTATTTCAAATATGGTGGTATTGAGCGCGCCGCTATTTTGATTGGTCGGCGAGTTCAGCGCGTCGACCAATCAGAATAGCGGCGCGCTTAATGCCACCATATTTGAAATACACTGAGTACAGTGTATTTGAAGTATGGCGCTGTAGAAACATAATCAGGTTAATTAATATTTACTTTAAATACTGGGTATAGTTATCAAAGTAATAATATATTATTTTATTCGTATATTGATCTGCTGATATTTGTAACGTATATACTTATTGCTGACATGGACTGTACACGTGGTATGTCCATACATAGCTGCAACACGTACAGGCTATACATACAAGATTGCATCAGCCAGAAGTAATACATAGGATAGTCTAGGTTCCCATATATAGTCACACATGTGTTAATGTCACTCTATAAGAATGAGCTATACCATGAGATGGGAGCACACACTCAGCTGGGGGTCTCCCTGTCGGGGAGAGACTCATTGCTGGAAGATAGAGAGCTAACCTAACACCTACTCAAGTTTCTTCAAGACACATCAGCTCTGGTCGTGCAGGAACCATACAGCCTTGGAAAGATGGACACCCCAAGACCCATTAAAGGCAGAAGCAAGTATGATACTGAAAGATAAATGGACTATTTTCCTATAACTACCTGAATAGGTTACTTTACTGTAATATGATTATTATTGCGTCATTTTGACCAATAAAAGCCAGCAAGATATTTTTTATATACTTTTTCGTCTTTTCTCAATAATTCGCACTTGATGATAATTATACACATATAGGGTATTTAACATTGGCGAGCCTCCAGTCGCTTCTGATATGATTTTTTTGACGGACATTCTTGTTTTTTAGTTTTTTTTTCTCTCCTCTTTTCTGCTATTTTTGTCATATTCCTCTCTCTTGTACAAGGGGGGCTGGTTGAGTCTAACAGCTGTTGTACAAGTGATCAGGAATCTGACAAGTGACAAGACCGTCATAAATCTTCAGAGCACAGAACCATTAGATGTTTTAATCTTCTGAAGTAAGGACTATATGTGTAAACGTGCGGTGTTTTAAAGAAAGAGAGGAAAGGACGGACTACAAGTGCCAGAAGTTAAGACGTGCCTGCGGGAAAGTCACAGAGAAGCGACGAGCAGGATCATTTTTAAGGTAAGACAATGGATCTAATAATTTCATATGCAAAGCATAGTGACTTAGTTTTTAGTTCTTTAGATAGTCTTGATTTGGGAAAATTTTGGCTAAAATTGTATGAAGAATGTCAGTTTGCAAATGTAACATTAGATTCACGAGTAATGTCTTTAAAGAAAGATAAGAGTAAGATACGCAACATTTTAAAAATGGTTAATGTGTTTCATGATTTTGTAACATTGAAATCACAGGATAGTGAACGTGATAAGGTCATGACAGAGGTCATTCCCCAAGATGGCGGACGCCATTTGACTAATGACCATGTGCTCAGTGTAGATGACCTTCAAGATGAGACAGGAACAGACGTGGTAGAAGGGGGAGGAAACAAGGGAGGAAATGAGGAAGTTAGGCAAGTGGGAGGAGTCAGCTTAACTGACGTAGAAAATGAAGTGGGAGTAGCCAAAGGAGGAGGAGTAGAAAATGAGATGGGAGGAGCCACAGAAGGAGACGTAGCTCAGGGGAGTGGTGAAGGTCAGTCATCAAAAATAGACAAGATACTTCAGCTTAAAATTAGAAAGAATCTGCTGAAGTTAAGTAAAATGATTCCCGTGTATGACCCTGGACTTCACGTAGCAAGAAATTCGGAGGTTTTTGAATGTTTTGTTGAAAAATATAGCCTTTCCAATAATGAGAGAACTCAATTGTTCAAGATGTGGTTACCTGATTTATATCTAAGGAGACTTGAATTAAGGAATTCATCTCATGTTTCTCAATCACATGAGGGCTCAGATGTTTGTAGATTGAAAGATCTTATCTTTTGCAAAACAAAAGAAAGTCCAGATCTGAAGATATTAAAAACTTTACAAATTGGGCAAAAAGAATGTACATATAATTTTATGTCAATTTATAAGCGGGTTTATCATGCTATTGTTGGAAATGGTAACCAGAGAAATATCATTCAGGACTTTATAAGTAAATTTAAATTTTTATCTCCCAGAATACGTGCCATGGCGTCACAGAGATCAAATCTCTATGAATGTACAAAATTGTTGGATGCAGGCAGGAAATGCCAGGACAGGAAATATTATGTAAAATCAAACAAATCAGAAAGATGTAACAAAATGGCTAGTTCTTTTTCAAATCTGTCCAAAACAAATGGATTTCATGACAAAATGTATGAAATACGTAGGAAAATTCATATTTCTTATAATTACTATAATGTGATTCGTATGTCATCAGATCCTTCTACACAGAAGTTGATTAATAAGAATTTTGATATTCAGAACACTACTGGTGTTAACCCATTGCTTGCCAGATCTAAAATTAGAACGCTCACAGATGGTTCATGTTATTCTTTGACATCCCATCTATGGCCTGCATAAATTACTATTTGATTGATAATATATGACATTATCCATGTACAGATTTTAAGTATAGTTCTAATCCTGATTATATTGAAAAGGGTATGTGTACATGTGTAAATGTAGAGATATACAATATATATTCACACATGTATTACTTGATATAATGAGTAAAGTTATGAAATTATTAAATTATATATATACATGATCATAATAATGGAAGATTACATTTAAATTCATTAGTATATTACCCCATAATACAAGTAAAAGAAATAATATTTAAAACGAAAAACAGAATGGTTTCTGACAGGTTTGATTTAGAACAGCAAATGGCAGAGGAAGCACCATGGAAAGAATCTCATTCATTTAACCTTTTGGACAAAAGGAAAACATGAGATCACTTAGGGTTTAAAATGTTAAAATATATATATATATGTATATAAGTATTTTTCCTCTGTTTCATGGAAAATAATAATTAGAAGTTTATTATAATCAATATATATTATTATGTAAAAATGGTGTTATTTGTTATTAATATTATTTTTATATTTTCAAGAAGTTCAAGTCAAGATGGTGGAACATGTATTCCCTCCTTATAAAAATTAATAATATTTTTCTTTTTTACATGAAAAAGGATAAGTATATTTAAATTATTAATATTTAGTGCATTCAATTAATGTGTGCAGTGTGGCATGAAATTAACCTCTTATGTACCAGGCATAGAAGTGAAGAGACAGCTGTCATTTCTTATCATAGAATCTTCAGAAGGTGTCGTGTAACCAGGATCACCTTCTACATGTGTGTCTGTCTATATACCGGTATATGTTAAAGTTATATGTTTTAAAGGAAAATTCAAAAGTAACAATTTGTTTAAGATGCATCTAAAATTAGTTAATTGCTCTCAGTGGAAAAAACTAAAAAAATGGTTTTGTAGTCATGACTTGTGTTAAAGTTTTTGGTATATGAAATGCTTAGTGAAAAGTGTCTTTTTTTAGAAACACAGGAATGTATGTGAGCAGACCAGCTGTCACAGTTTGAAGTGTGTGTGTGAGTGTGAGGCCTCTCGTGTGATTGATGAGCGCAGATGGAAAGTGGTTTTTTAAGAAAACTCAAAAATGACTTACAGTAAATACATTTTCATATTTGAGATAATTAAGTAAACACATCAAGATAATTCATTCACATTATTAGAATAATTATTTGATATTTCTTAAATTTATAAGACTTTATATTTTTTTTATATAGATAATGGATCCAGTCATGGATAAACATTTTCTTTTTAAAATTATGGTTTAAATTAAACACAAGTAGGTGAATATTTTGTTTTCACACAGATACATGATATAAGGCTGATACTGGAAATGTATCCAAAGGTTTAACAAATAATTATCTTTAATTTGATTTTATATAAGAATGTTTTCATGAAGTCATATCTCATGATATGAAAAAATAGATGATTAAAAATAATGACATTATTACATCTGGGTAATACATTATTACATCTACATTATTGATATATTTTCCACAGATTTGACAAATGAGAAACAGCAACAAGATATAATGATCAGTTATTAGAGATAATAAAGTGAATTATATTATTAATTATAATAATAATTTAAAGAGAGATATATATTTTAAATAAAAGGTATTAGGGAAATTATTAAATTATTTTGATAAATTCAATAATGGGGCAGATGTGTGATAATAAATGTATGAACACATTAAGGGTATACATTATCAATACTATAAATCTGTCAATCATACAATCAAAGGCCCTATCTTATTTTAATTCTATTTTATTTTGACTTCTGATTTTTATCCTTCTTTTTATCAATTTTTATTGATTACAATTTCAGGTTTTCATTTTATTATCATTTTGATTGTTGTTTTATTTTTTCATTTTTATTCATTTTTTGAATATGCCTATTTTTTAATATGAATATTTTTATCATTTTACATTTTGACTTATTTTCATTTTGAAATTTTTTTGTCATTATGAATATTTTTATTATGAATTTTTAATTAGATTTGTATTAAGTTTTGACATTTAAATCAAAATTTCATATTATTTTTTAATTAAGAAGAACATATGAACATTTTAAGAGAGTAATGTTTATTATAATAATATTATATTACCGTATTTTTCGGACTATAAGGCGCACCTAAAAGACTAAGATTTTCCCAGAATTCATAGGTGCGCCTTATAGAGCAGTGCGCCTTATATACGGATTTTTCCCAG
This sequence comes from Allobates femoralis, assembly GCA_033576535.1. Taxonomy (NCBI): domain Eukaryota; kingdom Metazoa; phylum Chordata; class Amphibia; order Anura; family Aromobatidae; genus Allobates; species Allobates femoralis. The sequence continues at coordinate 236,040,583 of JARQOC010000006.1, forward strand.
GAAAATGTAGGTATATAAAGAGTGCTAAGGGGGTGCCATTTGCCTGCAAATATTTGGCACCCCCCAGAAAATAAGGCATACCTTTGTGCCTCAATATCCTTCGTTTCCGCCATCCCCCTTTGTCCGGTGCCTGCCTGGCATCGCTGTGCAGGGGCACGATCACCAGCCGCTGTCCCCGCCATCCATGCTGGTGCCGGTGCCTGCCTCGTATCACTGTGCGGGGACGCGATCACCAGCCGCCGTCCCCGCCATCCATGCTGGTGCCGATGCCTCACTGTGCGGGGACGCGATCACCAGCCGCCGTCCCCGCTGTCTGGTATCCGGTGCCGCCGCTGTATCACGCGCGCTCACAGCCCAGGAGCCCATCAGCCAATCACAGCTCCGCCCAGGAGCCTTGAGCCAATCCGAGGCCAGCTGACGTCAGCCCATAGCCTCTGATTGGCTGAGGGCTCCAGCTCTGTGATTGGCTATGTGCTCCAGCGCTGTGATTGGCTGTGGGCTCCAGCGCTGTGATTGGCTGTGGGCTCCAGCGCTGTGATTTGCTGAGGGCTCCAGCGCTGAGAGTGCCTTGCCACACAGTACAGTAAGCAAAAGTACCGGTATAAAAAGTAAAAATCAGTTTTTGTGTGTGTGTGTGTGTGTGTGTGTGTGTGTGTCTGAGTGTGTATGTGTGTGTATGTGTGTGTGTCTGAGTGTGTGTGTGTGTGTGTGTGTGTGTGTGTGTCTGACTGTGTGGGATGCTGGAGGGTGATGGGAGGCTACAGAGGGATGCTGGAGGGTGGTGGGAGGCTACATAGGGATACTGGAGGGTGATGGGAGGCTACAGAGGGATGCTGGAGGGTGGTGGGAGGCTACATAGGGATACTGGAGGGTGATGGGAGGCTACAGAGGGATGCTGGAGGGTGATGGGAGGCTACAGAGGGATGCTGGAGGGTGGTGGGAGGCTACATAGGGATACTGGAGGGTGATGGGAGGCTACAGAGGGATGCTGGAGGGTGGTGGGAGGCTACATAGGGATACTGGAGGGTGATGGGAGGCTACAGAGGGATGCTGGAGGGTGATGGGAGGCTACAGAGGGATGCTGGAGGGTGGTGGGAGGCTACATAGGGATACTGGAGGGTGATGGGATTTTGCTGGACGAATGAACTGAAAAGTAAAATGTACTGGTATTGGCAAGTTGAGAGTTATCGTTAAAAAGTTGAATAAAGTTTGACTTACAGTCTGATCTTTTTTTTTTTTTATGGTAATATGGTGCGCCTTATAATCCGGTGCGCCTTATATATGGACCAAGACGGCTTAAAAGTCATTTTTTGAGGGTGCGCCTTATAATCCGGTGCGCCTTATAGTCCGAAAAATACGGTATTTGAAATGAGAAGGTTATTCATATATATAAAAGAGGAAAGTTTCATTTCATTATGGAAATTATTTCATTTAAGGGTATAATCTATTAATTTATTTTAATTTATGGTCATACATTATTGGTATTGTTAGTTTAATATATATAGAATATATAGATATATATTCAAATAGAGAAACAAATATATATATATATTTAAATTATAAAATTTGGGTAATAACAAAGATTCTAAGATACACATATACATATATATGTTCAAATGAGAAAATATATATATACATGTTTAAAAGGGTAATGATTAAATAAAAATGTAAATTTGACATATCAAAACATACTGACACCTACAGGTTGAAAGGGGGAATTACACCCATTACATAAGTCATAGTAAATGAAACATATGATTAATAATGTATTATTATATAGTATTGTACTATTATTCTAAACATCAATTATATTCATATTTTGATTATGATATTAGATATTCATATGTTGGAAATAATTATATGATAGATTCATATTTTGATAATAATTATATGAGAATTATTGATTGTTATGGTACGCTATGATATCATAGGTTAGGAAAATTGCCAACTTTTGGTATAGAATAGGAAAAGAAAGACTTTACATTATTTCTATAATAATTGACTTTTAAAAGTTGCAAGAAGAAAACCACAATCCAGGAGGTTTAAAGTTTTCATTAATAACAGACTGTTCTCACAAAGTCATAAAGAGACTGAATCATCACATTCACTTGTTCATAAACTCATTCATTGTCACAGTGCTAACCAGGATTGCAGAGGATGATGATGACCCCACAATGCCTAAGGGGTTGTGCCAATTCCAAGGTTTGTTGTGATCCAGTATAAAGCTTCACTACACTGATCTATTGTGTGACCTATTCTGTGCATTAAGGACTGTTCTGTGAATGGTTACCCGCTATCAATTTCAACTCTTGCTATGCTGACCAAAGACATCACCTGATCCAGAAGTGATAAGAGGCAGCGCGGAGGATTCCGGAAGTGACCAGAGTAAGTCCAGCCAACACTGCACAGGTCACATCACATACATTGTTTTCCTACCAAATGGAAGCTAATAAAGATATGAACTTTACAAAGAACTGTGCAATATCTATGTGCAATAACTCCTTTCAAAAGCGTTATTATCATAAAGACTGTGTTATATTGGAAAGAATCATAAGATGAAGATGAGAAGACGCCGAGTGACCACAGATCCGATTGCTTCAAGTAGAACAGGAAAGTATAATTACAATAATGGTTTTACAGTTCATGGCTTACCATAACATGACTCCACATTATATTACTGATTATATTACGGAAGTAAGATAATTATTGAAATGTCAATAATCATTGTTATTGTTATATTATCATTATTATTAATTTTACTATATTATCATACATTTTTTATGTTAATATTATGAACCCTAAATATTAATGAATTAATTTTGAGGCATCCAATCAATTAATGTTTGAATTCCTCAAAAAGAGGGAATTGTAGAAACATAATCAGGTTAATTAATATTTACTTTAAATACTGGGTATAGTTATCAAAGTAATAATATATTATTTTATTCGTATATTGATCTGCTGATATTTGTAACGTATATACTTATTGCTGACATGGACTGTACACGTGGTATGTCCATACATAGCTGCAACACGTACAGGCTATACATACAAGATTGCATCAGCCAGAAGTAATACATAGGATAGTCTAGGTTCCCATATATAGTCACACATGTGTTAATGTCACTCTATAAGAATGAGCTATACCATGAGATGGGAGCACACACTCAGCTGGGGGTCTCCCTGTCGGGGAGAGACTCATTGCTGGAAGATAGAGAGCTAACCTAACACCTACTCAAGCTTCTTCAAGACACATCAGCTCTGGTCGTGCAGGAACCATACAGCCTTGGAAAGATGGACACCCCAAGACCCATTAAAGGCAGAAGCAAGTATGATACTGAAAGATAAATGGACTATTTTCCTATAACTACCTGAATAGGTTACTTTACTGTAATATGATTATTATTGCGTCATTTTGACCAATAAAAGCCAGCAAGATATTTTTTATATACTTTTTGGTCTTTTCTCAATAATTCGCACTTGATGATAATTATACACATATAGGGTATTTAACAGGCGCCATACAGCGCGCCGCTATTCTGATTGGTTGGTGCGCTGAACTCGACGACCAATCAGAATAGCGCCGCGCTGTATGGCGCCATCCTTCAAATACACTGTACTCAGTGTATTTCAAATAAGGCGACATTGCGCGCGCCGCTATTCTGATAGGTCGCGGCGTTCAGCGCGCCGACCAATCAGAATAGCGGCGCGCTGTATGGCGCCATACTTCAAATACACTGACTACAGTGTATTTCAAATATGGCGGTATTGAGTGCGCCGCTATTTTGATTGGTCGGCGAGTTCAGGGCGGCGACCAATCAGAATAGCGGCACGCTGTATGGCGCCATACGTCAAATACACTGTACTCAGTGTATTTCAAATATGGCGGCATTAAGCGCGCCGCCATTCTGATTGGTCGCGGCGTTCAGCGCACCGACCAATCAGAATAGCGGCGCGCTCTATGGCGCCATACTTCAAATAGACTGTACTCAGTGTATTTGAAATATGACGGCATAGCGCGCACCGCTATTCTGATTGGTCGGCGCGCTGAACGCCACGACCAATCAGAATAGCGGCGCGCTCAATGCCGCCATATTTGAAATACACTGTAGGCAGTGTATTTGAAGTATGGCGCCATACAGCGCGCCGCTATTCTGATTGGTCGCGGCGTTCAGCGCGCCGACCAATCAGAATAGCGGCGAGCTGTATGGCGCCATACTTCAAATACACTGTACTCAGTGTATTTGAAATATGGCGGCATTAAGTGCGCCGCTATTCTGATTGGTCGTGGCGTTCAGCGTGCCGACCAATCAAAATAGCGCCGCACTGTATGGCGCCATACTTCAAATACAATTTAGTATTTCACATATAGCGGCATAGCGCGCGCCGCTATTCTGATAGGTCGCGGCGTTCGACCAACGAGAGCCAAGCGCCATGGCCGAAAATAGAACCAAGGGCCCGGCCATGCATCGCTCGAAACACCGCTATGTATCTCTATGGGAAGTGAGGCGCTATGCTGATTGGTCGGCGCAGCACACCTCGACCAATCAGCATAGCGCCTCACTTAAGCGGGAAATTTGAAACTAAAAGTAGTCCATTATATCTCTATGGGAAGTGAGGCGCTATTCTCATTGGTCGCTGTGTGCTGGCGGCGACCAATGAGAATAGCACCTCACTTTCAGCGGTAAATTTGAAACTAAAAGTCATCCATTATATCTCTATGGGAAGTGAGGCGCTATGCTGATTGTGCTGGTGGCGACCAATGAGAATAGCGCCTCACTTTCAGCGGTAAATTTGAAAGTCAAAGTCGTCCATTATATCTCTATGGGAAGTGAGGCGCTATTCTCATTGGTCGCTGTGTGCTGGCGGCGACCAATGAGAATGGCACCTCACTTTCAGCGGTAAATTTGAAAGTCAAAGTCGTCCATTATATCTCTATGGGAAGTGAGGCGCTATTCTCATTGGTCGCTGTGTGCTGGCGGCGACCAATGAGAATAGCGCCTCACTTTCAGCGGTAAATTTCAAACTCAAAGTCGTCCATTATATCTCAATGGGAAGTGAGGCGCTATTCTCATTGGTCCCTGTGTGCAGGCGCCGACCAATGAGAATAGCGCCTCACTTCCCATAGAGATACATAGCGGTGTTTCGAGCGATGCATGGCTGGGCCCTTGGTTCTATTTTTGGCCACGGCGCTCGGCTGTCGTCGGTCATCGCCGGGGCATGAAACTCGCAATGGACCTACGTGCCGGAGTTACCGCGGCTGCAACGACTCGCCTATCTATCTATATCTATCTATCTTTCTATCTATTGTGGTGATGTGGACCCTGGCCGGGTGCATCACACGGGTTATCAATGCAGGTCTCTGTTCACATGGGCCGGTTTTCCTGATTGTGTGTGCTGTGTGAAACCTGTCCGGTGTACAGGTGGTTAACAAATGAAGGGTTTTCATGAGCTGAATAAAACAGCTGAGTGTGAGTGCTGAAGATCCGATACATTCATGAGCCTAATGAGCGGCTGAACCTGTGGGGATGAGTGCTTTGCTGGGTAAAGCTGAATGATGCACAGGGGGTTAATCACATCTCAGGTCTGTGTGTGAGTGAAGAGGTGCTGATTGACTCACTGTGTTGCAGCTGTGAGTGAGCAGCCTGGATAAGAACCTGCCAGGTGTCTGAGTGAAGAGAGGACGATGGGAGTCAGAAGTCCCGACCACTGCCATGTGAGGAGGTACTGGAAGTGATCCGTCCCCGGTGGGGGAAGTGATGGGAGCCTGCCAGCTCCATGCCGGTGGCACAAAGATGTGTGCATGCCAGCAAGTGTCCAGGACCGAGGACGGCTCAAGGGCCAGGCGGTCATATGTGTGATGAGGACCGAGGATGGCTCAAGGGCCAGGCGGTCAGATGTGCTGTGTGAGAGACCGAGTACGGCTCAAGAGCCAGGCGGTCACAGCCGACTTTGGGACTGACTGAGTGAGTCATGATATGGTCCCGTTGATCCAGATGTAAGTATCCCGGATCCCGGTGTATCCGTGGAGGTCTTGTGTGTACTGAATGACAGGGTTCCTGGTACTATTGTGGGCCCTGAGTATGTAGCATATGGGTTTATGTAAAAATGCCATGAATGCTGTGTCATGCGTGAGTCATAATGGTTCATGAAAAAGTGCCATGTGTGATGACTCGTGTGCAATAGGATGGGGAATGATCCCTGTCAGGGTGATAGACGGTGATAGCCGTCTTTAGAACCAGACTGAGGTCTGCAAGGGTCGGTGGGTGACGCCTTGAAGTTCTGGGGAAAACGTATGGGAATGTCCTGTAATGTAATGTCATATGGAAATGTCATATAATGCAATGTAAGGATATGCATGTTATATGTGAAAATGGAAATACAGTGTTATGGTTTATATGTTGAAAGCGGTTTATGACAGAAATTAATAAATCCGCTGGTTATGTTACGTTGAAATGTAGTCACTGCTGGGCCAATAAAGAAAAGCATGGTTTGCAACAAGGAGTGCTGTCCGATTTTTTTGGTAACTGTATGCAGCTGAACACTGCTGGACTTTTGCACCCGAAGTGAACTGTTCCTAGTGCTGCTTTCAATTTTTTCTTATGATAGATTAATATAGATATAGCTATAGATAGATAGATATACATAGATAGATAGATAGATATAGATAGATAAATATAGATATAGCTGTAGATAGATAGATATAAATAGATAGATAGATAGATAATATGAAAAAGATCCTTGCAGCACACAGCTACTACCAATGATGTACATAAGCTACTAGCTATATATATTTGAGGAAAAAGTTTAAAAACTTACGTTTTTTTCAAAAAACTCAAAATCTTATCTTTTTATTTAATTCTGAAGTTCTTGGTACATACATTGGCCAATGTCTGTTTGCTCATCAACTGCGACAAAGTGACTTCAGGGTCTGATGAGTCCTACGCTGATATCCCTATCCTCCTTGTCCGCTTCCCCACTACTAAGTGGGCAGACACCATCTAGACCCTCCATCACCTGTAGGTAATGAGGGTGCACATTGCAGCATGGATCCTGCAACTCCATATGATAAATAACAAGAAAGAAAAAAAAAAAAAAAAAAAAAACTGCACAGCACTCAAAGACAAATGTGAACTGGTGCTAGCAAAGCTGCAGGGTTATATAATATGAAAAAGATCCTTGCAGCACACAGCTACTACCAATGATGTACATAAGCTACTAGCTATATATATTTGAGGAAAAAGTTTAAAAACTTACGTTTTTTCTTCTTTTTTTTTCTTTTTTTTTCTTGGTAGATAGATAGATAGATAGATAGATAGATAGATATACATATAGATATAGATAGATAGATAGATAGATATACATATAGATATAGATAGATAGATAGATAGATAGATACATAGGCGAGTCGTTGCAGCCGCGGTAACTCCGGCATGTAGGTCCATTGCGAATTTCATGCCCCCGCGACGACCGACGACAGCCGAGCGCCGTGGCCGAAAATAGAACCAAGGGCCCGGCCATGCAACGCTCAAAACACAGCTATGTATCTCTATAGGAAGTGAGGCGCTATGCTGATTGGTCGGCGCAGCACACAGCGACCAATCAGCATAGCGCCTCACTTAAGCGGGAAATTTGAAAGTCAAAGTCGTCCATTATATCTCTATGGGAAGTGATGCGCTATTCTCATTGCTCGCTGTGTGCTGGTGGCGACCAATGAGAATAGCGCCTCACTTTCAGCGGTAAATTTGAAAGTCAAAGTCGTCCATTATATCTCTATGGGAAGTGATGCGCTATTCTCATTGGTCGGCGCCAGCACACAGCGACCAATGAGAATAGCACCTCACTTCCTATTGAGATATAATGGACGACTTTGACTTTCAAATTTACCGCTGAAAGTGAGGCGCTATTCTCATTGGTCGGCGCCAGCACACAGTGACCAATCAGAATAGCGCCTCACTTCCCATTGAGATATAATGGAGGACTTTGACTTTCAAATTTACCGCTGTAAGTGAGGCGCTATGCTCATTGGTCGCTGTGTGCTGCGCCGACCAATGAGCATAGCACCTCACATTCAGCGCTATTTTTAAAAAACATATAGCCTCCATCTCTTCCACAGTGCCTCCGGCGGTGGTCCCCGCCAGGAGCCCGGGCTCCGGCGGGGCCCCCCGCAACAAACCCGAGCTCCGGCGGTGCCCCCAGCCACGAGCCCGAGCTCCGGCGGTGCCCCCAGCCACGAGCCCGAGCTCCAGTGCTGCCCTTCGCTACAAGTCCGGGCTCCGGCGTTGCTCCCCGCTAGTAGCTGGGCGAACACCGAAGGTCTTCGCCCAGCTACAGACTTCCGCGCTGCCACCGACCTGAGCCCAGCGCGCTGGCCGAAAACAGAACCAGGCGCTGGGCATCCAACTCGCCGATCTCCCCGCTGAGCGCCGACCAATCAGATTCACGGCGCCATGTTTAAAAATACATCACGACCAATGAGATTCGCGCCTCATTCCTCCATGTATCTCTATGGGAAGTCAGGCGCCAATCAGAACACCGCCTCGCGAAAGCCGCCATTTTATGATTTCAAATTTCGCGGCCGCCATTTTAGACCGCGAAATTTGAATTTTTACCTCAGACGTCATTCCTGCTTTGACGATTCCTGTCACAGTGACGTCAGGAAGCAAGCTCCTGTACATTATCAACACAAATTTAGATAAGATATCTTTTTTGGCACAAAATTATTATTACTGTATATATTTTACTACTTACAGTAGGAATATTAACCCTTTATAGTCCTTTTTGGGTGTTATTTCTATTACCTTTGCTACTTATCAAAAACAGTCTATCTATCTCTATCTCTATCTATATCTATCTATATCTATCTATCTATCTATCTATATCTATCTATCTATCTATCTATCTATCTATATCTATCTATATCTATCTATGTCTATCTATGTCTGTCTGTCTGTCTCTATGTCTGTCTGTCTCTATGTCTGTCTGTCTCTATGTCTGTCTGTCTCTATATCTATCTGTCTGTCTGTCTCTATATCTATCTGTCTGTCTGTCTCTATATCTATCTGTCTGTCTGTCTCTATATCTATCTGTCTGTCTGTCTGTCTCTATATCTATCTGTCTGTCTGTCTGTCTCTATATCTATCTGTCTGTCTGTCTGTCTGTCTCTATATCTATCTGTCTGTCTGTCTGTCTCTATATCTATCTGTCTGTCTGTCTCTATATCTATCTATATCACACCTACCCAGACTGGTCAAGGTGGGATTCCAGCCCAACAGAAATATTCCACCTGGAATTCTGTAAGCACCTTCTCCAGGTCCACCGGAGCACCTCCAACAGTGCCTGTCGGGCCGAGCTGGGCAGATTCCCTCTACACCTAACGGTTCTAAAGATGGCGCTGTCATTCCGGGCTCACCTACATAGGCGCAATCCAAGCTCCCATCACCATAAAGCCCTGATACATATAGGTGAAACAGGAAAACCAGGACCCTCGGAACAGCCAAGCCAAGCCCAACACAACCAGAACACCAATCACAGCCTGACAAAAGCCGGAATCAGGAAGATAGTAGAGGAGGGCCAGGAGAGGTATGTCAGTGACTGGAAGAACGATATCATCAGCTCACAGAAACTGACCATGTACCGGAGTCTACAGAGAGACTACAAACTGGCCCCATATCTGGAGAAACTCCCGGATCCCAGAGACCGCAAGATCCTGAGCCGATATAGACTCAGTGCCCACAGGCTGGCCATCGAGTCCGGCCGACACAGGCAGAGATACAAGCCCAGGGAGGAAAGACTGTGCCAACACTGTGATCAGGAGGCCCTGGAGGACGAAACCCACTTCCTGCTACACTGTTCCAAATACTCAGCAGTGAGGGACACTCACTTCAGGAGACTCTCGCATCTCTTCCCAGATTTCATCACCATGAAGGAGGAAGAAAAAACATCTATCCTGCTGGGAGAAGAAGAGAGAGCAGTGGAGATAGCAGTGCGGTATGTGAGCGAATGCCATAGACTGCGAGAAAAGAGCTATGATGCCATGGACTCTATAGCCTCCACATTGGATCTGCCCCCATCCACCTTTCCTAAGCCATGGACTATAGCCCCCACCCTGGACTTGCCCCATCCACCTTCCCTATGCCATGGACTATAGCCCCCCATCCTGGATCCATCCCATCCACCTTCCCTACAGCTCCCACCCAACATCCCCACAGTCCCTATCTCTATTCCCTTTATACAATTGCTTTGGAAAAACTGAGATGTATTTGGTCCTGCCAATAAAGCATCTCTATCTCTATCTCTATCTCTATCTCCCGCCCCGGCGACGACCGACGAGAGCCGAGCGCCGTGGCCGAAAATACAACCAAGGGCCCGCGCATGCATAGCTCTAAAGACCGCTATGTATCTCAATGGGAAGTGAGGCCCTATTCTCATTGGTCGCTGTGTGCTGGCGCCGACCAATGAGAATAGCACCTCACTTCCAGCGGTAAATTTGAAACTCAAAGTCCTCCAGTTGTACTGCCACTGCGAACTTAACCCCTTATATACCAGTTCAGCATTAACTCCATACTTTTTAGTGTCTATTAGTACTGGCAGTGGTACATTAACCCTTTATATTCTCTTTTTGGTGTTATTTCTATAACACAGTGTGTAGTTGTAATGCCACTGCCAAGTTAACCCCTTATATACCATTTCTGTATTAAGTGCATCCTTTGTAGTGTGTATTACTACACTACTGGCAGTGCTACATTAACCCCTTGCACACCATTTTGGATATAATTTACAGCGCTGAGTCTGTTGTGGGAGTGCCTGTGGGACATTAACTCCTTCAATCACCTTTTTGATATCATTATAAGTTCCTACTATAATAGAGTCCTGCCAGTCGGACATTAACCCCTTCTAAACCTGCACTATATTGGTACCCTGACAGTTTGGACTACATCGGCTACTTAGTCATACATCTGACGTTAAAGTCTATTTTTAATTGGTTGTAATACAGATTGATTTCTATTTACAAGTAGATACACTCCCTATAAGTAACTCTTTGCCATTTAAAAATATACAGAAATTTCCATTTACTCTTCCTACAAAAAAAAAAAAAAAAATCATGCTATTGTACATGTATATACTCTCACTATTCATATCTTCCTTAACAAACATATTCTACCTCACATTGCATAGTATTGTGATTACACTTGCTAACATGAGCTCTGAGAAATCTGCTGACGTGGCCAAGAAAGCGCCTGTGGTTGCACCGAAGGCTAAGAAGCGCAGCATGGAGAGTGCTGAAGACAGACGCATTCGATTGGACAAAAAGAAGGCTGCATATTACAAACGCATTGCCAAGGAGTCTCCTGAAGAGAGAAGCCTGAGATTAATAAATAAAGCTCTGGCAGCCCGGGAGCGTCACAGAAACATGAGTTCTGACTGTATGAAATCTGATGACGTGGCCAAGAAAGCGGCATTGGCTACACCGAAGCGTAAGAAGCGCACCACCGAGATTGCTGAAGACAGACGCATTCGATCAGAGAAAGGGAAGGCTGCATATTACAAACGCATGTCCAAGGAGTCTCCTGAAGAGAGAAGCCAGAGATTGAAAAAAAATGCTCTGGCAGCCCGGGAGCGTCGCAGAAAGACCAAGTTAATGCAGCAAGTCATACCTTCTCCCGATCTCACCGCTTCCACCTCAACAGCCGTTGAATTGCCGCATACTGAACATCCTTTACCACCGGCCAAGTGTGCACGTAAGCGAAAACACTGTGCTGCCGAGACGACATATGACAAACAGGCTCACAGCAAGAAAGTTCAAACTGCTTTCAAAGCACGTATCAGTGTGGAGTCTCCTAAGTCCAAACAACTCCGCTTACACAATTCTGCTGCGGCACAACACCGACGACGCGCACAGACTGCTTCCATCTCCATATTCAGACAGCCTGAGCTTAATATACCATCTACATCCTTATTCATCGAATGTGTGGAACCTGAAGCAGTGCAACGTCTGATATATGTTGGCCTACACAAAAAATGTAATATTTTGTTACCTCCTACTGTCCTTATACATCCCATCGGTTTTACCGATGATGACACTTCCATTGTAGAGCACAGCTGTGGTCCAATGACATATACATGTCAATATTGTGAGGCACTACATTTTCATGCTGAGATGCCATGCGATCAAAATTATACACTCTGCTGTCACAAGGGCAAGGTCCGGATACCCATCCCTGAATACCCTGAGGTATTCAAGCGTTTACTCAAAGGAGAAAGTGAGTACAGTCGTAATCTCATGGACAACATCCGAGCCATCAACAGCTCTTTTGCTTTCGCCTCCATGGGTGCCAATATTTCTCCACCACCTGGACATGGCCCTTACTGTTTCCGCATACATGGCCAAATCTACCATCGCACTGGCACACTACATCCGGCAGATGATCAAGTTCCAACGTATGCTCAACTTTACATATTGGATACTGCTACCGCCAACGAACAACGTTTGCAATGTCAACCAAATTTACAATGCCATCCAACTTTAATGAGTATTATTGCTCTTCAATTAGAAAACATCAATTCTTTTGTAGCTGCATACAAAATGCTCCGTGACGTGGAACGGGAAGAAGAACAAAAGGCTGAAACAAATGGCACTGTCATGCCAAATATTACGATGGCACTTAAACAAGACTGCAGTCAAGACCCTCGACGCTATAACAATCCTACTGTCAACGAAGTAGCTGTTGTATTTGAAAATGACAATGGGGAGCCACCATTCAACCGAGATATATTAATCTATTTAAAAGCCGATCCACAAAATCCTTTGGCTCCAAAGACACAACAGGTCAGCATTCTTCACAGTAACTTGGATGCGTTACTCTATCCTTTATTTTTCCCTTACGGAGAACAAGGGTGGCATGATGGACTGAAGCATCAAGGAAAAAGTGAACGCAGGGTTACACAACTCCAATATTACTGTTATGTGCTGTCTGTCCGCAATCAGTTTAATCCCGTTTTGAATGGTGGAAAATTGACACAGCAGTATTTAGTTGATGTGAAAATTGAGGCCAATCGCCTGAATTTTATCCGTCAACACCAAAAAGATTTAAAAGTCGAAGATTATTGTATACTTCAAGAGCATCTCATCAAAAAATCCATTCAAAAAGGCATTCCCATTGGCAAAACTGTCATTCTACCATCATCTTTCGAAGGCAGCCCCAGAAATATGCTACAGCGATATCAAGATGCCATGGCTATAGTCACTAAATTTGGTCACCCAGATCTATTTGTCACCATGACATGTAATCCCAAATGGAATGAGATCACTAACAATTTGGAACCATGGCAGCGTGTGGAACACAGACCAGATTTGGTGGCACGGGTCTTCAGAATTAAACTTGAAGCACTGTTAAAAGACATTAAGAATGGCTTATTTGGAAAAGTTTGCGCCATGGTTCATGTAATTGAGTTTCAGAAACGTGGGCTACCTCATGCTCACATTTTGATTATTTTGGATGCCACCTCAAAATTACGCACAGAGATTGAGGTTGACAATACTGTTTGGGCTGAAATACCAGATCCTATCACCTACCTACAGCTTCATAAGATCGTCATGCAACACATGATTCATGGTCCCTGTGGAGAACTGAGGCCAAATTCACCATGTATGGATTTTGGGAAGTGTAGCAAAGGTTTCCCCAAACATTTTCAGGATTCGACTGTCATTGCAAAGGATGCCTATCCGACTTATCGACGAAATACAGGACCATCATTTGAACACCATTCTGTCATGATTGACAATTCGTGGGTAGTTCCATATAATCCTTTCTTACTACTCAAATATAAGTGTCATATCAATGTGGAAGTTTGTGGTTCCATACAAAGTGTCAAATGCTTATTTAAATATGTATATAAAGGACATGATAAAGCAAATCTCGAAATTTGCCAGACAAGCATCCAACATGATGAAACACATCAATTTATGGATTCCCGATATGTTAGTGCACCTGAGGCAGCTTGGCGGATATTTGCTTATCCCATGCACAAACAATCTCATAGTATTATTCGCCTGGCTGTACATCTGCCTCATTCTCAACAACTCTATTTTCATGAGGATGACTCCATAGCCAACATCAGACACAAGCTACATAACAATTCCACTCTTATGGGCTATTTTGAGCTTAATGAGAAGGACCCAACTGCTCATACTTATTTATATCGTGAAATTCCAGAACACTACGTTTGGATAGAAGGTTCTTGGCAACAGAGAAAGCGAGGAGGTGCTTCTGTAATTGGAAGAATGTATACCGTAAGTCTCAGAGACCAAGAACGCTACTATTTGCGGTTGTTGTTGCTGCATGTCAAAGGTGCCACCAGTTTTGACAGCATTAAAACGGTTCATGGAGTTACACATCTAACTTTCAAAGACGCTGCCTTAGCTCTTGGTTTATTATTTGATGACAGTTTGTGGAGAAATACCTTACTTGATGCTTGCATTTTGAACATGCCTGCACAGCTACATTATATGTTTGCCTACATTTGCATTTTTGGCCTTCCTGCTAATCCAATGGAGTTGTGGCTTGAATTTAAAGAACACTTCATTCAAGACTATTGCCATAAATATCGCTCAAACACGGAGGAGTGTGTGAATTGTGAAGGATATGCGATGACAAATATCCAAGAAATTTTGAGAAGTCACGGCAAAAAATATACTGAATTTAATTTACCACGCCCTGTCAGGAAACAACAACTTCCACAACAATTTGATCAAGAGGATGAGTTAAGAACAGCTGCTGAGATGAAAGCAACTCTCAATCCTGAACAACTTTTGGCTTATGAGGCTATTATTGAAGCATTAGAAGACACAACTGCAACACCAAAGTGCTTCTTCATTGACGGTCCTGGTGGCAGTGGAAAAACTTACCTTTACCATCTACTTCTACATCAACTAAGGGGAGAAGGAAAAATGGTGTCACCTGCTGCCACTACAGGAATTGCAGCCAATATGCTTGAAGGAGGAAGAACAATTCATTCTCTTTATGGAATACCAATACCTGTGAATGAAACATCGGTTTCCAGGATAAAAAATGACACGGATGCAGCTTATGATTTGCAGAAGACTGAACTCTTCATTATAGATGAGTGCACAATGGTCTCAAAGTATGCATTGCATGTCATTGAAAGACTGTTACGTGATGTTATGACCAAAAAAGTTACCAACAAAGAAAAGACACCTTTTGGAGCCAAAGTAATTGTACTTGGAGGAGACTTTCGACAATGTCTTCCTGTCATTCCTCATGGCACAAGAACAGATATTGTAGAGAGCTGTTTAAAATATTCTACACATTGGCCACTTTTCTATCCACTTCCGCTTATTAACAACATGCGCTCTATTGATCCGGAATACAGCAGTTGGTTGCTTAAACTTGGTAATGGTGAGCTGTCCAATGAACATAACCTTGGAGATGATGTCATCGAAATTCCTCCAGATATGGTGTGCACTGGGTCTTTAATACATGAGATCTTTGGAGACAACATTAACATTGAGTATCAATATTGCTGCTTCTCATGCTATCCTATGTCCTAAGAATGACGACGTCGATTTTGTTAATTCGAAAGTCATGGATTGCTTGATTGGTGAGTACACAGACTATATGAGTGAAGATTCTATTGATGCGGAGGAGTGTGATGATTCAGAACAATACCCACCTGAATTTTTACATTCACTTACACCGACTGGAATGCCTCTACATCATCTAAAAATTAAAGTTGGCACCATTGTCATGCTGTTACGCAACCTAAATACCAGGAAAGGTCTGTGCAATGGTACTCGGCTCATTGTAACTGCATTGTTTCAAAACATGATCCAGGCTAAAGTTATTACCGGCTCAGCAGCAGGACATGTGGTATTCATTCCACGTATTGTTTTATGTCCATCAGAGACTGCATTACCATTCAGATTAAGAAGACAACAATTTCCCATCAAGGCAGCGTTTGCAATGACCATCAATAAATCGCAAGGGCAAACTCTCAATCGAGTTGGGATATATCTCCTAGAACCAGCTTTTGCCCATGGTCAACTGTATGTGGCCTTTTCCAGAGTCAAGCAACGCTGCAATGTCAAGGTCAAAGTGCTCAATACACCACTCCAAGGACAATTACTGCCTGATTCTCCTAAAGTGTTTACACACAATATTGTGTACAAAAATGTTTTACGTTAAGCTTTTTCTTTTTTTTCATACTGTTCTGATACTATTTTTTTTAAAAAAACAAAAAATCTACAAAAAAATTAGTTGAGTCATATTTCTAAAGATATTAATTACATGGTTACTATATAGCCATGTAACATATATAGTTATTTTTGGGGAGATTAAATCCCTTTTGTACAGACTTTATCATATATATATATATATATATAGAGAGAGAAGAACACACATTTAGTATGAGATCATAGATGTGTATCATCCAAATTTAGCGATTTGGTGATAGAAACCATCATATTAAGTTCCAGCACTACAAGTGCTGAGAATTTTGCTATATTTTTTTTACAGGGAGAGGTTTTTGTGAACAGCTGAGAGAGAGGTGGGATGGCTGTTCACACACATCTCCATCTCAAGATGTGTTCACTAGATATAGATAGAGAGGGACATATCTAAATTGAGATTTACCTTTGACTCCAGCATTTTTTAGCTATTTGTGGATGTTTTTTTTTTAAATTTAACATTTCTACATTTGCTACCTTAAGGCTGACCTATAGCACACTTGCCGTAATTTTCATGCAATGTGTATTGAATTTGTAGTTCACTTACAGCGAATGCAGACAACGTGCTTGTAACTGTTTCAGCCACAATAACTGCAGTAACCTGTGGTTTGTTAGTGGCTGTATTTGCTGCATCTGCCGTAGCCATGTTTGCTCCATTTACCGCAAGTTTACTGCAAATTCCTTAGTTGTGTTATGGAAATTGCTGCAAGTCTGTTGACGGTGTCAGGTGTGGAAATTTTATTTTTTACATCCACATCCTTTTTAAATAGATGAAAAATGCTGCTGTTAAATAAGTCTAAATATTCATAATTCGGAATTAGTTAGATTAGGGACCCACCAGACGTAAGGGCATCTTGATGCGATTGGTGGGCTGACACAAACTATCTAATACGCAGAATACCAATATTGATTTGTCAAATCAAGCTATTGACACATTAACAAGTATTGCTACTTTGTGTTCCAAGACCCTTACACCATAATAGTTCAATTTTCCAAAAATGATATTAACCATACAATTATATGTAGTTCATAGAAAGATATCATGGAATTATTGGATTATTAGTTAAAACTATTTTTAAATAAAGGATATACGAATTCTAGACTCCCGATTCTTTAGAATCGGGCTCACAGCTAGTCATATATATAAAACCCGAAGGCCACTTCCTGTGGAATCTGGCCAACTTCCGTGACGGCCTGCGCCCTGTGTCACAGACCGGAACCGGAAGTTCCAGACCCACGAGCGGTGAGCGCGTAGCGCTCACCGCGAGCCGCTGTCAAACCTGCATAGCGGCTCGCAGTGGGAGCTAAAGCGCCACCCCCACCCCCACACAGAGCCGTGTGCTCCCACCCAGGGCCGCACCGTCCACTGGACAGTGTGAGCCCTGAGTCCAGAGCGCCGGCAGCCAGGGGGAGCGGCATCACATAAGGGGGCGGCGCCACCAACATCAGCGGCGGCCTCAGCAGAGACGGACGTTGTAAGAGGGCGCGCGCCCTGTGGCACTGTAGGCTGCAGGGCGGCGGCGCCGAGAGCGGACGCTGCAGGGCTGGCGGGGCTGACACCGGCCTCCGATTGGCTCAGGCGCCAGGGTGGCTACATGAACCCTCCCACCAACATCCGGGAACCGGCCCGCCCCGGCCCACCCCACACTCCGGTGTGCGGCCTCCGCCGGCACCGCCCACTCTCCTCCTCCATCAGGGACCACACAGCCCCGCCGACAGCCCGGTGCGTGTTCTGCCTCCCCTCTCCTGTGCCCCCCCAGCCTCCCCTCTCCTGTGCCCCCCCAGCCTCCCCTCTCCTCTGCCCCCCCAGCCTCCCCTCTCCTGTGCCCCCCCAGCCTCCCCTCTCCTATGCCCCCCCAGCCTCCCCTCTCCTCTGCCCCCCCAGCCTCCCCTCTCCTGTGCCCCCCCAGCCTCCCCTCTCCTGTGCCCCCCAGCCTCCCCTCTCCTGTGCCCCCCCAGCCTCCCCTCTCCTCTGCCCCCCCAGCCTCCCCTCTCCTGTGCCCCCCAGCCTCCCCTCTCCTGTGCCCCCCAGCCTCCCCTCTCCTGTGCCCCCCATCCTCCCCTTTCCTGTGCCCCCCAGCCTCCCTCTCTCCTGTGCCCCCCCAGCCTCCCCTTTCCTGTGCCCCCCAGCCTCCCCTTTCCTGTGCCCCCCAGCCTCCACTTTCCTGTGCCCCCCAGCCTCCCCTCTCCTGTGCCCCCCCGCCTCCCCTCTCCTGTGCCCCCCCAGCCTCCCCTCTTCTGTGCCCCCCAGCCTCTCCTCTGCCTCCGCTCTCCTCTGCCTCCGCTCTTCTCCCAGCCTCCCGCTCTTCCTCCAGCCTCCGCTCTTCTCCAGCCTCCGCTCTCCTCCCTGCCTCCGCTCTCCCCTGCCTCCGCTCTCCTCTGCCCTCCAGCCTCTGCTCTCCTCTGCCCTCCAGCCTCCGCTCTCCTTTGCCCTCCAGCCTCCGCTCTCCTCTGCCTCCGCTCTCCTCTGCCTCCGCTCTCCTCTGCCTCCGCCTCCTCCTCTGCCCTCCAGCCTCCACTCTCCTCTGCCCTCCAGCCTCCGCTCTCCTCCAGCCTCCGCTCTCCTCCAGCCTCCGCTCTTCTCCAGCCTCCACTCTTCTCCAGCCTCCGCTCTTCTCTAGCCTCCACTCTTCTCCAGCCTCCGCTCTCCTCTGCCCTCCAGCCTCCGCTCTCCTCTGCCTCCGCTCTCCCCTGCCTCCACTCTTCTCCAGCCTCCGCTCTTCTCCAGCCTCCGCTCCCTCCCCCCTCCTGCCTTCCGCCTCTTCTCCAGCCTCCGCTCTTCTCCAGCCTCCGCTCTTCTCCAGCCTCCGCCTCGCCTCTCGCCTCCCACTCCCCCTCCCTCCAGCCTCCGCTCTCCGCTCGCCTCCTGCCTCGCCTCTCCCTCCTCTCGCTCTCCCTGCCTCGTCTCCCTGCCTCCGCTCTCCTCCGCCCTCCAGCCTCCGCTCTCCCTCTGCCTCCGCTCTCCCCTGCCTCCGCTCTTCCCCCTCGCTCCGCCTTTCCCCTGCCTCCGCTCTTCCCCTGCCCTCCGCCTCCTTCCTCCACCGCCTCCGCTCGTCTCCCTGCCTCCGCTCTCCCTGCCCTGCCTCCAGCCTCCGCTCTCCCCCTCCCTCCCAGCCTCCCTCCTCCCCCTCGCTCTCCGCTCTCTCTCCAGCCTCGCCGCTCTCCTCCAGCCTGTCCGCTCTCCCTCCAGCCTCCGCTCTCCTCCTGCCTCCGCTCTTCTCCAGCCTCCGCTCTTCCGCCTTCTCCTCCTGCTCCGCTCTCCCCCTCGTCCCCTGCCTCCGCTCTCCCTCTGCCTCCGCTCTTCTCCCAGCCTCCGCTCTTCTCCAGCCTCCGCTCTCCCCTGCCTCCGCCTCCTCCCCTGCCTCCGCTCCGCTCCCTGCCTCCGCTCTCCGCCTCCTCCTCGCCTCCGCTCTTCTCCAGCCCCCTCCCGCCTCTCTCCCTGCCTCCGCTCCTCTCCCTGCCTGCCGCTCTCCCCTGCTCCTCCGCTCTTCCCCTGCCTCCCGCTCTCTTCCCCTAGCCTCCGCTCTTTCCCCCTCGCCTCTCTGCTCCTCTCTCTCCAGCCTCCGCTCGCTCTCCCCTGCCCTCCAGCCTCCGCTCCTCTCCGCCTCCGCCTGCCTCCGCTCTCTCCCTGCCCTCCGCTCTCCTCCCTCGCTCTCCTCCGCTCTCCTCCAGCCTCCCTCCTCCTCCAGCCTCGCTCTTCTCCAGCCTCCGCCTCTTCTCCAGCCTCCGCTCTTCTCCAGCCTCCGCTCTCCCCTGCCTCGCCTCTCAGCTCCCTCTGCCTCCGCTCTCCTCTCGCCCTCCAGCCTCGCTCTCCCTCTGCCCTCCCCTCCCTCTGCCTCCTTGCCCTCCAGCCTCCGCTCTCCTCTGCCTCCGCTCTCCTGCTCGCTCTCTCCGCTCTCCCCTCTGCCCTCCAGCCTCCACTCGCCTCCTCCCTCCAGCCTCCGCTCTCTCTCCAGCCTGCCGCTCTCCTCCTGCCTCCGCTCTTCTCCAGCCTCCACTCTCTCCACCTCCGCTCTTCTCCAGCCTCCGCTCTTCTCTGCCTCCGCTCTTCCTTCCACCTCCGCTCTCCTCGCCCTCCAGCCTCCGCTCTCCTCTGCCTCCCGCTCTCCCCTGCTCCTCTCTCCAGCCTCCGCTCTTCTCCAGCCTCCGCTCTCTCCTGCCTCCGCTCTTCTCCAGCCTCCGCTCTTCTCCGCCTCCGCTCTCCTCTGCCTCCCATCTCCCCTGCTCCCTCCAGCCTCCGCTCTCCCCTGCCTCCGCTCTTCCCCTGCCTCCGCTCTCCTCCTGCCTCCGCTCTCCCTCTGCCCTCCCCTCCGCTCTCCTCTGCCTCCGCTCTCCCCTGCCTCCGCTCTTCCCTGCCTCCGCTCTTCCCCTGCCTCCGTCTCTTCCCGCCTCCGCTCTCTCCAGCCTCCGCTCTCCCCTGCCTCCGCTCTCCCCTGCCTCCAGCCTCCCTCTCCCCTGCCCTCCAGCCTCCGCTCCTCCCCCTGCCTCCGCTCCTCCTCCAGCCTCCGCTCTCCTCCAGCCTCCGCTCTCCTCCTGCCTCCGCTCTTCTCCAGCCTCCGCTCTCTCTCCTGCCTCCGCCTCTCCCCTCTCCCCTGCCTCCGCTCTCCCCGCCTCCACTCTCTCCAGCCTCCGCCTTCTCCAGCCTCCGCTCTCTCCCTGCCTCCCTCTTCTCCAGCCTCCGCTCTCCCAGCCTCCCTCTTCTCCAGCCTCCGCTCTCCCTGCCTCCCATCTCCCCTGCCCTCCTCCTCCGCTCTCCCCTGCCTCCGCTCTCCCTGCCTCCGCTCTCCCCTGCCTCCGCTCTCTCCCCTCCACTCTCGCCTCCGCTCTCTCCCTCTCTCCTAGCCTCCGCTCTTCTCCAGCCTCCGCCTTCTCCCTCCCTGCCTCCGCCTCCCCTCTCCTCCAGCCTCCCCTCTTCTCCAGCCTCCGCTCTTCTCCGCCTCCGCTCTCCTCTCCTCCGCTCTCCCCTGCCTCCGCTCTTTTCCGCCTCCGCTCTCTCCGCCTCCGCTCTCTCCACCTCCCGCCTCCCAGCCTCCGCTCTCCCTGCTCCCTCCGCCTCCCTGCTCCTTCCCTGCCTCCGCTCTCCCCTGCCTCCGCTCTCCCCTGCCTCCTCTCTACCCCTCCGCTTTCCTGCCTCCTCGTCTCTCCCTCCTCCTGCCCCCTCCAGCCTCCCCCTCCGCCTCCGCTCTCCCCTGCCTCCGCTCTCCCCTGACCTCCTCCTCCCTGCAACCCCTCCAGTTCTGCCTCCTCTGTCCTCTGCCTCCTCCCTCCTCTGCCCCCTCCGCCTCGCCCCCCTCCAGCCTCCGCTGCACTCACTGCTGACCACTGAGCCACCGCACTCCTGCTGACACTGAGCCACCGCACTCACTGCTGACCACTGAGCCACCGCACTCGCTGCTGACCACTGAGCCGCCTGTATACACACAATTCATTTCACAGCACTCCCCTATTACTAAATAAACTATATATAGATTCTAGACTACCCGATTCTTTAGAATCGGGCCACCATCTAGTATATAGATAAATATATACCATATATATTTGATTAGTCAGGAAGAAAAACATATTCCAGCTTAACTTAGGATGTTTCTGCAAAAATATACATAAGCTGTCTTATGTGTAAACTTGGGAGAGGGTACTAAATATAGAGTTTAATTTTTATTATTTCCTATGCACAGGTTGAACCTGCTATTCGTATGG
The DNA here is from genome assembly GCA_033576535.1 of Allobates femoralis. NCBI lineage: Eukaryota > Metazoa > Chordata > Amphibia > Anura > Aromobatidae > Allobates > Allobates femoralis. The sequence continues at coordinate 236,062,526 of JARQOC010000006.1, forward strand.
TGTTTAGAAATGGATTCAATAGCAATAGAACCAGGTCAGAATCACAAGGATTTTCATTAAGTGTCAGCGCGCACAGCAACTATTCTCAAATCTCTGCGCGTGTCGGCGTGTGCCCAGGATAAAGATATGACAGCAAGCGCGTGCCTGAAATGAAACATTGTTTCACTTCAGCACATGCCCTCATTGTGCTAGATGAGGTGGCGTGTGTCGCTCATTAACCAGAAAGGAGGTGCGCGTTCATAGTGCTGTGTACAATCACAGTCGTGTGTCAGCAATTAAGGTGCTTTTGCCCAGCAAATGTCATTGACAAGCTGAAGGGAAAGGTACATTGTTACCTACAAGAGAGATAATGATGTTTCAGGACTAAAATAGAGGAAATGTGTTTCTAGTAACCTGTTGTATAGACAAATGAATACATAGATGAGTAGATAAATAAATTGAAAGATAGGTGTCCATTATAATTTTTTAAAAAGGTTTAGGGAAAGAATCCCCCTGTGTATCTTAGTGTAAAATTATTTAAATGTGGATGGAGGGTATTGGCTAAACATATAGATAAATAAAAATGTCTGATATCAATTACAAATTATAAAATCATAATATTTGTCAGCTATATGTGTGATAATATCATAAGATAAAGATAGATAGTAAATGAATAAATAAATAAAATATATAAATATAGGTATACATATAATAAATATACATATAATAAATGATAGGCAAATCTTCAAGAGGTGATGTGGAATACATAAATAAATTGTTGCCATTATAGCAAAATAAATAAAAAGATAAAAATAAGAATATTGTCCAATGACTGATCTTGTATATTAATTGATTAAGTGTTGGTAAAAAATGTATGTAAATAGTGCGTATAATATAATATATTATTAAAAACACAATATATTATTAAAAACCTACTAAAATTGTTATGTTATAACTTCGGATATCAAATTTAACCCTTTAGGTTTCAAAGTGTCCAGTTTGTACATCCAAAATCTTTCTTTTTTGTTTAAAGCATTTAGTCTATTATTACTATTGACAGGAATATGGTCTATTGCGGTCACCTTCAATTTAATAAAATCCCTATTATGAACTGCATCAAAATGGTTTGAAACCCCATGCTGTTTAAAACCTTTTTTTATATTGGATCTGTGTTTGTTCATTCGACAATGTAGACTTTGTGTCGTTCGCCCCACGTATTGTATACCACATGGGCACTCCAATAGATAAATAACAAAGGTCGAATTGCAATGAAGTTTATATGAAACTAGCTGTGAGCCCGATGCAAATGCATCGGGTGTCTAGAATATTTTTAAATTTTTTTTAAGATTTTCAAATAATAATCCAATTATTCCAATGACATCTTTACACCAACTACATATATTTGTATGGTTGATATAATTTAAGTAAAATTGAACTATTATGTTGTAAGGGTCTTAGAACACAAAGTAGCAATACTTCTTAATGTGTCAATCGTTTGAATTGATGAATTAACAGTACTAATGTGTGTATCAGCCAGTTTGTGTCAGCCCACCAATCGCGTCAAGATGCCCTTACGCCTGGTGAGTCCCTACTCTAACTAAATCCGAATTGATATAATTTAGATATTTTTTTTTTTTTTTTTTACCAAATCATTTTTATTATTTTGAACAGAAATAAATGACAAACATTTGAAATTGTAACAAAGTGACAAGCAGTGAGATCAAGCAGTATTACATACCACATTCAATGCCGTATAGCGATTGTCACTGGGGGCACATGGGGGGGAAGGTAGGTAGGAGGTAAATTGAAAAGGGAGTGGGGTAGAGGGATAGGGGGGGGGGGGGTGAACCAAAATAACAATTGCAGCATACTTAATACTCAATTTTGTTTAGAGAATATAGCATTCCACCATTTTCACAAATTGAAAATTTAGTGTCAGAGCCCTGAACAGTAAGAGCCAACAATGATAACAATGAACAACCAAACCTAGTGAGGATCAACACTTCAAGTTACGCAATATAATAGGAACTCGTCATCCACGGGTCCCAAATCAGAGTCGATTTTGTCTTTGCGGATCGGGACTGTGCCAGAGCCAGCTCATATTTACAATGTAAGTTAACCCTTTCCACTACGTCCTCAGCTGAAGGCGGGGAAGTCTCCTTCCATTTGTATGCAATTGAAGAGCGGGCAGCTATCAGGATGTGGGAGATGGTTCCTCTAACAATCCTGGGTATTGCCTCGAGGCCCATATGTAGGACCGCAGTGGAGGGAGTGAGTTGCAGCCGGATCCCGGTGGCTCCCAAGATCACCTGTTCCATCCCTTTCCAAAAAGATGACAAAACTGGGCAGGAGAACCAAGTATGTGTCTGGGTGCCGACCTGACCGCAGCCTCGCCAACACAGGGGGGAGTACTGCGGGCCAAATCTGGCAACCAGTACTGGGCAGCGATACCATCTCATGAGTGATTTTTTCAGCTGTTCCAAGTGGGTGGTGCATGAGGATACCCTCTTGATCTCAGATATACTGTCCCTCCACTCCTCTAACTCCAGAACAACCCCCAATTCTCGCTCCCAACTCTGCATGTAAGGAAGTTTTACCCCTTGATCAGAATCTATCAATACTTTGTATAAAATAGAGACTCCCTTTGAGCCAGAACCCGGGACCAGGAAGTATCCATTGATCCTTCTATCCATGTGACCAGCAAAGGAAGAAGAGGTAGAGGTATGGGGGACACCATGTAAGAAATGTCTCAATTGTAAGTACTGGTAGAAAAACCTTCTTAACCCCGGATGTTTTCGGGATAGTAGATCAAAGGGAGTCACCCCCGAGGGTCCCTCTAAGTCCGATATTGTTTGTATACCTGCAGAATGCCAGGGTTGGAGGTTTAGGTAAGGAATATGAGTTTCCATGGCAAGCACGGAGAGTGATCCCCTAGGAATTCTAAGAAGTGTAGGGGCGAGAGATCTCCAAAGGCGCAGGGCAGCTCTCATTGTAGGTAATAGAGGCGAGACCGTACCCGTCCGGAGCACCTCAGACTCCAGTGTCAAGCGAGTGGAGCCTCGCCTAGAGTAGAGTCTCTCAATTTGTAACCACCTGTGGTCCTTATCCATGTGCCACCAATCCCTGAGCCCCGTTAAGATCGAGGCCCTGTGATAGGTCAACAACTCTGGAACTCCCATTCCTCCCGACTCCAGGGGGCGGTACAAGACCCTTTTTGCTACACGTGGTGTCTTATTTGCCCAGATGTATTTATTAGCTAATAGTTGCAAGCGGAGAATAAGTTTTTTGGATATGTCGAGGGGAAGGGATCTGAAATAATAAAGGATCTTGGGGAGGGCTATCATTTTAAATGCATTAATACGGGCGGACCACGAGGTCATTATCTGATGCATATCTTCCAAAAGGGTTTTAATTTTTGTATATAGGTTGTGGAAATTTGTTTTAATTGTCTGTGCCGAGGGAGTCAAAGTTATTCCCAAATAAGGGATACCGTCAGGCGACCACTGAAAAGGGAACACCTCCTCCAGGCGTCCCCGGCAGGAGACAGGGACCCCTACCGGGAGCACCAGAGATTTGGACGGGTTTAATCTATAGTAGGAGACCTCGCTAAATTTCCTCAACTCGGACATGATGGCAGAGAATGAAGGCCCAATATTTACACATGAAATAATAACATCATCAGCATAAAGGCTGATTTTATGAGCCTCCTTCCCCACCACCAAGCCCGCAACGTCAGAGTTGGCCCTAATCCTCTCCGCGAGGGGTTCCATACACAGGGCAAAAATTATAGGGGAGAGGGGGCACCCCTGACGGGTACCGTTAGTTATCTGAAAGGGCTCCGATAAGAAGCCCGCAGTGAGAACTCTTGCCGAGGGAGTGGAATACATGGCAGAAATAGCCGAGTAGATAGGGCCCACCATGCCGAACTTTTTGAGAACCGCCTGGAGGTATCCCCAGTGCACCCTGTCGAAAGCTTTTTCAGCATCAAGCGACAGGAATGCACTGGGGAGGCCAGACAATTCAGCCACCCGCACCAGGTTTAGCATTCTACGAACCCCGTCCTTCGCTTCTCGTCCCGCCACAAACCCAACCTGGTCCGGGGAGACCAGGGAGGGGACGATCAGGTTCAAGCGCGAGGCCAGCAATTTAGTGAACAACTTAACATCGCAATTTAGGAGAGCGATAGGTCTAAAATTGCCCGGGGTGGTTGGAGACTTCCCCGGCTTGGGTAGGGTCGTAATAGTAGCCTCCAAACCAGGAGAGGACACTGATCCCCTATCTCTCCAGGCGGTGAACAAACGTAACAAATAGGGGGCTAGTGACGATTGAAAAGTGTGATAATAGGCATTGGAGAATCCGTCTGGACCCGGGGCGCTCTTCTTCTTAGTTTGTTTAATGGTCTCCTGAATCTCATTTATCGTGAAAGGGGCGTTTAAAAAGGTTAATTGATCCTCAGAAACAGCGGGTAAGTTGATGGAATCAAGGTATTCTGCAATACCATGAGATGTGGGCTGGGGAGTCAAGGGGTCATTTCCGAGATTGTATAGGCCTGCGTAATATTTTGCAAACTCTGCAGCGATCTCTACAGGGCTTCTGACAGGTTGGCCTCCAGGACTTAAAAGATGATCTATCCTGGATTTAGCCTCTCTTTTTTTGACTCTACGGGCGAGAAGGGCCCCGGCCCTGTCCCCCATTGAGTACCAATTTGTTTTCAATTTTCTCAGATTATGAGCATATGAGGCCAACATAGAATCTCGGAGTTTAAATCTTATAGAATAAATTTCTGCTGTCACAGAGGGGGATACAGCCGACTTATTAAGGGACTCTAGGACCTGCAACCTGGATAACAGCGTATTCCGGTCCCCTTCCCTCTTACGTTTCAAAGCTGCTGCTTGCTGTATAAATAAGCCCCTCAGGACCGCCTTATGGGCAGCCCACAACGTCTCGTCAGTGATCTCTCCAGTATCATTCAATTGAAAATACAGAGACAACTCTGAGGAGATCCTGGACACCACATCCTCGTTCAGCAAAAGGCCATCATTCAGGCGCCACCTAAAAGTCGGGGAGCCTGGTGTGACAGAGCTATAGTAAGGAAGACAGGGGCGTGATCAGACCAGGTTATCAACCCTATCTCGGAGTTGAGGCATCCGGACAAGGCAGCGTCATCCACCAAAAAATAGTCCAATCTACTATATGTATGATGCCGAGGGGAGAAAAAGGTATAATCCCGCTCCGCTGCATGGGAATATCTCCAATGATCATGATATTGAAACTCAAGGGTATGTAACCTCAACTCTCCCCGACCTCCACTCCTCCGGTGGGAACAATCTAGGTCCCGCTTCATCGGGAGATTAAAATCTCCGCAAACGATCTTACCACCTCGCGCCAACGATTTAACAGTCTGCAGTGCGCGTCTCACAAATTTGCATTGGCCCGAGTTGGGAGCATAGAGTGTCGATATGGTGTGCAAGACTCCATTTAAAGTGCAGACCAGCACCAACAATCTGCCGCCTGGGTCTATATATGATCCCTCCAATTTAAAGGCCACGGTATGCTTAATCATGATACACACTCCTGCAGTCTTAACTGAATTATTGGCAAAAAATATATGGGGGAATTGGGGGTTATGGAACCTAAAATTATCTGATTCCAATAGGTGGGTTTCCTGAAGACAAACAATTTCCGCCCGAGACTTCCTCACCTCTCTCCACACCATTGATCGTTTACCCGGGGAGTTCATCCCCTTAACATTGAGTGACATTAATTTTATACTCATTGTATAGAATCAGAGAGCAAAGCGGTCCACGGAGACCCATCGGTCCCCCAACACTGAACACAATAGTAAGGATATAAGCTGGAAACTATGGCTGCCTCCGCAGTAAGGGACAGATTAATAGTGGATGCTAAAACAGAAATGAGTTGCTGCAAAAAAGAAAACAAGTATAAAGAAATAACAACCATCAACCAAAAAGGGTGAAGGAAAAAACAAACAAATTAAAAAACAAAAATAAAAATAAAACAGTCAACAGACCGGGGTCTATCTGCACAGACCCGGGTCAAAAGCCCAGTTCCTCGGGCAACGAGCAGAACCAAAAAAAATCTGCTATCCAGGGGCACAGTACAAATGTACCGTTCAGGAGTTAGCCTCAGAAGGGCTGTCTGATGCTCCATCCACAGGATCGTCCCGTTGTCCACTTCAGGTTGTGGACCACTCCGTGGTCACCTTCTTTTTCCCCGTTGGTTTAGCATTTGACAGAGCAAAGGGAATCCTCCATAAAGACAATCTGTCCTCTGCCTGCTTTGGTGAGGAGCAAGTAACCATCCGGTCATCATGATCAATTATTAACTTTACTGGATTGAAACCCCACTTGTAGCGCTTATTGACGTCCCTAAGGGCCGCACACACGTGTGCATACTCCCGACGCCTCGCCAACGTGGCTGGCGACAGGTCAGGGAACACCTGCAGTCCCTGAAACTCCTCGGACAGCAAGGGGGGTTTTCTCATCCGCTGTACAAAAGCATCTTTTGTGGGGAACCTGAGCATTCTGGCCAATACATCTCTGGGTACGGAGGGTCCTAGGTGTTTAGGTTTCGGGGTTCTGTGAATCCTCTCTATCGCCAGGTCTCCTGGTGGCAAGTCAGGTAACACAGAGGCCAGAAATCTCAGCATGAAAGGAGCTAGTCCTTTATCAGCAATCTCCTCTGGAATGCCTCGGACTCTTATGTTTTGTCTTCTAGATCTGTCCTCCAAATCATACAATTTGTCATGTACTGAGGAGAGCTCATTCCGTAGTGCAGCATTTTCATCTACTAAGGCATTGATGGTAGTGGCATATTCTCCTAGTTTGCCTTCTACATGGGCTGTTCTATCCCCCAGGGAGTTCAGGTCTCTCCTTATCTCTCTTAGCATCTCGTGCATATCCTGTTTCAGGGAGGCCCTCATTGTTGTTAAAAAGTCTTTCATGTCCCCTTTTGTGAACGGGGCAGAGCTGCTGCTGCTGCTGCTGTGTGGGGGAGTAGAATCTCTCTCACCTCTATTGGAGCCGCGGGAAGAGCGGGAAGATCTGGCTGGGGAGGCAGGCGCCATCTTTCCTGCAGCATGCACAGTCTGCCCTCCGGGGAAGAAGTCCGGCAAACGAGGAGGTGAGGCCCGCCTGTTCGACCTGCCACGTGTCATCATGAGCCCGGGGCGATGGGGAAAGCCGTGATAAGGTTTGTGGATGTATGGGGAGCCGCGGTGAGCCGTTATGTGCCGATAATGATCCTATGGAGCAGGAGAGCTCAGTCTATGCAGCCACCACGATCAGCGTGCAGGCCACGCCCCCTAGATATTTTTTATGGCTGGATTTTTCTTAGATTTTTTGAGGATTGTGATGTAAATAATAAAATTTTGTAAATTGATACAGAAGGAGTTACCAGCTACAGACTTGCAGCAATATCTGTGCAATAACAAAAAAACTTGTAGTTAACCTACGGTAAATGGAGTTAACGTAGCTTCAGCAGGTGCATAAGATGCATCCACTAACTAACCACAGGTGACTGCAGTTGATGTGGATGACACTGCCGCAACTATGTTGTCTGCACAAACCGCAAGTTAAGTACAAATTACATATATGCAATTATGAAAATTACAGCAAGTATGTTGTTGGTGAGTCCTTCATGATCAATTATTATCATTTAGTATATTCCTCAACAAAGTGAAAAAATCTAAGAAAAATGGCGTGGTAGAATCTAATTAATAATTTATGTTTGTCCCTATCTATCTAAACATGTGGAACACACCTTACTAATGAGATGTGTGTGAACAGCCGTCCCACCCGTCTCTTAGCTGTTCACAAAAACCTCTCCCTTTAAAGAATAAGAATCAAATCTCTCAGCACGTAGAGTACTGGAGCTTTAAATAGTGGTTTCTATCACCCTGTGAGAAAATCAGAATGATACACATCTCCGATGAAATCTGTAATGTGTTTTTCCACAAATATTGTATAAACTATGTACATAAAAAACTGAAAATGTAAAAACTAAACTAATTTTTTTGTTATTTTTTTTTTTTTTTGTTTTAAATAGAAAAGGTAAAAAAATAAAATAGGCAAAAGTTCATCCCAAAATATTCCGATAGACAATATTTTTGGTGAAGACTTTCTCACTGTTAGGCACCAATTTGCCTTGAATGCATGAATCCACCACTTTCACCTTCACATTGCATCGTCTCTTCACACGTGAGAAAGCCACATATAATTGTCCATGACCAAAAACAGGTTCTGGCAAATAAATCCCCACTTTCTCCAATGTTTGGCCTTGGGATTTATTTATGGTCATGGCAAAGGCAGGCTTCACGGGAAATTGTCGACGTCTTAGTTTGAAAGGCAATCCAGTCTCTGATGGACAGAGATCAATTCTTGGAATGAAGACTACATTTCCTTCATCCGAGCCAGAAATTACTTTTGCTTGTATCATGTTGTCAAACAAAGCAATAACAATCATGCGAGTCCCATTGCAAAGTCCTTTTCTGCTGTTAAAATTACGCAAAAGCATTACAATTGTACCAACTTTTAATTTCAGGAGATGAAAAGGCATTCCCGTTGGTGTTAGTGAATTTAGAAATTCCACTGGATATTGTTCGGTATTTTCCGTCTCATCTGGATCAATGGAATCGTCGCTCATATATTCAATGTATTCTCCAGGAATACAATCCATAACTTTTGAATTGATCAAATCCACAGCATCATTTTTGGGACAAAGAATGGCATGTGATGCAGCATTCTGAATACTTTCGTCATTATTCACATCAATGACAATGTTTTCACCAAATATATCCAAGATTAAAGAGCCAGTGCAGATCATGTCTTGCGGGATCTCAATGACATCATCACCAAGGTTGTAATCATTGGACAATTCTCCATTTCCCAGTTGAATTAACCAATTGCTATAATCAGAATCAATGGAGCGCATGTTGTTAATGAGCGGCAATTGATTGAAAAGCTGCCATTGTCGTGAATATTTAATGCAGCTCTCTACGATGTCTGTCCTTGTTCCATGAGAGATGATAGGAAGACACTGCCGAAAGTCTCCTCCCAGAACAATGACTTTCCCTCCAAAGGGTAATTTATTTTTCTTGGAGACATCAGTTGTCATGACATCCCGTAATAATTGATCAATTACATGCAAAGCATATTTTGACAACATAGTAGACTCATCGATGATGAAGAGTTTGGTAGTCTTCAAATGTTGGGCCGCATCAGTATCATTTTTGATTCTTGAAACGGATGTCTCATTAATTGGTATTGGTATGCCATACAGTGAATGGATAGTTCTTCCTCCTTGCAATAGATTAGCAGCAATCCCTGTACTGGCTGCAGGTGAGACAACTTCTCCTTCTCCTCTCAGTTCATGAATCAATAGATGATAGAGATATGTTTTCCCACTTCCACCTGGACCGTCAATGAAAAAGCACTTTGGCTTATCACTTGTATCCTCTAAAGCTTTATGGATTGCATTATAGGCCAAACGTTGTTGATCATTTAAGGTACCGTATATACTCGTGTATAAGCCGAGTTTTTCAGCACAAAAAATGTGCTGAAAAGTCCCCCTCGGCTTATACACTGGTATATAAATGTGCTGAAAAGTCCCCCCCGTGGTATACCGGGCCCCCCCTTGCTGGTGGCAACCTGTAAAAGAAGATATCGTTATACTTATCGTATCGCCGCCACCGCCGCTGCTCTGTCACCGTCACCGCGCTATTCCGGGTCTTCATGCTTCCTTCACCGTCGCACAGGAAATGACATCATTTCCTGTGCGACGGTGAAGGAAGCTTGAAGACCAGGAGGAGCGCAGTGACTGTGACAGAGCGGCGGCGGCGGCGGCGATACGATAAGTATAACGATATCTTCTTTTACAGGTTGCTACCAGCAAGGGGGGGAGCGCGGTGACGGTGAAGGAAGATTGAAGACCAGGAGGAGCGCGGTGACGGTGACAGAGCGGCGCGGCGGCGGCGATACGATAAGTATAATGATATCTTCTTTTACAGGTTGCCACCAGCAAAGGGGGGCCCGGTATACCACTGGGTACCCCTGTATACCTCTGGGGCTGATGTATACAGCTCTGGGGCTGCTGTATACCCCTCTGGGGCTGCTATATACCTCTGGGGCTGCTATATACCCCTCTGGGGCTGCTGTGTATACCCCTCTGGGGCTGCTGTATACCCCTCTGGGGCTGCTGTGTATACCCCTCTGGGGCTGCTGTGTATACCCCTCTGGGGCTGCTATGTATACCCCTCTGGGGCTGCTGTATACCTCTCTGGGCTGCTGTATACCTCTCTGGGGCTGCTGTATACCTCTGGGGCTGCTGTATACCTCTGGGGCTGCTGTATACCTCTGGGGCTGCTGTATACCCCACTGGGGCTGCTGTATACCCCTCTGGGGCTGCTGTATACCTCTCTGGGGCTGCTGTATACCTCTCTGGGTCTGCTGTATACCTCTCTGGGGCTGCTGTATACCTATGGGGCTGCTGTATACCTCTGGGGCTGCTGTATACAGCTCTGGGGCTGCTGTATACAGCTCTGGGGCTGCTGTATACAGCTCTGGGGCTGCTGTATATACCACTGGGGAGGCTGCTGTATACTACCACTGGGGAGACTGCTGTATACTACCACTGGGGAGGCTGCTGTATACCACTGAGGGGGCCTGTATACCACACTGCTGGGGGCTGTATACCTGTGCTGGGGTCCACCCTCGGCTTATACACGAGTCAATAGGTTTTCCCAGGTTTTGGGGGCAAAATTAGGGGGGTCGGCTTATACACGGGTCGGCTTATACACGAGTATATACGGTAACTTTCATTTCACGTGCTCTTACTAACTCTTCTTCTTTGTTGTATTGAGGACGAATGTGTGGTTTTTTTTTTGGGCGTGGTAGATTAAAATCATTAAAATGTTTTGCATGAAATTTTAAAACATATTCGACATCAGTCATGGCATATCCTTCACAATGCTCACAATCATCAGTGTCGGGGTGGTAGGCATGGCAGTAATCTTGAACGAAGTGTTGTTTAAATTCTTGCCACAACTCCAGGGGATGATTAGGAGGACCAAAGACACATATATATGCAAACATGTCACGGAGCTGTGCAGGCATATTGAGAACACAGGCATCCAATAAAGTTTTTCTCCAAACAGTGTCATCGAAGAGCAATCCAAGGGCTAATGCCGCCTCTTTAAAAGTTGGGTATGTGACTTTCTTAACAGTCTTAAGGTTGTCAAAACTTGTAGCTCCTTTACCATGGAGTAACAACAGCCTTAAATAGTACTGTTCTTGTTCTTGAATACTAACAGTGTAGAGTCTACCAATGACTGAAGCACCTCCTCTCCTTCTAACTTCCCATGCACCTTCTTTCCAAACATAATGCTCAGGAATTTGACGATATAAGTACTCATGAGCATTGGGATCATTCTCATTGAGGGCAAAGTAGGCCATGAGTGTTGATTGTCTGTCCATTGAATAACTGATGTTGTCCACAGAATCACCCTCGTGAAAAAAAAGTGATTGTGAATGAGGCAGATGTACTGCAAGACGAATAATGCTGTGAGATTGTCTATGCATTGGGAAAGCAAAGATTCGCCAAGCTGCCTCTGGTGCACTGACATATCTGGAATCCATGAATTTATGAGTTTCATCGTGTCTGATGTTGGTTTCACAAATTTCCAGATTGGCTTTATCATGACCTTTGTAGACATATTTGAAGAGGTATTTTACGCTCTGAATGGAAGCACATACTTCCACATTAATATGGCACTTATATTTTAATAGAAGGAAAGGGTTATATGGAACCACCCAAGAATTATCAATCATCTTGGAATGGTGTGGAAAAGAAGGTCCTTCGTTTCTTTGATAACTTGGATATGCATCCTCAGGTATAACAGTTTTTGTTTGAAACTGTTTGGGAAAAGCTTTTTTACACTTTCCATTCTCCATACATGGAGAATTGGGATTGTGTTGTCCACAGGGGCCATGAATCATGTGTTGCATGACAATTTGATGGAGCACAGGGTAATGTGATGGATCAGGAATTTCAGCCCAAACAGTATTGTCCACTTTCACCTCAGTTCTTAGTTTTGAGTTGGCATCCAGAATAATTAGAATGTGAGCATGTGGTAGGCCTCGCTTTTGAAATTCTATCACATGAACCATAGCACAAACCTTACCAAATAATCCACAATTAATATCTTTCAAAAGGGCTTCAAGTTTAATCCTGAATACACGGGCCACTAAATCCGGGCGATGTTCAGCACGCTGCCATGGCTGTAAATTGGTTGCAATTTCACTCCATTTTGGATTACAGGTCATCGTTATAAAAAGATCTGGTCTTCCAAATTTAGTTACAATCGCCATGGCATCTTGATACCGCTGCTGCATGTTTCGGGGACTTCCCTCAAAGGAAGATGGTAAAATTACTGTCTTGCCAATGGGGATTCCTTTTTCTATGGATTTTCTCAGCAAATGTTCTTGAAGGAGACAATAATCCTCCACTTTCAAATCCTTCTGGTGTTGGCGTATAAAATTTAAACTATTTGCCTCGATTTTAACATAGGCATCCACCAAGTACTGCTGTGTCAGTTTACCACCATTAAGGACAGGATTGAATTCTTTCCGTACTGACAGCAAATAACAGTAATACTGCAGTTGTGTCACCCTGCGAGGATTTTGGCCTTGCTGCTTGAGTGCTTCATGCCACCCTTGCTCTCCATGAGGGAAAAACAATGGATACAGTAATGCATCCAAATTACTGTGTAAAATGCTTATTTGCTGTGTTTTGGGGGCCAACAGATTATTTGGGTCTGGTTTTAGATGTATTAAAATGTCTCTATTAAATGGTGGCTCTCCATTAGCATTTTCAAAGACGACAGCGACTTCATTGACAGTAGGGTTGTTATACCGTCTTGGGTCTTGCTGTCTGTCTTGTTTAATTGCCATGATGATATTGGGCATGTTTGTGCCATGTTCCAATGCTTTGTGTTCTTCTTCTTCCTCCACGTGCCGTAACATTTTGTAGGCTGAAACAAAGGGATTAATACCTTCCAATTGCTCAGCAATAATTCTCATCAAGGCTGGATTACATTTGACATTTTCTGGAGACTGTAGGTGTTGTTCAGTAGCAGTAGCACTATCCAAAATATACAGCTGTGCATATGCTGGAACTTGACCTTCAGCGGGGTGGAGAGTTCCAGTTCTATGGTAAATTTGGCCGTGAATCCGGAAACAGTAAGGACCGTGTCCAGGTGGTTGAGAAACACTTGCACCCATGGAAGCAAATGCAAAGGAACTATTAATGCTCCTGATATTGTCCATGAGATTTTTACTATATGGGCTGTCTCCTTTGAGTAAAGTAGTGAAGAGCTCAGGGTACTGAGGTAATGGTACCTTAACTTTGCCCTTGTGACAACAAAGGGAGAACTGTCCATCAGATGGCCTTTCAGCCTCAAAATGTTGTGCTTGACAATGTTCACATAACACATTCATGGGCCCACAGGTATGTTCTAAAATACCGGTATCGTCATCAGTAAAGCCAATAGGGATTGATGACGTAGGTGAAGTGAGCAACAGATGACCTTTTTTGTAGATGCCTACATAAATAAGGCGTGGCTGTGTAGAACTGTCAACACATTCAACAAAAGAAGTAGTGACTGGAGACTTCTTACTGAGGGTTTTTTTTTTGCGTAGTTGACGCTGTGAGGCAGCCAAATGGGCCAAACGGCGTTGTTTTGAGGTAGGTGACATAATTTGTAAACGTTTGACTTTAGCCAATTTGTGTCTTGTCATGGCAGAAGCAGTCTTGTCTGTTCTTGTTTTAGAAGAACATTTGCACTTCACTTTACCCGTGCCAGATGTTGAAGGCAGTTGAGTTTCAGAAAGTGTTGGAGACACAGATATGGACGCCATATCAGAGGTAGATGGTTCTCCTTGCACCTTCACCTGTTGTTGTTTGCGTCTTTTGCGTTCCGCCTCAGCTTTTTTGGCCAACCGACTGCTTCATTCTTCAGCAGACTCCTTTGCAATTCTTTTATTCAAAGCCTTCTTGACCTTAAGCAAACGGAGACGTTTTGTTTCCGGATCTTCCTGCGCACGCTTCTTGCGCTGGCATGCAGCATTGTTAGCTCTAACAGAGCTTTTTTGTTTGTCAGAGCTCATATTGAGCACAGTACAGAAAAATGTATGCAATAATAGCTACAGTATATTATTTAAGGAAGCAAAGAATATACATTCTGCATAGCAATATAGTCAAAGTAGTAATATTTATATTGATAATTTTTATTATATACAATATATTTTTATATATAAATGATATCATAAAAATATATCAAAAAAATATATTATATATATTATTAACTTAAATAAATTATGTATATTATATATTCAATTTATTATGTGTATATATATATATATTATATGACCCTGCAGCTTTGCTAGCACCAGTTCACACTTGTCTTTGAGTGCTGTGCAGTTTTTTTTTTCTCTTGTTATTTAACATATGGAATTGCAGGTTCCATGCTGCAATGTGCACCCTCATTAACCTACAGGTCATGGAGGGTCTAGATGGTGTCTGCCCATTTAGTAATGGGGTAGCGGACAAGGAGGATAGGGATATCAGCGTAGGACTCATCGGACCCTGAAGTCACTTTGTCGCAGTCGATGAGCAAACAGACATTGGCCAATGGATGTACCAAGAACTTCAGAATTAAATAAAAAATTGGAGATTTTTGAGTTTTTTGAAAAAAACGTAAGTTTTTAAACTTTTTCCTCAAATATATATAGCTGGTAGCTTATGTACATCATTGGTAGTAGCTGTGTGCTGCAAGGATCTTTTTTCATATTATATGACCCTGCAGCTTTGCTAGCACCAGTTCACACTTGTCTTTGAGTGCTGTGCAGTTTTTTTTTCTCTTGTTATTTAACATATGGAATTGCAGGTTCCATGCTGCAATGTGCACCCTCATTAACCTACAGGTGATGGAGGGTCTAGATGGTGTCTGCCCATTTAGTAATGGGGTAGCGGACAAGGAGGATAGGGATATCAGCGTAGGACTCATCGGACCCTGAAGTCACTTTGTCGCAGTCGATGAGCAAACAGACATTGGCCAATGGATGTACCAAGAACTTCAGAATTAAATAAAAAATTGGAGATTTTTGAGTTTTTTGAAAAAAACGTAAGTTTTTAAACTTTTTCCTCAAATATATATAGCTGGTAGCTTATGTACATCATTGGTAGTAGCTGTGTGCTGCAAGGATCTTTTTTCATATTATATGACCCTCAGCTTTGCTTACACCAGATTCACACTTGTCTTTGAGTGCTAGCAGTTTTATTTCATCTTGTTATTAACATATGAATTGAGTTATGCTGCAATGTGCACCTCATAAACCTACAGTGATGAGGTCTAGATGGTGTACTGCCATTTAGTAATAGGGTACGACAAGGGATAGATATCAGGTAGGACTCATCGACCTGAGTCACTTGTCGCAGTCGATGAGCAAACAGACATTGGCCAATGGATGTACCAAGAACTTCAGAATTAAATAAAAAATTGGAGATTTTTGAGTTTTTTGAAAAAAACGTAAGTTTTTAAACTTTTTCCTCAAATATATATAGCTGGTAGCTTATGTACATCATTGGTAGTAGCTGTGTGCTGCAAGGATCTTTTTTCATATTATATATATATATATATATATATATAGATTAATATATATATATATATAGATGTAATATTATATATATGTATATGATCAGTATATATATATATATATATTGTATAAACGAAATAAAAGTGATATATAGTATTTTAATATTTGAAAATAATAATGGATACACAGGGTTAATATAAAAATGACAGTAGTAGACCAATGTTGCAGTATAAATATAATGTAATAGGCCTGTCACACCAGCATGTGTAATTCAAATGTAGATGTTGCAGAGTTAAGGATACAAAAACCGCAATTTCCGCAGATTCCGCATAATGGCTCACGTGCGGCATAAATGCAGCATTCCAATGCATTTTTCCTTTGAACTTGCGGTAATTTGCGGAACTTGTGGAACTTGCGGTTTTTGTATATTTTCTCCGCGGTTGCAAATAAACAAAAATCGCAAGTTCCGCAAGTTCCGCAAATTACCGCAAGTTCAAAGGAAAAATACATTGGAATGCCGCATTTATGCCGCACGTGAGCCATTATGCGGAACTTGCGGAAGTTGCGATTTTTTTCCCCACAAATTCCTCAAAAAAAGGTATTGTGAAAGGTCTCAAAGGCAAGAAAAAAATTAAGATCAAAAGAAGCCACCAAAGAAGTTAATGAAGTAAGGAGCATTATTTACATATAGATGACTAATCGATGTTAAAAGAATTATAAAGAGATAATATAGATTAAATATTCAGCCACTAACATAATTTCAGACAAAAATTTAATATAAGGCTGAAAAAGATTTATATAATTGTGTAACATATAGATCAATAATCTATTTAATACCAATATATACAATATATTTTTATATATAAATAATATCATAAAAATATATAAAAAAAATATATTATATATATTATTAACTTAACCTCCCTGGCGGTATGATTAGGTCAGGAATTTTGTGCTAAAAGCGGGCTTACCCGTGGTCGCGACAGATGAGGTGAAAAAACCGCATCTGCCGCACTTGCCGCATAGCCGCCACACTTGCGGCGCGGTTGCGACGCGGTTGCGGTAATCGCCATAGTAAGTATAGGGGGACTTGCGGCAGGTGCTTCAAGTGCGGGTTTTTTCGCGGCCGCACCTGCCGCAAGTGCAAAACCGCACTTGCCGCACCTGCCGCAAGTCCCCCTATACTTACTATGGCGATTACCGCAACCGCGCCGCAAGTGCGGCGGCTATGCGGCAAGTGCGGCAGATGCGTTTTTTTCACCGCATCTGACACGACCGCGGGTAAGCCCGAGCTTGACTCGGGGTTACCGCTTCTTGCAGTGAATGTTAACCCCGAGTCAGGCTCGGGAATACCGCTAGGAAGGTTAAATAAATTATGTATATTATATATTACAATTTATTATAATGTGTATATATATATCTTATATATAAAACCCGAAGGCCACATCCGGAAAAGGCGACGCCTACTTCCGTGATGGTCTTCGCCCAGGGCTGGTGACGTCATCCAGTGCACTGTAGCCGCGCGCAGCCCGGCTACAGGCAGCGGCACAGGAACGTTCCGATCTCGGAAGTTCCGTGTGCCCTCCAGCCACTCCCCTCCACCCTCTGCCCTCCAGACACTAGCGCACATACCGGGGGGGGCAGGGGGGGCCCATTGCCCGCCACCTCGGGGGGCCACACACACCATCGGGGTACCCGTGCTCCCTGCCGCGTGCCTAGAGAGGAGGGAGGGCGGGACTTCCTCTCCTGCAGCTCTGCCCGCCCCTCCTCTCCTCCTACAGTACACCTGATGCCCGGCCCGCGGTGAGTCTGCAGCCCCACACGCTGCTCTGTCCTCCAGCCTGTGTGCCTCCCTCTGACCCCTCCAGTCTGTGTGCCTCCCTCTGACCCCTCCAGCCTGTGTGCCTCCCTCTGACCCCTCCAGCCTGTGTGCCTCCCTCTGACCCCTCCAGCCTGTGTGCCTCCCTCTGACCCCTCCAGCCTGTGTGCCTCCCTCTGACCCCTCCAGCCTGTGTGCCTCCCTCTGACCCCTCCAGCCTGTGTGCCTCCCTCTGGCCCCTCCAGCCTGTGTGCCTCCCTCTGGCCCCTCCAGCCTGTGTGCCTCCCTCTGACCCCTCCAGCCTGTGTGCCTCCCTCTGACCCCTCCAGCCTGTGTGCCTCCCTCTGACCCCTCCAGCCTGTGTGCCTCCCTCTGACCCCTCCAGCCTGTGTGCCTCCCTCTGACCCCTCCAGCCTGTGTGCCTCCCTCTGACCCCTCCAGCCTGTGTGCCTCCCTCTGACCCCTCCAGCCTGTGTGCCTCCCTCTGACCCCTCCAGCCTGTGTGCCTCCCTCTGACCCCTCCAGCCTGTGTGCCTCCCTCTGACCCCTCCAGCCTGTGTGCCTCCCTCTGACCCCTCCAGCCTGTGTGCCTCCCTCTCACCCCTTCAGCCTGTGTGCCTCCCTCTGACCCCTCCAGCCTGTGTGCCTCCCTCTGACCCCTCCAGCCTGTGTGCCTCCCTCTGACCCCTCCAGCCTGTGCGCCTCCCTCTGACCCCTCCCCTCTGACCCCTCCAGCCATCCTCTGACCCCTCCAGCCGTCCTCTGACCCCTCCAGCCGTCCTCTGACCCCTCCAGCTGTCCTCTGACCCCTCCAGCCGTCCTCTGCCCTCACCAGCCTCCAGCCGTCCTCTGCCTCTCCAGCCTCCAGCCGTCCTCTGCCCTCTCCAGCCTCCAGATGTCCTCTGCCTTCTCCAGCCTCCAGCCGTCCTCTGACCCCTCCAGCCGTCCTCTGACCCCTCAAGCCGTCCTCTGCCCTCTCCAGCCTCCAGCCGTCCTCTGCCTCTCCAGCCTCCAGCCGTCCTTTGCCTCTCCAGCCTCCAGCCGTCCTCTGCCCTCTCCAGCCTCCAGCCGTCCCCTGCCGCCTCCAGCCGTCCTCTGCCGCCTCCAGCCGTCCTCTGCCGCCTCCAGCCGTCCCCTGCCGAATCCAGCCGTCCCCTGCCCCTTACACCCGTCCCCTGCCCCCTCCAGCCCTCCTCTGCCCCCTCCAGCCCTCCTCTGCTCCCCTCAAGCCTACAGCCCTTCTCTGCCCCCTCCAGCCTACAGCCCTCCTCTGCCCCCTCCAGCCTACAGCCCTCCTCTGCCCCCTCCAGCCTACAGCCCTCCTCTGCTCCCTCCAGCCTACAGCCCTCCTCTGCCCCCTCCACCCTACAGCCTCCTCTGCCCCCTCCAGCCTACAGCCCTCCTCTGCCCCCTCCAGCCTACAGCCCTCCTCTGCCCCCTCCAGCCTCCTCTGCCCCCTCCACCCTCCTCTGACCCCTCCAGCCGTCCTCTGCCCCCTCCAGCCGTTCTCTGCCCTCCCCAGCCTCCAGCCGTCCTCTGCCCTCTCCAGCCGTCCTCTGACCCCTCCAGCCGTCCCTCTGACCCCTCCAGCCATCCTCTGCCCCTCAGCCGTCCTCTGCCGCCTCCAGCCGTCCTGCCCCTCCAGCCGTCCCCAGCCCCTCCAGCCGTCCCCTGCCCTCTCCAGCCGTCCGGGGTGGCCACATGTTGACTCAGATCCAGGCGCGGAGAAGACGCAGGTCGGTGGTAAGTATAGCGAGTGTGTTGTGTATGTTGTTTATGCGCTGACCACTCTGCCACGCCGCTGCGCTGACCACTCTGCCCACGCCGCTGCGCTGCCACTCTGCCCACGCCGCTGCGCTGACCACTCTGCCCACGCCGCTGCGCTGACTAATCTCACCGCGCGCAGTGCTAGCCAGTGAGCCACCATATACTCTGCTACCCACAGAGCCGCCTGTATACACACAATTAATTTCACCGCACTACCCTAACTATTAGTAAATAAACTATACATGGATTCTAGACTACCCGATTCTTTAGAATCGGGCTGCAATCTAGTATATATATATATATATATATATATTATATATATAATTAGAGATATATATATATATATATATATAATATTTATATAGATTAATATACAATATATATATATATATATATATACTAATCATATACATATATATAATATGACATCTATATATATATATTAATCTATATCTATATATCTATATATCTATATATATATATATCTATATATATCTATATATATATATATATTAATCTATATCTATATATCTATATATCTATATCTATATATATATATATATCTATATATATCATATATATATATATATATATATATATAATTATGAATATATCAATAAATAATCGATTATATTGGCCCAAAAAGATATCTTAGCTGATATTGTAGGGATGAGGTTCCAGCACTGGTTTTCCGACGTCCGTCCCACAGGATCACCAAGGCAGGAATGATTTGTGAGGAAAAGTGAAAGTAAACACTATAAAATGGCGGATTAAACATATTATTAATCACTAAAATGGCGGCGGGGGGGTATAGTGATTGGTAGGCAAAAAAGGTCGCCACCCAGCAACAGCGCCATCTTTATAACGTTCATTATTATACTTCAAATTTTGACAGCAGCGTTTGTCATTGAAAAGCAGATTTTGCGGACTTAAAGGGAACCAACCACCTCAGATGACGTGTATAAGCTGTTAATACATGTCCCTGGACCCTATGTACACCATTGCAGCTATGTTTTTGCTAAGAATATTGATAACAGCAAACCGAAATAAACAGTTTATAAACTTACATGATTTAGTACTTGAGGGCGTCTCCCTCGGGCTTTAGTACGAGAGGGCTGTGTGTTATGCAGCCTGAGTGGCTTTCCTCCCCCTCCCTCTCTGTTTGCAGGACGTCACTGAGAAGACGTGCACGGACGGGAGCTGCCTTGGGTGCCCGCCCACACCAAGATAATATCACGCCCTAATGTGACGTCCTGCAAACAGAGAGGGAGGGGGAGGAAAGCCACTCAGGCTGCATAAAACACAGCCCTCTCGTACTAAAGCCCGAGGGAGACGCCCTCAAGTACTAAATCATGTAAGTTTATAAACTGTTTATTTCGGTTTGCTGTTATCAATATTCTTAGCAAAAACATAGCTGCAATGGTGTACGTAGGGTCCAGGGACATGTATTAACAGCTTATACACGTCATCTGAGGTGGTTGGTTCCCTTTAAGGAAAAAAAAACGCAAGTTCCGCAAGTTCCGCATAATGGCTCACGTGCGGCGCGGTTGCGGTAATCCGCATAGAAAGTATAGGGGGACTTGCGGCAGGTGCGGCAAGTGCGGTTTTGCACTTGCGGCAGGTGCGGCCACGAAAAAAAACGCGGCTGACCGCCGCAAGTGCAAAACCGCACTTGCCGCACCTACCGCAAGTCCCCCTATACTTTCTATGGGGATAACCGCAACCGCGCCGCAAGTGCAGCGGTTATGCGGCAATCGCGGCAGATGCGGTTTTTTCACCGCATCTGCCGAGCGGGATCGGAGCGGGGGTGTGCGGACATATGGGGGGGGGTGAGGACATATGGGGGGTGTGTGGTGACGGGGGTTGGGGGTGTCTGCTGACAGTGGCGAGGGGTCGCAATGCCCGCTACGCGGGCAATGCTTCGCACGTGGTGACGTCACAGAGTGACAAAGCCACGGTCTTTTGCGGGGTCCGACACGGAAGTGCCTACGGCAATTATATAGTAGATAGGAAAACTTTCTTTGGTGACTGCAGACTTAAAACTGCTGCAGGTTTGCATTATCTCACAACAAAGGCATCGTTTCCCACCACATTTTTTGGATTTTATTGGGGCTGATTGTCGGGCAGTGTCTATTTCAGCAGGATTCGTCAATCTGCTAGGTGCTATTATACTCTTTATGTTGGGTGCACGTCTGTAAGTAAAACCAGGTCTTTTAGGTAAAAATCTGCTTAAAATTATGTCATTCTGCAACAGTGGCCAGTGCTTTATAAAAATATCTCTGATCTCTTTATTTTTCCTATTAAAAGTACCGTATATACTCGTGTATAAGCCGACCCGTGTATAAGCCGACCCCCATACTTTTGCCCCCAAAACCTGGGAAAACCTATTGACTCGTGTATAAGCCGAGATTGGACCCCAGCACAGGTATACAGCCCCCAGCAGTGTGGTATACAGCAGCCTCCCCAGTGGTAGTATAAAGCAGCCTCCCCAGTGGTAGTATACAGCAGCCTCCCCAGTGGTATATACAGCAGTCTCCCCAGTGGTATATACAGCAGTCTCCCCAGTGGTAGTATACAGCAGCCTCCCCAGTGGTAGTATACAGGCAGCCTCCCCAGTGGTAGTATACAGGCAGCCTCCCCAGTGGTAGTATACAGGCAGCCTCCCCAGTGGTGTATACAGGCAGCCTCCCCAGTGGTAGTATACAGGCAGCCTCCCCAGTGGTGTATACAGGCAGCCTCCCCAGTGGTAGTATACAGGCAGCCTCCCCAGTGGTGTATACAGGCAGCCTCCCCAGTGGTAGTATACAGGCAGCCTCCCCAGTGGTGTATATAGGCAGCCTCCCCAGTGGTAGTATACAAGCAGCCTCCCCAGTGGTAGTATACAGGCAGCCTCCCCAGTGGTGTATACAGGCAGCCTCCCCAGTGGTGTATACAGGCAGCCTCCCCAGTGGTGTATACAGGCAGCCTCCCCAGTGGTAGTATACAGGCAGCCTCCCCAGTGGTAGTATACAGGCAGCCTCCCCAGTGGTGTATACAGGCAGCCTCCCCAGTGGTAGTGACTGCGGCACCTGTCAAAATAACAAACACTTTATACATCACCTCTCCGGCGCAGCTCCTCCGCTCCTCCGGTCCCGGCTTCTTCCTTCTTGTGCCGGCTTCTAGTACTGTGACCGCGCGCAGGAAATGACGTCATCTCCTGCGCCCGGTCACATGACACCGGCACAAGAAGGAAGAAGCCGGGACCGGAGGAGCGGAGGAGCGGAGGAGCTGCGCCGGAGAGGTGATGTATAAAGTGTTTGTTATTTTGACAGGTGCCGCAGCCTGGGGGGGACATAATAAGGAGGGGGGGCTGTGTGTTACTGCTGGGGGCCAGTGTAGTGCAATATGCACGGCATCCCCCCGCCGCTGATGGACGGGGGGATGCCGTGCATATTCATTACACTAATGAGGCGACCCCACGTGACCGCCCGCGGTCACTGCGGCCCCCTCCTGCCTCCTCCAGCCCCCGGTCACAGCCCCCCCCACAGTATACCGAGTGACTCGCGTATAAGCCGAGGGGGGCACTTTTCAGCTCAATTTTTGGGCTGAAAAACTCGGCTTATACGCGAGTATATACGGTAGTAATAAAATTGAAAGTAAAATCCTTATCATTAGTTCTTTCTTGGTTTTTACTTTGTAATAAACTTTCTTGTGTGAGGCCTTTACATTGGTCATATGCGTTATTAATCAATCTAGTAGGATATTTTTTCTCTTTGAATCTGGTCTTTAAAATTTCCGATTGTTCTGAAAACATATGTATATCTGAACAGTTTTTCTTAATTCTTTTGAATTGATTAATAGGTATGCTGCACAGCCATTTATTATAGTGACCACTGCTGAAATGCACATAGCTGTTTTTATCGTTTTTTTAAAAAGGTTTTTGTCTTTATTTTGTGGTTTTCCAGATATACGGTCAAATCTAAAAAATCAGTTTTTTCTTTGTCTATATGGGGTTCAAAAGAGATCCCCCATAGATTATTTTGTAGTTCAGCTATAAATCTTTCAATGTCGGCATCTGCAGTGTCCCAGATGATGAAAATGTCATCTATGTACCTTTTGTACAGAATTAACCCTTTGGAGTTGGTGTTGTTATAAATATGTATTCTCTCGAAAAGCCCCATAAAAAGATTTGCGTAGGAGCATGCTACCTTTGACCCCATAGCAGTTCCTCTCGTTTGGTGATAGTATTCACCCTAAAATGTAAAGAAATTATTGTTCAAGATGAACTCAAGCCCTTGTAAGATGAAATCCCTCTGTTCCTGTGGTACTCTATTGTCTTTCAGGAGATATGATTTTGTACATTCAATTCCAATTGCATGGTCAATGTTAGTGTAGAGCGATGCTACATCAAGGGTTAAAAAACAATATGTATCCCTCCAGGTGAAATCTTTCAAAATACTGATAAGATGTGTAGAGTCTCTAAAGAGAAGACATGAAACTGTAATATTTTGTCTATATAGTTTGTTATGTTACTGGTAAGAAAACCAATCCCAGATATAAACGGTCTTCCAGGGGGCTCTTTTTGATTTTTGTGTATTTTAGGGAGGTGATATATGAATGGCATCGTTTGGCATTTATTGGTCAGGATTTTTTTCTCTTTGGCATTAATTAGACCATTGTCAGTGCTTTTTTAATCATCAAGTGATATTCCTTTATTAGATGAGGAAAGGGATCATTCTCAATCTTTCTGTAATATGTGTTATCAGATAATATATTATAAGCCTCATTTATATAGTCCTTGTAGTTTTGAACAACAATTCCTCCTCCCTTATCAGCGTTTCTGATAACAATTTCCTTATTTCTTTGTAGACTTTGAAGGGCTTTCCTTTCCTTAATATTCAGATTGTTCGCATCTGTTGGTTTAAGTCTGTTTATAGTGTTTAGATCTTATTGCACTAAATCATGGAAAGTTTCAAGTATATGACCTCTGCTTTCTATAGGGTAGAAACTACTGTTTGTTTTGATGGTAGGGTGTAAAAATTTATCTAAAAAGGGTGCTGCTTTTGGAGGAGGTGCACTATTGATCTCAAAATGTCTCCTCAAGGTCAGTTTTCTAATAAATTTGTGTAGGTCGACATACAGGTCTAATTCATTAGGTTCATGGGAGGGACAGAAAGAAAGTCCTTTATTGAGTACAGTTATTTCATCTGTTGTGAAGATGTAATCCGATAAATTAATAATGCTGTTGTTCTCATTAGGGTAAAAGTTACCCTTCCTTTTTTTTTTAATATTATTTCTTTTGTAATCAAGAAGAGTCCACTGGGCACTGCTAAGTTAGGAGAAGTGCTTATTTTTCATCATATGGGTATATGCGAGGTGGGGCAATGCTGACCGCCTCCGGGTGCCCGCTATATATCACATAAATATAGCATAAAAAGGGAAAAAGATAGCGGCACTCACCGGGCGTGTTTCAAAGGTGCTTTATTTGGGTACCCTATATAGACATGTAGGTAGGTACGGCACAAGAAGGATCACCAAATCCCACGCTTATATAATCAATGCAAAGCGAAGGAAAAGATAGCGTGTATAATGGACCGGGATCAAGCCAATTAATATATCTCAATTATCTTAAATATCTTATTTGGGTACCCTCATTCCAGGGTTCCACTCGGAAGGGAGGGGGTGCAGAGACAGCAGAGATGAAGGATCTCCGTTTCGGGGCTCCTACCCCTTCCACGGACCTCAATGTCTGTGATTGTGAATGGTGAGTGCCGCTATCTTTTTTCCTTTTTATGCTATATTATTTCTTTTGCCTCGTCCACCTCTCCTAGTTTTCTTTTTCCTATAGTAGGGCTGAAGAATTTCTTGATCGAATGCTGGTGGTTGTTTGCAAAACTTAAAGGAACCACTCCAGAATTGCTATTGCCTGAATTATCTAGTATGATTTTGGTAGTATGGTTTTTCATTATTGGGGTTGCTGATATCAATTGTTCCACTGGCACCTCTAAGGACTGTTTAATTGGGGTTTCGAGGTCGCAAATCTCAATTAGGTCTTGTTCTATAATGCCTGTCGCTGAATTATTATTGTTATTTTTGCTGTTATGTAAAATTATAGGTTCCAGAAGTTTTTCTCTGTTAATCCTATTTATCTGTTTTTTGATTTTTTGTAAGTGTTCATCTGCTGACACTATATTTTGTTTTGTTGTATTGACATTTGGTGTTGTATTCTCTTTTTTATTTTTAGGTTTTTCTTTTGATTCTTCCTGGTGTATAATTGCCTTGATGGTCATTATATTAGAATTGTTTTTTTGTTGTTCTAAATGATTGTACATACCACTCTGAATGTTCTTCTTATTTATAATTTCCTTATCAGTCATTTTAGCTAACTCTATATTATCCCAATCTCCATTGGAAAACACACCTTCACTAAGTGTTGAATCTAAATCATCAGTGTATTCAGTGATATCCTCATTAGTACTTATTGTTTCTGTTACAATTTCAGTTGTGTCAGCTGTTGCAGTGCAATTTTTTTCAAGAGTACCTTCATTTAGAATAATTCGTTTTGTTGTTTTATCTGACTTATTGATGTTTTTATTTGGGGATTTCAGATTAGCTTCCTCGTTATCATCTTTGCTGACACTTGTTTTGTCCTTTTTAATATGAGTATTGGATAATGGTTTTGTGTATCTTTTTTGCCACTGACTATTAGAGAATCTTAAAGTAGGAAATTTTTGGGAACCAGGGATTGTGCCTGAATCCAAAAAAGATCTCTTTCTTTGTTGTGTATGACCTGTGTTTTGATTAGCAGGATTGTTGGATTTTAATTGCTCAACTGTACTCTCCTTTATCGCATAATCCTTCCTATCTCTATTGAGCTTTGATTTTCTCAAAATTGTCTCATGTTCGTTTTGTGCGATGTTAATACAGATATTAGAATATATTCGCTTATACTCTGAATGCAAATTGTATTTAGTTAAGTCAGCTGTTATCACCATGATATTCTCTGTAACTTGTTCAGCTAAACTGTTTCTTTTTAAAAAAAAGAAGTGTTAATAAATTATGCATACAATTATCTAAATGTCCGTTCCATTTTTTGGTGAACTCTGTATCATCCATGAAAGGGGAATCCATCACCAATCTGAGTCCCCTAGGGCAAATGTCTTCCTCTATATATATTGATAAGAATCTCGCATCTATCCCAAATTTAATCTCATCCTTTAAGTGGTTCTCTAGTGCTTGCAATAGTTCCTTAATTTCCTTAGTTTCATGGTCGTTAAAGACATCTTGTACTGTTCCTGCAGAAGTGGGTGTATAGTTATTCACACCTATAGTCTGTAGAATTAGTCTTTCTTGTAGAGAGAACCTGTTAGAAAGATAGTCCATAGTAACATCGTAACATAGTAACATAGTTTTTAAGGTTGAAGGAAAGACTTTAAGTCCATCTAGTTCAACCCATTGCCTAACATGTTGATCCAGAGGAAGGCAAAAAAAAACCCATGTGGCAACACTAAGCTCCACATTGGGGGAAAAAATTCCTTCCTGACTCCAGGTACGGCAATCAGACTAGTTCCCTGGATCAACGCCCTATCAAAGAATCTAGTATGTATAACTGATAATATTATAGTTTTCAAGAAAGGCATCCAGGCCCTTCTTAAATGTTAGTAGTGACTCACTCATTACAACAGCATGTGGCAGAGAGTTCCATAGTCTCACTGCTCTTACAGTAAAAAATCCACGTCTATGATTATGATTAAACCTTCTTTCCTCCAGACGTAGAAGATGCCCCCTTGTCCCAGTCTCAGGCCTAAGAGTAAAGAGATCATTAGAAAGGTCTCTGTACTGTCCCCTCATATATTTACACATTATTATAAGATCACCCCTAAGCCTTCGTTTTTCCAAGCTAAATAACCCCAAGTTTAATAACCTGTCTTGGTATTGCAGACCCCTTAGTTCTCTAATGACTTTTGTCGCTCTTCTCTGGACCAGCTCTAGTTCAGCTATGTCTTTCTTATACACCGGAGACCAGAATTGTACACAGTATTCTAAGTGTGGTCGCACTAGTGACTTGTATAGAGGTAAAATTATGTTCTCCTCATGAGCATCTATGCCTCTTTTAATGCATCCCATTATTTTATTTG
Organism: Allobates femoralis; assembly: GCA_033576535.1. NCBI lineage: Eukaryota > Metazoa > Chordata > Amphibia > Anura > Aromobatidae > Allobates > Allobates femoralis. Next base: position 236,089,879 of record JARQOC010000006.1, read on the forward strand.
CCTTTGCAGCAGCTGCCTGACACTGGCCACTAAATGTGAGTTTGTCATCTACCCATACACCCAGGTCTTTTTCAGTGACAGTTTTGCCCAGTGTTTTACAATTAAGCACATAATTATACCTTTTGTTTCCTCTGCCCAAGTGCATGACTTTACATTTATCCCCATTAAAGCGCATTTGCCATTTAGCAGCCCAAGCTTCTAGTTTACATAAATCTTCCTGTAATATAAAATTGTCCTCCTCTGTATTGATTACCCTGCAGAGTTTAGTGTCATCTGCAAATATTGAGATTCTACTCTGTATGCCCCCTACAAGGTCATTAATAAATATATTAAATAGAAGCGGGCCCAACACTGACCCCTGTGGTACCCCACTGTTAACTGTGACCCATTCTGAGTGTGTTCCATTAATAACCACCCTTTGTTTCCTATCACTAAGCCAGTTCTTAACCCACTTACACATATTTTCCCCTATCCCCATTGCCCTCATTTTATTATCAACCTTTTGTGTGGCACCGTATCAAAAGCTTTTGAAAAGTCCATATACACCACATCCACTGCATTTCCTTGGTCCAGTCCAGAACTTACTTCTTCATAGAAGCTTATTAGATTAGTTTGACAGGAACGGTCCCTCGTAAAACCATGTTGATAATGGGTCATGAGGTTATTTTTCTTCAGATACTCCAGTATAGCATCTCTTAGAAAACCCTCTAGGATTTTACCCACAGTAGAGGTTAAGCTTACTGGCCTATAATTTCCAAGTTCAGTTTTTGTCCCCTTTTTGAATATTGGCACCACATTTGCTATACGCCAGTCCTGTGGTACAGACCCTGTTATTATGGAATCTTTAAATATTAAAAATAATGGTCTATACTGGACTAATGGTCTATAATGGACAGTACTTAATTCCTGCAGCACTCTGGGGTGTATCCCATCCGGGCCCGGGGATTTGTCAATTTTAGTGATTTTTAGACGATGCCGTACTTCCTCTTGGGTTAAGCAGGTGACATTTAATTGAGAATTTTTGTTATCACTGATCATATTGTCTGTCATGGGATTTTCTTGTGTAAATACTGTTGAAAAAAAGTCATTTAGCATATTGGCTTTTTCCTCATCCTCATCCACCATTTCACCCAGACTATTTTTAAAGGGACCAACACCATCATTTTTTAGTTTCTTACTATTTATGTAGCTAAAAAATATTTTGGGATTCTTTTTACTTTCTCTGGCAATGAGTCTCTCTGTCTCAATCTTTGCTGCCTTGATTTGCTTTTTACAAATGTTATTTAATTTTCTGTATTTATTTAATGCCTCAGCACTACCTACTTGCTTTAATTCCCTAAATGCTTTCTTTTTGTCACAGATTGCACCTCTTACCTCTTATTTAGCCATAGTGGTTTCCTCCTATTTCTAGCATGCTTATTCCCATAGGGTATATATTGTGCACAGGTCCTATTCAGGATGCTAATAAACATCTCCCATTTGAGTTGTGTACTTTTATGTCTCAGGACATCGTCCCAGTTTATTGCACTAAGATCATCTCTCAACCGTTGGAAATTTGCCTTCCTGAAGTTTAGTGTCCTTGTAGCCCCTCTACTACACGTCTTAGTAAAGGATACTTGAAAGCTTATTAAGTTATGATCACTATTACCCAAGTGACCTCCAACCCGTATATTTGATATGCGGTCCGGCCTGTTGGTTAATATTAGGTCCAGCAGTGCCCCCCTTCTTGTTGGGTCCTGAACCAGTTGTGAAAGGTAATTGTCTCTCATAGTTTTCAAAAACTTATTACCTTTGCTGGAACTGCAGGTTTCTGATCCCCAATGTATTTCAGGGTAGTTGAAGTCCCCCATAATAATGACTTCTCCCTGAGTCGCTGCTTCATCTATTTGCTTTATGAGGATATTCTCCTCCACTTCCATTATTGTTGGGGACTTATAACAAACCCCTATCAGTAATTTATTATTTTTTCCCCCTCCCCTTATCTCCACCCACAGGGACTCTACATTTCCATTAGATTCACATATATTATCACGCAGGATGGGCTTTAAGGATGATTTTACGTATAAACATACACCTCCTCCTCGCCTATTTGTACGGTCATTTCTGAACAGACAATAGCCCTGTAAATTAACAGCCCAGTCCTGGCTCTCGTCCAGCCAAGTCTCCGAAATCCCCACCATGTCATAATTATTTTCCAACAAAATCAATTCTAATTCCTCTAGTGATATCTTCAAGGACCCCTGCTGCAATTCTCTTATTCTCCTCCCTGGTCATGCTTGTCCAACAGCAACGCCAGAAGTGTAAGATCTATAATATAAAAGCCGAAGGCCACTTCCGGAAAACCCGAAGGGTACTTCCATGATGGCCTCCGCACCCATGCTGGTGACATCACCAGTCCACTGTAGCCGGGCGGCGCCCGGCTACAGGGACCGGTGGTGGAGCGTTCCGGCCAGGAACGTTCCGCTTTCGGAAGTTCCGGCCAGGAACGTTCCCCTCTGTCCCAGCCGCCTCCTCTCACCCGCTCCAGCCGCCTCTGCCGCCTGCCCGCTCCAGCTGCCGCCTGCCGCTCAAGCCGCCTCTCCACTGTGCCCTGCCCGCTACAGCTGCCTCTCCCGTGCCCTGCTCGCTACAGCCGCCTCTTCCCTGTGCCCTGCCCGCTACAGCCTCCTCTCCCCTGTGCCCTGCCCGCTACAGCCACCCCTCCCCTGTGCCCTGACCCCTCCAGCCTCCCCTGTGCCCTAACCCCTCCAGCCTCCCCTGTGCCCTAACCCCTCCAGCCTCCAGCCACCCCTGTGCCCTAACCCCTCCAGCCTCCCCTGTCCTCTGCCCCCTCCAGCCTCCCCTGTCCTCTGCCCCCTCCAGCCTCTCCTGTCCTCTGCCCCTCCAGCCTCCCCTGTCCTCTGCCCCTCCAGCCTCCCCTGTCCTCTGCCCCTCCAGCCTCCCTGTCCTCTGCTCCCTCCAGGCTCACCTGTCCTCTGCCCTCCAGCCTCCCTGTCCTCTGCCCTCCAGCCTCCACTGTCCTCTCCCTGTCCTCTACCCTCCAGCCTCCGCTCTCTTCTCCCTGTCCTCTGCCCTCCAGCCTCCGCCCTCCAGCCTCCGCTCTCCTCTACCCTCCAGCCTCCCCTCTCCTCTCCCTGTCCTCTGCCTCCAGCCTCCGCTCTCCTCTACCTGTCCTCTGCCCTCCAGCCTCCGCTCTCCTCTCCCTGTCCTCTGCCCTCCAGCCTCCGCTCTCCTCTCCCTCTCCTCTGACCTCCAGCCTCCGCTCTCCTCTCCCTGTCCTCTGCCCTCCAGCCTCCGCTCTCCTCTCCCTGTCCTCTGCCCTACAGCTTCTGCTCTCCTCTCCCTGTCCTCTGCCCTACAGCTTCTGCTCTCCTCTCCCTGTCCTCTGCCCTACAGCTTCTGCTCTCCTCTCCCTGTCCTCTGCCCTACAGCTTCTTCTCTTCTCTCCCTGTCCTCTGCCCTCCAGCCTCCGCTCTCCTTTCCCTGTCCTCTGCCCTCCAGCCTCCGCTCTCCTCTGCCCTCCAGCCTCCGCTCTCCTCTCCCTCTTCTCTGCCCTCCAGCCTCCGCCCTCCAGCCTCCGCTCTCCTCGGCCCTCCAGCCTCCCCTCTCCTCTCCCTGTCCTCTGCCCTCCAGCCTCCGCTCTCCTCTCCCTCTCCTCTGCCCTCCGCTCTCCTCTCCCTGTCCTCTGCCCTCCAGCCTCCGCTCTCCTCTGCCCTCCAGCCTCCGCTCTCCTCTCCCTGTCCTCAGCCCTCCAGCCTCCGCTCTCCTCTCCCTGTCCTCTGCCCTCCAGCCTCCGCTCTCCTCTCCCTCTCCTCTGCCCTCCGCTCTCCTCTCCCTGTCCTCTGCCCTCCAGCCTCCGCTCTCCTCTCCCTGTCCTCTACCCTCCAGCCTCTGCTCTCCTCTCCCTGTCCTCTTCCCTCCAGCCTCCGCTCTCCACTCCGTGTCCTCTGCCCTCCAGCCTCCGCTCTCCTCTGCCCTCCAGCCTCCGCTCTCCTCTCCCTCTCCTCTGCCCTCCAGCCTCCGCTCTCCTCTCCCTGTCCTCTGCCCTCCAGCCTCCGCTCTCCTCTCCCTCTCCTCTGCCCTCCGCTCTCCTCTCCCTGTCCTCTGCCCTCCAGCCTCCGCTCTCCTCTCCCTGTCCTCTGCCCTCCAGCCTCTGCTCTCCTCTCACTGTCCTTTGCCCTCCAGCCTCCGCTCTCCTCTCCCTGTCCTCTGCCCTCCAGCCTCCGCTCTCCTCTCCATGTCCTTTGCCCTCCAGCCTCCGCTCTCCTCTCCCTGTCCTCTGCCCTCCAGCCTCCGCTCTCCTCTCCCTGTCCTCTGCCCTCCAGCCTCTGCTCTCCTCATATGTAATGTACAGTATGTGTATATATGTGTGTATGTAGGCACTTCCGTCACTTTGTCCGCACTTCCCTCAACTTTGTACACACACACACACTCCGCTATACTTACCACCGGCCCTGCGTCCGCTGCCTGGATCCTCAGTCGACATGTCGCCACCCCGAACTACTAGATCCAATATAGCATCCAATATGTCTCGCCAAAGTACCCCGACGACATATTGGATCCAGTCGTCCGGGGGCGGCGACATGTCGACTCAGGATCCAGGCGGCGGGGAAGACGCAGGGTCAGTGGTAAGTATAGCGGAGTGTGTCTATGTGTGTGTGTATGTTTGTGCTGACCACTCTGCCCACGGCACTGCGCTAACCACTCTGCCCACGGTGCTGCGCTGACCACTCTGCCCACGGCGCTGCGCTGACCACTCTGCCCACGGCGCTGCGCTGACCACTCTGCCCACGGCGCTGCGCTGACCACTCTGCCCACGGTGCTGCGCTGACCACTCTGCCCACGGCGCTGCGCTGAACACTCTGCCCACGTCGCTGCGCTGACCAATCTCACCGCACTCACTGCTAACCACTAAGCCACCGCACTCACTGCTAACCACTGAGCCACCGCACTCACTGCTAACCACTGAGCCCCACAGCACTCACTGATAACCACTGAGCCACCGCACTCACTGCTAACCACTGAGCCACAGCACTCACTGCTAACCACTGAGCCACCGCACTCACTGCTAACCACTGAGCCACCGCACTCACTGCTAAACCACTGAGCCACCGCACTCACTGCTAACCACTGAGCCACCGCGCAGTGCCAACCACTGAGCCACCGCGCAGTGCCAACCACTGAGCCACCGTGCAGTGCCAGCAACTGAGCCACCGCGCAGTGCCAACCACTGAGCCACCGCGCAGTGCCAACCACTGAGCCACCCCGCAGTGCCAACCACTGAGCCACCGCGCAGTGCCAACCACTGAGCCATCGCGCAGTGCCAACCACTGAGCCACCGTGCAGTGCCAACCTCTGAGCCACCGCGCAGTGCCAACCACTGAGCCCCCGCGTTGTGCCAACCACTGAGCCACCGCGCAGTGCCATCCACTGAGCCACCGCGCAGTGCCAACCACTGAGCCACCCCGCAGTGCCAACCACTGAGCCACCGCGCAGTGCCAACCACTGAGCCATCGCGCAGTGCCAACCACTGAGCCATCGCGCAGTGCCAACCACTGAGCCACCGCGCAGTGCCAACCTCTGAGCCACCGCGCAGTGCCAACCACTGAGCCCCCGCGTAGTGCCAACCACTGAGCCACCGCGCAGTCCCAACCACTCAGCCACCGCGCAGTGCTAACTACTGAGCCACCGTATACTGTGCTACCCACAGAGCCGTCTGTATACACACAATTCATTTCACCGCACTCCCGTATCTATTAGTAAATAAACTATATATGGATTCTAGACTACCCGATTCTTAAGAATCGGGCCGCCATCTAGTAATCTATAAAAGTTGAGAATGCGCAATAGGGTCTTATCTTTTTATCAATCAGTTAAAAATGGTCCAAATCAGAATTGCTCACCTGGTAAGGTTGTGTCACACACAACCAGCTTGATTGCTCAGAAATGCAGCTGCTGCTGGGACTGTACCTCCACAGGTCACTGCGGTAAACAATCAATCTTCCGGACAAAGTACCTTAGGTCCGCGCTGCTGCAGGATCGATGTAAATGACACCAGAGACACCGGGATGTCTGGTTAAAAGTGATGGATAGCTTTATTTTCCGACGCGTTTCGGAGCTGCTTGCCGGACTCCTTCCTCAGGGAACATCAAGAGTATACTGAGTACAATCTTATTTACCGTATATACTTGTGTATAAGCCGAGTTTTTCAGCCCAACAATTGGACTGAAAAGTCCCCCCCTCGGCTTATACACGGGTCAATACAGTAGGGGCTGAAAATAAGACAGGGGGGGCGCTGCGCAATATACACTACCTTGTCCGGTGCTGTCCCCGCTCCTCTCCTGGTCTGCGGTGCGGTTCCCGGTCCAGTTCCATGCTGATCGGTGCGGTGCCCGGCCGACTTCCTGCTTCCTTCTGTAATCTGCGCCCAGGTCAGGCCCTGCACCAATGAGAGCGCAGGACCTGTGCCGTCAATCACCGCCCAGACGCGGCCAGATGACGTTGGGGCCTCTGATTGGCACAACGTCATCAAGGCGCCGCGGCTTGATGACGTTGTGCCAATCAGAGGCCCCAACGTCATCTGGCCGCGTCTGGGTGGTGATTGACGGCACGGGTCCTGCGCTCTCATTGGTGCAGGGCCTGACCTGGGTGGAGATTACAGAAGGAAGCAGGAAGTCGGCCGGGCACCGCACCGATCAGCATGAAACTGGACCGGGTACCGCACCGCAGACCAGGAGAGGAGCGGGGACAGCACCGGGCGGGCGGAGGAGCGGGACATGACAGCGGGGACAGCACCGGACAAGGTAAGAAACGGTGCATATGTGTGTGTGTGTGTGTGTGTATGTGTGTGTATGTATGTATGTGTGTATGTATGTGTATGTATGTGTGTGCATGTGTGTGTGGATGGGGCTGGGGCTGCTGTATATACCACTGGGAGGCTGCTGAATATACCACTAGGAGGCTGCTGTATATACCACTGGGAGGCTGCTGTATATACCACTAGGAGGCTGCTGTATATACCACTGGGGAGGCTGCTGTATACTACCACTGGGGAGGCTGCTTTATACTACCACTGGGGAGGCCTATATACCACTGGGGGGGCCTGTATACCACACTGCTGGGGGCTGTATACCTGTGCTGGGGTCCACCCTCGGCTTATACACGAGTCAATAGGTTTTCCCAGGTTTTGGGGGCAAAAGTAGGGGGGTCGTCTTCTACACGAGTATATACGGTAAACAGAAAAAAGGCGCCAAACAGATGGTGCGGACATGATTGTTGTGACATCAGCAAACAGGGTGGATCTATACATTACGTCACATTGTATATCTCTTTAGTTGCAAAACATAATATTGGGTTAAAGTAATGTTCCACAAGGTGGAACCCATATATACACTTATTTGCTATGGATGATTAAAAAATAAAGTTATTATTTCTCAAAAATGACAATATAAAAAAATGGTTTAGTACCCGAAGCGGATTAGAACCTATAAAAATAAAACTAAAAGTCGTTCTGTCCTGGACTCTAAGATGCTCTATCTACTGTGCTAAATCAACTCACCTATATCCTAGTGCAATAATATATGATGCTCTTATACCTAGATAAATAAATGACCAGATATACAGTGAATAAGTTGGTATAAAAATAAAGAATGTGCTAAGGATGGTAATAATAAACTAATATAAAATGTTTGGTATATACTGTGATAGATTCAGAAAAAGAAAAAGAAAAGAAAATGTTGAAGTTAAATGGTTAAGAATGAATCAAGGATGAATTCTTTATATCTTTCTATAGGAATCATTGCCCTCAAGAACAGAGAAAAAGGACAAAGGAAAGTCAACAAAACATCACTACCCATGAAATAATAATTGTAAATAAATATATAGATGTCTAGTTTTATTCTAAAAAATCTCTTATTTTCTTAAAATTGATAATAATTTATTTATGATTAAATATTAAAATATTAAAATTGACCTATAGAAAGGATTATATATGTGTATAAATAAATTAATAGTGGGGTATGAATAAAAAGATGGTGGGGTATGAATAAAAATGCTTCATATATCTCATATCATCTGTGTATTCATTGGATTATTTTGTAAGTATGAATAAAATCATAATTTATTGGATCTAAATAAAATCATTATTTTATATCAAAGTATTTAAAAAAGAACTATATTTGTATCTGTATTTCATAGTAATATATCCTTCAAATGCGGGTGAAATTAATAATGAGTAAGGATATGGGTAAAGATGGAACAGAGCTGAATAGAACCAGTTTAACTATTCAGTAGTCTATAATCTGTATTTTGTCATTTGTACCGAGCCACCGGTCTGGGGATCAATATACTGGGGTAATTAGATGTTGTATGAGAAGGTTTTCTTTACAACGAAAGAACAAATGTCGGGAAATAGATAAGTGTGCCCAGGATAAAGATACGACAGCAAGCGCGTGCCTGAAATGAAACATTGTTTCACTTCAGCACGTGCCCTCGTTGTGCTAGATGAGGTGGCGTGTGTCGCTCATTAACCAGAAAGGAGGCACGCGTTCATAGTGCTGTGTACAATCACAGTCGTGTGTCAGCAATTAAGGTGCTTTTGCCCAGCAAATGTCATTGACAAGCTGAAGGGAAAGGTACATTGTTACCTACAAGAGAGATAATGATGTTTCAGGACTAAAATAGAGGAAATGTGTTTCTAGTAACCTGTTGTATAGACAAATGAATAAATAGATGAATCTATCACAGTATATACCAAACATTTTATATTCGTTTATTATTACTATCCTGAGCACATTCTTTATTTTTATACCAACTTATTCACTGCATATCTAGTCATTTATTTATCTAGGTATAACAGCATCATATATTATTGCACTAGGATATAGATGAGTTGATTTAGCACAGTAGATAGAGCATCTTAGAGTCCAGGACAGAACGCCTCTTAGTTTTATTTTTATAGGTTCTAATCCGCTTCGGGTACTAAACCATTTTTTTGTATTGTCATTTTTGAGAAATAATAACATTATTTTTTAATCATCCATAGCAAATAAGTGTATATATGGGTTCCACCTTGTGGAACATTACTTTTACCCAATATTATGTTTTGCAACTAAAGAGATATACAATGTGACGTAATGTATAGATCCACCCTGTTTGCTGATGTTACAACAATCATGTCCGCATCATCTGTTTGGCACCTTTTTTCTGTTCAAATAAGATTGTACTCAGTATACTCTTGATGTTCCCTGAGGAAGGAGCCCGGCAAGCAGCTCCGAAACACGTCGGAAAATAAAGCTTTCCATCACTTTTAACCAGACATCTCGGTGTCTCTGGTGTCATTTACATCGATCCTGCAGCAGCGCGGACCTAAGATACTTCGTCCGGAACACAAAAATTTATAGACTGGGTTGCCTTAAGGAGCGGAGTCCCAAAAGGCGTCAGTGGCCCAATAGGGGATAATGGCCCAAAAGAAGGCGGAATCCTGTAAAATGGTGGTCACCCAAAAGGGGGCAGAGCATCCCGAATCAAAAGGCTATACATCAAAATCTATAGCAAGGGACAAGTGTGTCTCCAGTCTGCAATATGGACTATCCACCCAGAGAGATTCCACATGTGTGTTCTGTGGAAGTCAATGTACAATCCGTGACTGGACTTGTAGACTCGGGGAGCCTGGTGACCCTAGTGTGAGCCATGCCAATGTCTACATAATGCCCAAAAGTAAGATCGAAGTCACCTGTATTCATGGGGACACTAAATACTATCCAGTTACCAGAGTGGTTATTGAGATGGCCAGGGACATTAAGAGCCATGATGTGCGTGTAATCCTGGACTTAGAGTCCTGGCCTATTATCACTGGACACACTAAGTTATTTTTGGACTTGTGGGAGGAAGGGTTTGTGTCTGGCTTCTCAGTAAGGAGCCAGAACAATCCTAAAGAGGCGCTGTCACACCAGGAGGATAAAGGGGTTGCTTGTGATACAGTTATGTGTAATAACGAGTTGGTACCTACTAAGTCGGATTGTCCAGAGTTAGAAGTGACCACAGAAAATGGTGGGTCTCCCCAACTTCGTGACATGATGAGTAAATGGAAAAAACACACTGTGACTGGTACTAAAGTGGAAGCTACAGAAGAGAAAAAATATGTGGCAACCTGTGCCAGGTCACCACGGATTCCCTTGGGACATGGAAGGATGGTACACAGCAAGCAGACACCACTAACACACAACACCTTTCACCCCAGACCTGTAGGGGGAGCTCCACTGGTTGCTTTAAGCCAGTTTCCCCTATAAATATGGGTCCTGGAGGGAGAAACACCAGAGTGTGCAGTCACTACAGAACTGTGAAGAGCTGAGTGAGCTGAACTGGTACTGGACCCTCAGAGTAGGGGTCAGAGGAAAAGGAGAGAGAAAAGAGTACAAGAAGGGGCAGAGGAGTCATACCGACTCACCCTAACAGAGTTCGGGTCACTGGGTCCGAGCTACAAGGACACAGTATAGACCTTGCAGAGAAACCAGCACTACAAATAGGGGGTTTAGCTCACCGGACACCTGAAGCACCACCAAATGAGAGCCTGGAGTCTAGGCCAAGACAGGAATCCCATAGAGTGCCCTCAATGCAGCAAATCCGGGTGTGAAGAATCACTTACTGATGTTGATGGGTACACTCGACCGGAGATGAGGTAAACACTTCAGGACTTCCACAGCAAGCAGGGTTGTAGGCTTCCTTGTGTCTGTTAGGGCCCCTTTACACGCGGCCACATTTCTTGGGTGGCTACAGGTAACTTACTGGTTGCAGTGAAATCATGGAGAGATTATTCCATTTGTACACAGCAACAAGATAGAACCTTGTCTCCATGATTTCACTGCAACCAGTAAGTTACCTGTAGCCACCCTAGAAATGTAGCCGCGTGTAAAGGTACCCTTAAGGTACCTTTACACGCCGCCACTGCAGGATGCATACAACCCGCTACAGGCTACAAATGTAGCTTGTCGCACCAATATCGCCCGTAGTAGCGGCGTCTGAAGACGGGACGACACAGCCGGCTACAGATACAGCTGTATCCGTGCACTGCCCATAAACAGATGGCTACATCGCCGATTGTAGCGAGCTGTATCGGCGTGTAAAGAAGGAACAGAAGGGTTGTTTCTACACCATGCTATGTAGCTGGGGCGTGACACAGGCTCCGGGATACCGCCCCCCTTCAGCGATCATTGGAGGAAGCTCCTGCGTTGCGATTGGTTGTCGCCGCACAGGGCGGCATATTTAAGGAGCTGACGAGTCACACTACACAATTGCTCGTGCGTCAAGTATTAATCTGCCTCCTGCGATGCCTGTCCAATCATGGTATTTTTGCTTTCTCCTATCAGCGTACGGACGTCTCGTAATCCACAATTGGAGCACGCCTATGTGCTGTCCCTGCTGCACCAGGTACGCCCATAGTAGCTGGTTGTAGCGGTGTGTAAATGAGCTACAGATGGCTACTTGAGACACCCGGCGATGTAGCTAGCTGTAGATGTAGCGTAGCATAGCGCACCTTGTGGCGGCGTGTAAAGAGGGTGCGTTTCCCGTTGGTAACCGTTTGGGCGTGCTCGTGCACGTGAAGTAGCCGTTGGTATCCATCCTGTTGTGGCGGCGTGTAAAGGTACCATTAGGGTACCTTTACACGCGGCTACATTTCTAGGGTGGCTACAGGTAACTTACTGGTTGCAGTGAAATCATGGAGAGATTATTCCATTTGTACACAGCAACAAGATAGAACCTTGTCTCCATGATTTCATTGCAACCAGTAAGTTACCTGTAGCCACCCTAGAAATGTAGCCGCGTGTAAAGGTACCCTAAAGGTACCAAAAGACTTTATGTGTGCGTGTCCCTCTTTCCAACTACACCACACCGACCGCGCTACCGTATTCCCCTCAACTCCATTAACTGCCCCGGGGACCCCGCTCGTCCTATAGGGAGCGGTTTCATCTAGCTGACGCACATCACCCCGGATGTCAAAGCAGCGCCGGTGCCATCACCGGACCCCTACAGGTGGCGTCATGACAGACATTTTATTATCTATTGCCATCTCCATCCCTTTTATCTGCATCCCCGGGCCCACGGCCTCAGGCACCGCTACCCGTGACTACCCCCAGAGACCTACGCCTGAGTGACCGAGTATCCCACGGGCCTGGGCCGGACAGATCCTGGCGTCAAGAACATAATTCCGTGCCCGGTGTAACCGGGTACTGTGTGCCATTTATTGACTGTGATTTGTGAACTGTAGATTTGAACCGCCATTGCTGCGTGGAGAGCGGGAAAAAAAGGGGCATTACAGTGCAAGGGCGCGAAGATAGGCCCCGCCCCACGCTCTGACGAGATCCGCCGGATGCAGCAGGAGGATCCGGAAACTCCTGTGGTGCTCCATTCCCCGTCCGCCGAGCCGACGACTTCCGTTGATTTGAAAGAGACTGGCCGCGATTAACTAGGGGGGAGCGAGGATGAGTAACCCGGACCCCAGTAACGCAGTAGCCCCACTGGTGACCCCGCCAGTTGCCACGCTGGGGCTCCAGAATGTACAGCCCCCAGTCGTCAACCCACCCGGCGGCATCATGCTGCCACTGCCGCCTGCACCGGTGACCCCCGATAATGCCGATATCTCTGCCATACGTCCCAAATGCAGCCTGGGTACCCAAGTACAACGGCAAGCCCGGCACCCTAGATGCGTTCCAGAGAAAGATATGCACCGTGCTGGACATGTACTCAATGACCGGTAAGCAGAGAGCGTCAGTAGTAATGGGACAGTTAACCGATGCAGCAGAGCTGGAAACCCAAAACTTGTCTGTGGAAGATCAGGAGTCTGTTGAACAAATCTTTATAAAACTAAAGAGAGTTTTTGAGCACCATACTGAATCTGAACTGAGACTGTTATTTTATCATTGCAAACAAGGAGCACAGGAAAGTGTCCTAGAATATTCCCTACGCTTACAAGAGGAGCTGAGACTCCTTAAACAGGCCGATACCGGTGGCGTTCGTGATGGAAATAAAACGTTGATTGAGCAATTTGTTATCGGCCTCAGATTACCTGATGATAGAAAACAAGCGCGCTCTTCAAAACCCTGATGCAGAGTTTGCTACGTTAAAAGACTTAACGGTTCGGGGACAGCAGCTCCCTGCAGTACCAGACTTAACCCCACAGCCACAATGGACTAAAACCCCTTTCCGTGCCGGAAGCACCTTCTTCATCCCCCGCAGCTCAATCCAGTGCGCAGGCTGTGACACCCGATCGATTTGACAGTTTGTGCTCCTAAGTGCGGCAGCTGACCAAAGAGGTGGCGAGGCTCCAAGGTGCAAGGCGACCCAAGATAGAAGCAAGGCCATCAGACAAGATCCAGCTCGCTGACAGCCCCGATGACGTTCCGTGGATGAAGAAGAGGACACCACCGCTGCGAGGGAGACCCAGGGATCGCTACAGCGCCGACGGACAGCCCATACAAGAAGGACACGTTTACCGTTCCTGTACTTTAAACGAGCAGCCCCTGGAGAGGAGGGCCAACCCCAGGAGTAGACAGTCCAGGCCCGACCAACTGGGAGCGCAAGTACATGGGAGATCGTCCGTACTAGTCCTTCATCATTGACGGCACCGCTACCACTGCATTGGTAGATACCGGATCCCAGGTGACTACCATCCCGAGTATCCTTTACAAACAGTTCTGGTCCAACATCAAACTGGAACCCCCAAACCCTGACTTGAACATTGAAGCAACCAATGGGATGCTTCTTACAATAGAGGGGCAGTGGGAAGCAACAGTAAAGGTGGGGAGGGTACAGCTAAAGAACCAGGGAATCATAGTGGTTCAGGACAAACTGCATGAGCGGGATCCACATGTGATATTGGGTACCGATGTAATGGTTAAATGCCTATATGAAGTGTTGTTTTTGCTCCAACAGAGTGCAGATACCGCTAAGCCAAGTGAAGGAAGAGCTCTTCAGAGTGAGATCGGAGCTCTGGTGTATCAACAGCAGGTAACAATGTCAAATGGTGAAATTGGCAGTGTACGTGTGACAGATCCAATTCCTATAATAGTGCCACCAAGAAGTGAAATGATGATCTGGTGTCGGGCAGCAGTAGGCCTCAGAGGGCAGGACTACCAAGCAGTAGTAGAGCCCATGATGTCTGACAGTAGTCCTACACTCCTGACAGCCAGGGGGTGGTTGATGTAAGAAAAGGAAGGGTCCCTGTACGTGTACTGAACTATGGTGATGATGAAGTAAAACTGCCAAGGTATTCCACTGTTGCAAAACTGTACCATGTAGATTACAACGCAATACCTGAAGCGAAGTCATTTTCTCAGACAGTGTCAGACGAACCCCATCACTCCAAAGGTCAGCTAGAGAAATGGTGTCAGGAGCTCAGCATAGGAACTGACAACACATCTTCTCACCAGAAAAATTGAGCATATCGGGTAGTTCGAGAGTATGAACAGGTGTTTAGCAAACATCCACTTGATTTTGGGAGAATTAAAGGGGTACAAACATCATATACCCACATGTGACCATGCACCCATCAAGGAGAGATACAGGCCTATACCACCAGCACACTAAGAAAAAGCAAAAGAGATGCTACAGGACATGAAGAACGCAGGGTCATTAGAGAGAGTTGTAGTCCCTGGGCAGCACCACTAGTCCTGGTTAAAAAGAAAGACGGTAGTATGAGGATATGCGTAGATTATAGGCAGATCAACAGGGTAACACACAAAGATGCATACCCGTTACCCCGCATAGGAGAGTCACTAGCTGCACTAAAGTCTGCCAATTACTTCTCAACCTTGGATCTTACCAGTGGGTACTGGCAGGTCTCCGTTGCAGAGGAAAATCGTGAGAAGACAGCCTTCACGACGCCAATGGGGCTATGCGAGTTCAACAGTATGCCATTCGGGTTATGAAGCACACCAGGAACATTCCAGAGGCTGATGGAGTGTAGCCTAGGCCACAGAAACTTCGAGACTGTACTGCTGTACCTGGATGATGTCACAGACCTATGAAGATCACCCTCAACATCTGAGTGAAGTGTTTGAGTCGTTGTCCAAGTATGGTATGAAGTTGAAACCGTCAAAATGTCACCTGTTGAAACCCAAAGTCCAGTACCTGGGACATGTGGTCAGTGCAGAAGGTGTAGCACCTGACCCGGACAAGGTTGCGGTCATCAAGAACTGGCCAGCGCCAACCACCTTCAAAGAGATACGTCAATTCTTAGGACTGGTCGGGTACTACAGAAGGTTTATCAAGGGCTACACGAAGATAGCAGCGCCCATGCAAGATCTCCTAGTGGGTTAATCCAAGAAAGGCAAGATCAGAGGCCCTCCTTTCCGGTGGGGGTCAGAACAAGAACAGTCTTTCCAGAAATTGAAAGATGCCTTAACAGGAGAAGAGATCCTGACCTACCCTGATTACAACCTGCTGTTCCTGTTATACACTGATGCAAGTAACGAAGGCTTAGGAGCAGTCTTAGCACAGAGACAGCAAGGCAAGGAGAAAGTGATAGCCTATGCCAGCAGAAAACTCCGTCCAACAGAGAGGAACCTGGAGAATTACAGCTCTTTCAAGTTGGAGTTCCTGGCCCTGGTCTGGGCAATCACAGAACGTTTTAAACACTACCTGGCGTCCTCCCCATTCACAGCTTTCACGGACAACAACCCTCTAACCCACTTAGAGACTGCAAAGCTGGGAGCCCTGGAGCAGCGTTGGATGGCAAGATTGTCAAACTATGACTTCACTGTTAAGTACCAAGCAGGTCACAAAAATGGCAACGCTGATGCCCTGTCCAGAATGCCCAATCTCCCAGAAGAAGGAGAAGACATAGATGAACTAGAAGAAATAGAATTGCCAGCTTTCCACTGTACAAGTACAGCCTCATGTCGTCAGGCAAGTCAAAGGCGTAAAGAGAGAACTGTGAACCCGTTACCCCACCATGACTGGAAGGAAACTCAAGCCAATGACCCAGATGTTAGCTTAGTCAAAGAGCTGATAACCCAAGAACACTCCAGTCTGAGTTCAGATGCTTCGCAAGATGCCAAACGCCTGTGGAAGGAGAAAGGAAAGTTATTCATCTACCAAGGAAAGTTATGCAGATGTTACCTGAACCCCAGAACTCATGAACTTATCTGGCAGATAGTAGTTCCAAAAACAGATGTCAAAATGATCCTAGAAGCCTACCACGATGATGCAGGACACTTTGGTTGGAAGAAACTAAAGATACTGTTAAAAGACCGTTTCTACTGGGTCGGCATGAGAGGTTCTATTGCGAGATGGTGCAAGAACTGTGGACCGTGTCACCTGAGGAGAAAAGACCAGCAAAGTCAGAAGGCTCCGTTACATCCAATCATTACCAAGAGACCTCTTGAAATAGTCGCTCTAGACCATGTGAAGCTAACACCGAGCAGAACAGGTTACACTTATGCACTGCACTCACAATGGTTGATCACTATTCAAGATTCCTTGTAGTAGTACCAGTCAAAGACTTAACCGCAGAAGTAGCAGCCAAGGCTTTCCAGAGTTGCTTTTGTCGACCGCACGGGTATCCAGATCAAGTATTAACAGACCAAGGACCAGCATTCGAGTCAGAACTATTCCACGCGTTCTTAGGATTGTATGGGTGTAAGAAGATAAGGACCACACCGTATCATCCACAAACAAATGGTCTGTGCGAGAAGATGAACAACATCGTCATCGACATGCTGAAGACTTTACCGCTCGATGTGAGAAATCAATGGCCAGCTACCTGACCTTGTGGATATCTATAATCACATCCCTGTCAGTTCAACCAGCTACGCACCAGCTTACTTAATGCGAGCAAGACCAGGAATACTACCAATTGACTTAGAGATGGGAACAGTAGAACCAACCCAAGATTCTCCAGATGAAAATTGGTTGTTTTGAAAAGAACTTAAACCAAAGCAGAAACAAGCAAGAACATAACTTCAACAAACACGCTTCGGCAGAACCCTTAATACCAGGCGAACTAGTTCTCAAGAGAAAAAGAAAAACCAACAAACTAGATGACCATTGGGAATCAGAACCATACACAGTAATGCCATCTAATTTTGACAATTCCAAGACTTGTGTAATCAGCAAAGATCAAGGAAGAACAACTGCAACTGTATCGAGAGATCACTTAAAGAGATGCCCTGATCAATTAAAACCCCAACAAACAGCTTACCCCTTATCAACAGTTGAAGAACCAAAAGAAGATGTAGTCCACACTGAAATTGGAGATTTACCAGCGGACTGGCCCCAATACAATGGAGCATTTATCATACCAGTCATTTCATTCTATCAACCAGTAGAAAATCAAATCCCAATTCAACCCGTTCAAGAAGAACCAGAACCAAGAAGACAAGAAGAACCCGTTCAATTGCAAGAAATGCAGCCTGTTATACCGGAACCTGAGATTCCTATAATCGGTGAACCTGCTAGTCTCACAGTAAGATCAAGAATTCGCAGACAGCTACCTCCATTACCACCTCAAAGAGAAGTCAGTACACATGCAACACTGATTCCACGCAGGTCATGTCGCAGTACACAAGGACAGGCCCCATCTAGATACGGAGAGTGGGTTTAAAATGTAAAGTACCACAGAACCCGTTAGCACAATGTAAATAAGTGACCCTAGTTCGCAAGTGTAAATACTAGTGTATAGAAGGGTGGAGGAACTGGGCACAGCCCCAAGCATATCAAGTTGGGAATAGAAAGTGCCAGGGGTAGAGAAAGTAGGTAAGACCCGGCCTCCTAAGCAGAGACACCCATAGGGCATTTGTGTAAACTTTAAAGTGTGTACCCGTAAATGTGTTTAAGCCATCAGAGACTTTACTGCTGGACTTTACCCTTTTCCCGTTTATTTGAACCCGGACTACGGTCACAGGACTAGTGTGACAAAATCTGCTTTTCCTTCCCTTTTTCCAGCCTGCGGCAGATGGACTAGTGCCATAAGGACTGCTTTTTCATATTTTTCCTATTTTTCCTTCTTTGTCAGTGCTTTTTGTATATTTTGAATTTGAGACTCTGTAAATACCGGTTATTAAATGTACATATATATTTGAAGTTGAAAACAGAAACTTTTGCTCAGTCCAGGAGAACTGAGGTTAACTAGGGGGGGATGTGGCACCCTGTGCCAGGTCACCACAGATTCCCTTGGGACATGGAAGGATGGTACACAGCAAGCAGACCCCACTAACACACAACACCTTTCACCCCAGACCTGTAGGGGGAGCTCCACTGGTTGCCTTAAGCCAGTTCCCCCTATAAATATGGGTCCTGGAGGGAGAAACACCAGAGTGTGCAGTCACTACAGAACTGTGAAGAGCTGAGTGAGCTGAACTGGTACTGGAGCCGTGCTAGGCCCAAACCAGAGACACCTGAGTAAGTGGTAGACCCTCAGAGTAGGGGTCAGAGGAAAAGGAGAGAGAAAAGAGTGCAAGAAGGGGCAGAGGAGTCATACCGGCTCACCCTAACAGAGTTCGGGTCACTGGGTCCGAGCTACAAGGACACAGTATAGACCTTGCAGAGAAACCAGCACTACAAATAGGGGGTTTAGCTCACCGGACACCCGAAGCACCACCAAATGAGAACCCGGAGTCTAGGCCAAGACAGGAATCCCATAGAGTGCCCTCAGTGCAGCAAATCTGAGTGTGAAGAGTCACACAGAAAGTGCAGTAACGGTTTGGTCGGGTTTCATGTCTGTCAGACTCCAGCAGAGTAACAGACACAAGGAAGCCTACAACCCTGCTTGCTGTGGAAGTCCTGAAGTATTTACCTCATCTCCGGTCGAGTGTACCCATCAACATCATAAAGGTACCAAAAGACTTTGTGTGCGTGTCCCTCTTTCTAACTACACCACACCGACCGCGCTACCCTATTCCCCTCAGCTCCATTAACTGCCCTGGGGACCCCCGCTCGTCATGTAGGGAGTGGTTTCATCTAGCTGCCGCACATCACCCCGGAGGCCAAAGCAGCGCCGGGGCCATCATCGGACCCCTACAGGTGGCGGCACGACAGACATTTTATTATCTATTGCCATCTCCATCCCTTTTATCTACATCCCCCGAGCCCACGGCCTCAAGGACCGCTACCCGTGACTACCCCAGAGACCTACGCCTGAGTGACCGAGTATCCCACGGGCCTGGGCCGGACAAATACCCGAGTGTTGACATGTTAGTCCAGAATACCAGAGACCGTGATCATGATTACAAGTGTGACTGTGACTCTAAAAAACAAAGGGAGTACAGTAAGGAAGGACCAAGCAAGAACAGCAAATCCTTCCATCGCTGAAAGAGCAAGCACCACATAGAAGCTTCCCAAGTGACCCTTGCTGATAATATAATATTGTGTGCTTCTGTTCCAAGTGGGTCTTCTTCCAGAAGTTGAGGAAACCAGAATGGAAGATGAAGTGTCGTTGCCAGTAGCAACCACCAGGGCTGAGGCAAATAATTAAATGATGCAGGTGACACTCTCAGCAGAGGACTTCATAGAAGAGTATGACACCATGACCGAGAATGTCGAAGACTCCAAAGACTCTGGTGGTGAAGAGTTGGAGGATGTGAAAACCTTTGAAGGTGACACTGCCGAGACCGAAGAGAGGGCTGAAGGTGACACTGCCGCGAACCAAAAGAGGGCTGAAGGTGACACTGTCAAGACCCACAAGAGAGCTGAAGTTGATCCTGTCAAGACCCACGAGAAGGCTGAAGCTGCCACTGGTGAGACCCAGGTGAAGACCGAGGGTACAGAAGTGGAAGAAGCCACAGAAGAAGTGAGGTCTGAAGTAGATACAAAGCTCAAAGACTGCTAGAAGAAATTTTCCAGGTAATAATAATAATAATTTTTATTTATATAGCATCAACATATTCCGCAGCACTTTACAATTCAGAGGGTATATGATACAATACTACGGTATATAATAATACTAGCTGTGAGCCCGATGCAAATGCATCGGGATTCTAGAACGTGGCAATATTATTTGCATTAATAGCATTATTATTACCATTAATAGCATAATTATTAGCATTAACAGCATTATTATTAGCATTAATAGCATTATTAACAGCAATAATAGTACTAATAATAGTATTGTTATTAGTATTAATAGCATTATTACCATAAATAGCATTAATAATAGCGTTAATAGCATTATTATGAGGAGTAATAGCATTATTAGCATTAATAAAATTATTAATAGCATTAATAGAATTAAAAATAGCATTAATAGCATTATTAATAGGATTAATAGCATGATTATTAGAATTAATAGCATTAATATTAGCATGAATAGCATTAATAGCATTATTAATAACATTAATACCATTATTAATAGCATTAATAGCCTAAATAATAGAATTAATAGCATAAATAATCGCATTAATAGCATGAGTATTAGCATAAAGAGCATTAATAGCAATATTATTAGCATTAATAGAATTTTGAATAGCATAAATAGCATGATTATTAGCCTTAATAGCATTATTAATAGCGTTAATATGATTATTATTAGCATAATTAGCATTAATATTAGCATTAATAGCATATTTATTAGCATTAATAGCATTATTATTAGCATTAATAGCATTAATAATACAATTAATAGCATTAATATTAGCATTAATAGCATTAATAGTATTATTAATAGCATGAATAACATTATTAATAGCATTAATAGCATTAATAGCATTATTAATAGCATTAATAGCATAAATAATAGAATTAATAGCATAACTAATCGCATTAATAGCATTACTATTAGCATAAAGAGCATTAATAGCAATATTATTAGCATTAATAGCATTTTGAATAGCATAAATAGCATGATTATTAGCCTTAATAGCATTATTAATAGCGTTAATATTATTATTATTAGCATTATTAGCATTAATATTAGCATTAATAGCATAATTATTAGCATTAATAGCAATATTATTAGCAGTAATAGCATTATTATTAGCATTAATAGCATTATTAAAAGCATTAATAGCATTAATAATACAATTAATAGCATTAATATTAGCATTAATAGCATTAATAGTATTATTATTAGCATGAATAACATTATTAATAGCATTAATAGCATTATTAATAGCATTAATAGCATAAATAATAGAATTAATAGCATAAATAATTGCATTAATAGCATTACTATTAGCATAAAGAGCATTAATAGCAATATTATTAGCATTAATAGCATTTTGAATAGCATAAACAGCATGATTATTAGCCTTAATAGCATTATTAATAGCGTTAATATGATTATTATTAGCATAATTAGCATTAATATTAGCATTAATAGCATAATTATTAGCATTAATAGCATTAATAATAGCATTACTAGCAATATTATTTGCATTAATAGCATTATTATTACCATTAATAGCATAATTATTAGCATTAATAGCATAATTATTAGCATTAATAGCATTAATAATAGCATTAATAGCAATATTATTTGCATTAATACCATTATTATTACCATTAATAACATAATTATTATCATTAATAGCATAATTATTAGCATTAATAGCATTAATAATAGCATTAATAGCAATATTATTTGCATTAATAGCATTATTATTACCATTAATAGCATAATTATTAGCATTAATAGCATAATTATTAGCATTAATAGCATTAATAATAGCATTAATAGCAATATTATTTGCATTAATAGCATTATTATTACCATTAATAGCATAATTATTAGCATTAATAGCATAAATATTAGCATTAATAGCATAATTATTAGCATTAATAGCATTAATAATAGCATTACTAGCAATATTATTTGCATTAATAGCATTATTATTACCATTAATAGCATAATTATTAGCATTAATAGCATTAATAATAGCATTAATAGCAATATTATTTGCATTAATAGCATTAATATTACCATTAATAGCATAATTATTAGCATTAATAGCATAACACAGGTCAACAAAAAAAAAAATTTTTTCTGGTGCCCAAAATATTTTAATGAATTTGGGGTATTTTTGGGGTGCTGATTCTGAATATGCTATCAGTTTTGCCAGATTGGCTCAAGTTTTTGAGATTTTTGGTATCTTATTTATAGCACTTGTTGGTAAATGCGACGCATCATCTCATTAATTTCTTTGGATTAGTACTTGAACTGAGCAGTTCTCAATATAGTTTTTGTGTTAATTAGTGTTCTAAAAGTTTGTTCATAGCTTGGTTTTTGGCACTAACTTTATGTTGTTGTCTGTTGTCCAGTGAAAAGCATGAACTCATCAAGAAGAAGTTGTCTTAGGGCGGCTTCACACTGCGGCAGTGTCCGGTCCGGGGCTGTCAGAAGTGACAGCCTGGACCGGAGTTTTCCTCCATAGAATCCTGTCGGGCAAAACGGAGCTGGATCGCGGCGGGTGGTAATTAGCTGCTATCCGGCTGCTGTGTCGCCGGATGAATCGTGCAGAAGTGGGGATTTTCTGCCGATTCCAAAACCGGTGCATGCAACGTTTTTGGAATCGGCAGAAAATCCCCACTTCTGCAGGATTCATCCGGCGACACAGCAGCCGGATAGCAGCTAATTACCACCCGCCGGGATCCAGCTCCGTTTTGCCCGACAGGATTCTATGGAGGAAAACTCCGGTCCAGGCTGTCACTTCTGACAGCCCCGGACCGGACACTGCCGAAGTGTGAAGGCAGCCTTAGGCTGGCTTCACACTGCGGTCAGGTCAGGTCCGGTCCGGTCCGTTTTTTTTTCCCCAAACCGGATTGTGCCGGATAAAACCGGGTGTCAGCAGCCGGATAACGCCGGCTATTTCCTCCGATCCGGCGTCCGGTTCCAATTTCCGATTCGGGCCGGTTGCATCCGGTTGTATCCGGTTCTTTGCAGGTCCGGTTGTTGTGCCACACCCCTTGGTTTGCTGCTTCCAGATAAATTGCCTGCAGCTCCCCTCTCTCATACCTTTGTGTGTGCAAAATGGCCATGTCATATGCCCAGTTTTGTGCATATCTTGATGCCTCATATGCTGAAGTGAGGGCCTTCTCGGCATTGTGTGATGCTGTAGACCGAGCAAGGAGACGGAGACGGAGACCGCGCCAGTACTGGGTACACCCCATAGTGTTTGGCCGTGTGAATCGAGGTGTGTTTGCTGAACTCTACCTGGAGCTGCGTGGACATCCGGACAAGTTCTTTGATTACTGTCGCATGTCCCTGGCCAGCTTTGATGAGCTGGTGTGTCGAGTCGGGCCTTACATCCAGCGTCAGGACACTGGCTTTAGACCAGCCATCACACCACAATAGCGCATTCTGGTGACCCTAAGGTATGTGTATTTTTCCTGCAGGCTGCCAATGTTTCATGGTGCTCCCTTTGTCAAACCAAATGTGTTTGTACACCTGTGTCTTACATGTGCTGTGATGTTAACTGTGTAAGGCTGCCTTCACACTTGCGTTTCTGTCTACATGCAGCGGCCATGCAGACGCATACGCAGTGCAACGCAGCACATATTTCTGTGTATGTAGTGGGGAATGTCCGCATGCGTTAACAGAAGTATGGTGGGTGCCCACACAATCATTTGTCTATGGTGGTGGCTGGGAGGAGGAGATCAGCGGCATTGATCTCATCCTCCAAACACAGCTGATCTGCGGCCACTGTCAGCATAGGAGAAACAACTGATCGGGCATTTGTTTAAATCTCCAGCGCTGACATCAAATACGGTGAGATAATGTTTGTTGTCTTTAAAATGCAGATTGGTGCTTCAAATCGTACGCCCCATCATCACCTATTTCTTGTCAGCCCTGAAGATTTCATCAGCTCTCAGGTAATCTGTTTCTCCATGCTGACATTGGCGGGAGATCTGCGGCAGCTCTGCATGACCTCCCTGTGGCCGATGGTCCGGAATGGCGTACACCAGGAGAGATTCCAATGACATCTGCTGGTTTCTCCTGTGCTGACATGCGGAGGACACTGTGGATCCCTTGTGGTCCTTTTTTTTTTTGGGATGTGGCGGACGCAAGGGTAGCAAACAAGTGCCCATCAACGGACAAACATTGCTGCATGGTGCGTTTGGATTGCGTTGTTATGGCGTAAAAATGACAGGCCTCTGGTTCTTAATGTGGCCATACTATGACATCTGCACCCACATGCGTTCCCATGTCAAAGATAGTAAGGCATGTGCACAAGTGTGTGTCAGCCTTGGTTGAGCTGCGCTCACAATGCAAGTGTCAAGTCCAGCTTCATGCTGCGGTCACATCAGGTCAGGTCAGGTCAAGTCAGGTTTGGTGTTGCAAAAGCATGCCACAAACTTTCTGGGAAAAAGTCAATTGGCAAGTTTGACACCTGTTCAAGCTTTTGGAGTCAATCATGTTTTTTGTAAGCACAAAACCTGACCTGACCAGACCTGATGTGACCGCAGTGTGAAAACAAAGTGTGCGTTTACATTGTGTTTTTGATTAAAGACGCCAGTTGGTAGCCAAACTTCGCATCTCCATCAGTTAACATATAACGGCAGCACTTGCACCACACGTGTGGCAAGGCCCATATATTAGGAATGTGGCTTGCAGAAAGTGTGTGTCAGGTTCTCCAAGTGTGCTTTTTGGATAAGCGCCAATTGTGTGTGGCAAAACTAACACACTCAGTGCTGTCACCATATACAGTGACTGGGTCTTGCTGCCAGTGTGCTGCAAGTGCAGCGGCTATGTGTAAAGGTCCTGTGTACACAATGAGTATGTTGGTATTTGGTAAGGATCCGTATTAGGACCCACAACCTGGAGTGTAGCAATCTGAGGCAATGCATCTTTGAAAGAACAATTACACTTCCCAATGCAATCCTCAACTCCTGGGGTTTGTGCCAAAAGCTGATATAGCCATAAAAGCCAAAGAATGCACATTTGCACATGGCCTTGCCGACGCAGATGTGGTGTTTACTCATCAACTGTGGATTGGTCACCACTACATGGCTGTTTGGCAAAGTGCGAGTTTGGGACACACAAAGTCCCTTGATGGACACATAACCTCAGCGTGGTTTGACACCATTCTAAAACTAAAGTGTCGGCCTACATTGCCAAATAGAACTTTACTGGAAGCAGCCCTTACATGCATCAATGTCTGCCCATACTCACACACCAAGGCGGTTTAAAATTTCCTTGCAATGTCATCTGTGCTGACCTCCCACACACCCACACGCACCATCCACTATCGGCTTTGTGTGATCAAGTTAACAATTGTTACCATGAAGGGCTGCTCATGCAGACAGGAAAAGGGAATGTTGATCAGGCTGGTGTGGAAGCTCCACACCCGCTATGTATGTAACGCAGTCTTGCGAAACTCACCATGCTGACCTTCACAACCAG
Source organism: Allobates femoralis (assembly GCA_033576535.1). Taxonomy (NCBI): domain Eukaryota; kingdom Metazoa; phylum Chordata; class Amphibia; order Anura; family Aromobatidae; genus Allobates; species Allobates femoralis. The sequence continues at coordinate 236,115,209 of JARQOC010000006.1, forward strand.
CCGGATCAACATCATGGGTGTTGTACAAGCTCCACACGGGGGAACTACTGTCACTATTTAGTTGCTGTGTACCATGGACCACACCTCCCATTGCGTGATGACATATGCAGTCTTTTTAGTTGTTCCGGTGACCTGTTGTCCCAGCTGGTCACGCAGCATGTGTTTGGGGTGGCCATTGGCTGATTGTTTGGCCCTAACACATACCTGTTGTTGCAGGGTTTTTTGGCCTTTGTCTTTTTTTGTGAGCAAGTCACACGCAATCTAATTGTCCAGACTTTATGGCAATGGCTCACAACCTTGTTTGTTGACACAATCAACATCAGGATGTGGTTTTTGGGGATGTTTTATTTGTTGCCCCTTATGGTGTTGTTCGAGGCACTTTTGCTCAGACCTGGTTGGGCAAAGGTGGCTCCACCACGTAGCCACACACCTTATGTATATCGTTGCGGTCAGTGCGAAGAACACAGTCATGTTTCTTTTTCACAAAATGTGTGGGTGGAAGCCTCATGTGCTTGTTATGTCACATGTCAAGATGCTCATGCTAATATGTGTCTCAAGTGGCTGCATCAATGTCTACCTAACAAGGTATGTCCATACATACTTGCTGGCCCAATGTATGTTGCTTTGTGCATCTTGGACTGCAGTCCTGTGTTGTTTGCCTACATTCTGCACCATCTTGTAAGGCCTTATGTTGCTGTAATGTATTGGGTGTTCTATGAATGACTGGCCATAAACTTAACTTGCATCGTTTCTTCTTCTTCCACAGATATCTTGCCACAGGGGAGCCCTTAACATCCCTACATTTCCAGTTCCGGTTGGGATTATCCACCATATCTGGGATTATTGTTGATACATGTTCGGCACTATGGGAGGAGCTACAGCCAGAGGTGATACCACACCCCACCACACAACAGTGGCTTGCCATTGCGGCCAATTTCTATAGGAACAGCCAGTTTCCAAATTGCCTGGGCGCCCTTGATGGCAAGCATGTCCGAATCATTAAGCCTGCCAGAAGGGGCTCAGAGTTTTATAATTACAAGAGATACCACTCAATTGTCCTCATGGCTATCGTGGATTCTGACTATAAATTTTGGCAGTTGACATCGGTGGCTTTGGACGCTCCAATGACTCCCAGCTGTTCCAAGACTCGGACATGGGCCGTCTGGTTTATGGCAACTGCTTCAATTTTCCCCCCCCAACACCACTACCAGGCACCCAGGATCCACCAATGCCCTATGTCCTTGTGGCTGATGAGGCATTTAAAATGTGTGGAAATTTAATTAAACCATATAGCAGGCGTGGCTTGACACCTGAGAAGATAATCTTCAACTATAGGCTGACACGTGCTCGGCGCTATGTGGAATGTGCTTTTGGTTTGATGGCAGGTAAATGGCGATTTCTCAACACTACCATCAATTTGTCAGTTGACACGATTGACCAGGTTGTGAAAGCCTGCGTAGTGTTGCATAACTTTGTTCTCATACGGGAAAGATCAGTTGTGGATCCTGGGACATTCCTGACACCTCATTGGCCAACTTTGAGGCCCCCTCTGTCCGTTCATCCACTGCAGTAGCTGCAATACGTGATAGGTTTGCACATTATTTCACCTCAGATGTTGGGAGGGTGCCGTGGCAGGATGAAATGCTGTAATTACATCCTGGCCCTAATTTTGCCTTGCAATGCCTTTTTCCTTTGCCCAGCCCACTATGCCTTTGTCTTTGTGCCTGTGTGGCTAACCCTGTTTTTCCCCTTGTTTTTGGTTACGGTGATTTGGTGTTGGCTCATTAAAAGCATTTTGTGTTACCCAGCATTCTTATGGACAATGTGTGTCAAATTTGTATGTTTGAAATCACACAACATCCGTGCACGGTGTATGACTAACACTAAGTACATCAAGAACACACACTCGGCCACCCTAAACCATTACAACAACAGCAAATGTGTCTTTCTGTATAACATTCTGCAGGTGTTTTGTGTCATTGATACACTCTGCCAAACAAAATATCATACGTTATGATCAATGAGCCCTTGTAAGGTTGGCCCTATATGGGCTCACACAATACATACTCCTCCTGGCTATTGGCCTCACCAAGTGTTTCATAAAAAGGTTACACTGGCTTGTGTTTGCAAGAACCCACAGCATAATATGAGAATGCCCCCACGCACCCATTGTTTGATCTAACAAATTCAGACAGGAAAGATTGTGGAGTTTGAGCCACATCAACCATACCACACACCTCCAAAATATACCCACATTCAACCACCCTGATGTGCCACTCGACCATGTTGCAAGGACAAACAAAAAAAGTCTGCTTGACAACAAACCCAAAAACATGTCCTAAAAAAAGAGTATCCAAAAAACATTGTGCCCACTAAGATCATTGTCCTGCAAACAAACCAAAAATGGATAGCTTAGTGTGGGCCAATGTTAACAACTAACATGTGTGTTGGCCTCGAAATGTGGCCATGGAAAGGCCATATGTGACCCTGTATAGTTTGTGTGACCATGCAAGGCACACATCATCATGTGGTGCTTGTCTCAGTATAATCCATTTCACATGTGTAAATCCATGCATGACGTTGCCATAATGGGTTTGTGTGTGGTATCTGATGTTTGGAGCATGGATGACCAATATTCTACCAGGTCACATCCTAACAACATTGAGGCCCACGAACAACACATGTACATACACATCATGGTTAAGAACTGTGGAGATCAAAGTTGAACCAAATATAATACCTTTTAATTGACTCACATGAGGCCCCCAAAACTACAATGGTTGATAGTTCCCTCTTGGAGTTACAAAAACAAAGTTGGCCGGATGAACCAAGCCAGTGGTTGAGGCACTGCTGGTAGTGGTGGCCTGAGTTGCCATAGCCACAGTCCCTGTGCAAACAGAGACAGTTGGTGGACCCTGCAGGGCCTGCTCCTGGGGACTGCAAACCACAATTTGTGGACTTAGGGGGGCCAATGTGTCCTGTAGAGAAGGCCTCCCACGTTCATGGGGCTGTTGGCCAGTGTACGGCCACATTTGGCCACTCTGATAAGTGGAAGACGTGGTTTGGGTGCAAGGACGATGCTGGGCGGGTTGTGTGGTCTCCCAACCCAACATATCTCGCCGAACCACCTGAGTAATTTCATATTGGGGCCGAAATTGTTCTGGCCATTGGCCAAATGTGTGGCGTTGTTGGATGCCTTGGCTCGGGATAACACATTGTGGCTGTGCTGCAGACTCCCCAATATGCTGCTGCTGTAGGCTCCACAGACCTTGTGGTGTGGGGCCATGTTGGCCGGTGGTTTGGATGGAGGACCGATTGTGTTGGTCACTCACATACCCAACAGGGGCTAGATGCTGGCCTGCATAAGGGGGCTGGCGTTGAGCATGGCGACCCATCATGTGTGTGTAGTCCCCAGCATCAGGGGCTGAGAGGCCGAATTGGTGTGTGGAACTTGCTGGGGGCAACCTGGACACATCAGTACCTTCCGGAGGGGGGCTGTGTGATGGATGTTGTGTTGCTCGTGACACATTTTGGGGCCGCATATTTTGGCCCATCTGTCTGGCCCGTCTCAACACCTCATGGATACCCTGGGTCATGTATGCCTGCTGATCGATGGTCATATTTTCCATCTCCCTGGCAACATGAGATAAAAATTGGTTGTTACACATGGGCACATGAGTACTCAGGTCCGTCAGGCCTCTGTTTACATTGGTGAACCCCTAGGTAATTTCGAGTTTCAAATTTCTCCAAATATCCTGATGGACCTGAGCCATGTGCACCACCGCAGGGTGAATGCTCGGATCAGATGGCCTGGGGCCCAGCCGAGGACGCCGAGCAGTAGGTGCCCTCGTGGTAGCTGAGTCCAAGGCGTCTGATGCGGGAAGAGATAACCCATCGTCTTCCGCAGGACTCCTGGGTTGCCATGAGGCGGATGGCTGATCAACATGCTCTCCCTCTGCGTGGCCTGTTGCTGTTGTGTCTCCTTCCTCAGATTGTTCCTGCGGGCCAGCTTCGGACACATTTTGGTGGGTGCGCTGAGGATTTGGCTGAGTACTTCCATGAGTTCTGTGGAATGAGAAAGTAAAAAGGCTTACTCACAATATTTATGGCTGGTTACACATGACATTATGGGCCATCTGGACGGAATTTCATCATCCATCTGGTTGTTTAACCATCACAAACACTGTGTTTAAGTGTGCGTCAATGTGGCAGCCACTCCAAACTTGTTTCTGTTTTCACTTTACAAGTTACAAGACATTACACAGTGTGGTAAGTGGTAGGGGGAACGCTTACAGATTTCCCACAAAAATCTTGGCACTTCCAAATTGAAGGTACGTGCTTACACGTGTGGAATCCTAGCAGCAACACAAAGAGTGCCACATAACTCTAGTGTCCTATTAACTAAGTTCTAAATCCCACTAACTTACCAAAAAGGCCCATTACTCTCCAGGTTGCTCCAGCTTCTTCTTTGCAAAAACTATAGGGGACTTGTTATGTGGCGAGTATGGCTAAATGAGTGTTGTAGCAACTGCAAGGGTTTAACATAAAAATCACAAGGGACAGCCATGAGCCCACGTTTGCCACCAAAAGCAGACAATGGCTGTAAGCTTCATGTGATGTAGTTGGTACATGACAAGCTGTGCCTTTGTAAGAACCATGAAACTCATGAGATGAAACTTACCGCCTTGCAGCCATGCATGGTCTTAGGAAATCCAAGGCCTGAGCATATTTGTATGCAGTTTTTCGGGCTCCCATGCCACTGCGCGCCTTAACCTGGTTTCTCCAATGTTTCCGATAACTATCGCGCAAGTTGCGCCATCTCCAGATGATATTCTCTCCTGAAAAACAACAAGGAACACACATTGAGTAAACCACATGCTGGGCACGGACACAGACCTTAAAACATCCATGTCAGCATAGGAAACATGTCTGTATTTATAGGAAGTTGTTTGGCAAATCCAAACACAATCCTTCACTTTCATGACAATATGCATTAAGGATCTGTGAGCCATGCAACTGCTGGAGCACGTGGCTGGAAGGCTGAAATGCCCTTTTGGAAAGGATGAGATTGATGGAGCTCCTGGAACACACAGGCTTCATATCAGCTAAGTGTTGGCATTTTTTAAAGTAGATGCTGAACACTGTATTGCATGTGTTGGTTTCTCATGCTTTTTGTTTGGCTAGCCCGGCCTTGGTGGGTCATTGTTCCCCAACCCACCAAGGAATGGTACATGAAAAATGGATGCTGGAGGCGAGTCTCACCCTCTGTGCGGCTGATGTTAGAGGCTGAGTCTGTCAAGACAGTGCTGGGACACTTTGTGCAAAGTGCTCCTACACAGGGGCCGGAAGCCAACCATTGGGAAGATAGAACGACTAGGTTGAGTTTCCCTCCAAAGTATAGGCACCCCTGCAATTCTGCCCAATCATTCTCTGTTGGGGACTGAAAAGGCTTGGTAACCACAAATGTAAGCAAATATTATGTACATTCCATGACATGTTTCCTCACAATTTGGGGCCTCAAGGACAATGACATTTCTTTGGCCTTCTTTCTTGTCAACATGCTCAATGTGAGCCACACAAGGACACAGGACAGAGGTGGCATCTTGTTTAGGCCATGTCAACTGGCTGCAAGTGTTTTTAGTATTTTAACAACCGTGTTCAGGGACCTTTTAACGCCCCAAACTTAGATTCACACATGCACACCTGGGTTTCCACTGTTTTAAACGGTACATGCTCCGGCAATTACATGGCACTACAATGTGCTCCCCAGAACTTATTAGGGGTAGCAGGAAGTTCCGAGGGGTGCCGCAGGTGACCTTCTGTGGAGCCCCTTACCTCATTTGACCTAAGCGAACACGTGTAAATCTGCCCGTACATCTTGTAACTACATAGGCATGAAAGAGTTGTGTATTACACGCCACTCATACGTTGAGTGCCCAATGCAATAACATCATGATTAGACAAACAGGGCGGTTTGGCTCGCTAATCGATGATGCTAGAGCCAATGTGTACTGTGATTGTTCAGATCGTTACATATGCCACCGTGTGCAGGACAGGCATTGTTTACACAGACGTCCCCACCAATGATAGCTGTTGGTGCGTGGGACACATGACGCTGAAGCACGCCCCTTGAAAATCTAACACCATAACTGGCCCGCCATTACACGCAGCAACCCTAGGATTGATAGCAGCCTGCTTTTCGGCACGGGTGAAAGACTGCTATCCAAAAAGGCCACACCGGTAGTAACTGATTTACACGGGGCCACTACTGGGGTTTTCAAAGCTGAAAGGGACAATAGTGTCCGTCACCTGGTGTTTAGTTAATTTCGTTAGCGTGGTGTAAAATGTCCCATTTGGTGACGCAGGTGCTTCCAAGGTGCTCTAAGTTACACACATTACATAAGCTTCCCGGACTTATGAAACCAAGGTCACCAGTTTGTGTAACACCCCATTTGTTTGGTTTTGGCAGATTCTAAAACCTTTTCCCTTCAGGGTGAATCATTTTGTGGGTTTTCTTTCGGGGCAACTTACATTAAGTAACGAAGACCCATGATTGAGTACGTGTAACCATTTCTCAGAAAAAACTAAGGATTATGTGGCTGATTTGTGGGTGTGCTCCCTAAATGAATCTTTTCCACCGAAGATGAAGCTGGGCTTTGGAGTCTGCGCTGACCTCAAGAATCTTACAGTCCCGTAAAGGGTTAATCAGGTTCTGGTTTATTTGCATACGCGTTTCGGGCCCTTAAATCGGCCACTTCATCAGGGCTACACAAAATAAATCTGCAATTGTATCTGGACATTTAATGTGAATGTGCCAAACCCTTTCCACATTAAGTAGGGTAGCATGGTGGATGAAGTGTGGAAGCAACCAGAAGGAGTCTGGTGTACAAACGATTGAGGTCAGGCAAAAAGCCACTGCCAAGTGCTTGGCTTTATGACTAACATCAGCAACAGATCACTCACTGAGAACACACCTAATGTGTCATAACGTGCCTACATGGCCACCCCATATCTGCTAAATCCCAATCTTTTGGTCCCTTCTAGGTCAACGGTATGAAGTCTGCCAACAACTACATGTTTGGGGAACACTATGTTAAACAGCGGTAGACAAAACAAAGCTAACTTACGTTGCCGATGTTGCCCAGCTTCATTAAGTCGGTGCCAGCCCTCCAGAAGACCAGCACACACCTCATCCCACAGCCGCCGTGTATGTAATGTATTGGCATGGAGGTGGTGGCGTTGGTCCCATAAGGGACACCGTTCTTCCACCATGTGGATTAGCAGATCGATGTCAAAGATCTCATCTCTCACAGGCTGGGCACGTCTTTTGGAAGCCTGTGTGTAGGTAAAGGGCACTATTAATGTACGGCAAACAAACGTACATGTTCCAAAACAAAAAAAAAAAACATAACACCAAAATGTCCCAAACGCAACAAAGTAAAATTCCAAAAAAGAGTTGCTCGGCCAACACTACACCAAGGTCACACAAATGTAGATTTGCGGGAAGCCTTGCTTAACTACACAAACCACAGCTGGTCATTTTGCAAAAGCCCAGATGACAGCAGACGATGGACAATAACATCTTTTGCACACATGGTTTCCAAAACACAAATACAAAACATGACCAATCCTGACAAACGTCCGGCCATAAGTCCCATGATCATTAATGGCCAACACCGACAATGTGTCATCCTCTGTGTGCTTAGTGTCATAGTGTATTGGCCGCAGGTTCCATGTGTGTGAAATCATGTTTTGTCTGCTGAAATAACATGTGTGTGTCAGTTTGGTGCGTCACATGCTTCCTTGTTTCACAAATTCGTCCAAAAATACTTACACGACTCTGACCACCTCGAAATTGGACACGGCGACCATGTGATGGTCCAGCAGCAGCACCTTGGGATGCATCTGACCCCTGTTAGGAAGCAAAAAGCAATTTTCATCTATCAGATACACTACAGCATGTGTTGGCCAAACCACACTTTCATGACACAACAATCCCCACTTACATGTTCACGGGCATCAGCAGGCTCCTCCCCAAGGCCTTCAACATTGGAGTCGGAATCTGACCCCGACTAGGAAAGGCAAATGTCCGAAAAAGGGTTACACACATACACACAGGGTAAATGGAACAAACAATCCTATAACTACCTATGAATTTGGAGAAGGCAACATTCACCTGTTTAGTGGGCACCCAATCCTCATCAGCCATCGTGTCCGGAAGATCACACACCTTTAGGAAATAAAAAACAACATTACCAAGCATGGCAGACATGAGGTGGGCAGACATTGGCGGCTGCTTATACATGTCCATATGCCGCCATGCTGACCTGCCGAGCTGTGCATGCTGCAGCCAGGGCATGCCCATGGGCATGCATGGTGCTCTGACGAGCTGTGCATGCTGCAGCCAGGGCATGCCCATGGACATACATGCAGACATAGCAGTGCATGCTGCAGGCAGGGCATGCCCATGGGCATGCATGGTGCCCTGCAGAGCGGTGCATGCTGCAGCCAGGGCCTGGACATGGGCATGCATGCTGCCCTGCAGAGCGGGGCATGCTGCAGGCAGGGCATGCCCATGGGCATGCATGGTGCCCTGCAGAGCGGTGCATGCTGCAGGCAGGGCCTGGACATGGGCATGCATGCTGCCCTGCAGAGCGGGGCATGCTGCAGGCAGGGCATGCCCATGGGCATGCATGGTGCCCTGCAGAGCGGGGCATGCTGCAGGCAGGGCATGCCCATGGGCATGCATGGTGCCCTGCAGAGCGGTGCATGCTGCATCCAGGGCCTGGACATGGGCATGCATGCTGCCCTGCAGAGCGGGGCATGCTGCAGGCAGGGCATGCCCATGGGCATGCATGGTGCCCTGCAGAGCGGTGCATGCTGCAGCCAGGGCCTGGACATGGGCATGCATGCTGCCCTGCAGAGCGGGGCATGCTGCAGCCAGGGCATGGCCATGGCCATACATGCAACCCTGGCAGCACATGACATAGAATGTTGTGGCCCCCGCAGCCTCTGCCCATTAGCCATGATTCCATGAGCACTTACCTGAAGTACAGACACTGTGTAGCTGTTTCTTCAGAGTGACTGTGTCTCAAAAATGGCGCCTGGAGAGGTTGTGGGAGGTATTATGAATCTTCATCCGCACAGCCGCAGTGTTGTCCTGAAATCCGGCAGCCGGTCCGGAGGCTCAAATGTGTCCGGCGGGATCCGGCACCCATAGACCACAATGTTATTTGCGCCGGACTGCGCCGGATATGACACAATCCGGCGCAATCCGGTTTGCGCAGAACTCGGACCCGGACACCAAAAAATCATGCTTGCTCCGTTTTTGTGTCCGGGACCTAAATCAGTCACTGCCGGATTAAAATATAAACGGATGGCATTGAAATGTCATCCGATTCAATCCGGCAACACTGACTCTAATGGCCCGAATATCGTGTCCGGTGCAGGCCGGACAAAACCGGACAGCGCCGGACAGGACCGGACAACAATACTGCGTCGACAACCGGACGCATACGGATACAACCGGACAACAAAAAAAACGGATGGCATTAAAATGTCATCCGACACAATCCGGCACCATAGAGGCCAATGGACCAAAAAAACGGTCCGACACGATCCGGTTTAAACAGGACCGGACCGGACCTGACCTGACCGCAGTGTGAAGCCAGCCTTAACGATCCAGACTCATTCTGTTACATTTGTGGTGAATATACACTGACAAAACATAGAAGAAACATAACAGACTTCGTTAAAAAAGTAGCAAAAAACGTCTTTTTTTGTTACACATTTTACGAAAAATCTCAAAAACTTGAGCCAATCTGGCAAAACTGATGACATATTCAGAATCAGCACCCCAAAGTTACCCTAAATTCAATGAAATATCTTTGGCACCAAAAATGCTGTTGACCAGTGTAATTATTAGCATTAATAGCATTAATAATAGCATTAATAGCAATATTATTTGCATTAATAGCATATTATTACCATTAATAGCATAATTATTGCATTAATAGCATATTATTAGCATATAATATAATAATAGCATTAATAGCAATTATTTGCATTAATAGCATTATTATTACCATTAAATAGCATAATTATTAGCATTAATAGCATAATTTAGCATTAATAGCATAATATTAGCATTAATAGCATTAATAATAGAATACATATTATTTGCATTAATAGCATTATTCATTATCATTAATAAGCATAATTATTAGCATTAATAGCATAAATTTTATTATGCATTAATGCATAATAGCATAATTATTAGCATTAATAGCATTAATAATAAATAGCAATATTATTTGCATTAATAGCATTATTATTAGCATTAATAGCATAAATATTAGCATTAATAGCATAAATATTAGCATTAATAGCATAATATTAGCATTAATAGCATTAATAATAGCATTAATAGCATAATTATTAGCATTAATAGCATTAATAAAAGCATTAATAGCAATATTATTTGCATTAATAGCATTATTATTACCATTAATAGCATAAATATTAGCATTAATAGCATAATTATTAGCATTAATAGCATTAATAATAGCATTAATAGCATATATTATTTGCATTAATAGCATTATTTATTACCATTAATAGCATTAATAATTGCATTAATAGCAATATTATTTGCATTAATAGCATTATTATTACCATTAATAGCATAATTATTACCATTAATAGCATAATTATTAGCATTAATAGCATTAATAATAGCATTAATAGCAAACATTATTTGCATTAATAGCATTATTATTACCATTAATAGCATAATTATTAGCATTAATAGCATAATTATTAGCATTAATAGCATTAATAATAGCATTTAATAGCATATATTATTTGCATTAATAGCATTATTATTACCATTAAAAGCATAATTATTAGCATTAATAGCATAAATATTAGCATTAATAGCATAATTATTAGCATTAATAGCATTAATAATAGAATAGCAATATTATTTGCATTAATAGCATTATTATTAGCATTAATAGCATAATTATTAGCATTAATAGCATAAATATTAGCATTAATAGCATAATTATTAGCATTAATAGCATTAATAATAGCATTAATAGCATAATTATTAGCATTAATAGCATTAATAAAAGCATTAATAGCAATATTATTTGCATTAATAGCATTATTATTACCATTAATAGCATAAATATTAGCATTAATAGCATAATTATTAGCATTAATAGCATTAATAATAGCATTAATAGCAATATTATTTGCATTAATAGCATTATTATTACCATTAATAGCATTAATAATTGCATTAATAGCAATATTATTTGCATTAATAGCATTATTATTACCATTAATAGCATAATTATTACCATTAATAGCATAATTATTAGCATTAATAGCATTAATAATAGCATTAATAGCATAATTATTAGCATTAATAGCATTAATAAAAGCATTAATAGCAATATTATTTGCATTAATAGCATTATTATTACTACCATTAATAGCATAAATATTAGCATTAATAGCATAATTATTAGCATTAATAGCATTAATAATAGCATTAATAGCAATATTATTTGCATTAATAGCATTATTATTACCATTAATAGCATTAATAATTGCATTAATAGCAATATTATTTGCATTAATAGCATTATTATTACCATTAATAGCATAATTATTACCATTAATAGCATAATTATTAGCATTAATAGCATTAATAATAGCATTAATAGCAACATTATTTGCATTAATAGCATTATTATTACCATTAATAGCATAATTATTAGCATTAATAGCATTATTATTAGCAGTAATAGCATTATTATTAGCATAATATTTTTTTTTTTATTATTATTTTTTATTTTATTATTTATTATTTATTATTTTTTTTTGTTATTATTTTAATTATTATTACATTTATTTATTACTAGCTGTGAGCCCGATGCAAATGCATCGGGATTCTAGAATGTGCATTAATTTGATTATAGTAGTTATAGCTGGTGTGAGGACTTTTCGGGGGGGGTGTGAATAGTTTTTGGGGAGTCCCATACTTTTTTTGGGGGGTCCCATACTTTTTTGGGGGGGGTCAGATACTTTTTTGGGGGTGGTCACATACTTTTTTGGGGGGGTCACATACTTTTTTTGGGGGGTCACATACTTTTTTTGGGGGGGTCATATACTTTTTTTGGGGGGGTCACATACTTTTTTTGGGGGGTCACATACTTTTTTTGGGGGGTCAGATACTTTTTTGGGGGGGGTCACATACTTTTTTTGGGGGGTCACATACTTTTTTTGGGGGGTCACATACTTTTTTTGGGGGGTCACATACTTTTTTGGGGGGGTCACATACTTTTTTGGGGGTCACATACTTTTTTTGGGGGGGTCACATACTTTTTTGGGGGGGTCACATACTTTTTTGGGGGGTCACATACTTTTTTGGGGGGGTCAGATACTTTTTTGGGGGGGTCACATACTTTTTTGTTTTGTCACATACTTTTTTGGGGGGGGTCACATACTTTTTTGGGGGGTCCATACTTTTTTTGGGGGGTCCAATACTTTTTTTGGGGGGTCCAATACTTTTTTTGGGGGTCACATAGTTTTTTGGGGGTCACATACTTTTTTGGGGGGTCACATACTTTTTTTGGGGGGTCAATACTTTTTTTGGGGGGTTCACATACTTTTTTGGGGGGTCACATACTTTTTTTGTGGGGGTCACATACTTTTTTGGGGGGTCACATACTTTTTTTGGGGGGTCACATACTTTTTTGGGGGGGTCACATACTTTTTTTGGGGGGTCACATACTTTTTTTGGGGGGTCACATACTTTTTTGGGGGGGTCACATACTTTTTTGGGGGGTCACATACTTTTTTGGGGGTCACATACTTTTTTGGGGGGTCACATACTTTTTTGGGGGGTCACATACTTTTTTTGGGGGGTCAATTTTTGTTTGTCACATACTTTTTTTGGGGGGTCACATACTTTTTTGGGGGGTCACATACTTTTTTGGGGGGTCCAATACTTTTTTTGGGGGGTCAATACTTTTTTTGGAGGTCACATAGTTTTTTGGGGGGTCACATACTTTTTTGGGGGGTCACATACTTTTTTTGGGGGTCACATACTTTTTTTGGGGGGGTCACATACTTTTTTTGGGGGGGTCACATACTTTTTTGGGGGTCAATACTTTTTTGGGGGGTCACATACTTTTTGGGGGGTCAATACTTTTTGGGGTGGGTCCATATTGGGTCCATACTTTTTGGGGGTCAATACTTTTTTGGGGCTTCAATACTTTTTTGGATTTACATAATTTGTTTGCTTTTGCAATTAATGGGGCATATATTATTAGCTTAATACTTATTTTAGCGTAGTCAATACTTATTTTTTGTCTTATTTTTTTTAATTGTCATATTTTTTGATCATATTTTTTTACATTATTTTTTTGTAATACTTTTTTTGGGTTAATTATTTTTTTGGTAAATATTATTATTTATTTAAGTGACTTTTTTTGGGTCGTCTAATTAGGGTGGGTGTATACTTTTGTCAATATTTTTATTATATTATTGGTAATGTCTATCTTATTTTTATTATTTTATTTTATTAATTATTTTAATTATTTTAAATATTATTATTATTAATTTATTACTTATTATTAGTGAGACACAGTCTATTTTCGCATAAAGTAGTCTTGCTGATTACATAATATTTTATTTTTTTTATTATTATTTTTTATTTAATTTTTAATATTTTTTATTTTTTTTTTTATTATTTTTTTATAATTTTTTAATTATTTTTATATTTTATTTAAATTTATTATTTATTTTAAGTGAGACACAGTTCTCCTTCTGGTCCGCTAAAAGGGCTGGGCTGATTAGCATATATTTATTTTTTTTATTATTATTTTTATTTAATTTTTTATTATTTTTTTATTATTATTTTTTATTATTTTTTAATTCTTTTTAAATTATTTTATTTATTATTTAATTTATTATTTATTTTAAGTGAGACACAGTTCTCATTGTGGTCCGCCAAAAGGGCTGAGCTGATTAGCATATATTTATTTTTTTATTATTATTTTTATTTAATTTTTTATTATTTTTTTATTATTATTTTTTATTATTTTTTAATTCTTTTTAAATTATTTTATTTATTATTTAATTTATTATTTATTTTAAGTGAGACACAGTTCTCATTGTGGTCCGCCAAAAGGGCTGAGCTGATTAGCATATATTTATTTTTTTATTATTATTTTTATTTAATTTTTTATTATTTTTTTATTATTATTTTTTATTATTTTTTAATTCTTTTTAAATTATTTTATTTATTATTTAATTTATTATTTATTTTAAGTGAGACACAGTTCTCATTGTGGTCCGCCAAAAGGGCTGAGCTGATTAGCATATATTTTATTTTTTTTATTATTATTTTAATTTAATTTTTTATTATTTTTTTATTATTATTTTTTATTATTTTTTAATTCTTTTTAAATTATTTTATTTATTATTTAATTTATTATTTATTTTAAGTGAGACACAGTTCTCATTGTGGTCCGGCAAAAGGGCTGAGCTGATTAGCATATATTTATTTTTTTTATTATTATTTTTATTTAATTTTTTATTATTTTTTTATTATTATTTTTTATTATTTTTTAATTCTTTTTAAATTATTTTATTTATTATTTATTTTATTATTTATTTTAAGTGAGACAGAGTTCTCATTGTGGTCCGCCAAAATGGCTGAGCTGATTAGCATATATTTTATTTTTTTATTATTATTTTTATTTAATTTTTTATTATTTTTTTTTATTATTTTTTATTATTTTTTTAATTCTTTGTAAATTATTTTATTTATTATTTAATTTATTATTTATGTTAAGTGAGACAGTTCTCATTCAGGTCCGCTATTTTTCCCATTGACATACATTAGCGGTGTGTCGGCGATTTTATGGCCGGCCACCTGGTTCTATTTGTCGGCCGTAAAATCGCGGACACACCGCTAATACATGTCTATGGGCAGTGAGCCCGATTTCGGATTGGCCGCCGACCAATCAGAATTCGAGCTCAATGAGGGGCTCTTCTGATTGGCTGAGGGCAGTACACAGCGACCAATCAGAAGAGCCGCTCATATCTCATTGAGATACAATGGCGGATTTGTCGTCCATTGTACCTGAATGAGAAGAGAAGAGGACGTCGGAGCTGGAAGAAGACAGAAGATCCCCGGGGCCGGACGAAGAGGACGCCTGGCCGGACGAAGAGGACGCCTGGCCGGACGGACGATCAGATGACTAAGAAGACATGTAAGTATGTGCGGACATGGGGGGGGCTGTGTGGACATTAGTGGGGGTCGGCTGTGCGGACATGGGGGGTTTTTCGGACATTGATGGGGGCGGGCTGTGCGGGCATGGGGGTGGGCTGTGCGGGCATGGGGGTCGGCTGTGCGGGCATGGGGGTGGGCTGTGCGGACATGGGGGTGGGCTGTGCGGACATGGGGGTGGGCTGTGCGGGCATGGGGGTCGGCTGTGCGGGCATGGGGGTCGGCTGTGCGGGCATGGGGGTCGGCTGTGCGGACAGGGGGGTGGGCTGTGCGGACATTGATGTGGGCGGGCTGTGCGGACATGGGGGTGGGCTGTGCGGACATGGGGGTGGGCTGTGCGGGCATGGGGGTCGGCTGTGCGGACATGGGGGTGGGCTGTGTGGACATTGATGGGGGCGGGCTGTGCAGACATGGGGGTGGGCTGTGCGGGCATGGGGGTCGGCTGTGCGGGCATGGGGGTCGGCTGTGCGGGCATGGGGGTCGGCTGTGCGGGCATGGGGTCGGCTGTGCGGGCATGGGGGTCGGCTGTGCGGACAGGGGGGTGGGCTGTGCGGACATTGATGTGGGCGGGCTGTGCGGACATTGCTGGGGGTGGGCTGTGCGGACATGGGGGTCGGCTGTGCGGACATGGGGGTCGGCTGTGGGGACATTGATGGGGGCGGGCTGTGCGGACATGGGGGGGGGGGTGGCGAATTGTGTGTAGCGGGGAGCGGAGGCGGCAATGCCGCCTCGGCTCCATGGTCCCCGGGGAGCGAATTGCGGCTCAGGCAGCGACTCGCAATGGCCTCGCGGCCATTGCTCGCGCTACCTGAGCGGTAAATCGCTAAGGTTGTAGCCGGGGCTGTGGATGGATTTTGGGCCAGCGGCTCGCAATGGCCGCTTCGCGGCCATTGCTCGCCCTGGGCCAGCGACTCGCAATGGCCTCGCGGCCATTGCTCGCGCAGCATTGGGCGCTTCGCGCCCAATGTTAAATTCGTATCCACATGACCACGCCGGAAGTAGCGCGCGGAGGGGCGCTTTTCCGATTCGCGATTATATAATAGATTTGTTATTTTAAGTGAGCAGACACAGTTCTCCTTCAGGTCCGCTCAAAGGGCTCATAGAGTTACATAGCGGATGATGCTGGACGCTGATTGGTCGCTTCTTCCCATAGAGAAACATGGCCATGTTTCTCTATGGGAAGACGCGACCAATCAGCGTCCAGGATTATCCGCCATGTATCTCTATGAGGGGTTGGAGCAGACCTGAATGGAAACTGTCTTTACAAACAGTCTCCATTCAGGTCCGCTCCAAGCCCTCATTGAGTTACATGGCGGATAATCGTGGACGCTGATTGGTCGCGTCTTCCCATAGAGAAACATAGCCATGTTTCTCTATGGGAAAAAACGACCAATCAGCGTCCAGGATTATCCGCTATGTAATCCGGAGCTCGGTGGAAGAAGAGAGAAGAGCGCCGGATGGAAGAGTCGTTAGCCGGGCTGAAGGAGCAGGATGCCTGGGCCGGAGGGAGGAGTGGACGTGGAAGCAGATGTCATGAAGACAGGTAAGTGATCTACGGTGTCAGGGAGGGGGGGGTGTGCGGACATATGGAGGGGGGGGGGGTGTGCGGACATATGGAGGGGGGGGGGTGCGGACATATGGAGGGGGGGGGTGTGCGGACATATGGAGGGGGGGGGTGCGGACATATGGAGGGGGGGTGTGCGGACCTATGGAGGGGGGTGTGCGGGCATATGGAGGAGGGGGTGTGCGGGCATATGGAGGAGGGGGTGTGCGGGCATATGGAGGAGGGGGTGTGCGGACATATGGAGGAGGGGGTGTGCGGGTGTGCGGACATATGGAGGAGGGGGTGTGCGGACATATGGAGGAGGGGGTGTGCGGACATATGGAGGAGGGGGTGTGCGGGCATTGCGAGGAGGAGGGGTGTGTGCGGGCATATGGAGGAGGGGGTGTGCGGGCATATGGAGGAGGGGGTGTGCGGACATATGGAGGAGGGGGTGTGCGGGCATGTGGAGGAGGGGGTGTGCGGACATATGGAGGAGGGGTGTGCGGGGTGTGCGGATATATGGAGGAGGGGTGTGCGGACATATGGAGGAGGGGGTGTGCAGGCATATGGAGGAGGGGGTGTGCGGGCATATGGAGGAGGGGCATTGCGAGGAGGAGGGGTGTGTGCGGACATATGGAGGAGGGGGTGTGCGAGCATATGGAGAAGGGGGTGTGCGGGCATATGGAGGAGGGGGTGTGCGGGCATATGGAGGAGGGGGTGTGCGGACATATGGAGGAGGGGTGTGCGGGCATATGGAGGAGGGGGTGTGCGGACATATGGAGGAGGGGGTGTGCGGACATATGAGGAGGGGGTGTGCGGGTGTGCGGACATATGGAGGGGGGGGTGTGCGGACATATGGAGGAGGGGGTGTGCGGACATATGGAGGAGGGGTGTGCGGACATAATGGAGGAGGGGGTGTGCGGACATATGGAGGAGGGGGTGTGCGGGCATATGGAGGAGGGGTGTGCGGGCATATGGAGGAGGGGTGTGCGGACATATGGAGGAGGGGGTGTGCGGGCATATGGAGGAGGGGGTGTGCGGCCATATGGAGGAGGGGGTGTGCAGGGTGTGCGGACATATGGAGGAGGGGGTTGCGGGCATATGGAGGAGGGGGTGTGCGGGCATATGGAGGAGGGGGTGTGCGGGCATATGGAAGAGGGGGTGTGCGGACATATGGAAGAGGGGGTGTGCGGACATATGGAGGAGGGGGTGTGCGGGGTGTGCGGACATATGGAGGGAGGGGTGTGCGGGCATATGGAGGAGGGGGTGTGCGGACATATGGAGGAGGGGGTGTGCGGACATATGGAGGAGGGGGTGTGCGGACATATGGAGGAGGGGGTGTGCGGACATATGGAGGAGGGGGTTTGCGGGCATATGGAAGAGGGGGTGTGCGGGCATATGGAGGAGGGGGTGTGCGGACATATGGAGGAGGGGGTGTGCGGGCATATGGAGGAGGGGTGGAGGAGGGGGTGTGCGGGCATATGGAGGAGGGGGTGTGCGGACATATGGAGGAGGGGGTGTGCGGGCATATGGAGGAGGGGGTGTGCGGGCATATGGAGGAGGGGGTGTGCGGGCATATGGAGGAGGGGTGTGGCGGACATATGGAGGAGGGGGTGTGCGGACATATGGAGGAGGGGGTGTGCGGGCATATGGAGGAGGGGGTGTGCGGACATATGGAGGAGGGGGTGTGCGGGCATATGGAGGAGGGGGTGTGCGGACATATGGAGGAGGGGGTGTGCGGACATATGGAGGAGGGGGTGTGCGGGCATATGGAGGAGGGGGTGTGCGGGCATATGGAGGAGGGGGTGTGCGGACATATGGAGGAGGGGTGTGCGGACATATGGATGAGGGGGTGTGCGGGCATATGGAGGAGGGGGTGTGCGGGCATATGGAGGAGGGGGTGTGCGGACATA
Source organism: Allobates femoralis (assembly GCA_033576535.1). Classification (NCBI taxonomy): domain Eukaryota; kingdom Metazoa; phylum Chordata; class Amphibia; order Anura; family Aromobatidae; genus Allobates; species Allobates femoralis. The sequence goes on from JARQOC010000006.1 coordinate 236,133,975, forward strand.
TGGAGGAGGGGGTGTGCGGGCATATGGAGGAGGGGTGGAGGAGGGGGTGTGCGGGCATATGGAGGAGGGGCATTGCGAGGAGGAGGGGTGTGCGGACATATGGAGGAGGGGGTGTGCGGGCATATGGAGAGGGGGTGTGTGGGCATATGGAGGAGGGGGTGTGCGGGCATATGGAGGAGGGGGTGTGCGGACATATGGAGGAGGGGGTGTGCGGACATATGGAGGAGGGGGTGTGCGGGCATATGGAGGAGGGGTGTGCGGACATATGGAGGAGGGGGTGTGCGGACATATGGAGGAGGGGGTGTGCGGGCATATGGAGGAGGGGTGTGGCGGGCATATGGAGGAGGGGGTGTGCGGACATATGGATGAGGGGTGTGCGGGCATATGGAGGAGGGGGTGTGCGGGCATATGGAGGAGGGGGTGTGCGGACATATGGAGGAGGGGGTGTGCGGGCATATGGAGGAGGGGTGGAGGAGGGGTGTGCGGGCATATGGAGGAGGGGCATTGCGAGGAGGAGGGGTGTGCGGACATATGGAGGAGGGGGGTGTGCGGGCATATGGAGGAGGGGGTGTGTGGGCATATGGAGGAGGGGGTGTGTGGGCATATGGAGGAGGGGGTGTGCGGACATATGGAGGAGGGGGTGTGCGGACATATGGAGGAGGGGGTGTGCGGGCATATGGAGGAGGGGGTGTGCGGACATATGGAGGAGGGGGTGTGCGGAGATATGGATGAGGGGTTGTGCGGGCATATGGAGGAGGGGTGTGGCGGGCATATGGAGGAGGGGGTGTGCGGACATATGGAGGAGGGAGTGTGCGGGCATATGGAGGAGGGGGTGTGTGGATATATGGAGGAGGGGGTGTGCGGACATATGGAGGAGGGGGTGTGCGGGGTGCGCGGGCATTGCGATTCCACTTCTAACGGCTCGCAATGGCCGCTTCGCGGCCAATGCTTCGCGCGTATCCACATGACCACGCCGGAAGTTGCGCCGAGAGGGGCGGATTTTCGATTCGCGATTATATAATACAATTCCATAATATGATAAAATATAATATAGACAATGTGAGACAATACAAATATAATACAATACAGACAATATGAGACAAAAAATAAATACATTACTGAAACCATGAGGAGTGAGGTCCCTGCTCGCAAGCTTACAATCTATGAGGAACCTAGTTCTCTAGCAAGAGCCATCATTGGAAGGGCTTAACAAGGCTTGTAGGACATGATGGACAAGGCCGGAGGGGTGTAAATAAGAATTCTTGGTACTGATGAGAACAACATTTTCCAAGAAGTTTGTATGGCTCCATTCCACATTATCGACATGTTAGAGAGTCTTAGGTGGCCGTCACACTGTGAGATATCTTTAGCGATATTGTAAGCGATCACGTGCACGCGCAATCGCTTACAATATCGCTCACATCGCTGGTGAGATGTCACACAGGCAGACTCACCAGCGATGCGGAGCCGCGATCTCGCTCGTTACTATGGTACACGTCGGGTAACTAGGCGCCGCGCGTCGCTTAGTTACCCGACGTATACCATAGTTACCATCTCCCAGCATAGGCGCGGTCGCTGGGAGATGGATCATCGTGGTGTCATACACCACGATGATGCAGATCGTTGCATCGTTCATCGCTAGATCTGAGAACCGAACCTCAGATCAGCGATGTCACGATCAATCGATTTCACATCGTAAATCGCTTGATTACATGCAACGATATCTTGCCCGATATCGCTTAAGCGATCAAAAAGGAGATCGCTTAAACGATATCGGGCAAGAAATCGTCCCGTGTGACGGCCGCCTTAGAAAGATACGGACTTTGCTGTACTACCATGTGGCATGCCTTAAACGTGAAAGAAGGTGACATGAGGAACAGCTGTTTCATGTGTGCAAGACCAAAGTCACCTTCAACCCAAGGTACTGAGAAGAGGCGAGGTTCTGCAAATAGTGGAAGTGATTGGTGTCTGGTGGGGAAAGAGGTGAGAAGAAAACGCCAACAGAGAGACAATCGCAGATGTCCTAAAGAGAAGCAATGGTCACTGGAAGAAGGTATGTTCAGTGGAACAGACCCTACAGTAGAAGGGGCCGAGGTTAAAAAGGACCCAATTATATGTCGGCTATCGATCAGAGTCTGAATCATCCAGGCTCTTTGAAACTGAACCCGAAAGCAAATGTGAATTGAGGGACTGGTCATTAAATGCTGAAAGTGAAAGAGAAGTTCACCGCAAAAAGACAGCCGAATATACACTGCAAGAAGACGCCATTGTGATGAATTGGCCACTGAACCTGGCAACTCTATAGCGCCCCTTCTATGCTCAGGCCAGCTAGTGAACTGCCTAAGGATAAAAGAAGACAGTTTATGGAAACTCTCGCACATGGAAAAAAACAAGATACATGAAGTCTGATCAATTGCTTTTATTGCGACACATAGAAGGATCGATGTTGTATATCACATCTGATCAATTTAACGTTTCGGCAAAATTAATAATATGCCTTCCTCAGAATATTTTTTATCTGAAAATATACATAAAAGACAACTAAGAATACAGATTTTCCATATATGATAACATATAATTGCCAATAAATGTAACAATTAATGCAACATAAAATCAAAGAGAAATCAAATAAAAATCATGATCAAACATACAATATAGTTTAAAAATGTATCAGATGACTCAAAGGGTCATCGTGTTTAGACACTTGGTAAAGAAATGAGTGAAGGGGGGGCGTGTCCAGCTGCTTATGGCGCCGGTCGCAGATTAGAGGAGCTCCGCTGAGGGATCCAACCAATGGCAGACTATCTACTTTCCCCTGACGCCGGTTACCTTCTCCAGGTGTGTGGGTGTCCTGAGACGCGGGAGAAATGCCCAAACCGGCCTCAAAACGGCGACAGACCGAGCACAGGCTGACTAAATACTTCGGGCCGGAGCGCCAGCACGAGTCTCCAGCCAAAATGGCCCCCGCCGCATCCCAGAACCCGCGGTCCTCTCATGATCTCCGCTCACTCCGGTCCTCTGAGGTGAGAGATCAGATTCCCGGGGACGAGGCCCCGGTGACACAGGGAGTGCTGCGGTCTTGCCTGGCCTCATTGAGAGGCTCTCTGATGGCAGATATGGCGGCGCTGATCGGCACCATGAGGGAGAACATGGGGGCTCTGTCTGCAAAGACATCCCTCCTGGAGGAACAGCTAGGTGATTTCGCTAAGGCCCACAACGGCTTGGCGGATAGCCATGCGGAACTCGACCGGGAGATGGGCTCCTTCTTGGGCATGCTGAGCCACATGGAGGACCGCCTTCGCCGCAATAATTTCAAAATACGGGGCATGAGAGAAGAAGGAGAGAACACCGATGCACGTGTTCTGGCGGCGTCCTTCCTAGCACAAATCTTCCCTGACTCCACGTCTTCAGAATTATCTATAGAAAAGGCCTTCAGGATCCCTAAGCCCCAGGGCCTGCCAGCGGAGATCCCTAGAGACATTTTAGTCCACATGAGATTCCCGGGAATTACCGATCTACTATTGCGCCGTATGAGACGGGGCCCGCCATTACCCAACCCGTATGAAGGGATATCGATCTAACGAGACTTATCGCCGGGAACATTGGCACAGAGGCGCGACTTTGCATCCAGCTGCAAAACTCTGGCGGAAAGGGCTATCCCGTACATCTGGGGGTCGCCGGTGTCGCTTAACTTCCGTTATGACGGCAAACGCCACTCCTTTTCGTCTCCAACTCTTCTACGCAAGGCCTTAAGAGCTTGGCGTCTGACATCTTTACCATCGCCGCAACGTCAGGCACCGGCGCCGGGAAGCCCACATCAAAACGAGGGGGCGGATGAAGACGTTCGGGAGTGAGGATCGTGAGTTATTCGGCTTGGGAAGCTCATCGTAACTTGGGTCCCTTGGAATGGACCTCCTGGGGTTTGGACCCATAAGGTACTCTCTAACTAAGTTTGTTTCCCGGTTCTCCGGCTCCCATTCCCCCCGCTGACGGTTACGCGGATGGGTAGTTAAGCCTGATTTGGGATTTTTCCCCCAGAGAGACTTGATTCTTTTATTTGGAATCCCTGGTGTGTTTACATTACTGTATATTTGTAGTTAATGTAGTGTAACTCTTATTCCTTCTCTTTTATCTAAATTCTAAGCTCTTTTTTATCTTTTTTCTTTTTCCCTCTATCTCTCTTTCTTTTTTCTCCCCCCCTTATTTTCGTCTCTCTTCCTCTTTCTTTCTTCTGACCTTTCTACTCCCCAGTTCAGACCCAATCCTCTTTTGCCTGTTCTCCCCTCACCTATCCCTTGCCCTTGGCCACCCTAGGGTTCGGTCATGTCCTTGAAGGTCCTCTCCCTGAACGTCAATGGCCTTAACTCTCCGGCGAAGAGGTCCTTCCTCTGGAGAGAGGCCAAGGCGTCGGGGGCCGACATTCTGTGCTTCCAAGAAACGCACCTTTTGGAATCTGACAATGTGCGTTTACATCATAGGGACTTCCCCCACAGTTTTTTCGCTAATGCCGCACAAAAGAAGGCAGGGGTTTGCATATTTGTCAGTCATAGGGTTCAGTTTTCCCTCATCTCCTCCTTTGCTGATGACGTGGGCAGGTATGTTGGGATGTGCTGTGAACTTGGTGGCATTGTGCACACAATTGTGAGTGTGTATAGTCCCAATGTCGGCCAGAAAAAAATTTTGAGGACTCTATTTGCCCGTCTGCAGGGAGTGGCGAAGGGAAGGCTTTTGGTGTGTGGGGATTTTAACTCGGTCGTAGAGCCTCGTATCGACTCCTCCGCAGCTGCTCCCAGGAGGGGAGGAGTGTTGGGAGACCTTTGTAGGGAGTTCCACCTCCACGACGTCTGGAGATATCCGCACGCGGAGGAGAGGGATTATACCTTCTTCTTCCCGGTGCATAAGTCCTACTCCAGGATTGATCTCTTCCTTGTCAATGATGTGGCATTGGAGAGGAGTCGTGCGTCGGGGCTGGGAGTGATCACTTGGTCGGATCATGCCCCGATCACCCTGGAGTTGGGACTTGACGGGGGAGGTGGAGCTCCCAGGAGGTGGAGGTTACATGCGGGTCTCTTGACCGACCCACAAATCGGCGAAGATATGGGTAGGGCGGTAGAGGAGTACTTTACTCTCAACGACCAAAAAGACGTAGCTGACGATGTCTTGTGGTATGCCCACAAGGCGGTAGTCCGAGGTCTTTTCATCCAAAAGGCTGCATTGGCGAAGCGTTGTAGGGAACAACTATTCCGGGATTGGACGTCCGAAATTCATCGCCTAGAGGCGATTAACAAAAAATCGCCCTCTGATGCCATCTTAACGCAGATCAGACTCACTCGCAATAAACTCCGCTCGCTTCTCCTTAAACAACATGAAATAGGCATCAGGAAGCTGCAAACTAAATATTACGAGGCTGGAGATAGAGCAGGCAAGCTTTTAGCCCGTAGATTAAAAAAGGCAGCGGTGAAGAGCATGGTGACGGCCCTTAGAGATGGGAGGGGAGGGATGGTTAGGCACCCCACCGACATAGTTGAAGCGTTTGCGACCTACTACGAAGCTTTGTATAACCTAAAGGATGACCAGCATACCCCCCAACCCACGACGGAGGCTATTGCAGAATTCTTAGAGAAACTGGCTATCCCCTCTCTCCCGGCGGACATTCTGGTGACGTTGAACTCCCCCTTCACTCGCTCTGAAATAGACGCAGTCCTGAGGGGACTCAAAAGTAACAAGGCCCCGGGTACTGACGGTCTGATCAACGAGTACTACAAGCTCTTCGGGCCTGTCTTGTCTCCATATCTACAACGACTATTTACTCTGTGGCAAGAGGCTGGGTCCATTCCAGCGGAGGCTCTTGAGGCCACGATTTCCACTATTCGGAAACCAGGAAAGTCACAGGACCGCCCGGAGAGCTTCAGACCAATTTCACTTCTGAACACCGATGTAAAGCTGTACGCTAAATTGCTGGCCACTCGTCTGAGTGACGTGATTCCCCTCTTGGTGCATCAAGATCAGGTCGGGTTCGTGCAGGGTAGGCAAGCAAATGATGGGACTAGACGGATGCTAGACCTGATAGAGGTGGCGGAGAGGAGAGGGCACCCGAGCGTCTTCCTGTCGCTTGACGCAGAGAAGGCATTCGATAGGGTCCACTGGGGCTACCTCCGGGGGGTTCTCTCCGCTTTCGGGTTTACGGGCCCTATTTTGTCAGCAATCCTCAGTCTGTACTCCCATCCGTGTGTCAGAGTCTTCTCTTCTGGCTACACGTCCAGACTTTTCCGTATCTCTAATGGCACTCGGCAGGGCTGCCCCCTGTCGCCTCTGGTTTTTGCACTTGTCATGGAACCACTGGCGATTTCTTTGAGGGCGGACCCGACGATTTCTGGGATACCGGTTGGGAAAATTAAACATGTGGTTGGACTCTATGCAGATGATGTCATTATTGTTGCGGAAAACCCTCAATCCTCCCTTCCGAGCATTATGGATCAGCTTGACTGCTTTGCACGGATCGCCTACTATAAACTCAATGTGAGTAAATCTATGTTGCTGCCCATCGGTGTTCCGAACAATGTCGCTGCTGTCCTTGCTGGATCTTTCCCCTTCAAATGGGCACCTAAGGGGATCCCTTACTTGGGAATTTTCCTCTGCCCAACATCGGAACTAGCACTAAAAAATGTGAACCGCCTCTTGGTGGATCTGGGGGGAGCACTTGGGGTCTTCCTTTGAGCTCCATGTCTTGGATGGCGAGAATACAATCGGTAAGGATGTTGTGGCTTCCCAAGATCCTATACCTATTTCGCTGCGTCCCGATACCCTACCCCAAAAAACTGATATTGAAGCTTAAAATTATGATCTCCAGATGTGTGTGGGGTGGAGCGCCAGCCAGAGTAAGGGGATCCTTGCTCTATCGCCATCTGACTAGGGGAGGAATGGGAGTCCCACACGTTGAAAATTATCGCAGGGCTACAGTACTAGAAGTGGCCAGGAAGTGGTGGCATGATGAGGATATGCAGGGATGGAGACAGATAGAGGAAGATACACTACGGGGAGGCTCACTGCGGGCTTTTTTGGCTGCTAACTCGGTGGGGCGGATTTGCAGCCCCAATCTTCTCTTAAACACAGTAACCGAGTTTCTTACGGTCTGGAGATCGGTGGCTGGTGAATGGACCAAACTCCCCCCCGAGGTTGTGCCTCTGGATGCTTTCCGCTGGTTGATCCCGGGCATGAATTTATCCTTGTGGAGACGTGATGGACCAAAACACCTGTCGGACCTGATACACAATCAGTCTTAAATCTCCCTAGAGGATTTCTTGACTGCTTATCCGACCCTTAGACCGACTTTCCTATGCTTCCACCAGATTTCACACTTTCTGCGCTCTCCTGCCTGTTACCATTATTTGCGCCCCCCGGGTGCTCCGTCGGCTCTGCGACGCTCTCTGCTGACTGATCCCCGGCCGATGAAGCCGCTGTCTCAATTGTACTCTGACCTACTAGAACTAGACGCGCCTCCCAAATTATCATACGCCATTAAATGGCAAGAGGAATTGGGTTTTCAGGCCTCAGAGGAGGAATGGGAGGACGCTGTCCACTGTGTCAAGGAGGCGTCTAGGTGTCTTAACCATATAGAAATGCTCAAAAAAGTTCATCTTCGTTGGTACGTTACCCCTGCCAGACTGGCGAGATTCGGTAGGGGGGCCTCGCCTCAATGTTGGAGACAGTGCGGTCATAAAGGAGACCTACCGCATATGTGGTGGAGGTGTCCCAAAGTGGCACAGTTTTGGCAGCTAGTCTCAGGTCTCATTAACTCTGTTACTGGGTCTTCGCTGACATTGGAACCACAGGTGGCGGTACTTCATATAGGGGTCATTGCGTTCCCCCCGGGGGTGCGCCACATGTTGACATACATCTTGACGGCTGCCAGAATATGTGTCGCTGCTCACTGGAAACAACCTGCTCCCCCGACGATGAGTGACCTCACAGATAGAATTAACTCTATTTTCTGTCACGAGTACTACTTAGCTCTAGACCATGGCACCAGGCGATATGTTGCAGACGCCTGGAACCTGTGGAGTGTACATCCATTGGCAATGCAGATTCCCATATGAGGAGAATATCTCTGTCCATATCCTAGTACTCGATGTGGGGACGCTTCTTGAACCCTGGGGTGGCTGGCCTCTCTTTCCCCCCCCCCCCTCCCTTACTTTTCCTTACCCCCTAGCTCTTTTTCTTCTCCTCATCTTCCCTTCTATCCTTTTTTTTTTTTTATCCTTCTCTCTCTCCCTCTCTATTCCCCTTCAAGCTTCGACACCCCTCACACCTCCTCTTTAATTTGTATTCTTCCCTCCATCTTCTCCTTTTAAAGCTTATGTGTTTCCCTCACCCCCCCTGTACTTCTGACCCTCTGTTCTGTTCTCTTTAACTATGCGATGTGTGGTGATAGCTATCTACGCTCACCACTGTTTTACTCTATTTACCGATTCCTGGAGCTGGGACTTGTTCGGACGATTTTATTACACATTCTGCGCAACGTTATACGCAACAATGTAATGGCTGACTACTGCGGAGTTACACATGTACCGCCCAAGTGCTGTTTTCGGTTACGTACACTCCACCTTACTGATGGAAGATTTCACTTCTTTCAAAGATGGAATGGCAGCACCGTCATACACTCTCAAAAATACTAATCGCTTGTAACTGGGAATCTGAACAATATTCCTTTGCTATATTCTTTTGTGGTTTTCTTCTGTTACTCTGTATAACTATTTTTTGTTCTTGCTCTGATGTTAACAAATAAATATTAATTATGAGGAAAAAAAAAAAAAAAAAGAAATGAGTGAAAATACCTTATATGGGTCCGAAGGTGCGTAATATAGTGTCTTAGTGTGTATACGTGGAACACGTGTCTGTGGTAAAATATGTACAGGTGACTATTAGCAGTTGGTAAACCTTATTTGGACTAGAGAAGAAAAAAGGAAGGAAGGAAAAAGAAAGGGAAAAGAAGAAAAGGAAAAAGGACCGGAGACTAATCTATTCTAATAAAACCCTAAGGCTGCTTTCACACAGCGTTTTTGTGCTGTCCGAGGGGATCAGACTTTTTGCAGGACCCCTCGGACAGCAACGGATCCAAACTGATGTCTGCAATCGGATGCTAAATAGGCATCTGTCGAGCCCACTGGGACGGGGTACTCGGTACCGGACCGGGTCTGCTACTGGGGAAGTCACAGGTGGTCCTGGTCCGGACCATGTCCCGGGCTGGCAAATAAAAGGGGATATTTACAGGGGATTGTCAGTCGTGACGCCGCCCACTGTGTGCGGCATGTGATGGGGCCGCTGCTGCTGCAGAACCTCCGGGGATGATGTTATGGCAGCGTAGATGGAATAGTTCCCGTGGGCAGAACTGTGTTCCCCGGGGCAGTGATGGTTTAAGTCTATGATGTAGTGTGCAGGCTGGGTGCTGAGTGCAATTCACTTACTAGCCAGATGCTGCAGAAATCCTTCCTCTGTGCTGGAGCTGACAGGCTGTGGCTCTGCAGGTGGAGGGTTGTGATAATCCTGTATGGAGGGAATGGTAAGCAGATAGAGACAGATGAGAGAGGCAGATTCAGGGTTCTCCGGGTTTACTTTCAAAGCTCTTCAGTACAGCTCACAGTTTAGTTACAGTTCTTACAAGTTGCAGTTTAATTCTTAGTACACCCCTCCGGGGTTACCTTTACTCTCTGCAGCCAGGTCTCTCTGTCTGTTACCCCTCACATTGTCTCTGTGTCCTTTCCGGGCTGTTAACTTTCTGTCTTCGCTTGGTGTGCGTCTCCGGACAGTATGGCGGGGACTCGGGCCCCTGTGGGTCCTCCTGGTTGTCACTGAGCTGCCTGTCCTTTGGTGTAGGGACCCTAACGTGTAGCTGTGGTCCCCCATTGGTTGTCTTGGGATGCCGGGTAAAACTACGGTCCCCTCTAGAGCCGACACTCTACTCAGCCCAGCATCCAGCAGTCCTCCCATGTGAGGCTCTACCAGGCTCTCTCTACTGTGTCTTCCAGTGTCATAGGAGGGCTACTCCGCCTGCAGTCTGTAGTCTCGGCTGTAATTCTAGGGCCCGGGTATCACCGTCCCTCTCTGTCCTCTCACACTCCTGGGGATCAGGCTTTGGACGGGCTTTCTCTCTCCTCCGGCTCGTACTGGCTCGGTACAGATTCTGTGCTCCTACACCTCACTCTTCCAGGACGTGTGATTCCTTCTTTCCTTCTCAGCTTAACTCAGCCTACTGCTGTCTCTCGGCCTGTGCCGTGCTCCTCAGCCTGCTGCTGGCCTGTGTCTTTGCTGCTCGGCATCCAGGGCCTATTGACTCCTTCCTCCTCCCCCTTCACTATTTCTACTGTCTGTCACCTGACTACGTGTGTGCCCAACCCACTTCTCTAAATCCACCACCCCTCGCCTGCATAGAGTTCCTAGGCTCCGGGTTGGGTGCTGCCCTCTACTGTACGTGGGTTGCGTGGGCAGTGAGGGTGTTGGTGTTCAACTGTCGTCCTACCTGCCTGGCTGCAGTTCCCTTTGTGGCCTCCTGGATGCAGGGGCGCCACACTCTCCCGGAGTTAAACTAGCGCGTCTCCGCGCTGCCCGTCTTGGATCCCCCTGAAAACATTTTATTTTATAACAACATTAAACATTACAGATTCTTGGTTTCTTCCCCTCCGGGAGGTACGATTCTTCAAACGTTACTTAAATTAACTATATACAAGTGCATGGGTATATCTACGTCATTACCCTTCTGGACCTCTGCCGGGTACACTACTTTCTATCAAAAGTATAAAAACATTCTTTCTCTTCAAAAAGTGCTGAAATTCAAAAACAATTCAAGGTTCAAAAAGTTAAAACCAGTTCAAATGGACATGAGTGCTTCAAATCCTGCACGCAAGCACTCCACAGTTCAAAGTCTTATGCACCGTCTCTCACGTGCAAAATTGGTCTTAAAACCAAAGGGGAGCACACAAAGGTGCTCAACTATATACAGGAAAGTTCGTACAAAGTCATTGTCCTTGATCTCTAATGTTCATAACACATAAGACAAACAGGGGAATGCTAGCATTCATTCAGGTATGGGATGGGGACAATAAGGAACAGGTCACAGGCACACTTACAGTTTCCTCTTCTGGATACAGAACCCGTGTCTTTCTTGGCTTGCTTCCACGGTAACATCTGTGACGTTTTCCTTCTTGGGTAAATCTCCAGGTTTTGCAGTGCAGTCACTAGTAGGTAGCTTTCCGGGGTCTGGGTAATGGCATCCTTCAGGATCTTGGGTGCAACAGTCTCAGTAGTATCTGTGGGACCCGTGTCAACAATTGGGTCCGGTTGCTCAGTATCGTCTGGATACTCCATGTCTGAGGACTCATCCTCCTCTAATGACTCTAGGGAAAGTCTCCGCTCTTTCATGCCATACGGGTCTCGCTCACCTTGCACGGACACATCAATCAGGGTCACGGTGCAGCATCTCTCCTCGCTCTCTACGCGATCACATGGAACTCCAACCCAGCCGGGTTGTATGGACAGAGTCACATAAGCTTGGCGGTGATCAATATTGATCTGAATCCAGGGCCGATGCTCCTCCTGGGCCCGTCTCATCTGCTGGGGAAGCAGTCACAGCACACCTCGCCGGGTGTCTTGGACGTACGGACGCTCTCTGCTGCCTTCTGCCATCTCGCTCTGGTCACACAAGGTCTCTCCCTGGCTGGGTTCCTCCACCGGGTCACTCCGTGGGCCCTCCGGGATCACTTGTGGTCTTCCGATTACGGCACTATCCTCGGCGTCTTCCACTTCCGTCCTCGTGTACTGCAATGGCGACTGCTTCTCTTCCGGTTGCTCATCCAGCCTCTTCCTGATGATGATTTCCGCTTCTTCTCCCGCCAGCTTCTCAGTGGTAGGAGGGTCTAGGGGCGGATGCTCTTTTTTGAGAGTGACGGCTGGCTCTCCCGGAGTTAAGGGGAGCCAGGGAGAGTCCTTTTCTTCGCGCCTTGGACCGGGCCGGCCCACGATGGGGATTTTGGGAACGCCTCTTCTGCACATGGTGTTAGTTTTCTATGGTCGCCATTAAGGTCAGATTTTGGCGGGAAAAGTCCAGAACACGTTCTTTAGGCGCACGGGGTCCAATTCTTTTGGACCAGGTAGATCCTGTTCGTGACGCGAGGTTTGTTGAGCCCACTGGGACGGGGTACTCGGTACCGGACCGGGTCTGCTACTGGGGAAGTCACGGGTGGTCTTGGTCCGGACCGTGTCCCGGGCTGGCAAATAAAAGGGGATATTTACAGGGGATTGTCAGTCGTGACGCCACCCACAGTGTGCGGCCATTGATGGGGCCGCCACTGCTGCAGAACCTCTGGGGATGATGCAATGGCAGCGTAGATGGAATAGTTCCCGTGGGCAGAACTGTGTTCCCCGGGGCAGTGATGGTTAAAATCTATGATGTAGTGTGCAGGCTGGGTGCTGAGTGCAATTCACTTACTAGCCAGATGCTGCAGAAATCCTTCCTCTGAGCTGGAGCTGACAGGCTGTGGCTCTGCAGGTGGAGGGTTGTGATAATCCTGTATGGAGGGAATGGTACGCAGATAGAGACAGACGAGAGAGGCAGATTCAGGGTTCTCCGGGTTTACTTTCAAAGCTCTTCAGTACAGCTCACAGTTTAGTTACAGTTCTTACAAGTCTCAGTTCAATTCTTAGTACACGGGCTCACCCTCCCCTCCGGGGTTCGCAGGCTGCGATTTTGGGCACAGCAAAAAATCGCCCAGAATCGGATCAGACAAAAATCGGATGCCACTAAGGCCAAATCTGGTGTGATCTGTGCCCATAGACTAACATGGGGGTCAAATCGGATCCGTGGCTGTCCGTTTTACAATGGACAGCCACGGATCACAGAAAAACGCTGTGTGAAAGCACCCTAAGCCAGCTTCTGTCAGTATGTCATCTAAATGACGTCACATCCTGACTGAAGCCTAATCAAGATGGCCGACCGTTAGCGAGAGCGGGGCTAATACTGCCCCACTCTCGCCATCGGCAGCTTCTCCTGCACCCCACACCCTCCCGTCTCCCACCCCTGCCCGCCACACACCCACTCATAAAATAACAAATCATCCTCTCTCTATCCAGCGCTGCCTCCAACAGCAAGCTCTGTCTGCTTACAGGACCTGTGATGATGTCACAGAGCATCATCGGGTCACATGACCATAGTTACCATGGTAAATGCGGTCATGTGACCCGATGATGCTCTGTCACATCATCACAGGTCCTGTAAGCACAAGGACCTTGCTGTGGCAGGCAGCACTGGATAGAGAGAGGTGAGCATAATGATTTGTTATTTTATGAGTGGGTGTGTGTGTGCGAGCCCGCCCCCACTGCCGCAGCCACCATCCATCCTGCCCCGCACGCTCCATCCTGCCCCGCACGCTCCATCCTGCCCCCCGCCACCTGCCCACCGCGCTGACCACTCTGCCCACCGTGCTGACCACTCTGCCCACCGTGCTGACCACTCTGCCCACCGCTCTGCTGCACTGACCACTCTGCTCACCGTGCTGCTGCGCTGACCACTCTGCCCACCGCACTCACTGCTAATCACTGAGCCACCGCGCAGTGCTAACCACTGAGCCACCGTGCAGTGCTAACCACTGAGCCACCGCGTAGTGCTAACCACTGAGCCACTGCGCAGTGCTAACCACTGAGCCACCGCGCAGTGCTAACCACTCAGCCACCGTATACTCTGCTAACCACTGAGCCCCTGTATAGGGATGGGCGAATCTACTCGCTAGGACTCGTTACTCGGCGAGTAGTAAGGGACTCGCAGGACTCGGTATGTGGCACCCTGGCACCTGTTGGGCACCACAGAAATCCTTAGGTACAAATGGAGTAAGTAACAGCACAGCAAAACCCACAAACACAAACAACGCCAGAACACCTGGTTTCACCCCGAGCCTCTAGGGGGAGCTACCACTGGTCACTTGAGCCAGTTCCCCCTATAAATAGAGTCTTGGAGGGAGAAACTTCAGAGTGTGCAGTCACTTCAGAACTGTGAAGAGGGTGTGTGTGATCTCCAGCCTTATGAGACACACACTAGGCCCAAACAGCCTGTTAGCAAGTGGTAATCCCTGCAACTGGGATAACAGGAAAGGAGAAGCACCTCTCAAGGATTACAGAGTTACACTGACTCTTTCCTTAATCACCGGTTACTGGAACCGAAGCTGTGGAAGCTACAAAGCCCTCACAGAGAACCAGCTACATCCAACAGGAGGTTTAGCCACCTGTTCCACCTGATGCACCCACCCACGAGAGCCCAGGGAAGAGTACTGATCCTGCTCAGACCCTTTTACAGTGCCCTCAGTGCTGCTAACCAGGTGAAGCAAGTTCCATTGAACACCCTGTCCGGTCCGGCTGGATTCCACGTTCACCCGACCTTAGCACCAGAAGTAGAGAAAGGAAGCCTAACACTGCTTGCTGTGAAACTCCATAAGTACCAACTTCACTATCCCGGTCCGAGTGTACCTGATTACCATCCAGTAAAGGTACCTAAAAGAGACTTTGTGTGGTTGTGCATTACTCCAGGATTCAGCGCGCAGCGTCCCGCAGCTGCCTCACAACATCTTGCGCAGCTCCCGGCTCCGGGGATTCCCGCTCATCCTGTGGGGAGCGTTCCATCTCGCTGTGTACCATCCCCCGGAGACCCGAACAGCGCTGGTAAAGTTACCAGAACACCCGCAGGTGGCGTCACGAAGACAAATCACCCCACTGTTCCGCCATTCCCCTATTGATCTGGACCACCGGGCCTACACTACCGCAGGCGCGGTTCCGTGACTGGAGGAGAAGCAACGCCCGCTACGTGTACCCCCCGGCTACGGTGAGTCAGAATTTGGCGTCACGAACAGGATACGAGCAGGCCCGTTATCACGGGTATTGTGTGCTATTTATTGACTGTAAATATCGAACTGTACATTTGGTCCGCCATTGCTGCGCGAAAAGGCGGGAAAAGAAGGGGCGTGACTGTGCAGAGGGCGCGAAGATTGGCTCCGCCCCCACGCTCTGACGACTTCCCCTGTACGCAGCAGGAACCGGAAACTCCCGTGGTGCCTCACTCCTCACCGCGAGGCCGACACTTCCGTTTGAAACCGAGGGAAAGGCTACGCTTAACTAAGGGGGAGAGACCATGAGTAACCCGGCTCCCGATCACGCGGTGCCCCCGCTAGACCAAGCGGCACCTCAAAATATACCTCTTGATGGACAGCAACAAGTCGGCGGTATGCTACCACAACCCGCTCCGATTATGCCGATGTCTCTACCCTATGTTCCTAGTGCGACCTGGTTACCCAAGTACAGCGGCGTACCCAGCACCTTGGAAAACTTCCAGAGGAAGATATGCCAAGCCCTGGACATGTACCCGATGACCGGTAAGCAAAGAGCTTCAGTTATTATGGGACAATTAACCGGTGCAGCCGAACTGCAGAGCCGCAGCTGGCCTGTAGAAGTTCAGGAATCTGTGGAGCAGATATTCGCTAGATTAACCCGGGTCTTTGAGTGCCATACCGAAGCTGGATTAAGACTGTCATTCTATCGTTGTAACCAAGGGGCACAAGAAACTGTCCTTGATTATTCACTGCGCTTGCAAGAAGCATACAGACTGTTAAAACAAGTCGATCCTGACAGTGCTCGAGATGAGAACAAAGCGTTAATTGGACAATTTATTGTGGGCCTTAAACTATCTGAGGATAGGAAGCAAGCAAGCTGGTGGTCCATACAAAACCCAGGCGCAGAGTTTGATACCTTGAGAGATTTAACAGTTTGGGGACAACGACTCGCTGAAGTACCTGATCCCGCTTCGCAGCAGCAGCAGTACGCTGACACCCCTTCCGTGCCGGCAGCAGCATCTCCAATCCCTGCGATTCAGTCCAGTGCACAGACTGTAACACCCGACCGGTTTGATCAACTGTGTGCTAATGTCGAGCAGCTGATGAAGGACGTGGCCAAGCTACAAGCTGGGAGGAGACCCAAGACAGATGCAAGGCCATCGGACAAGATTCAACTCGCCGACAGCCCGGATGACGTTCCCTGGATGAGGAGAAAGACACAGCCGTCGCGAGGAAAACCTGCAGATCGCCGCAGTCCTGACAGACGCCGCAACAGTCAGCAGAACGACTTAGGAGGACGCAACGTGCAATCCCGTCCTTTAAACGAGCGACCCCTGGGCGAAAAGGGCCAACCCCAGGAGTAGACTGTGCAGGCCCTACGTCCAGCTGGGAACACAAGTATGTGGGAGACTGTCCATACTTACCAATCGTCATCGATGGCATCGCTATCTCCGCCTTGATAGACACCGGATCCCAGGTGACATCCATCCCCAGTACCCTTTACAAGCAGTTCTGGCCAGATGTTAAGCTAGAACCCCCAAATCCCGAGATGAACCTTGAAGCCACTAATGGTATTCCGGTTACCATAGAGGGACAGTGGGAAGCTACAGTAAAGGTGGGGAGGGTGCAGTTGAAAAACCAGGGTATCTTAGTGGTTCAGGATAAGCCTAACCACAAGGATCCATATGTCATATTGGGTACCAATGTCATGATCAAATGCCTCGATGAAGTGTTGTTTTTGCTCCAACAGAGTGCTGAAGCCGGTAAACCCAGAGAAAAGAGGGCTATCCAAAAGCAGATCAGAGCTCTGGTGTATCAACAACAGGTAACATTGTCAAATGGTGAGATTGGCAGAGTAAGGGTCACAGATCCCATTCCAATTGTGGTACCACCCAGAAGTGAAATGATGATCTGGTGTCGAGCAGCCATAGGCCTCAGAGGGCAGGACTACCAAGCTGTAGTAGAACCTGTAATGTCTGACAGTAGTCCTACGCTCTTGACAGCCAGAGGGTTAGTCGATGTAAGAAAGGGGAGAGTCCCCGTACGCATATTGAATTATGGTGATGACGAAGTCAGACTACCAAGATATGCAACTGTTGCTAAATTGTACCAAGTAAAAGATGATGCTGTGATTGATGTAAAATCCTCAAACCAAACAGTCACTGATGAACCCCCTCACTCCAAAGATCAGTTAGAGAAATGGTGTCAAGACCTCAGTGTGGGAACTGACAATACACCCTCTCACCAGAAAAATGGAGTATACCGGGTGGTTCGGGAGTATGAGCAAGTGTTCAGCAAACACCCACTTGACTTTGGGAGGATTAAAGGGGTACAACATCATATCCCCACAAACAACCATGCACCTATCAAAGAAAGGTACAGGCCTATACCACCCACTCACTACCAGAAAGCAAAAGAGATGCTTCAGGACATGAAGAATGCAGGAGTCATTAGGGATAGCTGTAGTCCCTGGGCCGCACCACTAGTCCTGGTTAAAAAGAAAGATGGTAGTATGAGAATGTGCGTAGACTATAGGCAAATCAACAAAGTCACACACAAAGTTGCATACCCGTTACCCCGCATAGAAGAGTCACTAGCTGCACTCAAATCTGCCAACTACTTCTCCACATTAGATCTTACTAGTGGGTACTGGCAGGTTGCCGTTGCAGAGGAGGATCGTGAGAAGACAGCCTTCACTACTCCCATGGGCTTATGCGAGTTCAACAGTATGCCATTCGGTTTGTGCAATGCCCCAGGAACATTTCAGAGACTTATGGAGTGTTGTTTGGGCCATAAGAACTTTGAGACTGTCTTGTTATACCTTGATGATGTCATTGTATACTCTCAGACCTATGAAGATCACCTCCAACACCTGAGTGAAGTGTTCGAGTCACTGTCCAAGTACGGGATGAAACTGAAACCGTCCAAGTGCCACCTGCTGAAACCCAAGGTCCAATACCTAGGACATGTGGTCAGCGCCGAAGGCGTAGCACCGGATCCGGATAAGGTCACCGTCATCAAGGACTGGCCAGCACCAATCAATCACAAAGAGGTACGTCAATTTCTAGGACTGGTCGGGTACTACCGACGATTCATCAAGGGCTATACCAAGATAGCCGCACCTATGCAAGATCTCTTAGTAGGTCAATCCAAAAACGGCAAGATCAGGGGACCCCCGTTCCACTGGGGCCCAGAGCAGGACAAGTCCTTCCAAACGTTAAAAGATGCTTTAACTGGAGAAGAAATCCTGGCTTACCCTGACTACAATCTACCGTTTCTGTTGTACACTGACGCAAGTAATGAAGGTTTAGGAGCAGTCCTATCTCAACGTCAGCAGGGCAAGGAGAAGGTGATAGCCTACGCAAGCAGAAAGCTCCGTCCCACCGAAAGGAACCCGGAAAACTACAGCTCCTTCAAGCTGGAGTTCCTGGCCCTGGTCTGGGCGATCACAGAGCGTTTCAAACATTACCTGGCATCCGCCCCGTTCACAGCTTTCACAGATAACAATCCTCTAACACACTTAGAGACTGCAAAGCTGGGAGCCCTAGAACAGCGTTGGGTAGCAAGACTCGCTAACTATGACTTCACTGTAAAATACCGGGCAGGTCACAAGAACGGCAATGCTGATGCCCTG
This sequence comes from Allobates femoralis, assembly GCA_033576535.1. Classification (NCBI taxonomy): domain Eukaryota; kingdom Metazoa; phylum Chordata; class Amphibia; order Anura; family Aromobatidae; genus Allobates; species Allobates femoralis. Next base: position 236,152,473 of record JARQOC010000006.1, read on the forward strand.
TCCTGAATGCCCCATCTTCCTGAAGAGGGAGAAGACATAGATGACCTAGAAGAGATTGAACTACCTGCTTTCCACCGTTCCGGTACAGCAACATGTCATCAGAGAAACCAGACACGTGTAGAGAGGACCGTGAACCCGTTACCTCACCATGACTGGAAGGAGGCTCAGGCCAACGACCCAGATGTCAGTCTGGTAAGGGATCTCATCACTCAAGAACACGCCAACATGGACTCTGATGCCTCACCAACTGCTAAACGCCTGTGGAAGGAGAAAGGGAGGTTGTTCGTCTACCAAGGTAAACTATGCAGAAGATACCTCAATCCGAGAACCCATGAACTCATCTGGCAGATTGTAGTTCCCAAGACTGAAGTCCAAATGATCCTTGAAGCATACCATGATGATGCAGGACACTTTGGATGGAAGAAGCTGGAAAGGCTCCTGAAGGATCGGTTCTACTGGGTCGGTATGAGAGGTTCCATTGACAAATGGTGTAAAAACTGTGGACCATGTCACCTTCGAAGAAAAGACCATCTAACTCAGAAAGCTCCGTTGCAACCAATTGTTACCACCAAACCTCTTGAAATAGTTGCTCTCGACCACGTGAAGCTTACCCCAAGTCGAACCGGGTACACCTACGCTCTCACCATCGTTGATCACTACTCAAGATTCCTGGTAGTCGTTCCAGTTAAGGATTTAACTGCTGAGGTAGCAGCCAAAGCGTTCCAGAGTTACTTCTGTCGCCCCCATGGGTATCCAGACCAGGTCTTAACTGATCAAGGACCAGCCTTCGAATCAGCTCTGTTCCAAGAATTCTTAGGGCTGTATGGGTGTAAGAAAATCCGCACCACACCTTATCATCCTCAGACGAACGGTTTATGTGAGAAGATGAACCACATAGTCATTGACATGCTCAAGACCTTACCAGTTGAAGAGAGAAATCAATGGCCAGAGAAACTTCCAGATCTCGTGGACATCTACAACCACATACCTGTCAGTTCGACAAATTACACACCTGCTTACTTGATGAGAGCAAGACCAGGTAAACTGCCTATTGATTTGCAGATGGGAACCATTGAACCCACAGAAGACTCTTCTGATGAAGACTGGGTCAGCCAACGCCAAGAAAAGTACAGGAAGGTACAAGAGAGTGTTGAAAGGAACCTTGAAATCAGTAGGGCCAAGCAAGAAAAAGACTTCAACAAGCACGCCTCAGCTGAACCGCTAGCTATAGGTGATGTAGTGCTGAAAAGAAAAAGAAAAACCAACAAATTGGATAATAGTTGGGAATCCATACCCTACACCGTTATGCCGTCACACTTTGATAACTCAAAAACTTGTGTTATTAGCAAAGACAATGGGAATACTATTGCGACTGTCTCAAGGGATCATTTGAAGAAATGTCCGCCACAGTTAATCCCACAAGCAACCAGTTACCCTGCAGTAACTACAGATGAAGAAACAAAAGAAAATCTAGTCCTTACAGAAATTGGATACTTACCAGCTGATTGGCCACAAATAGGTGATGCATTCCTTATACCAGTTATGCACTTCTACCAGCCTACAGAAGGTCAGCCAAAACCAAATCCAATTCCACAAGTCCAACAAGAAGAAGTCCAAGTGCAAGAATTGCAGCCTGTTATCATGGAACCTGAGATTCCTGTAATCGGTCAGCCTGCTAGTCCCACAGTAAGAGAAGCTATTCCTAATCAACTACCTACAGAGGTCAGTCCAGTTGATAGACTCCGCACTTACTATGGTCTTACACAAAGCAGACATAGAGAAGTACCAACCACTTCGTACACTACACAAACAGCTTTGGAAACACCCACACTACGCAGATCCACACGTAGTACATTAGGTCAACCCCCACATAAACTTGGAGAATGGGTTTAAAATGTAGTGGAAAATATAACCTGTAAGTGTTTGTATATAATACTGTTTTTCAAAAACCTGTAAAAAGTAGTGTACAGAAGGGTGGAGGAACTGGGCTATGTCCCAAGTATACTAAGTTGGGGACAGAAAGCGCCTGGTAAGGTATAGTAGGATAGTACCGGCCTCCCAAGCAGAGACACCCGTAGGGAATGTATAAAGTTTACCATGTATCCCTGGACTTTACCTTTTTTCCTTTTCATAAACTTTGAACAATAGTCACAGGACTTGTGTGACCACAAACTTTACCTTTTTCCAGCCTGCGGCAGATGGACTAGTGCCGTACGGACTGCTTTTCACCTTTTCCACATTTTTCACTTCCTTTTCAGTGATTTTTGTGTTTTCTTTAAGACTTTGTAAATTGAACTGTTATAATATGCTTAGTGTTAAGTTGTAAAAAGAACCTTTTTGCTCAGCCGGGAGAACTGAGGTTAACTAAGGGGGAATGTGGCACCCTGGCACCTGTTGGGCACCACAGAAATCCTTAGGTACAAATGGAGTAAGTAACAGCACAGCAAAACCCACAAACACAAACAACGCCAGAACACCTGGTTTCACCCCGAGCCTCTAGGGGGAGCTACCACTGGTCACTTGAGCCAGTTCCCCCTATAAATAGAGTCTTGGAGGGAGAAACTTCAGAGTGTGCAGTCACTTCAGAACTTCAGAACTGTGAAGAGGGTGTGTGTGATCTCCAACCTTATGAGACACACACTAGGCCCCAAACAGCCTGTTAGCAAGTGGTAATCCCTGCAACTGGGATAACAGGAAAGGAGAAGCACCTCTCAAGGATTACAGAGTTACACTGACTCTTTCCTTAATCACCGGTTACTGGAACCGAAGCTGTGGAAGCTACAAAGCCCTCACAGAGAACCAGCTACATCCAACAGGAGGTTTAGCCACCTGTTCCACCTGATGCACCCACCCACGAGAGCCCAGGGAAGAGTACTGATCCTGCTCAGACCCTTTTACAGTGCCCTCAGTGCTGCTAACCAGGTGAAGCAAGTTCCATTGAACACCCTGTCCGGTCCGGCTGGATTCCACGTTCACCCGACCTTAGCACCAGAAGTAGAGAAAGGAAGCCTAACACTGCTTGCTGTGAAACTCCATAAGTACCAACTTCACTATCCCGGTCCGAGTGTACCTGATTACCATCCAGTAAAGGTACCTAAAAGAGACTTTGTGTGGTTGTGCATTACTCCAGGATTCAGCGCGCAGCGTCCCGCAGCTGCCTCACAACATCTTGCGCAGCTCCCGGCTCCGGGGATTCCCGCTCATCCTGTGGGGAGCGTTCCATCTCGCTGTGTACCATCCCCCGGAGACCCGAACAGCGCTGGTAAAGTTACCAGAACACCCGCAGGTGGCGTCACGAAGACAAATCACCCCACTGTTCCGCCATTCCCCTATTGATCTGGACCACCGGGCCTACACTACCGCAGGCGCGGTTCCGTGACTGGAGGAGAAGCAACGCCCGCTACGTGTACCCCCCGGCTACGGTGAGTCAGGTACTCTGCGAGTTTCCCAGTGATTACTCGCACGAGTCCAATGCAAATCAATATCAATCCTAGTTTTGTCAGAAACGCTGACAAAACTAGGATTGCCATTGTTTGCATTAGACTCGTGCGAGAAATCACTGGCTACTGTGCCAGTGATAGCAGGGAAACTCGCAGATAACTGCTGTTTCTTTGCGAGCCGAGTCCAGCTGTCTTCTCTGTGCAGCTCCAGGGTCCTAGAGCCCGCCTTCTCACAGACATTATGTAGCAGTGCTGAGATTGTTCTCAGTCTGCTCATTCCCTGTGTACAGACATGAATGTCTGTGCACAGAGATGATGTAGCAGTGCTGAGATTGTTCTCAGTCTGCTCATTCCCTGTGTACAGACATGAATGTCTGTGCACAGAGATGATGTAGCAGTGCTGAGATTGTTCTCAGTCTGCTCATTCCCTGTGTACAGACATGAATGTCTGTGCACAGAGATGATGTAGCAGAGCTGAGATTGTTCTCAGTCTGCTCATTCCCTGTGTACAGACATGAATGTCTGTGCACAGAGATGATGTAGCAGAGCTGAGATTGTTCTCAGTCTGCTTATTCCCTGTGCATAGACATCTATATTTATGCACAGGGGATGTAGCAGAGAGGACATCGCGTTTTGGACTGCGTCGGACGGAAGAGGATTTTTTTAATTAAAGATGGAGTCTCTAATGGCTTTTTTTTTTATTTCTAATAAAAAATTTTCCTTGTGTTGTGTTTTTTTTAAAACAATTTAATAGAAATTCATGGCGGTCATGTCTAATATTGGCGTGACCGCCATAAATTTCGGGCTTAGGGCCAGCTGATAATACAAAGCTGGCCCTAACCTCTTTATTACCCAGCGTGCCACCGCTACCAGGGCCGCTGGAAGAGCGGGGTTCAGCGCCAGAGGATGGCGCTTCAATGAACGCGCCATCTTCTGGGGCGGCTGCGGGCTGCAATTTGCAGCGGGGGGTGCCCAGAAAGCTTGGGCATCCCTGCGCTGCGGATTCCAGCCCCCAGCTGCTTAGCTGTACCTGGCTAGACATAGAAATTGCGCGGAGCCCCACGCATTTTTTTTTTATTATTTCATGAATTTCAGAGTCAGAGTCTCAGAGTCAGAGTCTCAGAGTCAGAATCTCAGAATTTCATGAAATAATTTAAAAAAAAATGCGTGGGGCTCCGCGCAATTTCTATGTCTAGCCAGGTACAGCTAAGCAGCTGGGGGCTGGAATCAGCAGCGCAGGGATGCCCAAGCTTTCTGGGCACCCCCCGCTGCAAATTGCAGCCCACAGCCGCCCCAGAAGATGGCGCGTTCATTGAAGCGCCATCCTCTGGCGCTGAACCCTGCTCTTCCAGCGGCCCTGGTGGCGGTGGCACGCTGGGTAATAAAGAGGTTAGGGCCAGCTTTGTATTATCAGCTGGCCCTAAGCCCGAAATTTATGGCGGTCACGCCAATATTAGACATGACCGCCATGAATTTCTATTAAATTGTTTTAAAAAAAACACAACACAAGGAAAATTTTTTATTAGAAATAAAAAAAAAGCCATTAGGGACTCCATCTTTAATTAAAAAAATCCTCTTCCGTCCGACGCAGTCCAAAACGCGATGTCCTCTCTGCTACATCCCCTGTGCATAAATATAGATGTCTATGCACAGGGAATAAGCAGACTGAGAACAATCTCAGCTCTGCTACATCATCTCTGTGCACAGACATTCATGTCTGTACACAGGGAATGAGCAGACTGAGAACAATCTCAGCTCTGCTACATCATCTCTGTGCACAGACATTCATGTCTGTACACAGGGAATGAGCAGACTGAGAACAATCTCAGCTCTGCTACATCATCTCTGTGCACAGACATTCATGTCTGTACACAGGGAATGAGCAGACTGAGAACAATCTCAGCACTACTACATCAGGCAGCAGGCGGGCTCTAGGACCCTGGAGCTGCACAGAGCAGACAGGACTCTTCTCTTATCTGTGCGAGTTTCCCAGCGATTACAGTTACAAAGTAAACGAGCAATGCAAATAAATGACAAAACTAGGATTGCTTCAGGCTGAAGCTTCCGAGACACATCTGCGATTTGTAAATCTCACACTACTCGCTATTACTCGCTTCCCCATTCATTAACATTAGACTCGCTAGACTCGCAACGAGTAGCGAGTCCTGTGCTCGGACTCGCTAGAGTCAAGCGATTCCGAGTAATTTAGGATTCGCCCATCACTACCCCTGTATACTCTGCTAACTACTGAGCTACCGTACAGTGCTCCATCCTCCCTCACCTCGCCGCTTTGTCCTCCATCCTCCTCCTCCCACCGCTCTGTGCTCCGTCCTCCCCCTGCCTGTGCCGTTCCATCCTCCTCCACCGCTTCCTCCTCCTTCCTTTGTCCTCCTCCCCTCCGCCACTCCATCCTCCATCCTCCCCCTGCCTGTGCTGCTCTGTCCTCCCCCACCGCACCGCTTTGTCCTCCGTCCTCCTCCCCCCGCCGCTCTGTGCTCCATCATCCCCCTGCCGCTCCGTCCTCCCCCACCCCACTGCTTCCTCTTCCTTCCTTTGTCCGCCTCCTCTCCGACACTCCATCCTCCGTCCTCCCCCTGCCTCTGCTGCTCCAGCCTCCCCCACCCCGCCGCTTTGTCTTCCATCTCCTCTCCCCTGCCGCTTTGTGCTCCATCCTTCCCCTGCCGCTCCATCCTCCCCCTGCCTGTGCTGCTCCGGCTTCCCCCACCCCACCACTTCGTCGTCCATCCTCCTCTCCCCCACGGCTCTGTGCTCTGGCCTCCCCATGCCGCTTCATCCACCCCCTGCCTGTGCCACTGCATCCTCCCCCACCCCACCGCTTCCTCCTCCTTCCTTTGTCCTCCTCCCATCCGCCACTCCATACTCCATTCTCCCCCTGCCTGTGCTGCTCCATCCTCCCCCACCCTGCCACTTTGTCCTCCGTCCTCCTCCTCCCACCGCTCTGTGCTCTGTCCTCTGTCCTCCCCCTGATGGTGTTGCTCCATCCTCCTCCACCACTTCCTCCTCCTTCCTTTGTCCTCCTCCTCTCCACCACTCCATCCTCCCCCTGCCTGTGCTGCTCCATCCTCCCCCATCCCACCGCTTCGTCCTCTGTCCTCCTCCCCCTGCCACTCTGTGCTCCGTCCTCCCCCTGCTGCTCTGTCCTCCCCATTCCTGTGCTGCTCCATCCTCCCCCACCCCACCGCTTCCTCCTCCTTCCTTTATCCTCCTCCCCCCCGCCACTCCATCCTCCGTCCTCCCCCTGCCTGTGCTGCTCTGGCCTCCCCCACCCCGCCGCTTTGTCCTCCGCCCTCCTCCCCCCCGCCGCTCTGTGCTCCATCCTCCCCCTGTCTGTGCCACTCCATCCTCCCCCACCCCACCCCTTCCTCCTCCTTCCTTTGTCCTCCTCCCCTCCGCCACTCCATCCTCTGTCCTCCCCCTACCTGTACTGCTCCATCCTCCCCCACCCCGCCGCTTTGTCCTCCATCCTCCTCTCCCCCACCGCTCTGTGCTCTGTCCTCCCCCTGCTGCTCTGTCCTCCCCCTGCTGCTCTGTCCTCCCGCTGCCACTCTGTCCTCCCCCTGCCACTCTGTCCTCCCCCTGCCATTCTGTCTTCCCCCTGCCGCTCCGTCCTCCCCCTGCCTGTACTGCTCCATCCTCCCCCACCGCTTCCTCCTCCTTCCTTTGTCCTCCTCCCCTCTGCCACTCCATCCTCTGTCCTCCCCCTGCCTGTGCTGCTCTGTCCTCCCCCCACCCCGCCGCTTCATCCTACATCCTCCTCTTCCCCGCCACTCTGTGCTTTGTCCTCCCCCTGCCACTCTGTCCTCCCCCTGCCTGTGCCACTCCATACTCCCCCACCCCACCGCTTTCCTCCTCCCTTCCTTTGTCCTCCTCACCTCCGCCACTCTATCCTCCGTCCTCCCCCTGCCTGTGCTGCTCTGTCCTCCCCCACCCCACTGCTTCATCCTGTCCTCCACTCCCCCCCGCCACTCTGTGCTTCATCCTCTCCCTGCCACTCCGTCCTCCCCCTGCCTGTGCCGCTACATCCTCTCCCACCCCACCGCTTCCTACTCCTTCCTTTGTCCTCCTCCCCTCTGCCACTCCATCCTCCCTCCTCCCCCATGCCACGCCGTCCTTTCCCCGCTGATTCTTCTTCAAAGTTCCTCCCAATTCAGCCCTCACCGCCTTCCCCATGCAATCTCTATTTCTATATTCTAGAATATCCGATGCGTTAGAATCGGGCTACCATCTAGTACAATGATAAATAGATTGTAATCCGTATAAAGTATAAAGTGATAAGGTAATTCCTAAATAGTACATAATCGACATTTGTGACACTTGCATTGCCACGAAGAGGAGACTAAGTATCTCTACAACGTAAAATCATAATGAAACATAAAAACGGAACAACATCATCATGTTAATGTCTACCAAAGATGAAATATCACAAAAGAAATTGAACAATAAGAATGGAGCAATACTGCAATCAATCTGCAATGGTATTTCAATACCCAAAGGTAAATACAGCACATTCCGAATTATTATGCAAATTGGTTTTAGGTGTCATAGGTTTTTTTTTTTGTCAATGAAACCCGTTGATGGTATTGTGTCTCAAGGTTCTTTGAATCACTGAAGTCAATCTCAGATACCTGTGGTAATTAATTTGGCAGGTGAGCCCAATAAAAGATAAACTAATTGTTCCACAATATTAAGCAGGCCACAATTTTCAAGTAACATGGGAAAGAAAAAGGATCTCTCTGCTGCCAAAAAGCAACAATGCCTTGGACAAGGGATGAAAATATTAGATATTGCATGAAAACTTAAGCATGATCATCGTACTGTGAAGAGATTTGTGGCTCATTCTGAACACAGACATGTTCATGCAGATAAAGGCAGAATGAGGAAGGTTTCTGCCAGGCAAGTTCATCGGATTAAGACAGCAACTGCTAAATAGGCCTTACAAACCAGCAAACAGACATTGTGTATGTGTAATATGCATACACCTTCCCTTAGGTCAGTTAAAGGGAACCTGACCTCTAAAAATGAGCCCCCAGGCTCTTTTAACCTGTTCCTGCACCATTGTAATCCATTTCTATCCATCCCTTTGTGTCCATAAAGCGCTATTGTAAAGTTTATAAAAGTTCTTTTTTTACCTGTGGATCTGCAGCTTCTCATTATATGAGAAGTCGCAAAAGGCGGTCTTTTGTGTTTCTCCCCGCCGCCGGCGTGTTAATCATGCACGCCCATATGGGCGTGCTATAGAGCAGAGACTGTGCTTGTGCTGCAAGAGGGCAGTAAAGGCGATATGACAAAAATCGCGTCATATTGCCTTTACGCTGCCGCTTCATCCTGTTCTCCACCCCCCCGCCGCTCTGTACTTCATCCTCTCCCTGCCACTCCGTCCTCCCCCTGCCTGTGCCACTCCATCCTCCCCCACCCCACCACTTCCTACTCCTTCCTTTGTCCTCCTCCCCTCTGCCACTCCATCCTCCCTCCTCCCCCCTGCCATGCCATCCTTTCCCCGCTGCTTCTTCTTCAAAGTTCCTCCCAATTCAGCCCTCACCGCCTTCCCCATGCAATCTCTATTTCTATATTCCAGAATACCCGATGCATTAGAATCGGGCTACCATCTAGTATAATGATAAATAGATTGTAATCCGCATAAAGTATCCAGTGATAAGGTAATTCCTAAATAGTACATAATCGACATTCGTGACACTTGCATTGCCACTAAGAAGAGACTAAGTATCTCTACAACGTAAAATCATAACGGTATAATGAAACATAAAAACGGAACAACATCATCATGTTAATGTCTAGCAAAGATGAAATATCACAAAAGAAATTGAACAATAAAAATGGAGCAATACCGCAATCAATCTGCAATGGTATTTCAATACCCAAAGGTAAATACAGCATGTTCCAAATTATTATGCAAATTGGTTTTAGGTGTCATAGGGTTTTTTTTTGTCAATGAAACCCGTTGATGGTATTGTGTCTCAGGGTTCTTTGGATCACTGAAGTCAATCTCAGATACCTGAAGCGTCTTTGAAGAGGCACCCAACGTAGCTACTCTCCCAAGTGGTGGGGCCAACTTGGTGGTAAATATCTCATCTTATTCATTATCTCCTATTGAAACTGAGGTATTACAAAAAGGCCTTTTTGCCCCACCCCTGTGTTTAATTCCTTTGGCCTTGACCAGGAGCTAAAACATTTCTTTAGAACATTGCGTCTAAAGATACATTTTAAAGACAATAACTCTAACCATGGGACACCTCCCTCTCTCAGTTCTGATCACATGTTTTCCCTAAAGGGACTTGACTCGTCTTTCTAGCTCATTTAACCCCCCCTAAGATATACTATCCTATAGACACTTTCACATGATTAGTCACCAGAGATGTACAAGGGCTTGCACGGTGGAACAAGAGGGGACAGTTACATAATAAGAATAACTTGATTCTACAAGATCCTGACACGATGGTATCGTTGTCCCACTATCCTCCACAGAATAGATCCCAGAATTCCGGACACCTGTTGGAGATGTGGAAGAGAGAGGGGCTCCATGCTCCATATTTGGTGGTCTTGTGGTCTCCTTTGGCCTTTTTGGTGTTCGTTCTTCGAGGCCTTCCGTCTAATGTCTGGGGTACACTATGTACCGACTCCTCAGGTGGCTCTGTTGTCCCTGATACCCGCATCTGTGCCCTCTGTGCGTAAAGGGATTCTGCGTTTTTGCCTGCTGGCAGCCAGGGCAGTTATACCTCGATGTTGGAGGTCGCCCGAGGCCCCTACTCTGTTGGAATAGGTGGCCGAGATGGACAAACTAAATCGCATAGAATCGCTGATGGCAGATGATCTTCCAGCTGGGTCGGATCAGAGTCGCACATGGTTCCTATGGCAATCATTTAAAGAGAGCCTGAGCTTCAAGACCTGGCTATCACAGCCTTCTGCCCACCCCCTGGCCCCATAATCTGGATCTTTCCCTCCCACAACCCCTCTTCCCCCCTCCCCTCTTCCTAGCTCTGTTTCCTTCTCTGTTCCAAGATACCCTTCCTCCTTTTTCTTAATACCCCTTTCTTCCTTTTCTGCCCTTCCCTTTTCTTTTTCCCCCGGCCTGTTTTGTCCGGGGTCCTAGTGCTATAGATCAGAGGTTCCCAACTCCAGTCCTCAAGGCACACCAACAGTGCAGGTTTTCAGGGTTTCCTTAGTATTGCACAGGTGAATTTCTAAGGAAATCCTGAAAACCTGCACTGTTGGTGCGCCTTGAGGACTGGAGTTGGGAACCTCTGCTATAGATCACCCCAAAGCCGAGGGACCTCGCCTTCTGTGTGCTTAAATACCTATTTCTTGCCCATGGCGGATTGCTGGTAGGCCGTATCATTTGGAGGGCTTTATGGAACCCCTGATTCATAATAATAGCTATAGTACCTGTTGCTTCACCCTGGACTTAATGTTGGTGAAGCTTTTGCCTGTTCTATGTTTTCTGTATTTTATACTGTGAAATTAATAAAAAGATTTATTGCAAAAAAAAAAAAAAAGAATAACTTGATTATCATTGAAACCCAAGCAATCAAATATTTATGGGACAATAAATTATTATGAAAGCAGCGGACAAGGGTGGGGCTATTGTGGTCTAAGACCGTAGATACTACATTGATGAAATTTTGAGTCAACTCAGGGACTCTGACACGTATGAAACTGTATCGAAAGATCCATCCTCCATTATCCGTAACATTATTAAGGATTGGGTGGACAAATATGTGGAAAAAGGGGTCATTGATAGTAAGTTGGCACAGTACTTACAACATCCCAACCCGGTAACACCTGTTATTTATACGTTACCAAAGATACACAAGAACCTTACCTGACCGCCAGGCAGACCGGTAGCGGCCTCCCCGGAGTCATCTTTATCTCCCTTATCTATCATGTTAGATAAGATACTGTCTCCTTTAATTCCACGCATTTTCTGTCTCAGCTTTGTTTCCAAATTGATTTAACCACTTGTTTACAGACAAGTTGGAGAGCCCTGCTTCTCTTCTGCTGAACAGAAGTAGATATAAAGCATTCCATCTTTGATCCAATTCGGGCACAGTTCACACACTACATCCTGCTACTTGTGAGGTCAATAAGCACAGTAGTAGGTCATAATATGGTTGGCGTAGGGGCCATTCCAAAAAGAGTCACCTTGTCGTGATGGAATGGCTTAAAGTATGTTTTTTTGCAAAAAAAGTATGTACCAAGTACTCTGTGTTTTTACTGCACTAGCTTTTATTTTGTGAGGCACCGCCGGCATGGTCCTCATGGCCGGGGCGCGTCACATGCAGGATCAAGGTATGATCCTGTGCACACTGGCCGGTTTGACTGATAATGCTGTGTGAACCAACTTTGAGACACAGGGTTTCATGAGCCTAATGAGCGGCAGTGAGAGTGGGATGAGATCGAGGAAGCCCTAAGGGATGTAAGGGCTGAGTGCTGACAACCCGGAACACAGGGAGTTAACCTGAGCTGTGTGAAAGGCTGATTACTGGTAGCTAAGGGGGTGTGTCCATGTGGGAGTGGCTGGCACGATAAGAAGCAGCCAGCTGAGTGATTGAGTTTCAGATTGATTCAGATGGAAGCTGAGACCAGCCAAGTGCAGAGCAGTCTAGAGGCTCTGAGTAAATGACGGGAGCATGCTAGCTCCATGCCGGTGCCGAGGTCCGGGATCGTGTCCGCACCTGGAGGGGGAAGCCGTGGTTGACCCGTGGACGCTGGTCCGGGCGTGGTTCACCACACGTCCGGGAAGGGGCCCGTGGGGATGCCTGGTGGAACCTGTGACACAGGTAGCGAGACCCGGATCCGTGCCCGGTAAGAAAAGCAGTTCCTGAATGATTGTGTGAACTGTGCACCTTGGGTGTAAATCATGCTAGGCGAGTGTAGCCGCCATTAGGTCCAGTGAAGGACCTGTTGAACCTTATAAGTACTGTATGGCTTTTTAAAAGATCCAGCGAGTGAATGTAGCCCTTCGGGAGGCGATTGTATGTAGCCCTTCGGGAGGCGATTGAATGTAGCCCTTCGGGAGGCGTTGTATGTAGTGTGCCAGGCGGGCATAGACCGCCTTTGGGTCCGAGTCGGAGTACTCAGTTAAATAACCTGATGAACCGGATTGTATGTAGCCCTTCGGGAGGCGATTGAATGTAGCCCTTCGGGAGGCGATTTTATGTAGTGTGCCAGGCGGGCATAGACCGCCTTTGGGTCCGAGTCAGAGTACTCAGTTAAAGGACCTGATGAACCGGAATGTGTGGATGAGAGGTCAGAAGCAGGGGTTAGAAGGGCTCCCGTACTGGGTAACGTGTGGTTCACCTCACAGGTTACTAGGGTTTGCCACTCCCTGTTCTGAGCCCAGAGGAGCCACAGTCCATGGATGTGTATGATGGGCTGTGAGCGAGTGAAAGGACGTGTGTGGTCCATGGTGGCTTATAGGATGGATCACATATAGTATGTAAGAACCCGGTCAGGCTGGAGTCCTGATTCCAGGGTAGTATGAAGCTGGGGAAATAGAGCCAGGCGGCTGGTTACGCCATTGGGACCCATAGGGCCCGTTGATATGGTACTTGATGTTAAATGTATGTGAAATGTATATAGGCCGGAGGCCGTAGCCACCACGGGAGCTGTTAGTAGAGCTCAAATGGGGACAGAGAGATGGTTACAGGTCCCGGGTTACTATAAGCGTTATGTGCAATATATGTATTATGTAATGTTATATGTAAATGTATGGTGTTTTTAATCAATGTGATATGTGTCAAACATGCTACCCGGGTTATGTTATTAATATGTGAAAATAAACGGGTAGACATTGGTTAAACTTATAAACACGTGTTTTGTCGTTTTGCAAGCGGGTTCCCCGGTTGCTACCTCACAATTTACACATACTATTTTTGTTCTATAGTTGATTTTTCATACAATTTGGCATCGGTAGTGAGCATGCTATACAGGTGTGTTCACATTACTACTTTTTTCTGTCTCAGCTTTTTTCCAAACTTCTCATTTTTTGTCAGACTTATGTACGCTTGGGACCAAACCTAAGGATAGTCCATTAGTGACCTTAGTCGTGAATAACCTATACACTAGTATTAAACATCAGTAAAGGTACCTTTACACGCCGCGACGGCAGGCTGGATACATCCCGCTACTTCACGTGCACGAGCACGCTCAAACGGCTACAAACGGTCAACGCACCCTCTTTACACGCCGCCATAAGGTGCGCTACGCCACGCTACATCTGTAGCTAGCTACATCGCCGGGTGTGTCAAGTAGCCAGCTGTAGCTTAGCGTACCATGTTTACACAGCGCTACAATAAGCTAATATGGGTGGACCTGGTACAGCAGGGACAGCACATAGGCGTGCCACAATCGTGGATTACGAGCCGTCCGTACGATGATAGGACAGCGCAATATCATCATGATTGGCCAGGCATCGCAGGAGGCTGAGACATCCAGCACGCTCGAGCGATTGTGTAGTGTGACTGGTCAGCTCCTTAAATATGCCTCCCTATGCAGCGACTACCAATCGTCATGCAGGAGCTTCCTCCAATGATCGGTGATGGAGCGCGGTATCCCAGAGCCTGGGTCACGCCTTAGCTACATTGCAGCTACAGCCCCGGGGTCCAGAGTTCCCTTCCGTAGCCTCTTTACACGCCGATACAGCTCGCTACCATCGGCGATGTAGCCATCAGTTTTCGAGCAGACCTAGGAAACAGATGTATCTGTTGCCGGCTGCAGCGTCACGTCTTCAGACGCCGCTACGACGGGCGATATTGGCGCTACAAGCTACATTTGTAGCCTGTAGCGGGATGTATCCAGCCTGCCGTCGCGGCGTGTAAAGGTACCATAAGGTATTGAGGCTGTGAACTGGTTTCTGCATTCCAATACCGATTTTGAGGATACAATGAGTACCTTTTGCATTGGCTTTCTCAAGATTGTTCTTGAGAATAATTACTTTTTATTTCAGGATCAATTTTATGTTCAGCGTAGGGGGACCGCTATGGGTGTTAACGTAGCGCCCCCCCTACGCTAACATATTTATGGTGTATTTTGAAGGAAAATACATTTGGCAGAACTCATGTCGTCTCCAACGTTATGTGGAGAAGTTATATAAACGACATTTTCGTGATTTGGACTGGCACTATAAAGGAGTTGAACGGTTTCTTTGATCTACTTAATACATACATAAGAGGGTTGACTTTTACTATGCGATTGCAGAAAACAAGTTTCCGAGCACCACGCTGGATGGGCCGCTTGTACAGACAGCACAAAGCAGCAGGGTAAGACAGCCAAATTAACACTAGAAGTCCCGGGAATTTCAAGATTCCCCCTGAAGTCCTGAGAGAGGGTCAAATGACCCTCAGTCCATATTGACACCTCAATTAGCATCCTTTCATTTGTAAATGTTCTCTTGCCTGAGGAATCTGTAGGGGGGGTTATCTAAGATAAGAGTGTGTAAACAGAAGAATGCAAGCTATTCCTGAGTGTGGGGGATGCTGCTCACAGTGCCTTTCTTTGCCTGTTCGTTTGCTTCCTGTGTTTTGCAGGGGTTGGTGCAGAGAAGATACAGTCATCCAGAGAATGGCAGCAACTCACCGGGCAGGTTTCAGCAGTATTTCTTTATTGTTTATTCCATAAAAACAGACGGTTATGCAGGGGTGGTGGAGGGAGGATGGGGGTCGCAACAATGGGCAGTTTTGACCTCCATCCTCCCTCCACTACCCCTGCATAACCACCTGTTTTTATGGAATAAACAATAAATAAATACTGCAACATCGCCTGAGCGTCGCAATGTGTAACAGGGCAATCGTTCGGTGATGATTCAGTGTTTCTCAGTTCAGAGATTTCCCAACTAGCCTGGGATGCATGTGTGATGCAGCAATAGCGATGTCTCAGGTGACAGGAGCTATAGAAAGTATAGCTCCCTGATTCGCCCGGGAATCGCCTGTGAACTACATGCTGGTTCTGAGGCAATCCTTCACAGACATTCGCCAGCGACATGTCCGCGTGTGTCATGTCACCAGCGATGCCCCGGCGATGTGCACACGCATGTGATCGCCCGCACATCGCCGGGAATCATCTCCCAGTGTGACGGCCCCATTAGGGCTGATTCACACATCTGTGCCTCCGGCACATGTGGGGTCTGTGCTGACACATGCCGTAGGCACGGACATCTCTTGAAAGATTGACACCTGTTCTGGTTTTGGAGTCGCTCCTGGTTTTGGCACACAAACTGGATGGACACTGATCAGGAAAACTGATTAGGAACTGAAGGCAGTCCCTACCCAAAGAATGTGAGCTGCTCCTGAGGCCGGTTTCACACGTCCGTGTTACCACGGACGTGTGGAACAAGGCTGTTTGGGGGCGGCGCATAGTCCCATGTGTCATGGACAAGTGACACGATGGGTGCTGTCCGCGTGCTATCCGTGGATCCACGGATAGCACACAGACAGCCTGTCACCTCATACTCACCTCCCTCCAGGGCCGCTGCTCCACTCACTTCCGGGCCGCTCTAGGGCTCAGTGAAGTGAATATTCATGAGCCCTAATGAGCGGCATCGGAAGAGAGAGGAGCAGACACCGCTGGAGCGAGGGGAGTATAAAATTCTTTATTTTGAAGCATTTTCCTTTTGCCCGTAGTCCATGCACACGGATGTCACAGTGTGAACATCCGTGTGCAGGACGTTTGGACGTAAATGTGGTCCGTGGCTCTGCAGAAAAACTGACTTGTCGCCGTGTGGAGCACACGGACACGCATGTGCTCCACACGGAGACACGGTCCGTGCGGAATCATGGACGTCTGCATGGGTCCACAGGGGAACATGTGTTCCCGTATGTCCGTCCCTCAGGCATGTTTCGGCACGGACCGCACATGTGCCGGAGGCACGGATGTGTGAAACTGGCCTGAGTGTCTGCCGACCCCCCCAGCTGCATTGCATTAGCAAATTTGCATGCAGCTTTATGTGCTGTGGGGAGAAACCTATTTTGTTCACAGGAAAGAAAAAGGAGAGAAGGCACACCATTGAAGAGGCATTGGAACTGATTCTAAGCAACACAAACCCTTCTGACTCAGATGGAGAAGACATAG
Source organism: Allobates femoralis (assembly GCA_033576535.1). Classification (NCBI taxonomy): domain Eukaryota; kingdom Metazoa; phylum Chordata; class Amphibia; order Anura; family Aromobatidae; genus Allobates; species Allobates femoralis. The sequence goes on from JARQOC010000006.1 coordinate 236,169,017, forward strand.
TCCTTCAACCGGATTCGGACTCTGATGGTGGGTTTACACACACCAATTTATCTGTTCAATATCTGAACCAATCTCTGGTTGCAGTGAAATCATGGATACATTGCTCCATTTTGTGGCTGTGTACAACATGGAGCAATGTATCCATGACTTCACTGCAACCAGAGATTGGTTCAGATATTGAACAGATAAATTGGTGTGTGTAAACCCACCATGAGCTGTCTTCAGGTTAGGCTGGCTTCACACTCCCTTTTTTGCCTGTTCATTTGGATCCTGTGTTTTGCAGGGGTTGGTGCAGATAAGGGTCGGTGCGGGGCAGGTGTGATGTGTGGGCAGTACGCTGCGGTGCAGGGTCGGTGTGGTACGGGGTCAGTGCTGTGCGGGGCCAGTGTGGTGCTAGTTTAATGTCTTTTCGTCTGTGGATCTCTTTTTCTGTCTCTCCCCTGTGTCTCTCTCTTTTCTGTGTCTTCCCTGTCTTATCTGTCTTCTCTGGCTGTCTCATCCCCGGTTCTCCCTCTTAGGGCCACTTTACACACACCAACTTATCTGTCCAACTTCTGAACAACTTACTGGTTGCAGTGAAATCATGGACACATTGTTCCATTTGTACACAGTCACAAAATGGAGCAATGTGTCCATGATTTCACTGCAACCAGTAAGTTGTTCAGAAGTTGGACAGATAAGTTGGTGTGTGTAAAGTGGCCATTAGGGCTGATTCACACATCTATGCCTCCAGCACATGTGGGGTCTGTGCTGACACATGCCGTAGGCACGGACATACGGGACACATGTTCCCCTATGGCCCCATTCCACACAAACTGACAAACTGTGTCTGTGTGGAGCACATGCGTGTCCGTCTGCTCCACACAGAACACAGAGACATGTCCGTTGTTTTGCGGAAGCACAGACCTCTTTTTGCTGAAAACGTCCATGCAAACAGATGTCATCTGTGTGACTTCCGTGTGCACGGACCATGGAGGAAAATGAAAAGCCTAAAAATAAAGAATTTCATATTCACCTCAGTCCAGCGCTGACTGTTCCTCTCACTCCGGTGCCGCTCATTAGGTTTATGAATATTCACTTCGCTGAGCCCAAGAGCGATCCATAAGTGAGAGGAGCAGCGGCGCTGGAGGAAGGTGAGTATGTGGTGACAGCGGCCAATGCTATCTGTGGATTCACGGATAGCACACAGACTTCACCCACGGTGTATGGGGGCCAAAAGGGATCCTGTTCTGCTCATTTCAAAAACGGACAGAACAAGATGCCAAAAAAGGCAGTGTGAATTATCTATTTTTATTTCCTGACTATCTTTTTTATTTAGAACCAAAACAAAATGTTAATTTGAAATTATTTATCTTGCAGATGAGGAGACTCCGCCTCTACCAAAAAAGAGAGCTCGGTTGGCGAGTGAGCCGACAGAGACCGCAAAAGATGGCACAGTGAGGCATGAAGTACAAGTGGGGAAATGTCTCCATTTCACCCCAATAGAACCGTACCTTACAGATGGAGAGCCAAGTGCTAAGGCCATACGAAGTGTCCGGAGTCGCCTTCAGAGCTTCCTCTGTTTTATCACTCTTGACATGCTTCGTAGCATTCAAGAATGGACTACTCAACATGCACATCACAGGGAGCAGGTGGATTGGTTCATGGGTCTCCCGTAACTAATGGCATTTATTTCAGTCACTAGCTGTGAGCCCGATTCTGAAGAATCGAGAGAGGGGGGGAGAGAGGGGGGGAGAGATAGATAGAGAGAGAGATACCCTGCAGCTTTGCTAGCACCAGTTCACATTTGTCTTTGAGTGCTGTGCAGATTTTTTTTTTCTTGTTATTTATCATATGGAGTTGCAGGTTCCATACTGCAATGTGCACCCTCATTACCTACAGGTGATGGAGGGTCTAGATGGTGTCTGCCCACTGAAAAGTGGGGGGTGGACAAGGAGGATAGGGATATCAGAGTAGGACTCATCAGACCCTGAAGTCACTTTGTCGCAGTTGATGAGCAAACAGACATTGGCCAATGTATGTACCAAGAACTTCAGAATTAAATAAAAAATTGGAGATTTTTGAGTTTTTTGAAAAAAATGTAAGTTTTTGAACTTTTTCCTCAAATATATATAGCTAGTAGCTTATGTACATCATTGGTAGTAGCTGTGTGCTGCAAGGATCTTTTTCATATTTGATAGAGAGTAGATAGATAGATGTGATAGATAGATAGATAGATAGATAGATAGATAGATAGATAGATAGGTGAGTCTTTGCAGCCGCGGTAAGTCCGGCGGCAGCCGAGCGCCGTGGCCGAAAAGGGAACCAAGGGCCCGGCCATGCATTGTTGGAAACACCGCTATGTATCTCTATGGGAAGTGAGGCGCTATTCTGATTGGTCGCTGTGTGCTGCTGGCGACCAATCAGAATAGCGCCTCACTTTCAGCGGTAAATTTGAAACTCAAAGTCGTCCATTATATGTCTATGGGAAGTGAGGCGCTATTCTGATTGGTCGCCGGCAGCACACAGCGACCAATCAGAATAGCGCCTCACTTCCCATAGACATATAATGGACGACTTTGAGTTTCAAATTTACCGCTGAAAGTGAGGCGCTATTCTGATTGGTCGCTGTGTGCTGCCGGCGACCAATCAGCATAGCGCCTCACTTCCCATAGAGATACATAGCGGTGTTTCGACGAATTTATGGCCGGGCCCCTGGTTCTATTTTCGGCCACGGGGCTCGGCGCTTGTCGGTCGTCGCCGGGGCGGGAAATAGATATATAGATAGATAGGTGAGTCTTTGCAGCCGCGGTAAGTCCGGCGACAGCCGAGCGCCGTGGCCGAAAATCGAACCAAGGGGCCGGCCATGCATTGTTGAAATACCGCTATGTATCTCTACGGGAAATGAGGCGCTATTCTGATTGGTCGCTGGCAGCACACAGCAACCAATCAGAATAGTGCCTCACTTCCCATAGAGATATAATGGACGAAAAGTCGTCCATTATATGTCTATGGGAAGTGAGGCGCTATTCTGATTGGTCGCTGGCAGCACACAGCAACCAATCAGAATAGTGCCTCACTTCCCATAGAGATATAATGGACGAAAAGTCGTCCAATTATATGTCTATGGGAAGTGAGGCGCTATTCTGATTGGTCGCCGTCAGCACACAGCGACCAATCAGAATAGCGCCTCACTTCCCATAGAGATATAATGGACAAATTTTCGTCCATTATATCTCTATGGGAAGTGAGGCGCTATTCTGATTGGTCGCTGTGTGCTGGCGGCGACCAATCAGAATAGCGCCTCACCTTCAGCTGTAAATTTGAAACTCAAAGTCGTCCATTATATGTCTATGAGAATTTTGTACTAAATTGCACTAATTGTATTATTGTAAGCCCCTTGCATGAGAGCTATATATATGTGAGCACTAGATCTGTTTGTCACTGCTTGAGGAAGGCTGTGTGCCGAAACGTCGCAGTCCTAGGACAAATAAACCCACATGGATACACTAAAGGAAGTGCTGCCCTTCATTTTTTTCATCCTAATAAGTACCAGTGAAGTGGTAGGAGGGCCTTGCACCCAATTGTGTGCTACTGTGCTGTTTCGTTTTTCTGTGTTTTTTTCTATTTTCTCACGAAAATTTGCACTGTTTTTGTTTTTGTTTTTTAAGTAAACATTTTTTGAAGTGGGTTATGGAGAATAATTACGAACCTGGGACTTTAAGCTATACAATGGAAGATGAAGACCGTATATTTAAGGGGGTTGATGTGGATGCGGTTTTTTTGAGTATTCCATCTACAATAGATTTGAAACAGAAAGAGAATCTAGCTAAGAAGATTTTAACAATACAATTGCATTTATCCACTATGTCAGAATACTAAAAGGCAAAAATGATACCACGTGGCTTAAGGTCTAATGTAAGGTCAAATTTAATGTTTGGTGATTCATTCTTTTGTTCCCAATTTTGCAAAATTTCAAACAAATATGGGATGGATTTATTATTGGTCAACATTGATTTTTTACAACATGAATTAAAGAGAATATTGACCGAACATGATGGCATAGAAACCAAGTTGCAGGATATTCGGAAAGAGGAGGAGATGATAAAATTTAAAGAGCAAGTTAATACACGCATAAGTAAACTGCGTTCAGACCTGGAGGAAGGTAAAAGGAGAAAGTGGTTGAGAGACACAGAGGACTATTCCAGTGGAAACATATACAACTGGCTGTGTGAGGGTGTGGGGAAGTGGCGAAATACAGGTGGTAATAGGTCTAATCTTTTATGCACATGTGGAAAGATTTATCCTATAATGGACTTTGTTCATAGATATAGATCTAAAGAAAAACGGAGGAAAAGAAGAGGAGGAAGGCGACATCACCGGCAACAAAAAAGACAAGCGTGGAAAAGGGAAACAACAGAGGAAACCCCCACTGAAAAATTGAAAGAGGACTTGGTAGTAAATTTGTCGAGTAAGGTATTAACAGAGATGCAAAAGTCTGTTTTAAATAAGGGATTGGGATTTGGTCCAAATGCACATACTGATTTTTTTCAACTGTCATTAGACCTGCAATATTTTTTTAGATTATTAAAATTGAAGGAATGGTTCAGTACTAAGGAGAACAAATCAAAAACAATGACATGTGATTTTGACATGGGATGTTTAGGTATAAAGAAAAAAAGTAAATTTATACCTCCTGTCAATTCTACTGTAATTGATTCATTTATTACAGCTGTCACTAAGGAGGTGGATATACTAAATAAAAATAGAAGCGAGGTGTTTAGGAAACCTAATATTAAGACAGAGGAGATAACAGCCCTTAATGACCTTGTCCGTGACAACAGCATTATAGTAAAGAAAGCAGATAAAGGGGGAGCTGTTGTCGTCATGGACAAGGTCATGTATATTAAAGAGATCAGGAGACAGTTGGATAATCCGGGGGTCTACCGGAGACTGGATAGGGATCCGAAATTTGAAATAGCAGGTAAGATTGAGGCGATCCTGAAAAAAGCATTGCATGAGGGTTTGATAGACCAGGATCTCCTTGATTTTATGACAATTCAGTATCCTATGACACCAGTATTACATGTGCTCCCGAAGATCCATAAGTCTCTGGTGGACCCTCCGGGTCGACCGATAGTCTCGGGTACGAATTCAATTCTTTCTAACATAGGAGTTTTTCTTGATAGGGTGTTGAATCCCATAGCAAGAGGAGCTGACTCGTATGTAAAGGATACGGGGGATTTCCTACGTAAGCTAAACACTTTGTCAGTAAGTGGTGAAGTGATATTAGCGTCTTTTGACGTGGTCTCACTTTACACATCCATAGACAATGAACGAGGCCTGGCAGCCATAAAGAAGAAATTAAAGGAAACGGAGATTTCTAGGAATGCTTGTCACTTAGTACTTGACCTTCTGGAATTAGTTTTGAAGAATAATTATTTCTTATTTGGGGATGAATATTTCTTACAATGCAGAGGTACAGCAATGGGGGCCAATATGGCCCCGCCTACGCAAATATTGTCATGCGGGTGATTGAGGAGGACTTCGTCTATGTATCCCACCACTAAGACTGTGTCGCTACGTGGTGGAGGTACATAGACGACGTCTTCCTCATATGGACAGGAACTGAGGATGCATTACATCAATTCCATGGGTTCCTTAATGAAATAGATGAGACGATAAAGTTTACTTTGGTGTGGTCTAAATCCTCTCTACAGTTTTTGGATGTGCAGGTTTTATATCAGAATGATGAATTCACAACCAAATTGTATGTGAAAGAAACAGATAAGAATGACCTGTTACATTTCAGTAGCCAGCACCCGATGAACACCCTTAAATCTATTCCTTTTAGCCAAATGACTAGGGTTAAAAAAATAATAAGTAATGAGAAAGAACAGGAATCAGCACTAAATGAAATGATAACTAAATTCTCTAAGGGGATACCCAAAAAAACTATTGGGGGAACAGAAAGAGAAAGTGCTGCGACTGGCTAGGTCAGATATTTTGGCAGAGAAAAATACTAATAAACAATTAAAAAGAGTGCCATTCGTTTCCACTTACAGTGAAGAGAGCAGAGAGGTTGCTAAAATAATACGCAAAAACTGGAATATGTTGGGGAGATGTTTACCTCATGTGAGAGAATTTAATGAACCACCACTTTTTTCATAAAGACGCAACCAATGTCTGAGGGATAAACTGATACACTCAGATATTGGTTCTATGAAAAAGGATAAGCAAATGTATTTGACAGGTGCAAAGAGAGTGGGTTGTTACCCATTTCTCTCATGTATTAACTGTAGGCTAATGAACAAAGGCTCACATTTTATACATCCGAAAACGGGGCAAAGGTTTGAAATTAAACATTATTTGACTTGTTCATCTGAATATGTTGTCTACCTCCTGGAGTGTCTGTGTGCTTTGTGGTATGTCGGTGAGACAACGTGGGATTTTAAGACACGTATTGCTCATCACCGACTTACCATAAAGAAAAAAAGGAAGGACTTGCCGGTCCCCAAACACTTTGTGGATATGGGGCACACGGAAAAAGATTTGAGGTTTCGTTTGATAGATGCAATTCCCATACAAAGACGGGGAGGAGATCGACAGAAATTGTTATTAAAAAGGGAAATGGAATGGATCCATAGACTTAACACACTGAGACCGAATGGTCTAAACGTGGACTACAAAATACATAGTTTATTATAATATGTGAACCTTTAATATATTTGATTCGAATCAACTACTGTTATAGGTTGATGAATATCAGTTGAAGTATGATCTTATGATTTTTTAAGGAAAATTCTTTTAAAAATTTGAGAGTTTTTGACTGAAAAATATTTCTTTTAATCTGCAGATTTGTACAGAGGATTCCACAAGCTGCAACTTGACTGTATACATGTTGTTCCAATTGCAATTGTCTCTGTTGTGATAACCGATGTCCTTTCTTTGGAATATGCCCCTGTCTACTTTTCATAGAAATATACTTTATTAAATTACTCAAGTCCATTGGTTAGTAATTTTTTTAATGGAAGTATTGTTTGGTCACCTAAACAGAAGGACACAGTGCTGTGTTCATTTGTATGTATTTAACATACTTAACTGTAAAAAGCCCACCAGGGCGGTGACCTAATATATGGATCAGAAAGGTTTTTCCTATATTGGACTTTGATCTTTTCCTAGTTATAATTGCCCAATGTGTACACTTATACAATGCTGTGAAAGTGAATTGGGTAATTCCAGGAACGATAGACTTTGTATAAATAACTTTATGTTCCCTGTACCATTATGTAATTACAGGTATGGAGCGCTCATATTCTCCATATAAGTGTTGAAGACACAAGCAATAGAACTAGTGCATTTACTATTGCGGAATCGCCAAAGCACCAAGATGGCGCCCGAGATTCACGGAGGAGAGAGCGCGGGAACGGAATTAGGAGTAGAGACTTCACATAGACCACTGCGCAACTGCAGTGGGTGTACTCGCAAGTCCCGGCATGCTTTGCGCATGCGCGGGAACTAGGAGAGGGGAACGCGATTTCATTAGAATAGGAATGAGGGTTTTTTCACACTGAGCATGCGCAATGGGATGATGTGGACGCCGAGATCACGATGGCGGAAGAGACAGTATACAGTTGCAGCGTGGGGTCCTCTAATTATAAGCTAAGTGACATCTGTGTTGTAATTGACCAATTAGAGTACAATGTTCGATATTGGTTATAATATGGATGGCAATATCATGTAATATCACTATATGCACTTTATTTTGCACTGATTATCACGTATTGATTGTAAATGGTAACTGTATATGAAGCTTTTGTACTAAATTGCACTAATTGTATTATTGTAAGCCCCTTGCATGGGAGCTATATATATGTGAGCACTAGATTTGTTTGTCACTGCTTGAGGAAGGCTGTGTGCCGAAACGTCGCAGTCCTAGGACAAATAAACCCACATGGATACACTAAAGGAAGTGCTGCCCTTCATTTTTTCATCCTAGATAGATAGATAGAGAGATAGAGATAGATAGGTGAGTCTTTGCAGCCGCGGTAAGTCCGGCGGCAGCCGAGCGCCGTGGCTGAAAAGGGAACCAAGGGCCCGGCCATGCATTGTTGGAAACACCGCTATGTATCTCTATGGGAAGTGAGGCGCTATTCTGATTGGTCGCCGGCAGCACACAGCGACCAATCAGAATAGCGCCTCACTTTCAGCGGTAAATTTAAAACTCAAAGTCGTCCATTATATGTCTATGGGAAGTGAGGCGCTATTCTGATTGGTTGCCGCCAGCACACAGCGACCAATCAGAATAGCGCCTCACTTCCCATAGAGATAGAATGGACGACTTTGAGTTTCAAATTTCCCGCTTAAGTGAGGCGCTATGCTGATTGGTTGCTGTGTGCTGCGCCGACCAATCAGCATAGCGCCTCACATCCCATAGAGATACATAGCGGTGTTTCGCCGAATTTATGGCCGGGCCCCTGGTTCTATTTTCGGCCACGGGGCTCGGCTCTGGTCGGTCGTTCCACGGGGCTGGAGACTCGCAATGGCCGCTTCGTGGCCATTGCTGGCGCCTCAGCAACGGCTCGCAATAATTGCGGGCCGTTGCTGAGGTGCGAGCAATGGCCGCGAAGCGAGTCTCCGGCCCCGTGGAACGACCGACCAGAGCCGAGCCCCGTGGCCGAAAATAGAACCAGGGGCCCGGCCATAAATTCGCCAAAACACCGCTATGTATCTCTATGGGAAGTGAGGCGCTATTCTGATTGGTCGCTGTGTCCTGCCGGCGACCAATCAGAATAGCGCCTCACTTCCCATAGAGAATAAGAGCGGTGTTTGAAGCGAAGTATATCCGGGCCCCTGGTTCTATTTTTGGCCACGGGGCTTGGCTGTGGTCAGTCGTTGGACGGGGCCGGAGACCCGCAATGGCCGCTTCGCGGCCATTGCTCGCGCCGGCCAATGCTTCGTGGGTCGCGTGGCTGCGAGGCAGCCACGTCCACGACGACGGAAGTAGCGCCGAATATGACGGAAGTGCACTACGGCAATTATATATTAGATTATCTTGCGGGGGGTGACCAAAGTTCCATCACTATGTGACAGCTGGTCAGCAAACCTGGGAAACCCAAGGATCATTGCAACTATGACCCGAAACCGCTTCCAAGACATCATGCAACACCTACGCTTTGATGACCTGTTCACACGCAGTGAGCGAATTGAGACCGATAGGTTTGTTGCAATCGCTGATGTGTGGAGATCGTTTGTCACCAACTGCATCGCATCCTACAACCCTGGTCGACACATCACTATTGATGAACAGCTTTTCCCGTCAAAGACTCGCTGCTGTTTTCTGCAATACATTGCAACAAAACCAGACAAGTTTGGCATCAAGTTTTGGGTGGCTTGCGACTTGAAATCAAAGTACATCTGTAATGTCTTCCCATATCTTGGCAAGGACCCCAGTCGTCCCAGCGGGGAGAGACTGTCTGAAACTGTAGTGATGAGGCTGATGGAACCATTCATGGACAAGGGCAGAACTGTAACCACGGACAATTTCTTTACATCACTGTCACTTGCACAACGACTGCTTAGCCGGAAAACCACTATCCTCGCCACAGTCAACAAGAGTCGCCGTGAAATTCCTCAATCCGCTAGACAGATGGACCGTACTGAATTCACCACTCAGGTGTTTTCAACCACTGGTGCCTCACTGACAGTGTATGCACCCAAACGAAAGAAGGCCATCTACATTCTCAGCAGCATGCACAGCGTGGTTGAGACTGAGGATATTTTGTAAGTAAATATCTAATATATAAAAGCCGAAGGCCACTTTCGGAAAAGCCGAAGGCTACTTCCGTGACGGCCTCCGGACCCATGGTGGTGACGTCACCAAGTGCACTGTAGCCCCTGGCTACAGGGACCCGCGGAGAAACGTTCCAGCCAGGAACGTTCCTGTCTGTCCCAGCCGCCTCTGCACTCACCGCTCCAGCCGCCTCTGCACTCACAGCTCCAGCCGCCTCTGCACTCACCGCTCCAGCCGCCTCTGCCCACCTCGCGACAGGCTCCGCCCACCTCGCGGGGTTCGCGACAGGCTACGCCCACCTCGCGGGCTCGCGACAGGCTCCGCCCACCTCCCCGGGGCTCCTGTCAAGCTCCGCCTACCTCTCGGGGCTCCCCCCGACTCCGCCCACCTCGCGACAGGCTCCGCCCACCTCCCAGGGCTCCCGCTAAGCTCCGCCCACCTCCACGGGGCTCCCGTCAAGCTCCGCCTATCCCTCGGGGCTCCCCCTGGCTCCGTCCACCTCGCGGGGCTCCCGCCTGGCTCCGCCCACCTCGCCTGCGCTGACCACCGAGCCTCCATCCTGGCCTGACCACTGAGCCTCCGTCCTGGCCTGACCACCGAGCCTTTGTCCTGCGCTGACCAACGAGCCTCCGTCCTGCGCTGACCACCGAGCCTCCGTCCTGCGCTGACCACCGAGCCTCCGTCCTCTGCTGACCACAGAGCCGCCGTCCTAGACTCACCCACGAGCCTCCGTCCTGCGCTGACCACCGAGCCTCCGTCCTGCGCTGACCACCGAGCCTCCGTCCTCTGCTGACCACAGAGCCGCCGTCCTAGACTCACCACCGAGCCTCCGTCCTGCGCTGACCACTGAGCCTCCGTCCTCTGCTGACCACAGAGCCCCCGTCCTCGCCTGACCACCGAGCCTCCGTCCTCTGCTGACCACAGAGCCACCGTCCTGCCCTGACTACCAACCCTCCGTCCTGGCCTCACCACTGACCCTCCGTCCTGTGCTCACCACCGACCCTCCGTCCTTGGCTGACCACTCACCCTCTGTCCTGTGCCGACCATTCTGCCTCCATCCTGCGCTGACCACTCTGCCTCCATCGGGCGCTGACCACTCTGCCTCCATCCTGCGCTGACCACTCTGCCTCCATCCTGCGCTGACCACTCTGCCTCCTTCCTGCGCTGACCACTCTGCCTCCTTCCTGCGCTGACCACTCTGCCTCCATCCTGCGCTGACCACTCTGCCTCCTTCCTTTTTTTAAACCAATTCTTTTTATTGCACATATAAAAATCAGGTAAAGGCCATAGTGGCGGGTACAAATACAATGCAAGTTATAAATGTGCATCCATTTTCAAATACAAGGAAAGAAAACTATATACCTCATAGGAGGATTAAAGATTTAACCAAAACAACAGGGGGCAGGGAGCAACAAGAAGAGCAGGGAAGGAGGGGAGGGGAAAGTATAGGGGACAGGGTGGGGCTTATGCAGCATATTTAATTACATATATAACACATCAACAGAAATGTCACAATATCAGTTTAGGAGAGGGTAGCATAATAGAGGAACTCGTCTGCTGTCAAGTAATCCGTCAGTCAGGAATTGTCACTTCATTAAATTTGGAGCCAACCCAAGGGTCCCACCAGTTAAGAACCTTGGTCCTCTGGGGAAGATCATGCGAGAGAAGGAGTTCATGTGTCAGGTGGTGATTTAGTCTAACTGTCACCTCCCCTAGGGAGGGGCGGGTCGGAGACCTCCAATGCGCCGCGATGGATTGGCGGGCTGCTATCAGGATATTGGTAACTATGGGCCTAAGAATAGTCGGCCAGGTATCCAAGTCTATGCCCAACAGAGCCATAGGGGCCGAGAGAGGAATCGTCAGTCCCGTCAGCTCAGCAATCAGAGCCCCGACATCGGACCAAAATGCAACCACTCCTGGACAAAACCACCAGATATGAGCTTCAGTACCCGTCTGACCGCAGTTACGCCAGCAGAGCGGCGAGGGAGAGTCTTCATGTCCACCAAATCGGGCAATACGTGCAGGGACCAAGTACCATCCCATCTGGAGTTTTTTGGACTGTTCCAGGTGAGTGAGGCACCTTGTATACTTATCTGCATGGGACGCAGCAGCCCGCCACCCATCCAACGGCACCGAGAAAGAGAGTTTGGTCTCCCATCTTGCCATAAAGGGAAGTTTATGCTTTGCGCAGGCAGCAGTCAAGGCCCTATAGATTATAGAGACCCCTCGCCTAGAAAGTGCAGATTGTTTAAAGAATGACTGTAGATTGAGATCTACCAAGGTAGGATCCCAAGAGGGGAGGGAGCAGGAAAGCAGGAAATGACATATCCTCAGGTGAGTGAAGTAGGCCGTTGACGGCAAGGAGTATCTGTCTACTAACGCTGGGAAGGGGATCGGACGCCCATCTCTCAACAAATCCCATATCCCTTGTATGCCCGCCTCCCGCCACCTCACGAGCGACATATCCATCATACATGCCTCTAAAACCTGTAGGGAGAGGTATCTGGTAAGGAATGGGAGGTGTAACCTTGCTAATTTGTGCCATACAGCCAGTACAGCTTGCATAGAGCGCAGAGGGACCACAGGCCGGGTCCTTTGGAGGAATGCGACCTCCAGCAGAATCCTGGGGGATCCCATTGGTGAGAAATGGGCCTCAATCTGTAGCCAGTGAGCAGAAAAAAAAGGAGGAGAAGCCATTGCCCACCACGTCTTAGCCAAGTCCAGGGTGATAGCCGCATGATACGTGAGGATATTAGGCATGCCCAGACCCCCAAGCGAGCTGGGCAGAGTTAGGGTCGCCAGAGCTACTCTGTGGGGTTTGCCTCCCAAATAAACCGTCCCAAGATTGTTTGAAAAAGGTTCAAATATCGCCTAGGAAATAGTAGAGGGATGCACCGAAGGGTATATAAAATTTTAGGGAGAAGGGTCATCTTTACCAAATTGATCTTAGCCACCCAGGAGAGCTGCACCTGCGAATATTCTTTGGTGAGAACCCTAAGCGAAGAGGCCAATGTCTCACAATTAATGCTAATCATAGACCGCACGGGGGCGATTTGAATTCCCAGGTATACAAACCCCTAGGGGCGAGTAGGAAGGAAAATCGAGAGGCCAGGTCAGCCTGGTCAGGGGGGGAAAGGTTCACTGGAAAGAGGGAGGATTTAGAGAGGTTGAGCTTGTAGAAAGAGATCGCGGAAAAGTCAGAGAGGACAGACACAATAGCTGGAATAGAAACTCCAGGGTTCGTACAGGTGAGGAGGACATCGTCCGCATAAAGAGAGATCTTATGCTCCGTTTGGCCTACCATTACTCCCGAAATCTCAGGATGGTCTCGAATGGAAGCTGCTAGCGGTTCCATGGCAAGAGCAAAAATTAGAGGAGAGAGGGGGCAGCCCTGCCTCGTCCCATTAGAGATAGCAAACGTAGCGGAGGAGAACCCCCCGCCTTCACGTATGCGCGGGGGGAGGAGTATAAGGCTAATATGCCTGACTTAATGGGGCCCTGGAACGCAAACTTATCCAGGACCGCTGCCAGATACCCCCAGTGCACTCGATCGAAAGCTTTCTCAGCATCAAGTGATAGAAGGGCACTGGGGGTCCCTCTCTGCTCCAGGACCTCCAGGAGGTCCACCACCCTCCGAATCGCATCTCTCGCCTGACGATCGGGAATGAAGCCCACTTGATCGAGGGCGATCAGGGAGGTAATAACTGACTTGAGTCGGTCCGCCAGCAGCTTCGAATAGAGTTTAACATCGCAGTTGATAAGTGCAATAGGGCGGTAGTTAGCCGCTTCCGTGGGAGCCTTACCGGGTTTAGGGATGGTGGAAACAGCCGCCGTCAGACCCTCAGGCCGGATGCGTCCTTCACTCTGCCAAAACCGGAATAAAGACAGGAGGTGTGGGGAAAGAGTGGGAGCAAAGGAAGAGTAATACAAGTAGGAGAGGCCGTCTGGGCCCGGGGCCGACCGCTTCTTAGAGGCACGGATCAGCCCAAGGATCTCCTCCACGGTAAAGGGCCTATTTAGGAAAGAGAGCTGAGAGCTTGAGAGGGAAGGGAGCTCAAGCCTGGCAAGGAAAGCGCCAATGGCGTCAGCCGTCGGTCGAGGAGAAGAAGGGGAGCAACCCAGGTTGTACAACTCGTGATAAAAGTCTCTAAACTGCTCTGCTATCTTGATAGGGTTGCGAACATGCTCCCCTTTGGGAGAAATCAGTAGAGCAATCCTTGACTTGGCCTCCCTCCTCCGCACCCGCCGCGCCAAGAGCGCCCCAGCCCTGTCTCCCATCCCATAGTACCGTGCCCCCACTTTCTTCAGTTGGTGCTCCACTCTGGAAAGAAGAAGAGTCCTAAGTTCATCCCGCGTAGCAGTAAGGGCTGATAAAGTGGAAGGAGCCGAGGTGGAGAGGAAAGAGGCCTCGAGAGATTTAATCGTGGACAAGAGCGAGACCATTCTCTCATTATATTGCCGTTTAGCCTGCGCCGCTAGCTTGAGACAATGGCCCCGGATGACCGCCTTATGGGCGAACCAAAGTCCCTCCGGGGTGATGTCTGGTGTCTCATTCAGATGGAAGTACTCCTTCAGATGGGAGGTCAGGGTGTCGAGATTCGACTGCGAGGTCAGGAGGTAGTCATTAAGCTTCCATGGGGCTCTGGGAAGTCGTGGAGTGGAGTCGGAGATAACAAGGGCATGGGGGGCATGGTCTGACCATGTAATTACGTCAATATCAGCCTGAGGGCAGAGTGGCAAGAGTGAATCACTAATCAGGCAGAAGTCTATACGGCTGAAGGATTTATGTCTGGGGGAAAAAAAAGTATAGTCACGTTCGTTGGCATGCAGGTATCGCCAGATGTCGTGGAGTCCGTATGCATCCGCCACAGGGGCGAGGTCAGTCCGAAAAGAGTTGGGGGAGGAGCAATCAAGTTGTTTATGCAGGGGGGCGTTGAAATCACCCGCCACCACCCTATGCCCCGGCATGGAGGGTAATTGGGAGTCTAAAAGTGATCTAAGAAACCTACTTTGACCCTTATTAGGCGAGTATACTGCTAAGAGGGAATAAAGGGTTCCATTAAGCTTGGCCACCACCAAGAGGAATCTGCCATTGGGGTCAGATACCTCAGCCACCAACTCAAAGCCAACAGAAGACGCCACTAGAATAGCCACCCCAGCCTTCTTCTCGGAACAGTTAGAGAAGAACTGATGTGGATAAAAAGGCGAGGCCAGACGGTGGTTATCACCCTCCAGAAGATGAGTCTCCTGGAGTAAGACCACATCCGCCCGAGCCCTTCTCAGGCTAGAACGTAAAAGTGATCTCTTTTGGGGGGAGTTCAACCCGTTGACATTATGTACCCAAATTTTTACAGGCATATTTAAGTAATAGGAGTAATTCTAAAGATATACAGTGACATATCCGTGAGAATGAAAACTGCAAAGGGAATAAACAAGGAGTAATGACCAGGGGGGGGGAAGGGGAGACAGGATGCGTTGGCCTGCATCTCCGGGCGAGGGATCGGTGCCCAATATGGCCGGTGTCCACCGCGGAGAGGACCAACGTCCTCCGGGAAGAGAAAAAACATTTTTGAGGGGGCAAACAAGGCAAATGCCAGCATAGACAAGATAAACATCGCAGGAGTGAGAGAAAAAAAAAAAAAAGGAAGGATCACTTCGGCGATCTAATCTCCCAGTTCAGTATCAGTACCACAGCGACACAGTTCTGTCCAATAAGCGACGCGGGTGCGCTGTCAGAGAGGAAAATACAACTTCGCACTGCGGGAGAGAGAAAAAGCGTCCAAAAAGAGACACAGTAATGAAGAGAAAAAAGAAAACGAACGGGAGAAAAGAGAAAAAAAAAAAAAAAGGGGAAGGACAAGTCAAAAACGCTTGAGCGTAAAAATCTGCTCAGCAGGGGGGATCCTCCCAGGGTCGCTGGTGCCTAGACAAGGGGCTGTAGCAGAGGAGACAAGAAAGGAGAGGGAAAAGATCAGAGAGACGAGAGGAAGGAATGGTAAGAGGGAGAGGAGTTAGAATAGAGAGAAGAAAGAAAATACAGAACTGAGACCAGGAAAGTGAGATGGAGAAGGAAGTAGAGGCTAACGACCTGGGAGGACTATGTGGGGACCAGGAAGGCGGACCCCGGGCCTCAGAGAGCAAAAATCAAGGACAGAAGACCAGCCAAAATCATCCTCAGACCGTGGACCATTCTGGGTTCAATCTGCGTCGCCGAGTGCGGCGCTTCGGAGCATGATCACGGACGTCACGCTGGGAAGAGGCAGAAAAGTCCGGAGGAAGTAGGTCCCAGTCTTTTAGCAGCGTAGCCGCCTGTGAGGGACCCAGGCAGACATGGGTGACATCATTCCTTCGGATGATCAGGCGTGTAGGTCGGCCCCAACGATATGGGATCTCCCTGTCCCGGAGTATCACAGTGTACGGCTTGAAAGCCCTGCGCATCGCCAGGGTTCCTGAAGAGAGATCAGGAAAGACCTCCAAGCCGGCGAATCGGTCAGAGAGTGTCGGCGATCCACGAAGTACCCTCAGGAAGTTTTCCTTGGTCTCATAAAAATGAATCCTCGCAATCACCTCGCGAGGCAGATCGGGTCGGACCCCCGGTGGTTTGGGGAGTCGGTGAATCCGATCTATTTTAAGATCTCTCGGGTCCAAGTCGGGCAGAACTTCGTGTAGAAAGTCTCGCAAGAGACCTTTCAGATCGGGATCAGGGACCGTTTCCGCAACGCCTCTGAGACGTACATTATTCTGTCGGTTCCTATCCTCTGCGTCGAAACTCTTTGCCTGGACCGCAGTTAGAGTTGCCTGGAGCTGTTCGTGATCGTCTAGGAGATCGTTGTGAGATTGAACTAGCTCTGCCAGTTTAGATTCTAAATGATCCGTCCGGGATCCCAGGGCAGTCACTTCCCCCTCAGGTCGGCCACCATCTCCTTCATGTCTTCCTGCAAAGACACCCTGAGGTCCGACAGGAGGTCAGTCATGAGGCCCTTCATGGCCGCGAAAGTAACTGGAGGGTCAGGGGAGACATCCTCCTCTCCAGCGCCAAGTGCTTGCTGTTCCCGGCGGGAAGCTCGGGCAGCACGGGGGGAAGGGGGCGCCATGCTGGATAATACTGAGTCCATGCGGCCTGGCGGGAAATAGTCGGAGACCCGCTTAGGGACAGGGATATGCGGTGGTTTCACCTTGCCCATAGATGCAGGCTATGTTCCTACGTCCTCTGAGCTGGTTCTGGCGGTCCGGTGGTATGCTGGGTTGCTGGAAATCTTAGAAACAAGCCCGGGGTTTGGGAGCTCCTGAGTTAAGCAGCCATCTTCCTGGGGTGCTTAGTCACGCCTTCTGCCTCCTTCCTGCGCTCACCACTCAGCCTCCTTCCTGTGATGACCACTCAGCCTCCTTCCTGCGCTGACCACTGAGCCTCCATCCTCTGCTGACCACTGAGCCTCCATCCAGTGCTGACCACTCTGCCTCCATCCTGCGATGACCACTCTGCCTTCATCCTGCGATGACCAATCTGCCTCCATCCTGCGATGACCACTCTGCCTCCATCCTGCGATGACCACTAAGCCTCCATCCTGCGATGACCACTCAGCCTCCATCCTGTGCTGACCACTCAGCCTCCATCCTGTGCTGACCACTCAGCCTCCATCCTGTGCTGACCACTCCTGTGCTGACCACTCACTCCTGTGCTGACCACTCACTCCTGTGCTGACCACTGAGCCTCCATCCTGTGCTGACCACTGAGCCTCCATCCTCTGCTCACTACTGAGCCTCCATCCTGTGCTGACCACTGAGCCTCCATACTGCGCTGACCACTCCATCCTGTTCTGACCACTCAGCCTCCATCCTGTGCTGACCACTCAGCCTCCATCCTGCGCTGACCACTCAGCCTCCATCCTGCGCTGACCACTCAGCCTCCATCCTGCGCTAACCACTCAGCCTCCATCCTGCGCTGACCACTCAGCCTCCATCCTGCGCTGACCACTGAGCCTCCATCCTGCACTGACCACTGAGCCTCCATCCTGCGCTCACCACTGAGCCTCCATCCTGCACTAACCACTGAGCCTCCTTTCTGCGCTGACCACTGAGCCTCCATCCTGTGCTGAGCACTGAGCCTCCATCCTGTACTGACCACTGAGCCTCCATCCTGTGCTGACAACTCAGCCTCCATCCTTTGCTGACCACTCAATCCTGTGCTGACCACTGAGCCTCCATCCTGTGCTGACCACTGAGCCTCCATCCTGCGCTGACCACTGAGCCTCCATCCTGTGCTGACCACTGAGCCTCCATCCTGCGCTGACCACTGAGCCTCCATCCTGCGCTGACCACTGAGCCTCCATCCTGCGCTGACCAACGAGCCTCCGTCCTGCGCTGACCACCGAGCCTCCATCCTGCGCTGACCATGGAGCCTCCGTCCTGCGCTGACTACCGAGCCTCCGTCCTCTGCTGACCACAGAGCCGCCGTCCTAGACTCGCCACCGAGCCTCCGTCCTGCGCTGACCACTGAGCCTCCGTCCTCTGCTGACCACAGAGCCGCCGTCCTCGCCTGACCACCGACCCTCCGTCCTGCGCTGACCACCGAGCCTCCGTCCTCTGCTGACCACAGAGCCACCGTCCTTCCCTGACTACCAACCCTCCGTCCTAGCCTCACCACTGACCCTCCGTCCTGCGCTCACCACCGACCCTCCATCCTTGGCTGACCACTCACCCTCTGTCCTGTGCCGACCATTCTGCCTCCATCCTGCGCTGACCACTCTGCCTCCATCCGGCGCTGACCACTCTGCCTCCATCCTGCGCTGACCACTCTGCCTCCATCCTGCGCTGACCACTCTGCCTCCATCCTGCGCTGACCACTCTGCCTCCTTCCTGCGCTGACCACTCTGCCTCCTTCCTGTGATGACCACTCTGCCTCCATCCTGCGCTGACCACTCTGCCTCCATCCTGCGCTGACCACTCTGCCTCCTTCCTGCGCTCACCACTGAGCCTCCTTCCTGTGATGACCACTCAGCCTCCATCCTGCGCTGACCACTGAGCCTCCATCCTCTGCTGACCACTGAGCCTCCATCCAGTGCTGACCACTCTGCCTCCATCCTGCGATGACCACTCTGCCTCCATCCTGCGATGACCACTCTGCCTCCATCCTGCGATAACCACTCTGCCTCCCTCCTGCGATGACCACTCTGCCTCCATCCTGCGATGACCACTGAGCCTCCATCCTGCGATGACCACTCAGCCTCCATCCTGTGCTGACCACTCAGCCTCCATCCTGTGCTGACCACTCAGCCTCCATCCTGTGCTGACCACTCCTGTGCTGACCACTCACTCCTGTGCTGACCACTCACTCCTGTGCTGACCACTGAGCCTCCATCCTGTGCTGACCACTGAGCCTCCATCCTGTGCTCACTACTGAGCCTCCATCCTGTGCTGACCACTGAGCCTCCATCCTGCACTGACCACTGAGTCTCCATCCTGCGCTGTCCACTCTGCCCCCATCCTGCGCTCACCACTCTGCCGCCATCCTGCGCTCAACACTCTGCCTCCATCCTGCGCTGACCACTCTGCCTCCATCTTGCGAATACCACTCTGCCTTCATGCTGCACTGACCACTGAGCCACTGCGCAGTGCTAACCACTGAGCCAACGCACTGTGAAAACCACTGAGCCACCGCACTGTGCAAACCACTAAGCCTTCCACACCGTCAAAACCACTGAGCCATCAAATACAGTGCTAACTCTGAGCCACCATATACACTGAAAACCACTGAGCCACCACATGCTGCACTGACCACTGAGCCACTGCGCAGTGCTAACCACTGAGCCAACGCACTGTGAAAACCACTGAGCCACCGCACTGTGCAAACCACTAAGCCTTCACACCGTGAAAACCACTGAGCCATCAAATACAGTGCTAACCACTGAGCCACCATATACACTGAAAACCACTGAGCCACCATATACAGTGCTAACCACTGAGCCACCATATACAGTGCTAACCACTGAGCCACCATATACAGTGCTAACCAATGAGCCACCATATACAGTGCTAACCACTGAGCCACCATTTACAGTGCTAACCACTGAGCCACCAATATACAGTGCTAACCACTGAGCCACCGTATACAAGGCTAACCACTGAGCCACCGTATACAAGGCTAACCACGGAGGCACCGTATACAGTGCTAACCCCTCAGCTACCGTATACACTGCTAACCACTGAGCCACCATATACAGTGCTAACCACTGAGCCACCATATACAGTGCTAACCACTGAGCCATCATATACAGTGCTAACCACTGAGCCACCATATACAGTGCTAACCACTGAGCCACCAATATACAGTGCTAACCACTGAGCCACCATACAGTGCTAACCACTGAGACATCATATACAGTGCTAACCACTCACCCACCATATACAGTGCTACCACTGAGCCACCATATACAGTGCTAACCACTGAGCCACCATATACAGTGCTAACCACCGAGCCACCATGTACAGTTCTAACCACTGAGCTACCATATACAGTGCTAACCACTGAGCCATCATATACAGTGCTAACCACTGAGCCACCATATACAGTGCTAACCACTGAGCCACCATATACAGTGCTAACCACTGAGCCACCATATACAGTGCTAACCACTGAGCCACCATATACAGTGCTAACCACTGAGCCACCAATATACAGTGCTAACCACTGAGCCACCGTATACAAGGCTAACCACTGAGCCACCGTATACAAGGCTAACCACGGAGGCACCATATACAGTGCTAACCACTGAGCCACCATATACAGTGCTAACACAACTGAGCCATCATATCATCACGTGCTAACCACTGAGCCACCATATACAGTGCTAACCACTGACCACCAATATACAGTGCTAACCACTGAGCCACCATTACAGTGCTAACCACTGAGACACCATATACAGTGCTAACCACCTCTAACCCACCATATACAGTGCTACCACTGAGCCACCATATACAGTGCTAACCACTGAGCCACCATATACAGTGCTACCCACTGAGCCACCATGTACAGTGCTAACCACTGAGCCATCATATACAGTGCTAACCACTGAGCCACCATATACAGTGCTAACCACTGAGCCACCAATATACAGTGCTAACCACTGAGCCACCATACAGTGCTAACCACTGAGACACCATATACAGTGCTAACCATACCTCACCCACCATATACAGTGCTACCACTGAGCCACCATATACAGTGCTAACCACTGAGCCACCATATACAGTGCTAACCACTGAGCCACCATTGTACAGTTCTGAACCACTGAGCACCATATACAGTGCTAACCACTGAGCCATCATATACAGTGCTAACCACTGAGCCACCATATACAGTGCTAACCACTGAGCCACCATATACAGTGCTAACCACTGAGCCACCATATACAGTGCTAACCACTGAGCCACCATATACAGTGCTAACCACTGAGCCACCAATATACAGTGCTAAACCACTGAGCCAACCCTCGTATACAAGGCTAACCACTGAGCCACCGTATACAAGGCTAACCACGGAGGCACCATATACAGTGCTAACCACTGAGCCACCATATACAGTGCTAACCACTGAGCCACCATATACAGTGCTAACCACTGAGCCACCATATACAGTGCTAACCACTGAGCCACCAATATACAGTGCTAACCACTGAGCCACCATACAGTGCTAACCACTGAGACACCATATACAGGCTAACCACTCACCCACCATATACAGTGCTAACCACTGAGCCATCATATACAGTGCTAACCACTGAGCCACCATATACAGTGCTAACCACTGAGCCACCATATACAGTGCTAACCACTGAGCCACCATATACAGTGCTAACCCCTGAGCCACCATACAGTGCTAACCACTGAGCCACCATACAGTGCTAACCACTGAGCCACCATACAGTGCTAACCACTGAGCCACCATATAGTGCTAACCACTGAGCGGCCATACAGTGCTAACCACTGAGCCACCGTATACACACAATTCATTTCACCGCACTCCCCTAACTATTAGTAAATAAACTATATATGGATTCTAGACTACCCGATTCTTTAGAATCGGGCCACCATCTAGTATATAATAAACAAGGTAGTTATTTTTTTTTCTCTTTTCAGTATTATAGATATAAGGACTACCACTTCCGGATAACATTAAAAGAATAACTTTTATTGATTCTTTTTATAAAAAATGACTGGTCTGGTCTACAAAGTGTACAGAAGTGAAAACAAGGGGTGTGTATTTACAAATTCACTGAAGGAAAAAGCACATTTACAGTATGGATATACCTAATCTGTCCCTAAATCTGTAGGGCTACCTGACCATGGAGGTATAAACACCCTAATGTTCCGGGTGCCCCCACTCCGCAACGGCTTGCCCTAGATAGGTCATCACAATTATAACCAACATTTTATATGTAGGGGTATCAAAATCCAAAGGATAATGACGGAATTGAATCCGGATCAGGATCAACTTAACTCAGATGTAACGTTAGAGTTCACTGATACCACAGCAATCCAATGTGCGGTCAAATTTTTCCTTCAGTCATGACTTAAAAACAGTGGAAAATCTCCATCATTTATTTGTCTAACGCGTTTCGCCTTATAGAATATCATAAGGCTGATACCCCTTGTGACGGGGTGTAAGGCAGAGCAAGAAGGAACAACAGGCCTAGGGACGATCCAACAGATTTATTAACAAGAACGCTGGAACAACACACGCAGGTAGATCTACAGAGTCCACAATTAGTCCAACGGAAACAGATTCGGGGGCACCTCCCGATAATCCTTGTGCCAGATAACAAAGCAATAGTCCACACGAGTCCAATGGATTCCACACAATCCCACGGACGACGAGACCTGGCCTCAGCTCAGGTCTCGCTCCTGTCCCATCCACAGTCAACTCTCATCTCATCTTAAAAATAAGAATGTATTGTCTTGTGCCTGTGGATCCACCCCTAGAGGGAGAAGGGTTCACACCCTCCCATTCAATGGTTTGGTCCATCAGAAGAGTCTTGGATAATAGGCTCCGGTGTGTCTGCGAGGATGTGTATTGGAAGTAATCCCCTTCTTAGGAGAACAATGGGGAATTCCCTAGCTATGTTGACACAAGCCTAAATTACATTATGGCTGAGAGCTGCAAGTATTGGGGAAAGCAGACAGTTAAGTTGCATCTAATAGAAACCAGAGAACAGTTACATACATCACATGGCATTATGATACAAATACAGGACAGGGAAAACTACATATCATGACAATCCCTTCCCCCCTCAATTTGTGTACGTACTAGGGACCTCTACAGGTCGCTTGTTAAATACACACAGTCATAGTGGGTCTTATGGTGGGTTTACACACACCAATTTATCTGTTCAATCTCTGAACCAATCTCTGGTTGCAGTGAAATCATGGATACATTGCTCCATTTTGTGGCTGTGTACAACATGGAGCAATGTATCCATGATTTCACTGCAACCAGAGATTGGTTCAGAGATTGAACAGATAAATTGGTGTGTGTAAACCCACCATTACACTCGGCTTCATGCAGCCACAAATTGGCATTGTAGCTGCCCCACATCATTGCCCAGAATGACATCTGCCGGAAGGCCGCTCATCACACCAACCACACATCGTCTGACCCCAAAGCCAAAGTTCAGATCCACAGTGGCTTTGGGAATAGTCCTCCATTGTCCACCAGCCAGTTCAATGACAATCCCAGGTCCTCTATGGATTGCCTCAGGCCGAACCATTCGGGGATCAGCCAGTGTGAGGAAAGCCCCTGAGTCACAAAATCCAACAAGTCTCTGTCCATCCAGCACGACCTCCTGCAAGTGCTTACCTCGATGAGCAGGAGTCTTTGTTGCTGTGGGCCGCACCCCATAAACTCCTGGTAGGGGAGCCAGGATATCAGAGTCACTCGGCAAGTTCTCAGGAACTGAATCCAGACCTTCTCCTGGTGTGGGTGCCTGTAGATAATGAACAGGCAAAGGCGGTCTGTAGCTGTTCTGCCTCCCAACACCTGGACATTGGGCTTGCAAATGCCCAGACCCATAACATCTGCGCTCTGGGATCCTTCCGCTTCCAAAGCTCCCTCTTGGGCGGGGTGTAAGGGGACCTGGCAGTCGGCTCCCACCTGAAGGTGCTGTAGGAGTTTGAGGATGACTCCTCCATTGGATGGCTGGGCATGAGGCCTGCAGATGCCCGGGATGCCCACAACCATAACACCTGCGCTCTGCTGCTTTCTCTCCTTGTCGTGTTCCAAAAGACGCTGTAGGAGCAACTGGAGGCACAGTCACATGGGCATCAACATGAGGTGGTGGCTTAGGGGAACGATGCACAATGGAAATAGCAGGGCAAGGGGTCACTGGTGTTGTGGAGCTGGTGGGCCTCTCTCCATCCTCCAGCAGATACCTCCACTGAGGCTTGATCAGGTGAGAGCCTCATCAGCTAGAGCTGCAGCTTCCTCCACTGTGGCTGGTCTCCTTTCACGTACCCATTCCCGGATCTCAGCAGGGCACTTGGCGTAAAACTGCTCCTTTAGGAAGACCTGGAGGAAGGTCTCCCAGGTTAAGGCCTCCTCTCCCTCCAGCCAGCGATGACATATTTGTTTGAGTCTGTGGGTGAACATCTTGAAAGACACTTCCCCATCACAGGCTAAGGTACGAAACTGAGTCCTGTAAGTGTCTGGGGTCACGGCATAATGTTCTAGAATAGTCTGTTTAATCTCCGCATATTCACAGTTCCACTGAGGGTCCATAGCTCTATAAGCTTCCGCAGCTCCACCCTCTAAGAGCCCCACCAGATGTCGGACTCGCTCCCTTTCCGGGACTTCCATTAAACGACACTGATGCTCAAAGTCCTGGAAAAAACCCTCAATGTCGCCTGCAGCCTCATTAAACTGCTTAAAGTCTTTGCGGGACACTCGGAGGAGTTCCCTCATGGTGGGTGCAGGGGTTACAGTCTGTCTGGAGCTTCTAGCTGCTTCCAAAGCGATCTGCTTCTCCAGCAATGCCATCTCCTGAGCTCTGTGAGTGGCCTCCCTCTCCTGAGCTCTGTGAGTGGCCTCCCTCTCCTGAGCTCTGTGAGTGGCCTCCCGCTTATCTTCTATGGTGGCCTCTTCCCCCAGCAAGGCCATCTCCTCCTCGTACCACACAACCCACTGACTTTTCCGGGTATTTACCTCCGGCTGCAGTCTTTCCTCCATTTGCTGTGGGGATGCTTCCTCAGCATCATCTTGCAGGCAAGCTCCTTCCAAGGCCTCAATCAGCTGCTCCTTGGAGAGTCCTTTGAAACGGATTCCTACTTCACGGGCCTTTGTTTGCAGGCTCGCCACAGTCCAGTTCTTGTACTCTGCGGTGCTGGTTCCCGATGTTGATGGGCCGTTGTCCTCCATTCCTTCTGCTCTGATCCCACTGCTGCCAACCAGTTTGTGACGGGGTGTAAGGCAGAGCAAGAAGGGACAACAGGCCTAGGGACGATCCAACAGATTTATTAACAAGAACGCTGGAACAACACACGCAGGTAGATCTACAGAGTCCACAATTAGTCCAATGGAAACAGATTTGGGGGCACCTCCCGATAATCCTTGTGCCAGATAACAAAGCAATAGTCCACACGAGTCCAATGGATTCCACACAATCCCACGGACGACGAGATCTGGCCTCAGCTCAGGTCTCGCTCCTGTCCCGTCCACAGTCAACTCTCATCTCATCTTAAAAATAAGAATGTATTGTCTTGTGCCTGTGGATCCACCCCTAGAGGGAGAAGGGTTCACACCCTCCCATTCAATGGTTTGGTCCATCAGAAGAGTCTTGGATAATAGGCTCTGGTGTGTCTGCGAGGATGTGTATTGGAAGTAATCCCCTTCTTAGGAGAACAATGGGGAATTCCCTAGCTATGTTGACACAAGCCTAAATTACATTATGGCTGAGAGCTGCAAGTATTGGGGAAAGCAGACAGTTAAGTTGCATCTAATAGAAACCAGAGAACAGTTACATACATCACATGGCATTATGATACAAATACAGGACAGGGAAAACTACATATCATGACACCCCTACATATAAAATGTTGGTTATAATTGTGATGACCTATCTAGGGATATCATAGGGCAAGCCGTCGCGGAGTGGGGGCACCCGGAACATTAGGGTGTTTATACCTTCACGGTCAGGTAGCCCTACAGATTTAGGGACAGAATAGGTATATCCATACTTTAAATGTGCTTTTTCTTTCAGTGAATTTGTAAATACACACCCCTTGTTTTCACTTTTGTACACTTTGTAGACCAGACCAGTCATTTTTTATAAAAAGAATCAATAAAATTTATTCTTTTAATGTTATCCGGAAGTGGTAGTCCTTATATCTATGAGACTGAGGATACCAACAAAAGGAAGCCAAACACGGTCACACAATACAACCACACAAAGTGCAGTGTGGATGTAATGGACCAAATGGTGCGGGAGTACAGCGTGCGTGCAGGAACACGGAGATGGCCAGTCGCCGTGTTCTACAACATGATTGACATGGCAGCACTGAATGCTCATGTTCTTTATCAGGCATGCACTGGGGTGCAGGAGAGACGGGTGGACTTCCTGGTTGAGCTTGCAAAAGAGTTAGGTGGCTCTCATGTGACTGAAAAGAAGGCACGCATGGAGAAACTCCTTCGGCAACAACCTTCCACACCCAGCCCTGGCAAAAGGGCGAAGTGTCAGGTCAACCATCGATGCACGAACATTTATGCAACTGAGAGATGTGTTGGCTGCTACGAATACACGTGTAGCAAATGTACCAGGAACATACCCAGGCAGTGCCAGGTATGTTCAGACAGTGCAGGCAGACTGCTGAGTGAGTGCTGAAATGCTAGTCACACAAGGACATGCCACTCACACACACACGCAGCCCCCCACTGCAGCCTATTGTAAATATGTGTGGAATTGTTTTATTTCTTGTATTTTTTTTAATCATTTTTATATTAAAAATAAAAAGCATTCTTTGATGCCTGCTCTTTTACTCCCATACCCCCATGTATTTGTCTTTACCCTTTCCCCCCTCCCCTCTTCCCACTTCTCCTCCCCCAACATCCCTCCCTGTTGTATAATTTGATGATATTGTTTTCTTGTTCACTGTTGTATCACATTTGTTTGGCCATGCCGCTTTATACACTGCTCATCTTGCATATTTGTCTTTACCCTTTCCCCCCTCCCCTCTTCCCACTTCTCCTCCCCCAACATCTCTCCCTGTTGTATAATTTGATGATATTGTTTTCTTGTTCACTGTCGTATCACAGTTGTTTGCCCATGCCGCTAATACACTGCTCATCTTGAAAATGTGACTATTTGTTTGATGTTGGTGTGAAATAACCCTTCAGGGAAAAAAAATCTTATTGGTTTTTAAAACATAAATAAAAAGCATGGAAACAAATAACAGTTGTTCTTTTGTATATTTTTCACACTAAAATTTCAGTCCTCTTGTGCGAATTTTTTTCGCGCAAAATTTGCACAAGACTGAACATGCTGCATTTTTTTTTTTTGCTAGTGTGCTTGAGGCCTAAAGGTACCATTACACGTTACGATCTCGTTGAGGATATCTTTTGAAAACGTCACGTGATCACGTCGTTCATGCGATGTGGTTTTCACATCGTTGCGTGTAACGTGAAGATATCGGACGAACACATCATTGGATCGCTGATCGCAGATTTGAGGTCAGGATCTCAAATCTGACGATCCTCGTCCAATTATATGTCAGAAGATGTGCAGCATCGTTCAGTGTAACGCCGAGATGAACGATTTCGGTCTAAATTCTCCTATTCCTGCCATTATGAAAAATCGTTCTGCAAATGTTTGCGATGAGGCTGGCGCAGTGTCAAAATTTACATAGTTAACAAGATAGTTGCGTGTGATGCGTCTTGGACGATGTGAAACAGATTGCACGAAAGATGTGATCACGTGACATTTCTTACTATATCGTCGACGAGATCGTGACGTGTAACGGTACCTTTAGACACAAATACTTCTAGTCATTACTCACAGCTGTACCTTGCTCTAAAATGTCTAATTCTTTATTTAAAATATATAAAAAATGATTCATTGTTTCAGTGCTTTTTTGCTCAAATAAAACTAAACTAAATACAATATGTTTAGTTAGCAAGCTTCATCAAAAATTGCTTATCTGTTACCCCCGCAATGGGGAGCATATCACTATGGAGAGAATCGCACCATAAGGCAAAGTATGACAAACCAAAAGATATTTGCGACAGGTCAGTATCATGCAAAAGTAGACATTATTAAAGGTTAAAACCAGTGAAAAACAAGGGTAGGGGGCAGAGGAACCTGGGTCCACAAACCTCAGGTGGTGGGTAACCTCTCTCCTAGAACTGGATGCCAGCACAAGTATTACAAAAAAATATAATAATACAAGAAAACAGCAAATAACACTAGGAGTTCAATGAGCTATAAGGTACAAAGCTCCATGTAGGATATAGTTGATCAAATGGAGATAAAGGTATACATAATAATAATATAAGGGTTATAATACAGTGTATTTAACTCTACAGATATCCATGGTCACAGTAATCATTATATCTATACCAAAAGCAAAGATCCTAGGTAAAAAGAGTGAAAGTCAGTCTCTGGCATCTTAACAATGGAGCAAATGCTCCAATGTCTCTTACCTAATGGTAATAGTGTCTAGGTTAGGGGTACCGACCCCAACAGCTGTTTCGGGCGACCTTCATCAGGGGGTCACCTGAATCTGGGAAGAGCAGGTTTAAAATGGCTGGCCAGCCAGGGGGATTGCGATTCGGCGTGCACCATCGCGTGCACGTCATCTCCCGGAAACTGTGAGGCAGGGAGCGCGCCGCGTCATCGCGCTCGCTGTCACGTGGGCCACGTGACCAGCGAGAGCGAATCAAAGCGCGGCACCGCCTACCCGCGTCACAGTACCATGGAGACGGCGGGGACGCGTCTCGTCGTCGGGCCGCAGAAGTAATAAGAGCAAGATTAGGCTCATTATCTCTAAAAGTAACTACATAACTGCAAAAAATGACATGGAATCTAGGGCACAAGATTGTACCTATAGCGGTTAGGAGTTATGTTGAGTTGGTGTTGAGTTATGGAAGGTGCATGAAGGATTGCTTACCTATAACCATTGATGGTCAGGATGTGGAGATGGTGGAGAATTTCAAATATTTGGGGGTTCACCTGGACAGCAAGCTTGATTGGAGGTGCCATATGGAGAAGGTTTGCAAGAAAGGGATGAGTAGACTTTACTTCCTAAGGAAATTAAGGTCGTTTAATGTGTGTAGCAAAATGCTTGAAATGTTTTACCAATCTATTGTGGCGAGTGCAATCTTTGCTGCAATAATATGCTGGGGTAGTAGTGTGCGCACAGCTGACGCTAATAAGCTGAATAAACTTATCAAGAAGGCTAGTGCGGCGGTGGGTCTACAACTTAGGACTTTCGAGGAGGCATTAGAGGATAGAATTAATAAGAAATGCAAGGCTATAATGAGCAACAATACACACCCGCTCTCTGAACTGTTTGCGAAGCAGAAGAGCACATTCAGCAAGCGTCTAATCCAACTAATGTGTAAAAAGGAAAGATACAGAAAATCGTTTGTTCCGACAGCTGTGGGGATGTTTAACAAATGTATAAGTGTAAACCGTCCCAAGACTATGTGAAGTTCTATGTGTATGGGGGGAATAGGTGAGGTACATGTACCAGTCTACCCACATCTGCTGTCCATATAGATTTATTTTGTAAAGTGTGAAATGTTCTTGATCTTTGTTCTGCTGCTGTAAAACTGTAATTTCCTCCGGGATCAATAAAGTTTATCTTATCTTATCTTATGTATAAGAATTACACCATTATTAGGCAGGCTAAAATAACATCATGATTAGTATAGTCTTATATGTGTCATCTATATTGTAGATACAAACAACATGCCAATAGTCCTGCAGTTTTTGTTATAAATATTTATATATCTTCATATCTTTGCTGTAAATACAATATGTATAGTCTTTATATTATCAAATACAATAGACTGAATAGAAGTACTTAAACTAGATGGAAAACAGCAAAACAACCTCCTGTGGTGTGACAGTAATGGCCTTAATAACAGAACAAAAGACAGTGATTAGAGATAAGATAAGATGTAGATAAAATCCTTTAGGTCATTTGACCCTTCTCTGGGTTTCAAAGGTAGAAATGTCAAATGACCCCTCTCTGGGACTTCTAGAGTTAAGGCTGAAACAAAGGTGGTGCACCTTCCAATGTTAGGCATCAGATGTATTTGTTATTTCAGTAGGAAATAGAGTGGCACTCACCAATGTAGTCTTCAAGTGCTTTTATTTATTCACAAGTGACATCTTACAGCAAGATGGTGCAGCAGGGGCGGGTGCAGGAGACACTGGACGACAGTACCGTTTTGCGCCCGGCTGGTGCTTCTACAGGTCCACAAGTGGGAGGAGAATATAATTAAAAACAGGTATTTAAAACCAAACCACAGAATATTTACATCTAGACAGGTTCAACAATCAATATAATCCAAAACAGCAGATACAAGAGAATAAGAAATTACAAAAATATTTTGACAGCTTTAACAGTGTCCTTTATAAAAAAAATAGCAAGATCAATCCTGTCATTAAGGCCACTGACTCCCTGAGCTTTCACTTGAAGAATCCACTTGGATTCACAACGGAGGAGTTTTTTGTGTAAATCTCCTTCTTGGGGCGAGGGTGCAATTCTCTCAAGCCCAGAAAATAATAATGTTTCTTGGTTACCCGCATGGCATTCTCTTATATGTTTAATCAGGCGATGTGAGCCTTTGCCAGAATTGATAGACGTGAAATGCTTTTTAAACTGAACCTATAGCGGTCTGATGGTCTTGCCAATGTAATATAGGCCACAAGGTGTTAAAACATGAATAGCTTCATTAATATTTACTTCAAATACTAGGTATAATTGTTAAAGTAATAGTATATTAATTTATGTACAAATCTGCTGATATATTTAACTTACACATATTGATGACAAGTAGAAGTATACGCGATATGGCCAAACATAGCTGCAACACATACAGGCTATACAAATAGCTAAAGATTGCATCATCCCAGAATTGTCTAGAAGTAACACATAGTATAGTCTAGGTTCCCATATATAGTCACACGTGTTAATGTCACTCTATAAGAATAAGACACATGAGATGTAAGGGGGGCACGCTCTGCTGGGGCTCTCCCTGCTGGGGACAGGCTCACTCCACTCCATGCAGACCATCGGAGACAATGTAACAGACTCATCATGCCGGACAGGAACCGATCAGCAGTCTTGGTGAGATGGATGACCCAATACCCGTGGATCGCCACCAAGAAGAATACATAGATTATCTTTTTGTAACTATCTGAAAATTATACTTTAATAAGTTTAATTATTGGCTATTTTAATACCAATTAAACTGAAAAGATAATTTTTATACATATTTTTCCGTCTTTTCTCACTAATTAAATATATGACGATAAGCACGATAATTATTTACGCATAGCGATGTTTAACATTGGCGAGCCTCCAGTCACCTCTGATGTGATTTTTTTGATGGACATTCTTGTTTTTTTATTTCATTTTTTTTCTCTTCTTTTGTGCTATTTTTGGTCCATAGTGCTTCATTGTGCAAAGCGGGGGAAGAGTGTTGGTTTGTTTATACAACTGTTTGCACAATTCAGGACTTTGACAAGTGGCAAGGCCGTCAGAAATCTTCAGAGCAAAGAACCATTAGAAGTGAAGAAGTGTGAATTCTGTTGAATCGCACAGCGAAGTCGGATGAGTTTTTTTAATCTTCTGAAGTTAGGACTATATGTGTGAACGTGCGGTATTTCATGCAAGACTGAGAAAGGATGGATTACAAGTGCCAGACGTAAGACGTTCCTGCAAGAAGTCACAGAGAAGTGACGAGCAGGATTCTTTTTAAGGTAAGATAATGGATCTAATAATTTCATATGCAAAGCATAGTGACTTAGTTTTCAGTTCTTTAGAAAGTCGTGATTTGGGAAATTTATGGCTAAATATGTATGCAGAATGCCAGTCTGCAAATGTAACATTAGATTCACGAGTAATGTCTTTGAAGAAAGATAAGGGAAAGATACGCAACATTTTAAAAATCGTTAATGTGTTTCATGATTTTGTAACATTGAAATCACAGGATAGTGAAATTGTCACTACAGAGGTTATTCCACAAGATGGCAGACGCCATTTGACTAATGACCATGTGCTCAGTGTAGATGACCTTCAAGATGAGACATGAATAGAGGTAGTAGAAGGGGGAGGAAACAAGGGAGGAAATGAGGTAGTCAGACAAGTGGGAGGAGTCAGCTTAACTGACGTAGAAAATGAAGTGGGAATAGCCAAGGGAGGAGGAGTAGGAAAGGAGATAGGAGGAGCCACAGAAGGAGATGTAGCTCAGGGGAGTGGTGAAGGGCAGTCACCAAAAATAGAGAAAATTCTTCAGATTAAGATCAGAAAGAATCTGTTGAAATTAAGTAAAATGATTCCAGTGTATGACCCTGGCCTTCATGTAACAAGAAATTCAGAGGTATTCGAGAATTTTGAGGAAAAATATAGTCTTTCCAATGATGAGAAAAACCAATTGTTTAAAATGTGGTTACCTGATTCATGCTTCAAAATCAAATGAATGCTCAGATGTTTCCCAATTACAAGATTTGATTTTTTGTAAAACAAAAGGAAGTCCAGTTTTGCATGATTTAAGAACACTTCAAATAAAACGGAAGGAGTGTACTTACGAATTCTCAACCCTATATAAACGACTCTATAATGCGGTCATGGGAAATGAAAAGAATCTAATTGGAAATCTGATCAGTAAATTTAAATTTTGCCTTCAAAAATATGTGCTCTAGCTTCACAGAGATCAAATCTATATGAATGTACAAAATTGTTGGATGCTGGCAGGAAATGTCAGGACAGGAAATATTATGTAAAATCAAACAAATCAGAAGGCTACAACAAAATGGCTTCTTGTTTTTCAAATTTAACCAAATGGTTTTCATGACAAAATGTATGAAATACGTAGGAAAATTCATATTTCTTACAATTACTATAATTTGATCCGTATGTCGTCAAATCATTCTTCACAGGAGTTAATTAATAATAATTTTGACATTCCAAAATGTCCTGATTGTCAGAATACTTCAGCCAGGCTTGGTGGTCCCTCACTGCTGGACAATTCTAAACATAGGACAGGGGAATCATGTTTCTCTCTGGCCGGAATAGAAATAGTCCATTAGGTTTTGTTATGAATGATACACGACATTGCTCATGTATAGAGTTTAAATATGGTGTGTGGATATATGTATATATATATATATATATATATATATATATATATATAATATATATATATATATATACATACATACTCGCATGTATTACTTGATATTATGAGTAAAGTTATTAAATTATTAAATTATATACATGATCAAAATAATGGAAGATTACATTTAAATTCATTACTATATTGTTCCCCCTAATGCAAATAAAAGTAATAATATTTATAGGAAGGACTGGAGATTTGTGGCAGGATTGATGTAGGACAGCAACTGGGGAGAAGGGTTACCATGGAAGAGTCTCATTAAGTTTTAAAAGTAGTAGATTCTTAAGACAGGAAAGAGATTAAACAATCTTTTTGATGAAAGGATAAGATAAGACTCTTAGGGTACCTTTACACACGGCTACATTTGTAGCTTGTCACCAGGTAACTTACTGGTTGCAGTGAAATCATGGATACATGGTTCTATCTTGTTGCTGTGTACAAATGGAATCATCACTCCATGATTTCACTGCAACCAGTAAGTTACCTGTAGCCACCCAAGAAATGTAGCCGTGTGTAAAGGGGCCCTTAGGGATTAATATGTTTGTTAAATTTTCATATGGATATATATATAAGTATTATTCCCTCTGTTTTAAGTAAAAATAATAATTAGAAGTTTTATAATCTACCATATATACTCGCGTATAAGCCGAGTTTTTCAGCCCAAAATTTGGGCTGAATAGTCCCCCCTCGGCTTATACGCGAGTATACAGCAGCAGCCCCAGAGGTATACAGGCCCCCCCATCAAGATCCAGGGCTCCCCCCCTTGCGCGGCAAACCTGTAAAGTAAAATCATACTTATCACTGTCCTGTCGCGCTGTCCCGCCGCTGCCGACATGACGATCCCGGGCTTCATTCAGTGTCTTCCGGCGGCTTCCTGTGGTCGCGGGCAATGACGTCATTGCCCGCGACCACAGGAAGCCGCCGGAAGACGCTGAATGAAGCCCGGGATCGTCATGTCGGCAGCGGCGGGACAGCGCGACAGGACAGTGATAAGTATGATTTCACTTTACGGGTTTGCCGCGCAAGGAAGGGGGGGCCCTGGATCTTGATGGGGGGGCCTGTATACCTCTGGGGCTGCTGCTGTATACACCCCTTGGGCTGGTGCTGTATACACCCCTGGGGCTGCTGCTGTATACACCCCTGGGGCTGCTGCTGTATACACTCCTGGGGCTGGTGCTGTATACACTCCTGGGGCTGGTGCTGTATACACCCCTGAGCTGCTGCTGTATACACCCCTGGGGCTGCTGCTGTATACACCACTGGGGCTGCTGTATACTACCTAAGGGCTGCTGTATATACCTCTGGGGCTGCTGTATACTGCCTCTGGGGCTGCTGTATACACCACTAGGGCTGCCGTATATACCTCTGGGGCTGTATATACCTCTGGGGCTGCTGTATACTACCTCTGGGGCTGCTGTATACTACCTCTGGGGCTGCTGTATATACCTCTGGGGCTGCTGTATACTACCTCTGGGGCTGCTGTATACACCACTAGGGCTGCTGTATATACCTCTGGGGCTGTATATACCTCTGGGGCTGCTGTATTCTACCTATGGGGCTGTTGTATACACCACTGGGGCTGCTGTATACTACCTAAGGGCTGCTGTATATACCTCTGGGGCTGCTGCTGTATACACCCCTGGGGCTGCTGCTGTATACACCCCTGGGGCTGCTGCTGTATACACCCCTGGGGCTGGTGCTGTATACACCCCTGGGGCTGCTGCTGTATACACCACTGGGGCTGCTGTATACTACCTAAGTGCTGCTGTATATACCTCTGGGGCTGCTGTATACATCACTAGCGCTGCTGTATATACCTCTGGGGCTGTATATACCTCTGGGGCTGCTGTATACTACCTCTGAGGCTGCTGTATTCACCACTGGGGCTGCTGTATACTACCTAAGGGCTGCTGTATATACCTCTGGGGCTGTATATACCTCTGGGGCTGCTGTATACTACCTCTGGGGCTGCTGTATACACCACTGGGGCTGCTGTATACTACCTAAGGGCTGCTGTATATACCTCTGGGGCTGTATATACCTCTGGGGCTGCTGTATACTACCACTGGGGCTGCTGTATACACCTCTGGGGCTGCTGTATACTAACCACTGGGGCTGCTGTATACACCTCTGGGGCTGCTGTATACTAACCACTGGGGCTGCTGCTGTATATACCACTGGGGCTGCTTCTGTATACTACCACTGGGGCTGCTGTATACACCTCTGGGGCTGCTGTATACTAACCACTGGGGCTGCTGCTGTATATACCACTGGGGCGGCTGCTGTATACTACCACTGGGGCTGCTGATTATACCTCTGGGGCTGCTGTATACCACACTGCTGGGGGCTGTATACCTGTGCTGGGGTCTACCCTCGGCTTATACACGAGTCAATAGGTTTTCCCAGGTTTTGGGGGCAAAAGTAGGGGGGTCGGCTTATACACGGGTCGGCTTATACACGAGTATATACGGTATATAGATTTTCTCAATCATGCTTCCTAAATGAAAACACATTTTAGAGTAACACTTAAAATAATAAATGGATCAGAGCATATGAGTTATGAGAGGGGCTGATGAGAGGCCACCAGATTGGAATTGTTTATATTAGAATAATGGCCTTGGAAAAAGGGATATCATTGTAATATAAGGGACAAAGCATCCCTTATCCGATTATAATAACATCTAAAACCACCAGTAGTCACATAAACGTATGTGGCCTGAGTGTCCTCCACTAATTTTATTGTCTACAATTACGGTATATCATTCCTTATGTTATATACTGTATGTCATAACACAATATTATACTTGTTAATAAAGATACACTATACAGTAGCCTCTCTTTTTTAATAAAATATGCAAGCTCCCAGCAGATGGAGGATTGCATTGCGAATGTGAGAGAAAACCTATACGGGCAGAGACCAAACAAGACTTCAAACACACAGATCCCTAGTTGAGTTTGAAACAAGTTGTGTCAAGCAGTCCAAAGTTTGGGTTCAGTGGACTGTACTCTGAGTTATAAATTAGGTTTGTTTACTATGGAAGTGGAAGAGAATGTGTGTACCGTGATAGCCAGTAGATAGAAAATATTGGAATCTGATATGTTTTCTATGGAAGTGGGTTCATATACAAATCTAGCACCACGTCCTTCCATCTATCACGCCTTTATTCTACCGCTTGATCTACAACTGCTTGACATGTATGGTGGCCATGAATTATTGGCTGAGTTGTATTGTAGTTCTTCAGCAGGTCTGTACATCTGCATATAGAAGGACAAAGGAAAAGTTTGAAGTTTCTGTATTGACCTGTATTTCCTTTAACTGATTATTTTGGAATTGTTCAGTTCCTGTCATGCTAGACTAAGTGGTTGTACGGCTACCGTGTGTGGCAGTGACGCACGATCAAAGATGTCTGGTGACTACATCAAACACCAGATGGAGAGACACCAGGGCTGACAAATACAGCAGAGGGCCCTACTCATAGGGAACAGGGAAGAGGTGACCTCCTGCACTCACCTGCGGTTGTGCCCTGATTTCCCTACCATCCCCATATGAGTTATTTCAGCTTGTCGCTGAACAGGATACCTAAGTCCTCGCTGGTCCTGAGTTATCCCTCAATAAGGAAGGGCCGGCGGGAGCTCAAGTCCCAACCACTGCAATAATACAACAAGAGGGAAGGGGAGACAGACAGAGGAGTAACAAGGCAGCTTCACGCCTGCTGCCTAGCTCCTTGGTGGCAAACGGCTTAGAAGTAGTCAGCTCTTCAGAGAACTTCCTTCTCCTCGGGACGTTTGGCTAGGAATGTGTAATCTCCAGCAAAGTATGTAGGAACCATGTGACCATATAAAGGGGATGGGGGTAATCACAAAGTATCCACACCTGGTAAGGAAACTAAGAAGTCTAATAGCAGCAGAAAGCTGAAATTAACTCCTGAACTGGAAAAAGAGAGAATCAAGTATAAAACGGAGTTTCAATAAAGGAGTGAGACAGAGGTCCCAAAGCAGTGACAAGTCTTATAGGTCTCAAGAGAGACCATCGTGACAGTTCCCCACTGTAGATGTGTAGATGTCTTACCTCTAATCATCTCTGTATATATATTGTGAGGCACCGTCGGCATGATCCTCATGGCCGGGGCGCGTCACATGCAGGATCAAGGTATGATCCTGTGCACACTGGCCGGTTTGACTGTGATAATACTGTGTGAACCAACTGTGAGACACAGGGTTTCATGAGCCTAATGAGCGGCAGTGAGAGTGGGATGAGATCGAGGAGTCCCTAAGGAATGTAAGGGCTGAGTGCTGACAACCCGGAACACAGGGAGTTAACCTGAGCTGTGTGAAAGGCTGATTACCGGCAGCTAAGGGGGTGTGTCCATGTGGGAGTGGCTGGCACGATAAGAGGCAACCAGCTGAGTGATTGAGAGATTAGATCCATTTTCAGCCAGACATCAGCCTGAGAGGATGTGGGCTGATTACCAGCCTGAGAGCTGAGCAGAGCCAGTCTGTGTGAGGGACTGGGAATGCAAGTCCATGCCGCCATGTTGAGATGGTGAAGGGAGCATGCTAGCTCCATGCCGGTGCCAAGGTCCGCGGTTGTGATAGCACCGGGTGGGGAAGCAGTGGCTGAACCTGGTGGAGACTGGTCCGGGCGTGGAGGGAACCACGTCCGGGAAAGGAGCCCTTGGGGACGCTTGGTGGACCCGTTACTCAGGTAGCGAGACCCGGATCCGTGCCCGGTAAGACAGCGGTTCCCGTGTAACGGAGTGAGCTGTGTGTGATTAATGCCAGGCGGGCATAGACCGCCTTTGGGTCCGAGCCGGAGTACTCAGTTAAAGGACCTGATGAATCAGAATGTGTTTAACTATGTGTATGAGGGCTTAGGTAATGGCCCTGAATGAGAGATGATGGCCTATATGTAAGACCCATGTATAATGATGTGGGGAGAGAGTGACCCAGCTAGTATGGATGATGTTGGAGGCATTCCGTCCCGTGGGGACGAGAGGGAGGCTTGCCCTGCTGCTTGCAGAGGGTACCTGTCCCTCAACCACGGCCTCTAATGGTGTGGGTGTGCCTGTGGTGCCAGACACAGGGGTAATAGGGCTCCTAGTAGGTAACGGATGATGAGGTTCCCGTGTACTATGGTTTGCCAGTCCCTGTAAT
This sequence comes from Allobates femoralis, assembly GCA_033576535.1. Lineage (NCBI taxonomy): Eukaryota > Metazoa > Chordata > Amphibia > Anura > Aromobatidae > Allobates > Allobates femoralis. The sequence continues at coordinate 236,207,335 of JARQOC010000006.1, forward strand.
GGGCCATGGAGGAGCCACAGTCCCTGGATGATGGGCTGTGAGCGTGTGGAAGAAATGTGTGTGATCCATGGACGTTTGAATGATGGATCACATACGGTATGTAAGGTCCCGGTCAGGCAGGAATCCTGACTACGGGGTAATGTTGTGTCATCATGCTGGGTGACTAAAGCCAGGCGGCAGGTACCGCCATTGGGACCCACAGGGCCCGTTGAGGCGTATGTAACAAAGGTCAGAAGCAGGGGTTAAAAGGGCTCCTAGAGTGGGGACACCATGGTTGAACCAGGTGGACTCTGACCGGGACGTAGGCGGAGATACGTCCAGGAAGGAGCCCCTTGGGGATACATGACATACCCGGTACTCAGGTTGCTCAATCCCTGTTATGAACCCGGAGGGGTCATCGTCGTACTGTAACGTATGTATAGTGTAAGTAGGCCGGAGGCCGTAGCCACCACGGGAGCTGTTAGTAGAGCTCCAATGGGGACAGAGATGGTTACAGGTCCCGGGCTACTATAAGATGTTATGTGCAATATAAGTGTTATGTAATGTTATATGCAGGGCCGTATTTGCCATTAGGCACCCGTAGGCACGTGCCTAGGGTAGCGCCATTCATAGGGGGCGGCGCCTCTGCGTGTTTTCATTTTTTTTTTTTTTTTCTTTTTTTTTTTTGCTGCCCAGTGTCGGCCGGGTCTTAAGCCCCGCCCCCTCATACCCCCCCCCTTCCCGCTCCCCCGTCGGCGTCGTCATCAGGCCGGCCATCTCACATAGCCTGCAGCAGCCGGAAGAGAGAAGGACTGGAGGGGGCCGTCCCGCCGCGGAGTAGAAAGTACTGAGGCGGCACTGGGGGCCCAAGTTATGTGTGGGCCGCTCCCATCCCCCACATTATGTATGTGTGCAATGCTGCAGCGTCGCCAACCCCAGTTATGTGTGGGTCGCTCCCATCCCCCACATTATGTATGTATGCAATGCTGCAGCACCCCCAGGCTGGGAGCGCTGCAGCATTGCATAGATACATATGTGGCGGATGGGAGCGGCCCACACATAACTGGGGCTGGAGGCCCAAGTTATGTGTGGGCCGCTCGCTCCCATCCCCCACATATGTATCTATGCAATGCTGCAGCGTCCCCAGCCCCAGTTATGTGTGGGCCGCTCCCATCCCCCACATTATGTATGTATGCAATGCTGCAGCACCCCCAGGCTGGGAGCGCTGCAGCATTGCATAGATACATATGTGGGGAATGGGAGCGGCCCACACATAACTGGGGCTGGAGGCCCAAGTTATGTGTGGGCCGCTCCCATCCCCCACATTATGTATGTGTGCAATGCTGCAGCGTCGCCAACCCCAGTTATATGTGGGCCGCTCCCATCCCCCACATTATGTATGTATGCAATGCTGCAGCACCCCAGTTATGTGTGGGCCGCTCACTGGGAGCTGTCCGCGGTCCGGAACTGTTAGCAGGGGAGATCCCATAGTGCTGAGCTTCAGCACCGGCCGTCTGGCTCCCGGGTGCCAGATTTTGTCGGCTCTGGTGCGATCCAGTGCCATAGACCCCTATGTGAGGGGGCACCGGATCGCATCGGACTGGGACAATCCGGGAGGATCCGAGGTTCTCAGCATTTTTCCCATGGACACAAAAACGTTGCTTGCAACGTTTTTGTGTCCGGGAGAAAACCCTGCAACCTCCCGGACACAGGGAAACCAGATGGCAGATAGCTGCCATCCGGGTCAATCTGGGCCCCATAGCAATACTAGGGGGCCGAAATCAGACCCGGGGCTGTCTGGTTCACAACATCCATGTGCAATCTGTTTTGTTTCTCAGCAGCTATTACTGTAGACTCATTTACAGGAGCATTTTACAGTGCTTTCAGCTGCAGAATGATAATGTATCAGTGAAAAAAACAAATGCCTCTGGGTCTCGGATGGTCCGTGTGCGGTCCATAATTTTGTCAGACCCATAGCCTTGCATTGGCGAGTCTAACACGTGAACCGCAGACTGTTGCAGCATCTTGTGACTTTTTTCCCATCCAGAATCTGGCTGAGAAAAAAGCGTCTGACAGATGCCAATGTGTCTCAGACATTGATTAACATTGGTCTGACTGCAATGTGAGAGAATGACAAATTGCAGTCATCCGAGTTTCACGCCAGTGTGACCGTACCCTATTAATAAAATCCATATAGTAATCCTACAATGTCTGCCGGACATGGTATGGGGAGGGTGTAAGGCTCAGTTAGTACACTCCATGCTTCTTGTTATTAACCAGTTAATGCTCTCTTGTCCACCGCACTGCAGTGTGAAAAGAGGAAGACAGCGAGACAGGCAGCGACAGCGCATCAGAGAGCCCCTGACCTCGAAATACAAGATCCTCAGATCCCGGTATTGTGACGACACATGAAGAAATATTCTTATACATTTATATTACACTATGCACTCCACAGCACTTTACATACATCATCAACACTGTCCCCACTGGGGCTCACAATGTAAACATCCTACCAGTATGTCTCATATTCTATATCACCTTTCTTTAATATCACCTTCACAAATATTGCATTTATTGAACTTGTCAGGTTTTGGATGTTTTAAGATTGCATTTGTTTGCAGGATGTCAGAATTGACTCCCAGAGCTGCTGGTTTGACGGTTAATGTCTTACAGCATCTTAGATTTTTTTTGCTTAAAGGTGCTTCCAAGTTTCTCAATAGGGCTGAGATCAGGGAAGACTGGTAGCCACACCATGGTTTTCTCTACTTTTATGTTCATAGCAGCCAATTACTCAGGGCTATGCTCTGTACCATTGTCATGCATGGGGATGATTTAGTACTAAGAATAAAAGTGGTCAGTCTAAAAGTATATATACTTTGCCGTGGTCCTTTTCACTCCTTCATGGACCCTATGGGGGCAAACTAGCTCTCTCCACATGATTACGACCCAAAACATTACTGCCACCTCCTTGCTGATGTCACAGCCTTGTTGGGACATGGTGGTGGTCATCTAGCAACCATCCACTACTCCAACCATAATGGGAACCTCACAACTTCTTTTAGCCCCTCGTAGCTATCACTACCCTGCACCTTGCTAGCTCATCCCTAACCATCCAAAAGATGATTTAATAACTTACATATTCCTATGATTATCAGTGCTGCAGTCTTTGTCCGTAGACTGGAATGGGCAGTCTTTGTGGCTCCATTCTCCTATACCCCCCCCCCCCCACCCTCGCAGGCTCCTATCATGTCCCTCTGGACGTCATCATTCCTTCTTGCCTCGCCCCCTATTTTGAAATTCCCGCCGCCTCCTCATAGTATATGACATGACACGCAGCCGGACATAATTTCCGATCCGGTGCATTGTGGAGGCTAAGGCTAGTTTCACACTACGGATTTTTTAAATCCGATGCTGTCCGATAAAAAACGGACAGCATTGGACCGATTTTGGCCCCCATGCAGCCCTATGGGAATCGGACCGAATCGGATGTGCACTAAATGCCATCCAATTTGGTCCGATCCGATTCTGTCCGATAACAAAATCGGACAGAATCGGATCAGACCAAATCGGATGGCATTTAGTGCACATCCGATTTGGTCCGATCAATTTATCATGGGGCCCTATGGAGCAGGGTCCGAGGATACATTGGATGTCTCCTCGGACCCGATTTTACTGTACTGAGCATGCTCAGAACAGTAAAACTGCTCCAAACATCACCGCAGGTCCTGTACTGCAGTAGAAGACCTCTGCAGACACCGAGAGCCTGCAGGAGCTTGCGGGAGACGGCAGGAGACTGTGGGGGCTCGTGGGGAGGTGAGCATAAACTTTTTTTTTTTTCTTTTTTTCAGCCCGGAGGCTACGATTTAATGCCGGAATCGGATGCCTATTTGGCATCCGATTCCAGGCATCAGAAGGGAGCCGATGCTGTCCGAATTTATCGGACAGCATCGGCTCCCTTCAAAATCGTAGTGTGAAGGTAGTCTGTCTGCAGGGGGGCGTGGCACGATGGGGGTGTGGCATGATGGGGGGCGTGGCACGGTGGGGGGCGTGGCACGATGGGGTGTGTGGTGCGAGGGGGGGGGCGGCACCGCTGACAGTGCCTAGGGCGGCAGAAACTCCAAATACGGGCCTGGTTATATGTCAAATGTATGGTGTATTTATGTAAAGTGTTTATAATCAATGTGATATGTGTCAAACATGCTACCCGGGTTATGTTATTATATGTGAAAAATAAACGGGTAGACATTGGTTAACTTATAAACACGTGTTTGTTGACGTTTTGCAAGCGGGTTCCCCGGTTGCTACCTCACATATGGTGGAGAATGCGGGCAAGCCAGCCCGCTGAGTGAGAGCAAGGATAACTCGGGGGTGGTACAGCCGAGGGCTGTGGTATAGTGGCACCTGATATGGACATTCTTATATGGACAATTCGGATTGGTGCACTGTAAATGGACTTGGTTGCTATGGGCAACCGCACGACGCACCCTAGCATCTGGCCGGTGACCTGGCGAGGTCACGAAGACGTCGTACTCAAAGTATCGGGCGGCCCTAGGGGTCCCGAAGTCAAAGTCGGCGTGATCAAGGTTCCGGTGGCCTGAGGGGTCACGAAGTTGCCAAGACAGCGCCACATCCGAATTCTATGAACTGTGTTTGCCCCTGCTGGTTTAAGCAAGGAGGGGGGAGGTTGGACAGGAGTCACAGGTGTACAACCGGGAGCAGTGCCACAAGGTGTTGTATGGTGGCCCGGCTCCTATGGCAGTGTGTTCATCCCCCACTGGTCTGAACAAGGAGGGGGAAGGTAGGACACGGTTTACCGGGGTCCTAGGTGTACAATCCAGCAGTGTGTTTAGCCTTTATCCACAGGTGTGAGCAACGCTGTCGCCCAACTCCTATGGCAGTGTGTTTGACCCCCTACCCACGGGTGTAAACAAGGAGGGGGGTATGTGAGGCACCGCCGGCATGATCCTCATGGCCGGGGCGCGTCACATGCAGGATCAAGGTATGATCCTGTGCACACTGGCCGGTTTGACTGTGATAATACTGTGTGAACCAACTGTGAGACACAGGGTTTCATGAGCCTAATGAGCGGCAGTGAGAGTGGGATGAGATCGAGGAGTCCCTAAGGAATGTAAGGGCTGAGTGCTGACAACCCGGAACACAGGGAGTTAACCTGAGCTGTGTGAAAGGCTGATTACCGGCAGCTAAGGGGGGTGTGTCCATGTGGGAGTGGCTAGCACGATAAGAGGCAACCAGCTGAGTGATTGAGAGATTAGATCCATTTTCAGCCAGACATCAGCCTGAGAGGATGTGGGCTGATTACCAGCCTGAGAGCTGAGCAGAGCCAGTCTGTGTGAGGGACTGGGAATGCAAGTCCATGCCGCCATGTTGAGATGGTGAAGGGAGCATGCTAGCTCCATGCCGGTGCCAAGGTCCGCGGTTGTGATAGCACCGGGTGGGGAAGCAGTGGCTGAACCCGGTGGAGACTGGTCCGGGCGTGGAGGGAACCAGGTCCGGGAAAGGAGCCCTTGGGGGACGCTTGGTGGACCCGTTACTCAGGTAGCGAGACCCGGATCCGTGCCCGGTAAGACAGCAGTTCCCGTGTAACGGAGTGAGCTATGTGTGATTAATGCCAGGCGGGCATAGACCGCCTTTGGGTCCGAGTCGGAGTACTCAGTTAAAGGACCTGATGAATCAGAATGTGTTTAACTATGTGTATGAGGGCTTAGGTAATGGCCCTGAATGAGAGATGATGGCCTATATGTAAGACCCATGTATAATGATGTGGGAGAGAGAGTGACCCAGCTAGTATGGATGATGTTGGAGGCGTTCCGTCCCGTGGGGACGAGAGGGAGGCTTGCCCTGCTGCTTGCAGAGGGTACCTGTCCCTCAACCACGGCCTCTAATGGTGTGGGTGTGCCTGTGGTGCCAGACACAGGGGTAATAGGGCTCCTAGTAGGTAACGGATGATGAGGTTCCCGTGTACTATGGTTTGCCAGTCCCTGTAATGGGCCATGGAGGAGCCACAGTCCCTGGATGATGGGCTGTGAGCGTGTGGAAGAAATGTGTGTGATCCATGGACGTTTGAATGATGGATCACATACGGTATGTAAGGTCCCGGTCAGGCAGGAATCCTGACTACGGGGTAATGTTGTGTCATCATGCTGGGTGACTAAAGCCAGGCGGCAGGTACCGCCATTGGGACCCACATGGCCCGTTGAGGCGTATGTAACGAAGGTCAGAAGCAGGGGTTAAAAGGGCTCCTAGAGTGGGGACACCATGGTTGAACCAGGTGGACTCTGACCGGGACGTAGGCGGAGATACGTCCAGGAAGGAGCCCCTTGGGGATACATGACATACCCGGTACTCAGGTTGCTCAATCCCTGTTATGAACCCGGAGGGGTCATCGTCGTACTGTAACGTATGTATAGTGTAAGTAGGCCGGAGGCCGTAGCCACCACGGGAGCTGTTAGTAGAGCTCCAATGGGGACAGAGATGGTTACAGGTCCCGGGCTACTATAAGATGTTATGTGCAATATAAGTGTTATGTAATGTTATATGTCAAATGTATGGTGTATTTATGTAAAGTGTTTATAATCAATGTGATATGTGTCAAACATGCTACCCGGGTTATGTTATTATATGTGAAAAATAAACGGGTAGGCATTGGTTAACTTATAAACACGTGTTTGTTGACGTTTTGCAAGCGGGTTCCCCGGTTGCTACCTCACAATATATATCTACTATGTAATCGTGTAATTCTGTATGTTTATCTGTAACGGACATCGCTGATTGGTCGCGGGCGGCTGGCGACCAATCAGCGACAGGCGCAGTCCGGCTGCGAATTGCTGCTGGATATAAATCTGGTGTATTCATTGCATTATTCTTAAATCTTCATAAATAAACTACATACCGTATATACTCGCGTATAAGCCGAGTTTTTCAGCCCAAAAATTGGGCTGAAAAGTCCCCCCTCGGCTTATACGCGAGTCATACGGCACAAGCTGCCCGCCCGCCACCCCCATCAGTATACAGGCGCCCCCCCCATCAGTATACAGGGCCCCCCCCTTGCTGCTGCAAACCTGTAAAGTAATAGATCATTATACTTATCCCTGTTGCCGTCCCCGCCTATGCCATCGCGCTCCTCCGGCTTCTTCCGGCTTCCTCCTCCGGTGGGCGCAGGCAATGACGTCATTGTCTGTGCGCCAGAGGAGGAAGCCGGAAGAGGCATGAAGACCCGGAGGAGCGCGGTGTAGAGCAGCGGCGGCGGCCACAGGGATAAGTATAATGATCTATTACTTTACAGGTTTGCAGCAGCAAGGGGGGGCCCTGTATACTGATGGGGGGGCGCCTGTATACTGATGGGGGTGGCGGGCGTGCGGCCTGTATACCTCTGGGGCTGCTGCTGTATACACTTCTGGGGCTGCTGCTGTATACACTTCTGGGGCTGCTGCTGTATATACCACTGGGGCTGCTGCTGTATATACCTCTGGGGCTGCTGCTGTATATACCTCTGGGACTGCTGCTGTATATACCTTGGGGCTGTGCTTATACCTGGGGCTGCTGCTGTATATACCTCTGGGGCGCTGCTGTATACTGGCTGCTCTGTATATACCATCTGGGGCTGCTGCTGTATATACACACTGGGGCTGCTGCTGTATATACCACTGGGGCTGCTGCTGTATATACCACTGGGGCTGCTCTGTATATACCTCTGGGGCTGCTGCTGCTGTTATTACCACTGGGCTGAGCTGTATAACCCTGGGCGCTGCTGTATACATGGGGCTGTTAACACTGTGGGCCTGTATATATAGCACTGGGGAGGCTGCTGTATACCACACTGCTGGGGGCTGTATACCTGTGCTGGGGTCCACCCTCGGCTTATACACGAGTCAATAGGTTTTCCCAGGTTTTGGGGGCAAAAGTAGGGGGGTCAGCTTATACACGGGTCGGCTTATACACGAGCATATACGGTGTGTGTATATATATGTATATCTATTATATAATTGCCGTAGCTGACTTCCGTCGGAGCGGCGCTGCTTCCGGTGGCTTGGTTAGCGAGTCCAGGTTTCATCTCCTGGACTCTGTCCGTGGCTGCGTAGCGGCCACGGCGACTCCCGAAGCAATGCCCGCAAAGCGGGCATTGCGAGTCGTTGCAGCCTAGCGAAGCAATGCCCGCGAAGCGGGCATTGCGAGTCGCTGCCACCGCTAACCAAGCCACAGAAGCCATTACCCGCCGCTGGGACCCTGCCATTACCCGCCGCTGCACCTCTGCCCGCAAGCCCCTAGCCACTACCCCGCCGCAGCACCCTCTGCCGCGAGCCCCTGCCGCTGCCATACTACTGTAGTGTACACCGCTATAGTTACTACAGTCCCATGCCCGTAAGCGCCATGGGACTGTAGTATACCATTGCGCTGTACACTACAGCCCCCTGCCGCTCTAAGCCGCTAACCAAGCCACAGAAGCCATTACCCGCCGCTGGCACCCTGCCATTACCCCGCCGCTGGCACCCTCTGCCCGCAAGCCCCTAGCCACTACCCCGCCGCAGGCACCCTCTGCCGCAAGCCCTGCCATACTACTGTAGTGTACACCGCTATAGTATACTACAGTCCCATGCCCGTAAGCGCCATGGGACTGTAGTATACCATCGCGCTGTACACTACAGCCCCCTGCCGCTCTAAGCCGCTAACCAAGCCACAGAAGCCATTACCCGCCGCTGGCACCCTGCCATTACCCCGCCGCTGGCACCCTCTGCCCGCAAGCCCCTAGCCACTACCCCGCCGCAGGCACCCTCTGCCGCAAGCCCTGCCGCTGCCATACTACTGTAGTGTACACCGCTATAGTATACTACAGTCCCATGCCCGTAAGCGCCATGGGACTGTAGTATACCATCGCGCTGTACACTACAGCCCCCTGCCGCTCTAAGCCGCTAACCAAGCCACAGAAGCCATTACCCGCCGCTGGCACCCTGCCATTACCCCGCCGCTGCCACCCTCTGCCCGCAAGCCCCTAGCCACTACCCCGCCGCAGGCACCCTCTGCCGCAAGCCCCTGCCGCTGCCATACTACTGTAGTGTACACCGCTATAGTATACTACAGTCCCATGCCCGTAAGCGCCATGGGACTGTAGTATACCATCGCGCTGTACACTACAGACCCCTGCCGCTCTAAGCCACTACCGCTGTACACTACAGCCCCCTGCCGCCGCACCCCTACACCCTAAGCCCCGACCCGCCGCACCTATGACCCTACCCCGTAAGCCCCGCCGCACCTAACCCCCTACCCTCTAAGCCCCGCCGCGCACCTAAGCCCCTACCCCCTAAGCCCCGCAGCCCTCCTAAGCTCCTGCCGCCAAGCCCCCACCCCGCCGCACCTAAACCCCTACCCCCTAAGTCCGCCGCACCCCTACACCCTAAGCCGCCCTAACCCCCTAACCCACTACCCCGCCGCGAAGCCCCTACCCCCTGCCGCCCTAACCCCCCTACCCCACCGCCGCAAGCCCCTAACCCCTGCCGCGCTAACCCCTAACCCACTACCCCGCCACCCCCGCCGAAGCCCCTACCCCCTGCCGCCCTCACCCACTACCCCGCCGCAAGCCCCTACCCCCTGCCGCCCTAACCCCTAACCCACTACCCTACCTGCCGCCAACCCCTACACCCTAAGCCGCCCAACCCTAACCCACTACCACCCCCGCCGCGAAGCCCCTACCCCCTGCCGCCCTATATCCCCCACCTACCCCTCGCCGCAGCCACTACCCCTCGCCGCAAGCCCCTACCCCTGCCCCCTAACGCCGCACCTAACCCCCTAACCCCACTCCCGCCGTAAACCCCTACCCCCCCCTGCCCCCTAAGCCCCCACTACCCCCACCAAGCCCCTATCCCCTAAGCCGCACGCCCTCCTACCCCCATTCACGACTAAACCCTAACAGCCCCTACCCCCAAGCCCCCGCCGCCCCTAACAACCTCCCCGTAGCCACTCCACTTAACACTGCCTCAAGCTCCATCTGAATCGTCCCGTGATCACTACATCCAACAATGTCCTCCGATCCCGTCCCTCGCGCGTCCTCTTCCTCCGGCCCCGGGGGTCTTCTCTCTTCTTTCCGCCATCTCCGCCTCTTCGTCCGGCCCCGGGGATCTTCTGTCTTCTTTTCGCAAACTTCCACCTCCGACGTCCTCTTCCTTCTCATTAAGATAGAATGGACGAAAAATCCGCCATTCTACCTCAATGAGATCTGAGGCCCTCTTCTGATTGGTCGCTGTATACTGCCCTCAGCCAATCAGAAGAGCCCCTCTTTTTTTTATTATTTTTAAATTATTTTTTAATTATTTTTTTTATTATTTAATTTATTTATTTTTTTAAGTCAGACTGAGACGCAGTTCTCATTCAGGTCCGCCTTTTTTTTTTCCCCATTGACATACATTACCGGTGTGTCGGCGATTTTATGGCCGCCCACCTGGTTCTATTTGTCGGCCGTAAAATCGCGGACACACCGCTAATGCATGTCTATGGGCAGTCAGCTCGAATTCTGATTGGTCGGCGTTCAATCCGAAATCGGGCTGACTGCCCATAGAGATGCATTAGCGGTGTGTCCGCGATTTTAGGGCCGACAAATAGAACCAGGTGGGCGGCCATAAAATCGCCGACACACCGGTAATGTATGTCAATGGGGAAAAAAAAGGCGGACCTGAAGAGAACTGTGTCTCACTCTCACTTAAAAAAATAAATTAATTAAATAATAAAAAAAAATATTTTAAAAATAATTAAAAAATAATAAAAAAATAAATAAAAAATATTAAATAATTAAATAAATATAATAATAAAAAAAAAAAAAAAATGCGGACCTGAATGAGAACTGTGTCTCACTCTCACTTAAAAAAATAAATAAATTAAATAATATAAAAAATAATTTAAAAATAATTAAAAAATAAAAAAAATAAATTAAAAATATTAAATAATTAAATAAAAATAATAAATAATAAAAAAAAAAAAAAAATGCGGACCTGAATGAGAACTGTGTCTCACTCTCACTTAAAAAAATAAATAAATTAAATAATATAAAAAATAATTTAAAAATAATTAAAAAATAATAAAAAAATAAATTAAAAATATTAAATAATTAAATAAAAATAAATAATAAAAAAAAAAAAAAAATGCGGGCCTGAATGAGAACTGTGTCTCACTCTCACTTAAAACAATAAATAAATAAATTAAATAATAAAAAAAATAATTTAAAAATAATTTAAAAATAATAAAAAAAAAAATTAAAAATAATAAATAATTCAATAAAAATAATAATAAAAAAATTAATATATATGCTAATTATATCAGCCCTTTCAGCGGACCTGAAAGAGAACTGGGTCTCAGCCTAAATAATAAATTTAATAATAAAAAAAATAATTAAAAAATAATTAAAAAATCATAAAAAAATAAATTAAAAATAATAAATAATTCAAAAAAAAATAATAAAAAAAATTACATATATGCTAATTATATCAGCCCTTTCAGCGGACCTGAAAGAGAACTGGGTCTCAGCCTAAATAATAAATTTAATAATAAAAAAAATAATTAAATAATTAAAAAATAATAAAAAAAATAAATTAAAAATAATTCATAATTCAATAAAAATAATAATAAAAAAATTAAATATATGCTAATTATATCAGCCCTTTCAGCGGACCTGAAAGAGAACTGGGTCTCAGCCTAAATAATAAATTTAATAATAAAAAAAATAATTAAAATATAATAAAAAAAAATAATAAAAATAATAAATAATTAAATAAAAAATAATAATTAAAAAAAAAATGCTAATAATAATGATATTACTGCTAATAATAATGCTATTAATGCTAATAATTATGCTATTAATGCTAATAATAATGTTTATTAATGCTATTATTAATGCTAATAATGCTATTATTAATGCTATTAATGCTAATAATAATGCTATTAATGCTATTAATATTGTTATTAATGCTATTATTAATGCTATTAATGCTAATATAATGCTATTAATGCTATTAATAATGCTATTAATGCTATTAATTATGCTATTAATGCTATTAATGCTAATATTTATCCTATTCATGGTATTATTAATGCTATTAATGCTAATAATAATGCTATTAATGCTATTAATGCTAATAATAATGCTATTAATGCTATTAATAATGTTATTAATGCTATTATTAATGCTAATAATGCTATTATTTATGCTATTAATGCTAATAATGATGCGATTATACTAATAATAATGCGATTAATGCTATTAATAATGCTATTAATGCTATTAATTATGCTATTAATGCTATTAATGCTAATATTTATCCTATTAATGCTATTAATAATGCTATTAATGCTATTAATAATGCTAATTAATGCTATTAATTATGCTATTAATGCTATTAATGCTAATATTTATCCTATTCATGGTATTATTAATGCTATTAATGCTAATAATAATGCTATTAATGCTATTAATAATGTTAATAATGCTATTATTAATGCTAACAATGCTATTATTAATGCTAATAATGCTATTATATAATGCTATTAATGCTAATAATAATGCTATTAATGCTATTAATAATGCTATTAATGCTATTAATTCTGCTATTAATGCTAATATTTATCCTATTCATGGTATTATTAATGCTTATTAATGCTAATAATAATGCTATTAATTCTATTAATGCTAATAATAATGCTATTAATGCTATTAATAATGTTATTAATGCTATTATTAATGCTAATAATGCTATTATTAATGCTAATAATAATGTATTAATGCTATTAATAATGCTATTAATGCTATTAATTCTGCTATTAATGCTAATATTTATCTATTAATAATGCTATTAATGCTATTAATTATGCTATTATTGCTATATAATGCTAATATTAATCCTATTCATGTATTATTAATGCAATAATGCTAATAATAATGCTATTAATGCTATTAATGCTAATAATAATGCTATTAATGCTAATAATAATGTTATTAATGCTATTATTAATGCTAATAATGCTATTATTAATGCTATTAATGCTAATAATAATGCTATTAATGCTATTAATAATGTTATTAATGCTATTAATTATGCTATTAATGCTAATATTTCTCATGCTAATATAATGCTATAATAATGCTATTAATAATGCTATTAATGCTATTAATAATGCTATTAATGCTATTAATAATGCTATTAATGCTAATATTTATCCTATTCATGGTATTAATAAATGCTATTAATGCTAATAATAATGCTATTAATGCTATTAATGCTAATAATAATGCTATTAATGCTATTAATAATGTTATTAATGCTATTATTAATGCTAATAATGCTATTATTAATGCTATTAATGCTAATAATAATGCGATTAATGCTATTAATAATGCTATTAATGCTATTAATTATGCTATTAATGCTATTAATGCTAATATTTATCCTATTAATGCTATTAATGCTAATAATAATGCTATTAATAATGCTATTAATGCTATTAATTATGCTATTAATGCTATTAATGCTAATATTTATCCTATTAATGGCATTATTAATGCTATTAATGCTAATAATAATGCTATTAATGCTAATAATAATGCTATTAATGCTATTAATAATGTTGTTAATGCTATTATTAATGCTAATAATGCTATTATTAATGCTAATAATAATGCTATTAATGCTATTAATAATGCTATTAATGCTATTAATTATGCTATTAATGCTAATATTTATCCTATTAATGCTATTAATACTATTAATAATTATATTAATGCTATTAATTATGCTATTATTGCTATTAATGCTAATATTTATCCTATTCATGGTATTATTAATGCTAATAATAATGCTATTAATGCTATTAATGCTAATAATAATGCTTTTAATGCTATTATTAATGCTAATAATGCTATTATTAATGCTATTAATGCTAATAATAATGTTATTAATGCTATTAATAATGCTATTAATGCTATTAATTATGCTATTAATGCTAATATTTATCCTATTAATGCTATTAATAATGTTATTAATGCTATTAGTAATGTTATTAATGCTATTATTAATGCTATTAATGCTAATAATAATGCTATTAATGCTATTCATAATGTTATTAATGCTATTATTAATGCTAATAATGCTATTATTAATGCTAATAATAATGCTATTAATGCTATTAATAATGTTATTAATGCTATTATTAATGCTAATAATGCTATTAATAATGCTATTAATGCTAATAATAATGCTATTAATGCTATTAATACTGTTATTAATGCTCATAATACTGCTAATAATGCTATTAATACTGGTATTACTGCTAATAATAATGCTATGGCTTATATTATTGCTATTGATGATGCGATTATTATTTAAAAATCTTTAAAAAAACAATAAACATATTTTAGATACCCGATGCATTTGCATCAGGCTAACAGCTATAACTACTATAATCAAATTAATGCACGTTCTAGAATCCCGATGCATTTGCATCGGGCTCACAGCTAGTATATATATATATATAATATATATAATATATATATATATATAATCATTATATGAAAATGGTGTTATTTGTTATTAATATTATTTTTATATTTTTCAAGAAGTTCAAGTCAAGATGGTGGAACATGTATCCCCTCTTTATAAAAAAAATTAATAATATTTTTCTTTTTACACGGGAAAGGATAAGTATATTTCAACTATTAACATTTAGGTTTTGTGTACTGCATTTAACTAATAGTGTGTGATGTGTGCTGTGAAATTAACCTCTTCCATGCAATTTTCTGTCAATGTGACATTGACAGATGCTACGTCCGATCAGACGAAGCTGACACACACAAGATCATCTCCACAATTCTTTACGGTAAAATTACAACTTTGTGTCATAGAGAGACGACTTATATATATATATATGTGTGTGAGTCTATATACCGGTATATGGTTTGTTAAAATTATGTTTTAAACTGGGAATATAAAGTAACAATTTGCTTTATGATACATCAAGAACTAGTTGATCGCTATCAGTGAGAGGAAAAAAAATAGTTTTGTAGTCATGATTTGTGTCAAAGTCTTTGTTATATATAAATGTTAGTGAAAAGTGTCCTTGTTAGGAACACAGGAATGTATGTGAGCAGAATAGCTGAGCCGACATAGCAGGTGAAGAGTGTGTGTGAGTGAGAGAGGCCTCGAGTGATTGATGTGTGCAGATGAAGCAGGAAAGCTGAGTGCATATGGAAAACTGGATCTAGAAGGAAAAACTGACAAATGATTTATGATGAACTAGATGGCGGCCTGATTCTAAAGAATAGGCAGTCTAGAATCCATATATAGTTTATTTACTAATAGTTACGGGAGTGCGGTGAAATGAATTGTGTGTATACAGGCGGGTTCTGTGGGTAGCACAGTATACGGTGGCTCAGTGGTTAGCACTGCGCGGTGGCTCAGTGGTTAGCAGTGAGCGCGGTGGCTCAGTGGTTAGCAGTGAGCGCGGTGGCTCAGTGGTTAGCAGTGAGCGCGGTGGCTCAGTGGTTAGCAGTGAGCGCGGTGGCTCAGTGGTTAGCAGTCAGCGCGGTGGCTCAGTGGTTAGCAGTGAGCGCGGTGGCTCAGTGGTTAGCAGTGAGCGCGGTGGCTCAGTGGTTAGCAGTGAGCGCGGTGGCTCAGTGGTTAGCAGTGAGCGCGGTGGCTCAGTGGTTAGCAGTGAGCGCGGTGGCTCAGTGGTTAGCAGTGAGCGCGGTGGCTCAGTGGTTAGCAGTGAGCGCGGTGGCTCAGTGGATAGCACTGTGCGGTGGCTCAGTGGTTAGCACTGCGCGGTGGCTCAGTGGTTAGCACTGCGCGGTGGCTCAGTGGTTAGCAGTGAGCACGGTGGCTCAGTGGCTAGCACTGCGCGGTGGCTCAGTGGTTAGCAGTGAGCGCGGTGCCTCAGTGGCTAGCACTGCACGGTGGCTCAGTGGTTAGCAGTGAGCGTGGTGGCTGAGTGGTTAGTAGTGAGCGCGGTGGCTCAGTGGTTAGCACTGCGCAGTGGCTCAGTGGTTAGCAGTGAGTGCGGTGGCTCACTGGTTAGCAGTGAGCGCGGTGGCTCAGTGGTTAGCAGTGAGCGCGGTGGCTCAGTGGTTAGCAGTGAGCGCGGTGGCTCAGTGGTTAGCAGTGAGCGCGGTGGCTCAGTGGTTAGCAGTGAGCGCGGTGGCTTAGTGGTTAGCAGTGAGCGCGGTGGCTCAGTGGTTAGCAGTGAGCGCGGTGGCTTAGTGGTTAGCAGTGAGCGCGGTGGCTCAGTGGTTAGCAGTGAGTGCAGTGAGATTGGTCAGCGCAGCGGCGTGGGCAGAGTGGTCAGCGCAGCGGCGTGGGCAGTGTGGTTAGTGCAGCGCCGTGGGCAGAGTGGTCAGCACACACATACACACACACACACACACACACACACTCCGCTATACTTAACTCCGCTATTACTTACCGACCCTGCGTCTTCCCCGCCACCTGGATCCTGAGTCGACATGTCGCCGCCCCCGGACGACTGGATCCAATATGCCGTCCGGGTAGTTTGGCATGACATCTTGGACGCTATATTGGATCCAGTAGTTCGGGGGCGGCGACATGTCGACTGAGGATCCAGGCAGCGGACGCAGGGCCGGTGGTAAGTATAGCGGAGTGTGTGTGTGTGTATGTGTGTGTACAAAGTTGAGGGAAGTGCGGACAAAGTGACGGAAGTGCCTACATACACACATATATACACATACTGTATATTGCATATGGAGGGGAGAGGAGAGCGGAGGCTGGAGGGCAGAGGCCAGGGGAGAGGAGAGCGGAGGCTGGAGGGGAGAGGCCAGGGGAGAGGAGAGCGGAGGCTGGAGGGCAGAGGCCAGGAGAGCAGAGGCTGGAGGCAGAGGCCAGGTGAGAGGAGAGCGGAGGCTGGAGGGCAGAGGCCAGGGGAGAGGAGGCTGGAGGGCAGAGGCCAGGGGAGAGGAGGCTGGAGGGCAGAGGCCAGGGGAGAGGAGGCTGGAGGGCAGAGGCCAGGGGAGAGGAGGCTGGAGGGCAGAGGCCAGGGGAGAGGAGGCTGGAGGGCAGAGGCCAGGGGAGAGGAGGCAGGAGGGCAGAGGCCAGGGGAGAGGAGGCTGGAGGCTGGAGGCCAGGGGAGAGGAGGGCTGGAGGGCAGTGGAGAGGAGGCTGGAGGGCAGTGGAGAGGAGGCTGGAGGGCAGAGGGCAGTGGAGAGGAGGCTGGAGGGCAGAGGGCAGTGGAGAGAGGGAGGCAGAGGGCAGGAGAGGCAGTGGAGGCAGAGGCATGGGAGGAGGCTAGAGGGCAGGGAGGAAGGCTGAGGGCAGAGGGCAGTGGAGAGGAGGCTGGAGGGCAGAGGGCAGTGGAGAGGAGGCTGGAGGGCAGAGGGCAGGGGAGAGGAGGCTGGAGGGCAGAGGGCAGGGGAGAGGAGGCTGGAGGGCAGAGGGCAGGGGAGAGGAGGCTGGAGGGCAGAGGGCAGGGGAGAGGAGGCGGAGGGCAGCAGGGCAGGGAGGGAGAGGAGGCTGGAGGGCAGAGGGCAGGGGAGAGAGGCTGGAGGGCAGAGGGCAGGGGAGAAGAGGCTGGAGGGCAGAGGGCAGGGGAGAAGAGGCTGGAGGGCAGAGGGCAGGGGAGAAGAGGCTGGAGGGCAGAGGGCAGGGGAGAAGAGGCTGGAGGGCAGAGGGCAGGGGAGAAGAGGCTGGAGGGCAGAGGGCAGGGGAGAAGAGGCTGGAGGGCAGAGGGCAGTGGAGAGGAGGCTGGAGGGCAGAGGGCAGGGGAGAGGAGGCTGGAGGGCAGAGGGCAGGGGAGAGGAGGCTGGAGGGCAGAGGGCAGGGGAGAGGAGGCTGGAGGGCAGAGGGCAGGGGAGAGGAGGCTGGAGGGCAGAGGGCAGGGGAGAGGAGGCTGGAGGGCAGAGGGCAGGGGAGAAGAGGCTGGAGGGCAGAGGGCAGGGGAGAAGAGGCTGGAGGGCA
Organism: Allobates femoralis; assembly: GCA_033576535.1. Classification (NCBI taxonomy): domain Eukaryota; kingdom Metazoa; phylum Chordata; class Amphibia; order Anura; family Aromobatidae; genus Allobates; species Allobates femoralis. Next base: position 236,225,271 of record JARQOC010000006.1, read on the forward strand.
GAGGGCAGGGGAGAAGAGGCTGGAGGGCAGAGGGCAGGGGAGAAGAGGCTGGAGGGCAGAGGGCAGGGAGAAGAGGCTGGAGGGCAGAGGGCAGGGGAGAAGAGGCTGGAGGGCAGAGGGCAGTGGAGAAGAGGCTGGAGGGCAGAGGGCAGTGGAGAGGAGGCTGGAGGGCAGAGGCCAGGGAGAGGAGGCTGGAGGGCAGAGGCCAGGGGAGAGGAGGCTGGAGGGCAGAGGCCAGGGGAGAGGCGGCTGGAGGGCAGAGGCCAGGGGAGAGGCGGCTGGAGCGGGCACGAAGGAGGCGGCTGGAGCGGGCACACAGGAGGTGGCTGGAGCGGGCACACAGGAGGCGGCTGGAGCGGGCACACAGGAGGCGGCTAGGACAGACGGGAACGTTCCTGGTTGGAACTTCCGAAAGCGGAACGTTCCTGGCCAGAACGTTCCTCCGCCGGTCCCTGCAGTGCACTGGTGACGTCACCACCATGGGTCCGGAGGCCATCACGGAAGTAACCTTCGGGTTTTCCGGAAGTGGCCTTCGGCTTTTATATAATAGATTTTCATATTTGGAAAAATGAAGTAATACATTAAGATAGTTCATAGGCACATTCTTATAAAATTATTTGATATTTCCTAAATTTATAACACTTTATGGTTTTAGAATAGATCCATTCATGGATAGATATTGGTTCCTTTAACATAAATAGAAACATTTCTTTTGGAATTAAACATTGATAGGTGAGGATTGTATTATCACACAGAAACATGATATAAGGCTGATACTGGAAACGTATCCAAAGGTTTAACAAATAATTATCTTTAATTTGGTTTTATATAAGAATGTTTTCATGAAGTCATATCTCATGATATGAAAAGAAAATAGATTTTTATAAATAATGACATTATTATATCTGAGTAATACATTTTCAATATATTTTCCACAGATTTGAAAAATGAGAAACAGCAACAAGATACAATGATCAGTTATTGGAGAGAATAAAGTGAAATTATATTATTAATTACTAGTAAAAAGGCCCGATGCAATTGCATCGGGAGCACGGTGAAATGAATTGTGTGTTTAGAGGCGGGTCAGGGGGTAGCAGAGTATAGAGGGGGCTGTGTGGGTAGCAGAGTATACAGGCGGGTGTGTGGGTAGCAGAGTATACAGGCGGCTCTGTGGGTAGCAGAGTATACAGGCGGCTCTGTGGGTAGCAGAGTATACAGGCGGCTCTGTGGGTAGCAGAGTATACAGGCGGTTCTGTGGGTAGCAGAGTATACAGGCGGTTCTGTGGGTAGCAGAGTATACAGGCGGTTCTGTGGGTAGCAGAGTATACAGGCGGTTCTGTGGGTAGCAGAGTATACAGGCGGTTCTGTGGGTAGCAGAGTATACAGGCGGTTCTGTGGGTAGCAGAGTATACAGGCGGGTCTGTGGGTAGCAGAGTATACAGGCGGGTCTGTGGGTAGCAGAGTATCCAGGCGGCTGTGTGGGTAGGAGAGTATAGAGGCGGCTGTGTGGGTAGGAGAGTATAGAGGCGGCTGTGTGGGTAGGAGAGTATAGAGGCGGCTCTGTGGGTAGAAGAGTATAGAGGCGGCTGTGTGGGTAGCAGATTATACAGGCGGGTCTGTGGGTAGCAGAGTATACAGGCGGCTTTGTGGGTAGCAAATGATACAGGCGGCTTTGTGGGTAGCAAATGATACAGGGGGCTTTGTGGGTAGCAAATGATACAGGGGACTTTGTGGGTAGCAAATGATACAGGGGGCTTTGTGGGTAGCAAATGATACAGGGGGCGTTGTGGGTAGCAAATGATACAGGGGGCTTTGTGGGTAGCAGAGTGTAGAGGCAGCTGTGTGGCTAGCAGAGTATACAGGAGGCTCTGTGGGTAGCAGAGTATACAGGCGGCTCTGTGGGTAGCAGAGTATAGAGGCGGGTGTGTGGATAGCAGTGTGTGATGTGGCGGGAGGCTGGAGGGGTGAGGAGAGCATTGGTAGGGCGTCATTGCCACTCTGCACTCTTTGTGGTCTCCCTGTGCTCCCTTTGATCACCCGATGTTGTCTTTGGCCCTGTGTTCTGCCTTTTGTCTCTGCCCCCCCTTCCCTCTGTTTTGTTCCCCATGTCTTTGCCCTGTATTCCATCTCTCTTCTTCCCTGTGTCTGTGCCCCCCCTTTCCTTTCTGTGCTACCTTCTTTAGTCTCTCTGCCCCCTTCTGTTTCTCAGCTCCTCCTTTTGAGTCTGTGCCCCCCATTCCTTACTGTGCTCTGCCCTTTTGTCTCTCTATCCCCCTTTCCTTGGTGTGCAAATCTTCTGTTTCTGTGGCCCCCCTTCCCACTTTCTGTGTGACCCTTTCATATTTCTGGTCTCCCCTTACTTGTCTCTGCCCCCCCTTCAGTGTCTCTGGCCTCCTTCAGTAAGAATTACAGAAGGTCACTCCATGTGTCTTGGCCCCCCCCCCTTCAGTCTCTCTGGCCCCCTTAAGTGTTTGTGGTCCCCCCTTGTTTATGTGTCCCCCTTCAGTCTTTCTTGTCTCCCCTGGTGTCTCTGGGCCTTTCAATCTTTGTGGTCCCCCCTTATGTCTCTCTGCCCCTTTTGATCTCAGCTCCCCCTGCCCTTCGTCTCTGTGCAACCCTTCAGTGTTTCTGGTCCCCATTCTGTGTCTTTGCTCCCCCTTCCCTCTGTGTGCCCCCCTTTCAGTCTCTGTGGTCTCCCTTCAGTGTTTCTGGTCCCCGTTTTTTCTCTATCTGCTCCCCCTTCCCTCTCTCTGCCCCCTTTTAGTCTCTGTGGTCCCCCTTCAGTGTTTCTGTTTTCCCTTCAGTGTTTGTGCTACCTCGTTATTTCTGTGTCCCCCCTTTCAGGGTTTATGGTCCCCTTTATGTTTCTCTGCTCCTCTTGAGTATTTCTGCTCCCTTGGTATGTCTTTCAGGCCCCTTCCCTGTGAGCTTCCCCCCTTTTGTCTTTATGGTCCCCCTTTATATCTCTGTGGCCCCCTTGAGTGTTTATTGTCCCCCTTATGTGTGTTAGCTTACCTTATTTATTTCTGGGCTCTCTTGCATCTTTGCTGCGGGCCTTTTGTCTGTATGTTGGGCCGTTTCATTTCTCTGCCCTCCCTTCAGTCTTTCTGGTAATTGGCCTTGTTTCTTAGCCTCCCCCTTTAGGGTTTGTGGTCCACCTTATGTCTCTCAGCTGGCGTAGAGTATTTCAGGTCCCCCCTTATGCGTCTCTGGTCCCCTTAAATATTTATCCCCCCCCTTAATCTCTATGCCCCCCCCCTTCCATCTGTATGTCCCCCCCCTCATCTCTCTGACTGTCTTCAGTCTTTGTGGTCCTGCTTATGTCTCTGTGCCGCCCCCTTTTGTGTGTATGTTACCCCCTTAATCTGTCTGGCCCCCTTCAGTATTCATGTCCCCCCTTATGTGTCTGTGCCCCCCATTTCGTGTGTATGTTACCCCCTTCATGTATCTGGCCCCCTTCAGGTTTTCTGGTCCCCCTTATGCCTCTCTGCTCCCCTTCAGTCATTCTGGTCACCTCCTATGTCTCTCTGGCCCCCTTTCAGTGTTTCTGGTCCCCCCTTACTTCTCTATGCCCCCCTTCAGTCATTCTGGTCCCCCCTTATGCCTCTCTGCCCACCTTGAGTCATTGTGGTCACCCCTTATGTGTCTCTGCCCCCCTTTAGTCATTGTGTTCCCCCCTTATGCCTCTCTGCCCCCCTTTAGTCATTGAGGTCCCCCCTTATGTCTCTGTGGCTCCCCTTCAGTCTTTCTGGATCCCTTTATGTGTCTCTGGCTCACATCCTTCTCTGCTCCCCCTCTTTCATCTTTCTGCAGTCCCCTTCCCTCTGTCTGTCCTCTGTTACGGTTTTCTGGTGTTCCCTTATGTGTCTGTGGTACCCCTATTTCTGCAGCAGTCTTGTGTCTCTTCATTTTTTCAGCTCCCGTTATGTCTCAGTTTCCTGTCTAGTGTTTGAGCGACCCCCTTCGGCTTCTCTGTCTCCAGTTCCCTCCTTCCCAGCTGTGACAGCTCCTTGTCATAGCTGGGAAGCAGTGTAGAATGCAGGAGGCGGAGCTATGGTGATGTGAGGTCATGTGACTGATCACATGACTGTGACATCACCAAAGGTCCTATCCGAATAGGTAAGTATAAGTAATTTATCGGGGGTCTGGGGGCGCCGAAGGGGGGTGCGGGGTGTCCTGCAGGGGTGTGGGGGGGGCCGGAGGGAGGGGTGGTGGCTCTATTGCGAGGAGGCTGCGGGCAGCAAAAGAGGGGGGGTGGTGCAAGGGTGTACTGACGGGGTGTGTGGACGCCAGAGTAGTATGGGGGTGTGTGGACACCGGAGAGGGGGTGTACTGCAGGGGTGTGTGGGTGGTGTGCGGGGTCAGCGGCAGGCGGTGTGGACTTGTGTTGTGTGTGCCAGCACCATCCTGCGCCATGTTAGCATACCTATCACCTGGGTGTGCTAATATGGCGCAGCTTCCGGGGCAGCACATGGTGCAAAGGATTGTGGGATTGGGCTACAACGCCCGAAATCCCAAACTCCCGATTATATAAGTAGATAATAATAATTTATAGAGATTTATATTTAAATAAAAGGTATTCAGGAAATTATTAAGTTATTTTGATAATTCAATAATGGGGCAGATGAGTGATCAGAAATGTATGAACACATAAATATTATCAATATTATAAATCTGTCAATCATACAATCAAAGGCCCTATCTTATTTTAATTCTATTTTATGTTGAATTTTGATTTTTATCATTCTTTTTATCAATTTTTATTGATCACAATTCTAGGTTTTCATTTAATTATCATTTTGATTGTTGTTTTATTTTTCATTTTTATTAGTTTTTGAATATTTCTATTTTTAATATGAATATTCTTTCAATTTTACATTTTTATTTATTTTGATTTTTTATTATTAAAACTTCCATTTTTGTCATTATAAATATTTTTTATTATGAATTTTTAATTAGATTTTTATTACGTTTTGATATTTAAATCAAAATTTCATATTATTATTTAATTAAGAAGAACATATGAACATTTTAAAAGAATAGTCTATTATAACAATATTATATTATTTGAGATGAGAGTTTCATTTCATTATGGAAAATTATTTCATTTAATGGTTTAATCTATTAATTTATATTAATTTATTGTCATACATTATTGGTATTGTTAGTTTAATATATATAGAATATATATATTCAAATAGAGAAACAGATGTATACATATATGTATTATATAATTGCCGTAGCTGACTTCCGTCGGAGCGGCGCTGCTTCCGGTGGCTTGGTTAGCGAGTCCAGGTTTCATCTCCTGGACTCTGGTCCGTGGCCGCTAGCGGGCCACGGCGACTCCCGAAGCAATGCCCGCAAAGCGGGCATTGCGAGTCGCTACACCGCTAACCAAGCCACCGAAGCCGAAGCCCATACTACTGTAGTGTACACCGCTATAGTATACTACAGTCCCATGCCCATAAGCGCCATGGGACTGTAGTATACCATCGCGCTGTACACTACAGCCATCGCGCTGTACACCGTCGCAGAACTCCCACTACCCTAAGCCCATACTACTGTAGTGTACACCGCTATAGTATACTACAGTCCCATGCCCATAAGCGCCATGGGACTGTAGTATACCATCGCGCTGTACACTACAGCTATCGCGCCCGCCGCAGCAGCCCCTACCCCTAAGCCACTACCCCGACCTCTGCCGACCCCTACGACACTACCCCGACCTCTGCCGACCCCTACGCCACTACCCCGACCTCTGCCGCAAGCCCCTACCCCCTGCCGCCCTAACCAGCAGCCCCTACCCCTAAGCCACTACCCTGACCTCTGCCGACCCCTACGCCACTACCCCGACCTCTGCCGCAAGCCCCTACCCCCTGCCGCCCTGCCGCAAGCCCCTACCCCCTGCCGCCCTAACCCACTACCCCGCCGCACCAGCCCCTACCTCTAAGCCACTACCCCGCAAGCCCCTACCCCCTGCTGACCCCGCCGCAGCAGCCCCTACCCCTAAGCACTACCCCCTGCCGCGCCCGACCTCTGCAGACCCCTAAGCCACTACCCCGACCTCTGCCGCAAGCCCCTACCCCCTGCCGCCCTAACCAGCAGCCCCTACCCCTAAGCCACTACCCCGACCTCTGCCGACCCCTAAGCCACTACCCCGACCTCTGCCGCAAGCCCCTACCCCCTGCCGCAAGCCCCTACCCCCTGCCGCCCTAACCCACTACCCCGCCGCTGCAGCCCCTACCTCTAAGCCACTACCCCGCAAGCCCCTACCCCCTCCCGACCCCGCCGCAGCAGCCCCTACCCCTAAGCACTACCCCCTGCCACCCTAACCAGCAGCCCCTACCCCTAAGCCACTACCCCGACCTCTGCCGACCCCTACGCCACTACCCCGACCTCTGCCGCAAGCCCCTACCCCCTGCCGCCTTGCCGCAAGCCCCTACCCCCTGCCGCCCTAACCCACTACCCCGCTGCACCAGCCCCTACCTCTAAGCCACTACCCCGCAAGCCCCTACCCCCTGCCGACCCCGCCGCAGCAGCCCCTACCCCTAAGCACTACCCCCTGCCGCGCCCGACCTCTGCCGACCCCTAAGCCACTACCCCGACCTCTCCGCAAGCCCCTACCCCCTGCCGCCCTAACCAGCAGCCCCTACCCCTAAGCCACTACCCCGACCTCTGCCGACCCCTAAGCCACTACCCCGACCTCTGCCGCAAGCCCCTACCCCCTGCCGCAAGCCCCTACCCCCTGCCGCCCTAACCCACTACCCCGCCGCTGCAGCCCCTACCTCTAAGCCACTACCCCGCAAGCCCCTACCCCCTCCCGACCCCGCCGCAGCAGCCCCTACCCCTAAGCACTACCCCCTGCCGCCCTAACCAGCAGCCCCTACCCCTAAGCCACTACCCCGACCTCTGCCGACCCTTAAGCCACTACCCCGACCTCTGCCGCAAGCCCCTACCCCCTGCCGCAAGCCCCTACCCCCTGCCGCCCTAACCCACTACCCCGCCGCTGCAGCCCCTACCTCTAAGCCACTACCCCGCAAGCCCCTACCCCCTCCCGACCCCGCCGCAGCAGCCCCTACCCCTAAGCACTACCCCCTGCCGCGCCCGACCTCTGCCGACCCCTAAGCCACTACCCCGACCTCAGCCGCAAGCCCCTACCCCCTGCCGCCTTAACCAGCAGCCCCTACCCCTAAGCCACTACCCCGACCTCTGCCGACCCCTAAGCCACTACCCCGACCTCTGCCGCAAGCCCCTACCTCCTGCCGCAAGCCCCTACCCCCTGCCGCCCTAACCCACTACCCCGCCGCTGCAGCCCCTACCTCTAAGCCACTACCCCGCAAGCCCCTACCCCCTCCCGACCCCGCCGCAGCAGCCCCTACCCCTAAGCACTACCCCCTGCCGCCCTAACCAGCAGCCCCTACCCCTAAGCCACTACCCCGACCTCTGCCGACCCCTAAGCCACTACCCCGACCTCTGCCGCAAGCCCCTACCTCCTGCCGCCCTAACTAGCAGCCCCTACCCCTAAGCCACTACCCCGACCTCTGCCGCAAGCCCCTACCCCCTGCCGCCCTAACCCACTACCCCCGCCGCAAGCCCCTACCCCCTGCCGCCCTAACCCCTAACCCACTACCCCGCCGCCGAAGCCCCTACCCCCTGCCGCCCTAATCCACTACCCCGCCGCAGCCACTACCCTCTGCCGCAAGCCCCTACCCCCTAAGCCGCACCTAACCCCCTACCCCCGATTCCGCACCTAAACCCCTACCCCCCCCTGCCCCCTAAGCCCCGCCGCACCTAAGCCCCTACACCCCAAGCCCCCGCCGTCCCCTAACCTAACGTCCCCGTCGATCACTTACATGCCTTCAAGTCATCTGATCGTCCGTCCGATCCACAAGTCCTCCGTCCGGCCAGGCGTCCTCTTCCTCCGGCCCCGGGGGTCTTCTCTCTTCTTTCCGCCATCTCCGCCTCTTCGTCCGGCCCCGGGGATCTTCTGTCTTCTTTTCGCTAACTTCCACCTCCGACGTCCTCTTCCTTCTCATTAAGATAGAATGGACGAAAAATCCGCCATTCTAACTCAATGAGATCTGAGGCCCTCTTCTGATTGGTCGCTGTATACTGCCCTCAGCCAATCAGAAGAGCCCCTCATTTTTTTATTATTTTTAATTTATTTTTTAATTATTTTTTTTATTATTAAATTTATTTATTTTTTTAACTCAGACTGAGACGCAGTTCTCATTCAGGTCCGCCTTTTTTTTTCCCCATTCACATACATTACCGGTGTGTCGGCGATTTTATGGCCGCCCACCTGGTTCTATTTGTCGGCCCTAAAATCGCGGACACACCGCTAATGCATCTCTATGGGCAGTCAGCTCGAATTCTGATTGGTCGGCGTTCAATCCGAAATCGGCCTGACTGCCCATAGAGATGCATTTGCGGTGTGTCCGCGATTTTAGGGCCGACAAATAGAACCAGGTGGGCGGCCATAAAATCGCCGACACACCGGTAATGTATGTCAATGGGGAAAAAAAACGTCGGACCTGAATGAGAACTGTGTCTCACTCTCACTTAAAAAAATAAATAAATTAAATAATAAAAAAAATAATTTAAAAATAATTAAAAAATAATAAAAAAATAAATAAAAAATATTAAATAATTAAATAAAAATAATAATAAAAAAAAAAAAAAAAATGCGGACCTGAATGAGAACTGTGTCTCACTCACTTAAAAAAATAAATAAATTAAATAATAAAAAAAATAATTTAAAAATAATTAAAAAATAATAAAAAAATAAATAAAAAATATTAAATAATTAAATAAAAATAATAATAAAAAAAAAAAAAAATGCGGACCTGAATGAGAACTGTGTCTCACTCTCACTTAAAAAAATAAATAAATTAAATAATAAAAAAAATAATTTAAAAATAATTAAAAAATAATAAAAAAATAAATAAAAAATATTAAATAACTAAATAACAATAATAATAAAAAAAATAAAAAAATGCGGACCTGAATGAGAACTGTGTCTCACTCTCACTTAAAAAAATAAATAAATTAAATAATAAAAAAAATAATTTAAAAATAATTTAAAAATAATTAAAAAATAAATAAAAAATATTAAATAATTAAATAAAAATAATAATAAAAAAATAAAAAAATGCGGACCTGAATGAGAACTGTGTCTCACTCTCACTTAAAAAAATAAATAAATTAAATAATAAAAAAAATAATTTAAAAATAATTTAAAAATTATAAAAAAATAAATTAAAAATAATAAATAATTCAATAAAAATAATAATAAAAAATTTAAATATATGCTAATTATATCAGCCCTTTCAGCGGACCTGAAAGAGAACTGGGTCTCAGCCTAAATAATAAATTTAATAATAAAAAAAATAATTAAAAAATAATAAAAACATAAATTAAAAATAATTCATAATTCAATAAAAATAATAATAAAAAAATTAAATATATGCTAATTATATCAGCCCTTTCTGCGGACCTGAAAGAGAACTGGGTCTCAGCCTAAATAATAAATTTAATAATAAAAAAAATAATTAAAATATAATAAAAAAAAAAATAAAAAATAATAAATAATTAAAATAAAAAATAATAATTAAAAAAAAAAAAATGCTAATAATAATGATATTACTGCTAATAATAATGCTATTAATGCTAATAATTATGCTATTAATGCTAATAATAATGTTATTAATGCTATTATTAATGCTATTAATGCTATTATTAATGCTATTAATGCTAATAATAATAATGCTATTAATCCTAATAATAATGCTATTAATGCTATTATTAATGTTATTAATGTTATTATTAATGCTAATAATGCTATTATTAATGCTATTAATGCTAATAATAATGCTATTAATGCTATTAATAATGCTATTAATGCTATTAATTCTGCTATTAATGCTAATATTTATCCTATTAATGCTATTAATAATGCTATTAATGCTAATATTTATCCTATTAATGCTATTAATAATGCTATTAATGCTATTAATTATGCTATTATTGCTATTAATGCTAATATTTATCCTATTCATGGTATTATTAATGCTATTAATGCTAATAATAATGCTATTAATGCTATTAATGCTAATAATAATGCTATTAATTGCTATTAATAATGTTATTAATGCTATTAATAATGCTAATAATGCTATTATTAATGCTATTAATGCTTAATTAATAATGTTATTAATTGCTATTAATAATTTCTATTAATGCTATTAATTCTGCTAATTATTGCATATTAATGCTAATAATATTATTCTGTATATTCTATAATGGTATTATTAAATGCATATTAATGCATTCTAATAATAATGCTATTAATGCTATTAATGCTAATAAATATGCTATTAATGCTATTAATAATGTTATTAATGTTATTATTAATGCTAATAATGCTATTATTAATGCTAATAATAATGCTATTAATAATGCTATTAATGCTATTAATTCTGCTATTAATGCTAATATTTATCTTATTAATGCTATTAATGCTATTAATAATGCTATTAATGCTATTAATTATGCTATTATTGCTATTAATGCTAATATTATCGTATTCATGGTATTAATAATGCTATTAATGCTAATAATAATGCTATTAATGCTATTAATTGCTAATAATAATGCTATTAATGCTAATTAATAATGTTATTAATGCTATTATTAATGCTAATAATGCTATTAATGCTATTAATGCTAATAATAATGTTTATTAATGCTATTAATAATGCTATTAATGCTATTAATTATGCTATTAATGCTAATATTTCTCCTATATATGCTATTAATGCTAATAATAATGCTATTAATGCTATAATAATGCTATTAATGCTATTAATGATGCTATTAATGCTATTAATGCTAATATTTATCCTATTCATGGTATTATTAATGCTATTAATGCTAATAATAATGCTATTAATGCTATTAATGCTAATAATTATGCTATTAATGCTATTAATAATGTTATTAATGCTATTATTAATGCTAATAATGCTATTATTAATGCTATTAATGCTATTAATTATGTGATTAATGCTATTAATAATGCTATTAATGCTATTAATTATGCTATTAATGCTAATATTTATCCTATTAATGCTATTAATGCTAATAATAATGCTATTAATGCTATTAATAATGCTATTAATGCTATTAATTATGCCATTAATGCTATTAATGCTAATATTTATCCTATTAATGGCATTATTAATGCTATTAATGCTACTAATAATGCTATTAATGCTAATAATAATGCTATTAATGCTATTAATAATGTTATTAATGCTATTATTAATGCTAATAATGCTATTATTAATGCTATTAATGCTAATAATAATGCTATTAATGCTAATAATAATGCTATTAATGCTATTAATTATGCTATTAATGTTATTAATGCTAATATTTATCCTATTAATGCTATTAATAATGCTATTAATGCTAATAATAATGCTATTAATAATGTTATTAATGCTATTATTAATGCTAATAATGCTATTATTAATGCTATTAATGCTAATAATAATGCTATTAATGCTATTCATAATGTTATTAATGCTATTATTAATGCTAATAATGCTATTATTAATGCTATTAATGCTAATAATAATGCTATTAATGCTATTAATAATGTTATTAATGCTATTATTAATGCTAATAATGCTATTAATAATGCTATTAATGCTAATAATAATGCTATTAATGCTATTAATACTGTTATTAATGCTCATAATACTGCTAATAATGCTATTAATACTGCTATTACTGCTAATAATAATGCTATGGCTTATATTATTGCTATTGATGATGCGATTATTATTTAAAAATCTTTAAAAAAAACAATAAACATATTTTAGATACCCGATGCATTTGCATCAGGCTAACAGCTATAACTACTATAATCAAATTAATGCACGTTCTAGAATCCCGATGCATTTGCATCGGGCTCACAGCTAGTATATATATATATATATACATATATATATATATAATACATATATATCTTATATATATATTATATATCTTATATATAAAACCCAAAGGCCACATCCGGAAAAGGCGACGCCTACTTCCGTGATGGTCTTCGCCCAGGGCTGGTGACGTCATCCAGTGCACTGTAGCCGCGCGCAGCCCGGCTACAGGCAGCAGCACAGGAACGTTCCGATCTCGGAAGTTCCGAGTGCCCTCCAGCCACTCCCCTCCACCCTCTGCCCTCCAGACACTAGCGCACATACCGGGGGGGCAGGGGGGGCCCATTGCCCGCCACCTCGGGCCACACACACCATCGGGGTACCCGTGCTCCCTGCCGCGCGCCTAGAGAGGAGGGAGGGCGGGACTTCCTCTCCTGCAGCTCTGCCCGCCCCTCCTCTCCTCCTACAGTACACCTGATGCCTGGCCCGCGGTGAGTCTGCAGCCCCACACGCTGCTCTGTCCTCCAGCCTGTGTGCCTCCCTCTGACCCCTCCAGCCTGTGTGCCTCCCTCTGACCCCTCCAGCCTGTGTGCCTCCCTCTGACCCCTCCAGCCTGTGTGCCTCCCTCTGACCCCTCCAGCCTGTGTGCCTCCCTCTGACCCCTCCAGCCTGTGTGCCTCCCTCTGACCCCTCCAGCCTGTGTGCCTCCTTCTGACCCCTCCAGCCTGTGTGCCTCCCTCTGACCCCTCCAGCCTGTGTGCCGTCCTCTGACCCCTCCAGCCATCCTCTGCCCTCTCCAGCCTCCAGCCGTCCTCTGCCCTCTCCAGCCTCCAGCCGTCCTCTGCCCTCTCCAGCCTCCAGCCGTCCTCTGCCCTCTCCACCCTCCAGCCGTCCTCTGCCCTCTCCAGCCTCCAGCCGTCCTCTGTCCTCTCCAGCCTCCAGCCGTCCTCTGCCCTCTCCAGCCTCCAGCCGTCCTCTGCCCTCTCCAGCCTCCAGCCGTCCTCTGCCCTCTCCAGCCTCCAGCCGTCCTCTGCCCTCTCCAGCCTCCAGCCGTCCTCTGCCCTCTCCAGCCTCCAGCCGTCCTCTGCCCTCTCCAGCCTCCAGCCGTCCTCTGCCCTCTCCAGCCTCCAGCCGTCCTCTGACCCCTCCAGCCGTCCTCTGACCCCTCCAGCCTGTGTGCCTCCCTCTGACCCCTCCAGCCTGTGTGCCTCCCTCTGACCCCTCCAGCTTGTGTGCCGTCCTCTGCCCTCTCCAGCCTCCAGCCGTCCTCTGCCCTCTCCAGCCTCCAGCCGTCCTCTGCCCTCTCCAGCCTCCAGCCGTCCTCTGCCCTCTCCAGCCTCCAGCTGTCCCCTGCCACCTCCAGCCGTCCCCTGCCGCCTCCAGCCGTCCCCTGCCGCCTTCACCCGTCCCCTGCCCCCTCCAGCCCTCCTCTGCCCCCTCCAGCCTACAGCCTCCTCTGCCCCCTCCAGCCTACAGCCCTCCTCTGCCCCCTCCAGCCTACAGCCCTCCTCTGCCCCCTCCAGCCTACAGCCCTCCTCTGCCCCCTCCAGCCTACAGCCCTCCTCTGCCCCCTCCAGCCTACAGCCCTCCTCTGCCCCCTCCAGCCTACAGCCCTCCTCAGCTCCTTCAGGGTGCAATTCAGTCCAGCTTAATCCACTCACTGCCTCCAATATTCAACAAACGACTGCAGCACTCCTTAGCTTTTGTTACCTATTGCCTTTTATTGGGCCTTCAGGTGTACATGGCAACGTTTCGGGACAATCCTCCCTTCTTCCAGCAGCCAACCACAACTAAAGCAAGGTTTTTTATACTTCCCTCCACCATATTTACATAATATTACAATCATCTCATTAACTTTACATTAAACCACCTATTCCTTTATCATATATGTTTCATGATTATCTATGTTTCGTGATATATCTTTCGTGATTATATGACTTATAGTGTTCCACCTCCAGTGCATATACTGCTTATGGTGTTATATCTCCAAATGGCTTATTGTTAGTACTTCTATACGTTGTCTTATTCTTATTATTACTGTATTCATTAACATTGTTACCTGCGGCTGATTGATACCATGACTAATAGCGGTCATCACTTTCTCATCATGCGCCGCGTCATCCCCCATGCTTTAGACGCCGGCGCATGCGCATTAGGAGTTGTTTACGGCCGTCGTTGTGGATATTCCGGATATCCGTCTGACGCCATCTTTGGACTCACGCGCATGCGCGGTGCGCTTTCTGAAGCCTACACCCGCTCGCGTCGGGTTATTACCACATTGATGCCTAATAACATAAGTTGTTCATAACAAAACATCAAAAGCTCTTATTATTTCACTCATTAGACTTCAAACGCTCATTTCTCCTCTGAATGTGGTATATAACTCTAATTAATTGTTTATTTTGATTTTAATTTCTTCAGATCAAGGTTTTTGCATGTTATTAACCCTTCACCCAGGGTTCTCCTGGTGTAGCGTCCTCCAACGCTCATTACAGGTTCACCTATCGGCCCACTGCATACAGCTTTTACCCCGTTACACAGCACGCCTGTCTTGGGATCAATAGGGTGTATTGACTTCAAGCATCTCTTCTTTATTATAAAAATCAATAATACTCCTAACTATATACTGTATTCTCATAAGATATTTATTTCATACCATCATCATAATATAATCATTATTAATTATTTAAAGAATTAAATCTTATCTCAATTTCCTTTAGTTATGCTGCAATATGTGTTTTTTTTTTCTTGTGTTTCGTTTTTCCCGCTATCGCCGTCATGGTATCTTTCAACCGTTACATCACCTGTTGTTATATAAGACAGAACATATTTCCATTAGCATAACTCTTCATTCAGAAAAAAATAATATGGGTACATATCTCATAAATATTTATTCTTCTTACTTATTAGTGTACCAATTAGTGATTAGGTTGTGACTAGTGCTCCTTACCTAATACTATGCTACATCCAATTTACTTCTCCTTAGGGTTACCCGGGTTATTTCCAGTTTTATTTTTGGCCGTTTGGAGAAGGCACCCTTCAAATATCAGGGACCTGGAGCAGTTTGCCAAAGAAGAATGGTGTAAAATTCCAGCAGAGCATTGTAAGAAATTCATTGATGGTTACCGGAAGCGGTTGATCGCAGTTATTTTGGCTAAAGGTTGTGCAACCAAGTATTAGGCTGAGGGTTCCAATACTTTTGTCCGACCCATTTTTGGAGTTTTGTGTGAAATGATCAAGGTTTTGCTTTTTGCTTTCTCTTTTGTGTTTTTTTCATTGAAGACAAATTAGATGAAGATACCGTATATACTCGCATATAAGCCGAGTTTTTCAGCCCAAAAATTGGGCTGAAAAGTCCCCCCCTCGGCTTATACGCGAGCCACTGTATACTGTATACACTGTATACAGTGTATACAGTATACAGCAGCCCCCCCCCATATCAGTATACAGGCCCCCTCTTGTGTAGCAATCCTGAAAAGGAAAACATTATCATACTTATCCGTCCCGCTGTCCCGCTGCCGCCGCCGTCATTGCGCTCCTCCGGCTTCATCCGTCTTCTTCCGGCTTCCTCCGGCGCCAGAGGAGGAAGCCGGAAGACGTTGGATGAAGACTGAGGAGCGCGATGACGGCGGCGGCGGCGGAATGGATAAGTATGATAATGTTTTCCTTTTCAGGATTGCTACACAAGGGGGGGGCTTGTATACTGATATGGGGGGGCTGCTGTATATTCCTCTGGGGCTGCTGTATACTACCACTGGGGCTGCTGTATACTACCACTGGGGCTGCTGTATACTACCACTGGGGCTGCTGTATACTACCACTGGGGCTGCTGTATACTACCACTGGGGCTGCTGTATACTACCTCTGGGGCTGCTGTATACTACCTCTGGGCTGCTGTATACTACCTCTGGGGCTGCTGTATACTACCTCTGGGGCTGCTGTATACTACCTCTGGGGCTGCTGTATACTACCTCTGGGGCTGCTGTATACTACCACTGGGGCTGCTGCTGTATATACCACTGGGGAGGCTGCTGTATACCACACTGCTGGGGGCTGTATACCTGTGCTGGGGTCTACCCTCGGCTTATAGATGAGTCAATAGGTTTTCCCAGGTATTGGGGGCAAAAGTAGGGGGGTCGGCTTATACACGGGTCGGCTGATACACGAGTATATACGGTAATAATACCAAAGAATTTGTGATTGCAATCATTTTAAGGGAGAAATTGACTATTATCTGACAGAATTGCAGGGGTGTCAATACTTTTGGCCAACACTGTAATTGATTATTGTATCACTATTATATTCTTCTTTCTTGTTGCATGTACAAATTGGGTGTCTTGCTACACTTTTACTACTACTTATTGGTGTATCATATTAGTCAAAATCCTTGGTGGGATTTGTTGTTCGGTGATCTATCCGATATCTACTTATATAATCGGGAGTTGGGAATTCGGGCGTTGTCGCCGAATCCCAAATTCCTTAGCGGCACTGCGAGCGATGACGCGCAGCGTCATCGCGAGCCGCAGCCGCACTACTATAAAAAAAAAAACAAACATTTCCTCACCTCTCCCCGAGCCCCCGCCGTCTCCCGCCGTCTTCCTCCAGGCTCCCGGTGGCTCCTGCAGGCTCCAGGTGCCTGCAGAGCTCTTCTACAGCAGTACAGGACCTGCGGTGATGTCAGTCACGTGACACCAGCTTACTCCATGGTAACCGCGGGTCACGTGACTCTGACATCACCGCAGGTCCTGAACTGCTGTAGAAGAGCTCTGCAGGCACCGGGAGCCACCGGGTGCCACCGGGAGCCTGGAGGAAGACGGCGGGGGCTCGGGGTGAGGTGAGCATAATCTTTATTTTTTTTTAACCCCTGCCTTGCAGGAGCGCCGGTGCATGTATACTCTGCCACCACCACACACGCCTATATACTCTGCCACCACCACACACGCCTGTATACTCTGCCACCACCACACACGCCTGTATACTCTGCCACCACCACAGACACCTGTATACTCTGCCACCACCACAGACACCTGTATACTCTGCCACCACCACACACGCCTGTATACTCTGCCACCACCACCACACACACCTGTATACTCTGCCACCATCACAGATGCCTGTATACTCTCCCACCACCACAGACACCTGTATACTCTGCCACCACCACAGACGCCTGTATACTCTGCCACCACTACAGACGCCTGTATACTCTGCCACCACCACAGACGCCTGTATACTCTCCCACCACCACAGACACCTGTATACTCTGCCGCCACCACCACTGATGCCTGTATACTCTCCCACACCACAGACACCTGTATACTCTGCCACCACCACAGACGCTTGTATACTCTCCCATCACCACAGACACCTGTATACTCTGCCACCACCACAGACGCTTGTATACTCTCCCATCACCACCACACACACCTGTATACTCTGCCACCACCACCACACACACCTGTATACTCTGCCACCACCACCACACACGCCTGTATACTCTGCCACCACCACCACACACGCCTGTATACTCTGCCGCCATCACACACGCCTGTATACTCTGCCACCACCACCACACACGCCTGTATACTCTGCCACCACCACCACACACGCCTGTATACTCTGCCACCACCACACACGCCTGTATACTTTGCCACCACCACAGACGCCTGTATACTCTCCCACCACCACAGACGCCTGTATACTCTGCCACCACCACCACACACGCCTGTATACTCTGCCACCACCACCACACACGCCTGTATACTTTGCCACCACCACAGACGCCTGTATACTCTGCCACCACCATACACGCCTGTATACTCTGCCACCACCACCACCACACACGCCTGTATACTCTGCCACCACCACAGACACCTGTATACTCTGCCAACACCACCACACACGCCTGTATACTCTGCCACCACCACCACACACACCTGTTGTAACCCCTCGGGGGTCTGCCGCAGGGTTCTGGCGCCCTCTGCTGGAATAGCGCCGCTCAGCTCCTCACTTCCGAGGCTACTGCTTGAGCGCATGAAACTCCATCTCCAAATCGGTGAATGCTGGAGAAGCTGCAGAGATCATGCTCCTCCCCTCAGCCAATCACCAAGCCTCTGTGTCCTGCCAACCAGGACTGCCCTGCTGATATATAAGCTTCCTGTTTCCTGTCAGTCTTTGCCAGGGCAATTTCTATGTAGTGAACTTGCTAATCCTGGTCTGGTCAGGTTGTTCCCTATTTGGCTTGATATCTGATTACTCTGTGTTTCTTCCCGCAGATTCCTCCCGTGCCGGCTCCTCGCTGACTCCAGTGGTCTCGGTCTGCTTCCCGGACCTCTTCCCTGCTGAAGCGCTGTCTCCAGTCCTGCTCCGGATTCTCAGTGTTCCCGGTTTCCTGTGTCCTATTTTACACTCGGTTGCTGTTTGGTTACCACGTCCCCTGGGGTCGGTTTAACACTCGTGTTCGCTTCATTGGTCCCCCCCGAGGTTGGTACCGGCGGTATCCCTGTATAGGGGTTAAGCGCTCTGGGGCCTCCTTCGGTGGTATTCCGGTGCTGCGACCTTGTGGCTCTCCCCTGGGACGTGGGTTCTTGTTTTGTTGTTGTTCAAATAAACCTGTTGACTCTACTGTACTGGTCCGCCTCTCTATCACCCGGTATCAGCATCCGGTCTACGCGGTCCAGTGGGTCCACGTGTGGGGTCTGTCAGTAGGACGTGACACCTGTATACTCTGCCACCACCACCACACACGCCTGTATACTCTGCCGCCACCACGACACACGCCTGTATACTCTGCCGCCACACGACACACGCCTGTATACTCTGCCGCCACCACGACACACGCCTGTATACTCTGCCGCCACCACGACACACGCCTGTATACTCTGCCGCCACCACCACACACGCCTGTGTACTCTGCCGCCACCACACCACACAACGCCTGTGTACTCTGCCGCCACCACCACACACGCCTGTGTACTCTGCCGCCACCACCACACACGCCTGTGTACTCTGCCGCCACCACCACACACGCCTGTGTACTCTGCCGCCACCACCACACACGCCTGTGTACTCTGCCGCCACCACCACACACGCCTGTGTACTCTGCCGCCACCACCACACACGCCTGTGTACTCTGCCGCCACCACCACACACGCCTGTGTACTCTGCCGCCACCACCACACACGCCTGTGTACTCTGCCGCCACCACCACACACGCCTGTGTACTCTGCCGCCACCACCACACACGCCTGTGTACTCTGCCGCCACCACCACACACGCCTGTGTACTCTGCCGCCACCACCACACACGCCTGTGTACTCTGCCACCACCACCACACACGCCTGTGTACTCTGCCGCCACCACAGACGCCTGTACACTCTGCCACCACCACAGACGCCTGTACACTCTGCCACCACACAGACGCCTGTACACTCTGCCACCACTACAGACGCCTGTACACTCTGCCACCACCATACTCTGCCACCACCACAGCCGCCTGTATACTCTGCCACCACCACAGCCGCCTGTATACTCTGCCACCCTGAGCCGCCTGTATACTCTGCTAGCCACAGAGCCGCCTGTATACTCTGCTAGCCACAGAGCCACCTGTATACTCTGCTAGCCACAGAGCCGCCTGTATACTCTGCTAGCCACAGAGCCGCCTGTATACTCTGCTAGCCACAGAGCCGCCTGTATACTCTGCTAGCCACAGAGCCGCCTGTATACTCTGCTAGCCACAGAGCCGCCTGTTTACTCTGCTACCCACAGAGCCGCCTGTTTACTCTGCTACCCACAGAGCCGCCTGTTTACTCTGCTACCCACAGAGCGCCTGTTTACTCTGCTACCCACAGAGCCTTCTCTATACTCTGCTACCCACACAGCGGCATGTATAATCTGCTACCCACAAACCCGCCTGTATACTCTGCCACCCACAGAGCCGCCTGTATACTCTGCTACCCATACAGCGGCCTGTATAATCTGCTACCCACAGACCGGCCTGTATACTGTGCTACCCACAAACCGCCTGTATAATCTCCTACCCTCAGAGCCGTCTGTATACTCTGCTACCCACTGACCCGCCTGTATACACACAATTTATTTCACCCTGCTCCCGATGCAATTGCATCGGGCCTTTTTACTAGTTGTGGAATAAAACATTGTGGGGATCATTGCTTCCATTCATGTGATTATAGCCATAACCATACAATCTATTTGTGTAGTTCACAGGGAACCTTGACTTGGGCACATATATATTGACTTGGGCACATGTATACTCTGCCGCCACCACACACACGCCTGTATACTCTGCCGCCACCACCACAGATGCCTGTATACTCTGCTGCCACCACCACAGATGCCTGTATATTCTGCCACCACCACAGACGCCTGTATACTCTGCCACCACCACAGACACCTGTATACTCTGCCACCACCACCACAGACACCTGTATACTCTGCCACCACCACCACACACTCCTGTATACTCTGCCACCACCACCACACACTCCTGTATACTCTGCCACCACCACCACACACGCCTGTATACTCTGCCACCACCACCACAGCCGCCTCTATACTCTGCTACCCACAGAGCCGCCTGTATACTCTGCTACCCACAGAGCCGCCTGTATACTCTGCTACCCACAGAGCCGCCTGTATACTCTGCTACCCACAGAGCCGCCTGTATACTCTGCTAGCCACAGAGCCGCCTGTATACTCTGCTAGCCACAGAGCCGCTTGTATACTCTGCTAGCCACAGAGCCGCCTGTATACTCTGCTAGCCACAGAGCCGCCTGTATACTCTGCTAGCCACAGAGCCGCCTGTATACTCTGCTAACCACAGAGCCGCCTCGATACTCTGCTACCCACAGAGCCGCCTGTATACTCTGCTACCCACAGAGCCACCTGTACAATCTGCTACCCACAGAGCCTTCTCTATACTCTGCTATCCACACAGCGGCCTGTATAATCTGCTACACACAAACCCGCATGTATACTCTGCTACCCACAGAGCCGCCTGTATACTGTTCTACCCACAGAGCTGCCTGTATAATCTCCTACCCTCAGAGCCGTCTGTATACTCTGCTACCCACAGACCCGCCTGTATACTCTGCTACCCACAGAGCCGCCTCTATACTCTGCTACCCACACAGCCGCCTCTATACTCTGCTACCCACAGAGCCGCCTGTATACTCTGCTACCCACAGAGCCGCCTCGATACTCTGCTAACCACAGAGCCGCCTCGATACTCTGCTACCCACAGAGCCGCCTCTATACTCTGCTACCCACAGAGCCGCCTCTATACTCTGCTACCCACAGAGCCGCCTGTATACTCTGCTACCCACACAGCGGCCTGTATAATCTGCTACCCACAGACCGGCTTGTATAATCTGCTACCCACAGAGCCGCCTCTATACTCTGCTACCCACAGAGCCGCCTGTATACTGTGCTACCCACAGAGCCGCCTGTATAATCTCCTACCCTCAGAGCCGTTTGTATACTCTGCTACCCACAGAGCCCCCTGTATACTCTGCTACCCACTGACCCGCCTGTATACACACAATTTATTTCACCCTGCTCCCGATGCAATTGCATCGGGTCTTTTTACTAGTTGTGGAATAAAACATTGTGGGGATTCATGTGATTATAGCCATAACCATACAATCTATTTGTGTAGTTCACAGGGAACCTTGACTTGGGCACATTAATTCTATTCACCGGCCACCACCTGACTGTCTCATACATTCATAGGGATGTCTGTAAACGCCTAACGGTTGATATTTCCATCCTGCCAAATTATTTTGATGATTGATATAATATACAGTGCCTACAAGTAGTATTCAACCCCCTGCAGATTTAGATGGTTGACACATGCGGAATTAACTTGGCTTTGTGACATTTGGACTGTAGATCAGCCTGGAAGTGGGAAATGCAGTGCCACAAAAAATTTTTTTTTCTTGTTGTTTTTTTTTTTTTTTTTAAAGCGTTAAAAGTTAATTCAGAGGGTCATTTATTATTCAACCCCTCAAACCACCAGCATTCTGTTTGGTTCCCCTAAAGTATTAAGAAGTAGTTCAGGCACAAATAACAATGAGCTTCACATGTGTGGATTAATTATCTCTTTTGCCAGCCTTTTCTGACTATTTAAGACCCTCCCCAAACTTGTGAACAGCACTCATACATGGTCAACATGGGAAAGACAAAGGAGCATTCCAAGGCCATCAGAGACAAGATCGTGGAGGGTCACAAGGCTGGCAAGGGGTACAAAACCCTTTTCAAGGAGTTGGGCCTACCTGTCTCCACTGTTGGGAGCATCATCCGGAAGTGGAAGGCTTATGGAACTACTGTTAGCCTTCCACGGCCTGGACAGCCTTTGAAAGTTGCCGAGGCCAGGCTTGTCCGAAGAGTCAAGGCTAACCCAAGGACAAAAAGGAAGGAGCTCCGGGAAGATCTCATGGCAGTGGGGACATTGGTTTCAGTCAATACCATAAGTAACGTACTCCACCACAATGGTCTCCGTTCCAGACGAGCCCGTAAGGTACCTTTACTTTCAAAGCGTCATGTCAAGGCTCGTCTACAGTTTGCTCATGATCACTTGCAGGACTCTGAGACAGACTGGTTCAAGGTTCTATGGTCTGATGGGACCAAGATTGAGATCTTTGGTGCTAACCACACACGTGACGTTTGGAGACTGGATGGCACTGCATACAACCCCAAGAATACCATCCCTACAGTCAAGCATGGTGGTGGCAGCATCATGCTGTGGGGCTGTTTCTCAGCGAAGGGGCCTGGCCATCTGGTTCGCATCCATGGGAAGATGGATAGCATGGCCTACCTGGAGATTTTGGCCAAGAACCTCCGCTCCTCCATCAAGGACCTCAAGATGGGTCGTAATTTCATCTTCCAACAAGACAACGACCCAAAGCACACAGCCAAGAAAACCAAGGCCTGGTTCAAGAGGGAAAAAATCAAGGTGTTGGAGTGGCCTAGTCAGTCTCCTGACCTTAACCCAATTGAAAACTTGTGGAAGGAGCTCAAGATTAAAGTCCACATGAGACACCCAAAGAACGTAGATAACTTGGAGAAGATCTGCATGGAGGAGTGGGCCAAGATAACTCCAGAGACCTGTGCCGGCCTGATCAGGTCTTATAAAAGACGATTATTAGCTGTAATTGCAAACAAGGGTTATTCCACAAAATATTAAACATAAGGGTTGAATAATAATTGACCCACACTTTTATGTTTAAAATTTATAAAAATTCAACTGAGCAACATAACTTTTTAGTTTGTAAGATTTATGCTTCTGTTAATAAATAGATAGATAGAAATAGATACATAGATAGATAGATAAATAGATAGATAGATAGAAATAGATACATAGATAGATAGAAATAGATGCATAGATAGATAGAAATAGATAGATAGAAATAAATAGATAGATCGATAGATACATAGATAGAGATAGATAGAAATAGATAGATAGAAAGAAATAGATAGATACAAATAGATAGATAGATACAAATAGATACATAGATAGATACAAATAGATACATAGATAGATACAAATAGATAGATAGATAGATAGAAATAGATAGAAATAGATGCATAGATAGATAGATAGAAAGAAATAGATACATAGATAGCCGACGAAAGCCGAGACCCGTGGCCGAAAATAGAACCAAGGGCCCGGCTATAGTTCGCTTGAAACACCGCTATTATTCTCTATGGGAAGTGAGGCGCTATTCTGATTGGTCGCCGGCAGCACACAGCGACCAATCAGAATAACGCCTCACTTCCCATAGAGAATAATAGCGGTGTTTCAAGCGAACTATAGCCGGGCCCTTGGTTCTATTTTCGGCCACGGGTTTTGGCTTTCGTCGGTCGTCGCCGGGGTGGGAGACTCGCAATCGCTTCGCGGCCATTGCGAGTCTCCCGCCCCGGCGATGACCGACGAAAGCCGAGACCCGTGGCCGAAAATAGAACCAAGGGCCCGGCTATACTTCGCTTGAAAAACCGCTATTATTCTCTATGGGAAGTAAGGCGCTATTCTGATTGGTCGCTGTGTGCTGGCGGCGACCAATCAGAATAGCGCCTCACTTTCCATAGAGATAGAATGGACGAAAAATCGTCCATTATATCTCTACGGGAAGTGAGGCGCTATTCTGATTGGTCGCTGCCAGCACACAGTGACCAATCAGAATAGCGCCTCACTTCCCGTAGAGATATAATGGACGAAAAATCGTCCATTCTATCTCTATGGGAAGAGAGGCGCTATTCTGATTGGTCTCTGTGTGCTGCCGGCGACCAATCAGAATCGCGCCTCACTTTCAGCGGTAAATTTGAAACCAAAAGTCGTCCATTCTATCTCTATGGGAAGTGAGGCGCTATTCTGATTGGTCGCTGTGTGCTGCCGGCGACCAATCAGAATAGCGCCTCACTTCCCAATCAGAATAGCGCCTCACTTTCAGCGGTAAATTTGAAACCAAAAGTCGTCCATTATATGTGTATGGGAAGTGAGGCGCTATTCTGATTGGTCGCTGTGTGCTGCCGGCGACCAATCAGAATAGCGCCTCACTTTCAGCGGTAAATTTGAAACTCAAAGTCGTCCATTATATGTGTATGGGAAGTGAGGCGCTATTCTGATTGGTCGCTGTGTGCTGCCGCCGACCAATCAGAATAGCGCCTCACTTCCCATAAAGATACATAGCGGTGTTTCGGCGAATTTATGGCCGGGCCCCTGGTTCTATTTTTGGCCACGGGGCTCGGCTCTGGTCGGTCGTTCCACGGGGCCGGAGACTCGCAATGGCCGCTTTGCCATTTCGCCGAAACACCGCTATGTATCTCTATGGGAAGTGAGGCGCTATTCTGATTGGTCGGCGGCAGCACACAGCGACCAATCAGAATAGCGCCTCACTTCCCATACACATATAATGGACGACTTTTGGTTTCAAATTTACCGCTGAAAGTGAGGCGCGATTCTGACTGGTCGCCGGCAGCACACAGAGACCAATCAGAATAGCGCCTCTCTTCCCATAGAGATAGAATGGACGATTTTTCGTCCATTATATCTCTACGGGAAGTGAGGCGCTATTCTGATTGGTCGCTGTGTGCTGCCGGCGACCAATCAGAATAGCGCCTCACTTCCCATAGAGATAGAATGGACGACTTTTGGTTTCAAATTTACCGCTGAAAGTGAGGCGCGATTCTGATTGGCCGCCGGCAGCACACAGCGACCAATCAGAAAGGCGCCTCACTTCCCATAGAGAATAATAGCGGTGTTTCAAGCGAAGTATAGCCGGGCCCTTGGTTCTATTTTCGGCCACGGGTCTCGGCTTTCGTCGGCTATCTATCTATGTATCTATTTCTTTTATCTATCTATCTATCTATCTATCTATCTATCTATCTATCATCTATCTATCTATCTATGTATGTATGTATTTCTATCTATCTATATCTATCTATCTATGTATCTATTTATCTATTTCTATCTATCTATCTATTTCTATCTATTTCTATCTATCTATCTATCTATTTCTATCTATCTATCTATTTCTATCTATCTATCTATCTATCTATCTATGTATCTATATCTATCTATCTACCTATATCTATCTGATAGATATAGATATAGATAGACTAGCTGTGAGCCCGATTTCTAAGGGGATTACCGCAACCGCGCCGCAAGTGCTCGCACTCAGCCAGCGACTCGCAATGCGGCGCGGTTGCGGTAATCCTTATGGGGATTACTGCAACCGCGCCGCAAGTGCTCGCACTCAGCCAGCGACTCGCAATGCGGCGCGGTTGCGGTAATCCTTATGGGGATTACCGCAACCGCGCCGCAAGTACTCGCACTCAGCCAGCGACTCGCTGCCGCACCTGCCGCAAGTCCCCCTATACTTTCTATGGGGATTACCGCAACCGCGCCGCAAGTGTAGCGACTCACAATGGCCTCGCGGCCATTGCTCGCGCTACACAGCGACTCGCAATAGATCCCCATTGAAAGTATAGGGGGAGTTGCGGCAGATGCGGCAGCTGAGGTAGCGACTCGCAATGGCCTCGCGGCCATTGCTCGCGCTACCTCAGCGGTAAATCGCTAACTTTGTAGCCGGGCCTCTGGTTCTATTTTCGGCCAGCGACTCGCAATGGCCGCTTCGCGGCCATTGCTCGCGCGTGGTGACGTCACAGCGTGACATAGCCACGGCGTTTTCGGGGTCCGACACAAAAATGCCTACGGCAATTATATAGTAGATAGCTACTTTTTGGGGGAGTCCAATACTTTTTTTGGGGGGTCCAATACTTTTTGGGGGGGTCCAATACTTATTGGGGCGCGTTCAATGCTTTTTGGGGTGCGTTCAATACTTATTGGGGCGCGTTCAATGCTTTTTGGGGCGCGTTCAATGCTTTTTGGGGCGTGTTCAATACTTTTTGGGGGGCGTTCAATACTTATTGGGGTGTGTTCAATACTTTTTGGGGCGCGTTCAATACTTTTTGGGGCGCGTTCAATACTTATTGGGGTGTGTTCAATACTTTTTGGGGCGCGTTCAATACTTATTGTGACGCGTTCAATACTTATTGGGGTGTGTTCAATACTTATTGGGGTGCGTTCAATACTTTTTGGGGCGCGTTCAATACTTATTGGGGTGTGTTCAATACTTTTTGGAGTGCTTTGCTGGGCTAAACCTGAATGGTGCACAGGGGGTTAATCACATGTCAGGTCTGTGTGTGAGTGAAGATGTGCTGATTGACTCACTGGGTTGCAGCTGGGAGTGAGTAGGCTGGAACCTGCCAGGTGTCTGAGTGAGGAGAGGAGGATTCAGAAGTTCAGAGCACTGCCATGTGAAGAGGTGCTGGAAGTGATCCGTCCTCAGTGGGTAAGTGATGGGAGCCTACCAGCTGATGTGTGCATGGCAGCCAGTGTCCAAGGGCCAGGCGGTCACAGCTGACTTTGGGACATTGAGGGGGGGGGGCCTGTGCGGCCATTGAGGGGGGAGGGGGGGTCTGTGCGGCCATTGAGGGGGGGGGGTCTGTGCGGGCATTGGGGGGGGGGGTCTGTGCGGCCATTGAGGGGGGGGGGGTCTGTGCGGGCATTGGGGGGGGGGGGTCTGTGCGGCCATTGAGGGGGGGGGGGTCTGTGCGGCCATTGAGGGGGGGGGTCTGTGCGGCCATTGAGGAGGGGGGTCTGTGCGGCCAGTAGTAGTAGTAGGATGATGATGATGATGATGATGATGATGATTTATTGATATCATCATCCCCTTAGAAGGTATAGGGAGATATACTGTGGTAGCGGCTCGCGAGGCTCGGCCACAAAGCTAGCGAGTTCCCGCTGAGGCTAGCGAGTCGCTACCTGACCGGGAAATCGCTAGCTTTCTGGCCGAGCCTCTGGTTCTATTTTCGGCCAGTGTCGCGAGACTTCCCGTCCGCCATCTTGGATCTCGCGAGATCCAACATGGCAGACGGGTAGTCTCGTGAGAAATCAACGTCGAGGATGGATGTCGCCAGACGGGCCAGATCCAACATGGCGTCGGCATCACGGAGAAAAAGATGGGATGATGGCAGAGAAGATCAGATGGCGGCGGCGTGCAGGAGACGATCGGATGGCGGCGGTGTGTTAGAGGACGGGTGTCGGTGAGTATAGATGTCGGCGTGAGAGTACATGGGGGTATGAGTGTGTAGGGAGGTGCAGAAAGAAAGGGGGGGTGTGGTGAGGAGTGTGATGGTGT
This sequence comes from Allobates femoralis, assembly GCA_033576535.1. Lineage (NCBI taxonomy): Eukaryota > Metazoa > Chordata > Amphibia > Anura > Aromobatidae > Allobates > Allobates femoralis. Next base: position 236,252,932 of record JARQOC010000006.1, read on the forward strand.
GTCAGTGGAGATTGTGAGGCACAGCAGAGGCCTCTGATGGCGGTAGTGGGGCTTTGAAAGCCCCGCTACTGCCAAAGGTCAGCCATCTTGGATCACCCACGACGGGTGTACAGGCAGCTTCTGTCACGGATGTGACGTAGCAATACTGTTACATAGTGACGGAAGTTGGCTTAGGGCTTTTATTATAATAGATATAATACATACAGCAGCAGCGGTGCCAGTGTGCAGTGATGCCGGAGTCCAGGAGGAGACAGCAGGCGGGTGCGGGCAGGAGGGGGCCAGGGAACAGCGGCCATGTGCGAGCAGGAGGGGGCTGAGGAAGAGCGTCCGGGTGCGTGCAGGAGGGGGCCGGGGGACGGTGGCCGGATGCAGGCAGGAGGGTGCCGGGGAACAGTGCCCGGGTGCGGACAGTAGGGGGCGGGGGGGGCCTTCCTGGCCGCACCGGGCCACTGTCCCCCAGCCCTCTCCTGCCCGCAGCAGAGTGCTTATCAGAGTATACGGCGACTCAGTGGTTAGCAGAGTTTACGACGGCTCAGTGGTTAGCAGAGTATACGGTGGCTGAGTGGTTAGCAGAGTATACAGGGGCTCAGTGGTTAGCACAGTATACGCTGGCTCAATAGTTAGCACTGTATACAGAGCCTCAGTGGTTAGCACTCTATGGTGGCTCAGTAGTTGGCACTGTATATGGTGGCTCAATAATTAGAGCAGTAATGTGGCTCAGTGGTTAGCACTGTATACAGTGACTCAGTGGTTAGCACTCTATGGTGGCTCAATAATTAGAGCAGTAATGTGACTCAGTGGTTAGCACTGTATACGGTGACTCGGCGATTAGCACTGTATAGTGCCTCAGTGGTTAGCACTTTATGGTGACTCAGTGGTTAGCAGTGTATATGGTGGCTCAGTGGTTAGCACTGTACGGTGGCTCAGTGGTCAGCACTGTACGGCGGCTCAGTGGTCAGCGGAGGCCGAGGGGGGGGCAGAGTGGTCAGCGGAGGCCGAGGGGGAGGCAGAGTGGTCAGCGGAGGCCGAGGGGGGGCAGAGTGGTCAGCGAAGGCCGAGGGGGGGCAGAGTGGTCAGCGGAGGCCGAGGGGGGGGCAGAGTGGTCAGCGGAGGCCGAAGGGGGGGCAGAGTGGTTAGCGGAGGCCGAGGGGGGGGCAGAGTGGTCAGCGGAGGCCGAGGGGGGGGCAGAGTGGTCAGCGGAGGCCGAGGGGGGGGCAGAGTGGTCAGCGGAGGTCGAGGGGGGGGCAGAGTGGTCAGCGGAGGCCGAGGGGGGAGGCAGAGTGGTCAGCGGAGGGCATGGCAGAGTGGTCAGCGGAGGCCAGGGGAGGGCAGAGTGGTCAGCGGAGGACGGGGGGGCAGAGTGGTCAACGGAGGACGGGGGGCGAGAGTGGTCAGCGGAGGCCGAGGGGGGGCAGAGTGGTTAGCGGAGGCTGAGGGGGGGGCAGAGTTGTCAGCGGAGGACGGGGGGGCAGAGTGGTCAGCGGAGGCCGAGGGGGGGCAGAGTGGTCAGCGGAGGCTGAGGGGGGGCAGAGTGGTCAGCAGAGGCTGAAGGGGGGGCAGAGTGGTCAGCGGAGGCCAAAAGGGGGGGGGAAGAGTGGTCAGCGGAGGCCGAGGGGGGGGCAGAGTGGTCAGCGGAGGCCGAGGGGGCAGAGTGGTCAGCGGAGGGCAAGGCAGAGTGGTCAGCGGAGGCCGGGGGGACAGAGTGGTCAGCGGAGGCCGGGGGGGGCAGAGTGGTCAGCGGAGGCCAGGGGGAACAGAGTGGTCAGCGGAGGCCGGGGGGGGGGAGTGTTTATCGGAGGCGAGACTTCGCGGCCGCCATCTTGCATGTCGCCGCTGTGCACAGGGCAAGACCAAGATGTCGGCCGGGAAATCTCGCAAGATTTTCCGGCTGCCATCTTGGTTTCACTATGTACGGGGCGGTGACATCGAAGATAGCAACGGAGGACTGAGGAGGGTGTGATGGGTTGGTAAGTATAATAGTGTGGAGGGGCAGAGCTGGAGATCCAATGGGGTGGAGGGGCAGAGGACCACTGTAGAATCGTTAGTGGGGCATTGAAAGTCTCCACTATCGACTAAGTGGCGGCCATATTAGTTACGGACAATCATCCCCTAAACCAGCTTCAGTCGGATGTGACGTCATAAACGTTACATAGTGACGGAAGCTGGCTTAGGGGAATTATTATATAGGATTCTGCCATTGTCATTTAAATTGTTCATTGTCTTGCCGCCAATTCACCAGGGGGCCTCTACGGGTTTTTAAGTGTTTTTAACTTTCCCTGCTTGTATATCAATAAAGCATTTGTTTGATTCACTATCTACTGTGTTATTTGGCGTTGCTCCCTTTCATGTGCCTCGTCTTTTCTCCTCATAAATGTTCCATCTTGCACAAGGGCAAAGAGACACAGAAAATCCCATAGAAAACCTGGAATCCTTACAACATACTTACATTCAATTAAAGAATTTTCGCTTTCTGAAATCTAGTCTCCCCAGAATTCAAACCCCCAGCCTGCATCTTTGTAGTTAGTAAAAAAAAAATCTCTTAATCGAAGGTTGCACTTACAAAGAATTTTTGTATACTTGAATGTGCATTGTAGGCTCTGAAACCTCAGACAGATGGTACTGAACATAGAGATACATCGTACAGTCATGGCCAAAAGTTTTGAGAATGATACAAATATTAATTTTAACAAAGTCTACTGCTTCAGTTTTTTTAATGGCAATTTGCATATACTCCAGAATGTCATAGAGTGATCAGCTTAACAGCAATTACTTGCAAAGTCAATATTTGCCTAGAAAATGAACTTTAACCTCCAAAACACATTTCAACATCATTGCAGTCCTGCCTTAAAAGGAGCAGCTAACATCGTTTTAGTGATTGTTCCATTAACACAGGTGTGGGTGTTGATGAGGACAGGGCTGGCGATCAATCAGTCATGATTAAGTAAGAATGACACCACTGGACACTTTAAAAGGAGGCTGGTGCTTGGTATCATTGTTTCTCTTCAGTTAACCATGGTTATCTCTAATGGTACCTTTACACGCGGCAACATTTCTAGGGTGTCAACAGGTAACTTACTGGCTGCAGTGAAATCATGGAGACAAGGTTCCATCTTGTTGCTGTGTACAAATGGAATAATGTCTCCATGATTTCACTGCAACCTGTAAGTCACCTGTTGACACCCTAGAAATGTTGCCACGTGTAAAGGTACCATAAAGCTACAAAGATTGCACTTCAGTCAACAATCTATCGCATCATCAAGAACTTCAAGGAGAGAGCTTCCAATAGTTGTCAAAAAGGCTCCAGGGAGCCCAAGAAAAACCAGCAAGCACCAGGACCGTATCTAAAACTGTTTCAGCTGCGGGATCGGACTACCAGCAGTGCCGAGATTGCTCAGGAATGGCAGCAGGCTGGTGTGAGTGCTTCTGCACGCATTGTGAAGCGGAGACTCTATGAGCAAGGCCTGGTTTCAAGGAGGGCAGCAAAGAAGCCACTTCTCTCCAGAAAAAACACCAGGGACCGACTGATATTCTGCAAAAGGTACAGGGAGTGGACTGCTGAGGACTGGGGTAAAGTCATTTTCTCTGATGAATCCCCTTTTCGATTGTTTGGGACATCTGGAAAACAGCTTATTCGGAGAAGAAGAGGTGAGCGCTACTACCAGTCTTGTCTCATGCCAACTGTAAAGCATCCTGAAACCATTCATGTGTGGGGTTGCTTCTCAGCCAAGGGAATCGGCTCACTTACAGTCTTGCCTAAAAACAGCCATGAATAAAGAATGGTACCAGAATGTCCTCCAAGAGCAACTTCTCCCAACCGTCCAAGAGCAGTTTGGCTCCCAACAATGCCTTTTCCAGCATTGATGGAGCACCTTGCCATAAAGCAAAGGTGATCACTAAATGGCTCAGGGATCAAAACATAGAGATTTTGGGTCCATGGCCTGGAAAATCTCCAGATCTTAATCCCATTGAGAACTTGTGGTCAATCATCATGAGACGGGTGGACAAACAAAAACCAACAAATTCTGCCAAAATGCAAGCATTGATTATGCAAGAATGGACTGCTATCAGTCAGGATTTGGTCCAGAAGTTGATTGAGAGCATGCCAGGGAGAATTGCAGAGGTCCTGAAGAAGAAGGGTCAACACTGCAAATATTGACTTGCTGCATTAACTCATTCTGTCAATATAACCTTTTGGTACTCATAATATGATTGCAATTATATTTCTGTATGTGATGTAAACATCAGACAAACACAAATAAAAACCAGAGGGCAGCAGATCATGTGAAAATATAATTTTGGTGTCATCTCAAAACTTTTGGCCATGACTGCACAGTACATAGCAGTCTATTTCCATGGCCCTGTATTCTAGAGGGAAAATTAATCCAGTTTATTACCAGTAATCTGGTTTTATGGTGACCACAACAGCACCCACTGGAGAGAGGGGATCCAGCCCCAAAGACAGGAAACCTACAGATAAAAAGGGGCAGTCCCCCTCACCTCAGTTGTTTTCAGGAGTATGAGAGGGACCACCAAAATTAAGACACATTCCACAAAAAGAATACTACATATGCAACCACCACCACTACCGTGACCAATATAAGTGAACGCAAACAGGGGGGAAAGTGAGTGGGTGCTGTCGTGGACTCTATAAAACCAGATTACCGGTAAGTAATCCAGTCTTTTCTCCTCGCCACGACAGCACCACTGGAGAGACTTGAAGAGAATTAACTAGGGAGGGATCACCATGCTGAGGATAGATCTCCCAAAAACCAAGTCAGAGGGAGAAGACAGGTCCAGTCGATAGTGGTGGTAAAAGATAGGTGAAGAGCAGGTTGCTGCCTTACATATTAAATCAATGGAAATGTCAGCCCTTTCAGCCCAGGAGTAAGCCACGGCCCGGGTGGAATGGGCCCGAACCCCGTCCGGAGAGTGTTCTCCCTTAGTCGAATAAGCCATGCAGATGGCATCACGAATCCAGCGGGACAATGTGCTATTTGTAATACCAGACCCCTTCCAAGGACCCTGAAAGAACACAAACCGAGCACTACACTGCCTCCAAGCCTGAGTCCTATTTACGTAGTGAAGCACTAACCGCCTAACATCCAAAGTGTGAAATCTATGCTCATCTGGCGTTATGGGGTCTGGAAAAAAAGAGGAAAGGACAATCTCCTGGCTGCGATGAAATGCAGAAACTACTTTTGGAAGGTAGGATGCATCTGGTTTCAAAACCAATCTGTCTGGGAAGATACAAAGAAAAGGAGGGTCGATGGAGAGGGCCTGGAAGTCACTAACCCGGCTGGCGGAGGTAACTAACAGAGCAGTTTTGAGGGAAAGGGCCTTCAAGGACGCTAACTCTAATGGTTCAATAGGGGTACCGGTAAGTGCGTCCAGGACCAGGTTCAAGTCCCAAGGAGGCATACTAGCAATATGAACAGGGGCACTACGATCACAAGCGGAGATGAAGCGAGAAACCCATCTATCACCAGCCACATTAAAGCCATACAAGGCCCCTAAAGCCGACACCTGCACCTACAGTGCACTGACAGAGACCTAACTGTTTACCTTTCTGCAAAAACTCTAAAATAGCAGAAATGGGGACCTCATTAGAGAAGGGACTGATGTAAAACTCCAGGAACTTCCCCCATACCCGACTATAAATTTTAGTGGAATCCTTCCTACTCTTCAGAAGAGTCGCAATAAGGTTATCTGAAAACCCCCGCAACTTCAATAACTGCCTCTCAAGATCCACGCCGTCAGATGAAGGCCCTCTAGCTGAGGATGACGGAATGGACCCGGAGACAACAGGTCCGGAACCGATGGCAGTATCCAAGGGTCTGACATGGACATGGCTCTGAGCCACGAAAACCACAGTCTACTGGGCCAGAAGGGAGCAATAAGTATCACCCGAGCCCCTTCGTCTCTGATCTTCCGGAGGACCAATGGACGGAGGTTCAGTGGAGGCAATGCGTAGGCCACATGGAAGTCTCAGGGAGCTTGGAGAGAATTCACAATGTCCAGCTGGTCGGAGACCTGTAGAGAGGCAAACCTGTGGACCTGCCGGTTCGCTCTGGTGGAGAACAGGTCGATTTCCGGGAGACCCCATAGCGCGACAATTTCCCGGAAAACCCACCGGCAGAGGACCCAGTCCCCCTGACTTAAGAAGTCCGCCCTGGTATTGTCCACTCCTCTGATGTGAACGGCTGTCAGAGAAAGGCTTCGGTCACCTGTAGGATGTTCTCCGCAATAGACATTAGAGACCAGGATTGTGTTTCGCCTTGATGATTTATATATGTGACAGATGTCGTGTTGTCTGACAGGACCCTGACATGCTTCCCCGCCAAATGCGGAAGAAAATGGAATAAGGCATGCTGTATAGCCTTCAATTCCCTCATGTTGATGGAGTCATCTGCTTCAGCCAGGGACCACCACCCCTGCGCTATCTTGGACCCTAAATGGGCACCCCTTTGGGCTAGCATCAGTGACCAGAACGCTATTAGGAGTGACCACCCAGGGAACCCCCCTGGAAAGGTTACCAAGGTCCATCCACCAGGACAGGGACCAGACAACCCCAGGAGAAAAGGAGAAATGACCACTAAGACGACCCCTCAAGGAAGTCTCCGCACTGAGAACGTCCTTCTGGAGACCACAGGTGGGGAATTGGGCCCACTGAACTGCCGGGATACAGGACGTCAGTGACCCCAACAGAGACATAGCCAACCGCAGGGACATTCGAGGGTGGTGAACAGCCTCCCCAACCTTTCCCGCTATCAGCTGCTTCTTGTCGTCAGGTAGGAGACACTCTGACTTACAGAATTGAGGAGGAGACCTAGGAAGGACTGTCGACTCAGAAGAAGCAACCTGGACTTGTCCCAATTGATGATCCAGCCGAGCTCCTGCAATGTGTTAGCCAGGCGAGCCTTGCACTGAGCAGCTGATCTCCCCACCACCAAAAAGTCATCCAAGTAAGGCACAACCAGCGTATCTTGGTGACGTAAATAAGCCACCACCTCGGCTATTAACTTGGTGTAGATCGAGGGGCCATGGAAAGACAAAATGGCATTGCTACAAACTGGAAATGACCGGAACGTTCCTCGAAGGTGACCACTACCCTGAGGAACTGCTGGAAGTCGGGATTGATAGCCAGATGGTAATAGGCATCTTTTAGATCTTTTAGATCCAAAACGGCCATGAAGCAGCTGGGAAATAAGAGTTTAATTGTAGATCTTACAGACTCCATCTTAAACTTACGATAGTGTATAAAGGTGTTCAAGCACTTTAAATTAATAATGTTCCAATAGGAACCATCAGGCTTAGAAACCAGGAACAAAGGGGAATAGAATCCCCTTCCTTCCTGGTCCATAGGTACCTCAACTAAGATCTGTTTATCTAACAGCCCCCTGATCTCGGACTCAAGGGCCTGCTGCTGTAATGGAGAAGGAGGAGAAGTTCGCACAAAGAAGTCTGGAGGAAGAAGATCAAACTCTAAGTTAAGGCCGAGGAGACAAGATTCAAGATCCAAGAGCTGGAAGATATGTTACGCCAAGCGGAGATGTAATGCTGCAATCGACCTCCCACAGGGCAAGGGAGGCTAACGGAACTTCCCTCCCGTAGAAGAGGAACCAAAAAGGGCACCTTTAGTCTAGGCCTCCCTGGTGTCCCACCGATCCCGGTCTCTATATCGCTTCTTCTGGCCAAATGGTCTGCGTCTGAACGCTCTCCCTGACAAGGCAATGCACACAATCTGGACTTAGCTTGGGTGTCCCCCTTCCAACACTTCATCCAGAGGGTACGTCTAGCAGAATTGGCCAGGCTCGCTGATCTAGCTGCAAATTGCAGAGAATCCGCCAACACATCCTCAAGGTATGCAGTACCCCTTTCGAATCAATGGGACAGAGGACAGTAATTTGTCCCTAGACACCCCTTTGCGTATCTGCTCCTCTAGCTGGCCAATCCAGATAAGCATAGACTGGGCCGTACATGTAGCAGCAATGGCAGGCTTAAAGGCACCCGTGCAGGACTCACAGGAATGTTTAAGGAACATTTCAGCTTTACGATCCAGAGGGTCTAATAAGAGCCCCGAATCCTCCACTGGCTAGGAGGATTGTTTGGAAGTTGATGCCACAGCAGCATCCCCCTTAGGGACCTTTGACCAGGCAAGCAAGTCATCCTCCTCAAACGGATGTCTTCTCTTGGAAGAAGACGGAAGGGTCCCCCGCTGTTCTTGTTTCTCCAACTCCCGTCTGGCGAAGTCTTTTACTGCCGAAATAACCTGGAATGGGCACCTCTTTCTCTGGGAGAGCCCCGCAAACATGATGTCCTGTGAGGATTTAGGTTCCTTGGAGTCTTGAATCCCCAGTGTACTATGGACGGATTGAACAAGGTTGGCCATACTGTCCAATGGAAAACATGCTCTGCCCTCATCTTCAGAGGATGATGAAGAGGAAAATAATGACAAATGGATATCACCAGTGAGAGAATCCTGGTCACTGTCACAAGGAGATTCCAGCAGGGAATCTTCCCTCGCAGAGGCAGCCTTATGTTTGCTAGAATGGGAACTACCTTTAAGGGACTGTAATTCCTCCCTAATTATTAGACGAATGTCCGAAGACGAAACGGAGGATTCCTCCTGTAAGGTCTTATCAATACATTGCTGACAGAGCATATTAGCATAAGTGTCAGGAAGAGGCTGGAAACAAAGAGCACACTGCTTGTATTTCAATTGTATTGTTTTCTTAGGCTAAACAAAAGGGGGTGACAGAGAGAAAGGAAATCAGCTTAATAGGCAGAGCCCACGCACTCACCCAGTGAAGCTCAATCCAGGAGGTGGAAGCATAGCTTGAGATGATGATGGATCCACTGTAACCCGATCACTCTTATCTGTGGAGACTCCATCCCTGGAGCGTCCACTGCTGCCTTTGTGAGGCGGTCGACAGGGTATGGGGTACTTGGGTACTGGGGCTGATGGCGGATTTGATGGGGGATCACGGCTGGTTGATCCCCGGTCCCGTGCCCTGGACCCTCAATGGCGGGGAATGGTGGGGGATAAGGAGAATTGTTAACGTGACGCCACCTATGGTACCTGGTATATCAGCGCTGCAGCTGGCCGCTGAGGTGATGGTGGGTGCAGCATAGTGTGGAACAGCTCCCCACAGATGGAGCTTTACCTCAGGGCAGCGGGGATGGATGAGGGGAGTAGTAGTTAAGTCTTTGCTGACAAAACGGTGAATTGCGGTGCTTAGACAGGCACACAGGGATTGTTGTTTCAGTACCTTTTACTGATGACAAGGTGACAGGTACAGTCCAGAGTGTTAACCAGGTCTCCGGTGCAACTTGGGACTTCCACCTTAAAAAGTTATGAGGCCTCCTCTGTGTCTGTGATCTGTGGTTTGGGGATGAGTCCTGCCTGAGCCTGAACCCACCGCTTCTTCTCCCTCTCTGGACTTTGTCCTAAACTGGCAATGATGTCCTTCTGCGGGGTCCCTGTTTCTCCTATGGCCCCTGGTCCCATGCTTGGTCAGTTTAACGTTTCTTTCTGTTCTCTCCTCAGGGCTGAACTCCTCCTGAGTCTTCTGAGCTTTTGCTGCAACTCTTAATGCTGGCAGCATCGGACTCCAGTGTCCGGGTGTACTAAAGGGCTGTATTCTCTGATTCCCTTTTCTTAGTTCCCTCCTTTTCCACTTGCCTCCGACTGTTTCCCTAGGGTGTGCACAGCAGTCAGTGGTCCCTGGTCCTGGACCTGAATCTCTCCCAGCGACCAGTTCCTCCATCTCCTCTCTCTTTACATTCCTCACAGGAACGACTTCAGACTCAAACTGAAACTACTGGGACTAACTCCTCCCCTCAGGCCTGGATGTTCTTAAAGGGGAACTGACTTAAGGCAGCCAGTAAAGCTCCCCCTTCAGGTCTGGGGTGGAAGGTGTGGTGTGCTGTGTTAACCAAGGTGTAATTCCCTCATTGCACTGGTGGAACCTGTGGCAATCCCCTGCAGGGGTGCCACATTCCCCTAGTTAAATAAAGTCCTCCAGTCCTATTTACATTTGATTTTTATACAGAGTCTTAAAATGAAAAATTTACAAAAACCAGGTAAAAATGGGAAACAGGTGACCAGTCCATACAGCGCTAGTCCATCTGCTGCAGGCTATTTAGGGAGCATTGGAACAGGGTTTTGCCACTACCAGTTCTGTGGCTATGGTCCATTTTTGAAAAGTAGGAAAAGGGGAAACATTTAAAAGTCCAACAGGTCAAGTCTCTTAAAGTTCCAAAACATAACTATATACAATACGGGTGTCTCTGCTTAGGAGGCCTGGCTTCACTTATACTACCCCCAGGCACTTTCTTTTCCTAACTTGATGTGCATGGGGGCTAATCCAGTTCCTCCCCCTTCTGTACACTACCATTAATAGCATATTTACATTTTACTGCTCTCTGTACCTGAGTGGTGGGTGTCCTTGATTGACACGTGTTGATCTACGTAAAACTGGTATGCCACTGGTACGTATGCCTGGTATAGAGTGAACACTACTTACTGACTCGTGACCTGGCACCCTCTTTCTTTACCTTGTCCCCTGAGGAAGTGGACCTTTGGGTCCATGAAACAGCTGTTGGGCGGATTTTTCTCTAACACTCAGGGGTACTCCCTTTGCTAAACAGCACCAGCACTTTAATGGGTATGTGCAATGTGTAGTATGATGTAGGGCTCCCTGAGTTTCAGTGATGTCCCTAAGAAGCATGTAGAAGCTTTACTATGTTCCATTATAAGCAGGCAGTTACAATTCTTTATGGGAGTGGACTCTTTATGCCCTATCAACTATAATTTCTGTATTGTTTATAGTTTTTTTATACCTGTAACAGCAGTCTGAGTGTTGAGGATACTGCGTTACCCCCATTTTTACGTGCATATAACCTTATGTACCTGTCCTGTATCCGTTTTTGTTAACATTTGTAATTTTCTCTTTACCACAAAAATCGAACTACTTCATTGTTTTTATATTGCGGTGTGCTGTTGGTATTGTCCATTGTCAGTGTCAATATTCTTACCAAATGCCTTTTATCACTATAAATAAAAAAACGTAACGGATGATATACTCTTGCTTGTTTCAACTCCTATTCTCTTATTTATGCTTAAAATTAAGAGTTGTCGCCACAGCACTACAGCACATTGTGCTGTTGCTGTGGCATTACATGTGGTAATTTTCTATGTTTTAATACGGGTGTCTCTGCTTAGGAGGCCTGGCTTCACTTATACTACCCCCAGGCACTTTCTTTTTCTAACTTGATGTGCATGGGGGCTAATCCAGTTCCTCCACTCTTCTGTACACTACCATTAATAACATATTTACATTTTACTGCTCTCTGTACCTGAGTGGTGGGTGTCCTTGATTGACACATGTTGATCTACGTAAAACTGGTATGCCACTGGTACGTATGCCTGGTATAGAGTGAACACTACTTACTGCTACTTACTGACCCATGTGTTGATCTTACTGACCCATGTGTTGATATGCATGAGTGTCTTCTGATTCTCATAGTGGGAATGGCAGGTACACCGATTGCAGGATTCTCTGGTTCCGGTACAACGAGTGGTTCTTGTACTCTTAGCACTTCTACTGCTGGTGGAAACATTAGAGTTGGGATTAGGTATGTACCTTCTATTTGAGGCCAATCTGCTGGTAACTCTCCAATGATTGTCTGGACTGTCTTTGTCTTCTCTTGCTCTTCTGGCTTTGGACAAGGTACATTTTCTTCTGGTTGAAGCTGTTGAGGGCACTTCTTCAAATGATCTCTAGACACTGTTGCAGTTGTCACCATTATCCTTGCTGATTAAACAGGTTTTCTGATTGTCAAAATTGGATGGTAACACAGTGTATGGTTCTTTTTCCCATTGATCATCTAGTTTGTGCATTCTCCTTTTTCTTTTTAAAACCAATTAACCTAGTGTTAAGGGCGTTCCTTGCGCACTTTTGTTTAAGTTGTTTTTTTTGTCTTCCTATAGATTTTTCCAGACTTCTCTCAACGCATTCTTGGATTTTCTGATATTGTTCTTTCCTACGAGTATCCCAATCTGCATCTGTAGTATCTGCTTCAGGAACTACTATGCCTATCTCGAAGTCTACTGGCAGTTCTCCTGGTCTTGCTCTCATGAGGTATGCAGGGGTACAATTTGTTGAGCTTACTGGGATGCTGTTGTAGATGTCAACTATATCTGGTAACTTCTCTGGCCAATGGTTTCGTTCTTCTAAAGGCAGAGTTTTCAGCATTTCGATTACCACGTGATTCATATTTTCACACATTCTATTAGTTTGAGGATGGTAAGACGTGGTGCAGATTTTCTTGCATCCGTAAAGGCGACAGAACTCTTGAAATATTTCAGCTTCAAAGGCAGGTCCTTGGTCTGTTAATACCTGTTCTGGATAACCATGGGGTCTGCAGAAATAAGCTTTAAATGTTCTTGCTGCTGTCTCAGCTGTTAAGTCCTTTACCGGAGCTACCACATGGAATCTGGAATAGTGGTCTACCATGGTAAGGGCATAGGTCTAGCCTGATTTGCTGGGTGCGAGTTTGACATGATCTAAGGCTACCAGGTCTAATGGTTGTTTGGTGACGATAGGCTTGAGTGGTGCTTTCTGACTGTTACGGTCTCTTCTTCTTCATGAGCATGGTCCACAGTTTTTACACCATCTCTCTATGGAAGACCTCATGCTGATCCAATAGAATCTTTCACGCAACAGTATTTCCAGTTTTCTCCATCCAAAGTGTCCGTATCCATCGTGGTACGCTTCCAATACCATTTGGACATCTCTCTTTGGAATCACAACTTGCCATACCATTTCATGTGTTCTTGGGTTGATGTACCGCCTGCAAAATTTACCTTGATAGATGAATAACTGGCTTCTTTCTTTCCACAGGTGTTGGGCTTCTAGTGGAGCATCCTTTTCAAGTTTGGAATCTGGTTGGGTTATCAACTTCTTTACAAGGCTCACTGCCGGATCACTGTCTTGAGTCTCCTTCCATCCATAGTGAGGCAACGGGTTTAGTTCAACAGTTTGACGGTTCTGGTAGACGCGATCTTCAGCGATTTGCTATTTTCTGCTTTTATGGAAGGCTGGGATTTCTATTTCCTCTAAGTCATCCTCTTCTTCAATTCCTTGTAGATGTACTTGAGGGTTTCTGGAGAGGGCATCAGCATTTGCATTGTAGCGGCCTGCTTGATATTTGATAGTAAAGTCGAGCCATCCAGCCATTTGATAGTCGAGCCATCCAGCGTTGCTCCAGTGCACCAAGCTTCGCGGTATCCAGATTGGTCAACGGGTTATTATCCGTGAAGACGGTGAACTTAGAAGATGCAAGGTAATGCTTGAACCTCTCTGTTATGGCCCAGACCAAGGCCAAGAACTCAAAGTTAAAGGAACTGTAGTTTTCCGGATTCCTCTCGGTGGGTCGACGTTTTCTGCTGGCGTAGGCTATTAGCCGCTCTCTACCATCTTGAACCTGGGAAAGGACTGCTCCCAGGCCTACATTGCTTGCGTCGATGTAAAGGACAAACAGTAAGTTGTAATCAGGGTAAGCCAGGATTTCCTCACTGGTCACAAACCTGCTTTATCTGTTGGAAGGAGTTTTCTTGTTCTTCTCCCCATTCCAATGGCGGCTCTGAAGATCTTCTCCTCTTAGATTGGCCTACCAGAAGATCTTGTAGGGGCGCTGCAATCTTTGTGTAGCCCTTAATGAATCTTCTATAGTATCCAACCATACCTAAAAACTGACGTACCTCGGTGACGGTGGTTGGTCTTTGCCAATCCTGGATTGCTGTTACCTTTTCCGGTTCTGATGCTACTTCCTCTGCGCTGACCACGTGTCCCAGGTATTGGGCTTTAGGTTTCAGCAGGTGACATTTAGATGGTTTGAGCTTCATCCCGTACTTTGCTAAAGCCTTAAATACCTCTGCGAGGTGTTCCAGGTGTTCTTGGTAGGTCTTGGAAAAAATGATGACGTTGTCCAGGTATAGGAGTACTGTCTCGAAATTCCGGTGTCCCAGGCAACTTTCCATGATTCTCTGAAACGTTCTTGGTGCATTGCATAACCCCAGTGGCATGCTGTTGAATTTGCATAGTCCCATTGGCGTTGTGAATGCAGTCTTCTCTCGGTCTTCTTTTGCAACGGAGACCTGCCAATACCCACTAGTGAGATTTAACGTGGAGAAATAATTAGCAGTCTTTAATGCAGCAAGAGACTCCTCTATTCGGGATAACGGGTAAGCATCTTTGTGATTTTGTTGATCTCCCTATAATCCACACACATCCTCATCGTGCCATCCTTCTTTCTGACTAGGGCTTAAGGGGCTGCCCAGGGACTACAGCTATCTCTTATAACCCGGCCACCTTCATGTCCCTCAGCATCTCTTTGGCATGTTGTTAGTGACCTGGTGGAATGGGTCTGTGTCTCAACTTAATTGGGGGATGATTTCCTGTGGGTATGTGATGGTGTAACCCTTTAACTCCTTGCCGACACAGGACGTTGCACAATGTCCTGGGCCGGTAAGGGGGCTTTGATGTGAGCTCCGGCGTGTCAATCTCTGACAGCGGGATCCAAGGCAGCCGCGGCGGGGAACGCGATGCTCCCCGCCTACTCCGGAGATCCCGCGATTCTATCGTGGGATCTCTGGCGCTCATGTGACAGCCCGGGGTCCAGGCTAGACCCCGGATGCTGTCAGAGCGCAGGTCCGCGATTCTGGGAGATACAGATGAGCTGCAGCTCATCTGTATCTCCCAGAAGCGATCGGACTGTGCAGCAAGGTGCATCTTAAAGGGGCAGTGTAAAAATAAGAATTAATTAAAAAAAAATCAAGTTTTTAAGAAAAATAAAAATAAAAAAAAAATAATATATAAAAGTTCAATCACCACCCCAATCAAAATAAAAGTATTAACCCCTTCATGACCCAGCCTATTTTGACCCTAAAGACCTTGGCATTTTTGTCAATTCTGACTAGTGTCCCTTCATGAGGTAATAACTCTGGAATGCTTCCATGGATCCTAGCTATTTTGAGATAGTTTTTTAGAGATTAATTTGTGAAGCACATGGAGGTTCAAAATGCTCACCATGCATCTAGATACGTTCTCTGGGGGGTCTAGTTTCCAAAATGGGGTCACTTGTGGGGGAGCTCCAATGTTCAGGCACACAGGGAGGGGATCTCCATACGCGATATGGTTTCCGCTAACAATTGGAGCTAATTTTTCCATTGAAATTGTTAGCGGACACCATGTCTTGTATGGAGAACCCGTGTGCCACCAGCACAAGGGCAACTGGTAGAGTTGAAGTACAGCACCAGAAAATAGCACCTCTAATGAATGCGCTATTTTCTAGGGTGTCTGTGGGTTGCAATTTGCAGCGTGGGGGCCACGTTTGGGTCTCTCCACGCTGAGGATTCCAGCCCCCCAGCTGCCAAGTTGTACCTGGCTGGCAACCAAAAATACAGCGAAGGCCTTTTTTTTTTTTATATATTTCTATAACTGATTTTAGAAAAAAAATGACGTGGGGCTCCGCCATATTTTTGGTCCAGCCAGGTACAACTTGGCAGATATGGATTGCCACCAACCCCCAGCTGCCTCATTGTACTTTGCTGGCAACCAAAAATACAGCGAAGCCCATTTTTTTTTATTTCTAGAACTAATTCTAGAAAAAAAGATGGCGTGGGTCTCCGCCATATTTTTGGCCCAGCCAGGTACAACTAGGCAGCTGGGGCTGGAATCCTCAGCATGGAGAGGCCCAAGCGTTCTAGGCCCCCCATGCTGCGAATTGCAGCCCGCAGCCGCCCCAGAAGATGGCACATTCATTGAAGCGTCATTTTCTGGTGCTGTACCCAGACTCGTCCAGTTGCCCTGGTGCCAGTGGCAAACTGGGTAATAAAGGGGTTAATGCCAGCTTTTTATTGGTAGCTGGCACTAAGCCCGAGATTCATAATATAGGGCCAATGTTAGACCCGACCATTAGGAATCTCTAGTAAATAGTCAAAAAATACCACACATAGAAAAAATCTTTTTATTTGAAAAAAAACACAAACAAAATTCGAACTCCATCTTTATTATAAAGATCAGACGTAGTCCACAACGAAGGTCCCACGACGCTCGATCGCCTCTGCTGTCAGATCGCTACTCTGCAGCCCAATCCGCCAGCATGGGGATCGAGCTGCAGAAAGCGATCTGACAGCCATGGGGCAGTGACCTACTATGTGCATCACTGCGCTCAGGCTGTCAGATCATTTTCTGCAGCTCGATGCCCCTGTATGGGGATCGGACTGCAGAGCAGCGATCTAAGAGCCCGTGCGCAGTGACCCACTATGTGCATCACTGCGTCCGGGCTGTCAGATCTCTTTCCGCAGCTCGATGCCCCTGCATGGGGATCGGACTGCAGAGCAGCGATCTAATTGCCTGTGCGCAGTGACCCACTATGTGCATCACTGCGTCCGGGCTGTCAGATCACTTTCCGCAGCTCGATGCCCCTGCATGGGGATCAGACTGCAATGAAGGGATCCTGGGGATCAAGCTGCAGAAAGTGATCTGACAGCTCCAGCACAGTGATCCACAGTGATCACATGATGGATCACTGTCCCAGGGCCATCAGATCCCTTCCTGCAGGAGCAGGAAGCGGCGGAGGCGGCGGGACGGGCGCACAAGAGGACCGGAAGAGGAGGAGGAGCGGGACCGTAGCGGCGACAGGAGGGCAGCACGAACATCGGAGGGGTGAGTGGGAGAGGCGATCGCTGCTCCGGTGATCGGGGGGGCAGGGGAAGGGGAAGGAGGAAGCGGGGGGGGGCAGTCAGCAGAAGCGGAGGGGCAGGAAGGAGAAGTGGGGGGGGCAGTCAGGAGGAAGCGGGGGGGGCAGAGTCAGGAGGAAGCGGGGGGCAGGAATGAGAAGCGGGGGGCAGAAGATGAAGGGGGGCAGGAAGATGAAGCGAGGGGGGGTAGGAAGGAGAAGCAAGGTACACGAGGGAGTCAGTGGATGACAGGGGCGGAGATCGTGGGACAGGGAGAGAAGCGGCAGGCAGGGAAACATTACAGGCACGGTGATTTTTGCTTTCACTTTCAAGCGCCAATCACCGCGCCTGTAGCCTCGGGGGGGCAAAGCGACCCCCCCTGGGGTGTAGTACATGTCCCCATTTACCTGTTAATTGTCCCAGCACAACGGTGGCCCGCTGCTTCTCTGTCATCGTATACATGTCTAGCATTGCACACATCTTTTGCTTAAAGGTTGCTAAGGTACCGGGTTTGCCTTCATAGGTTGGTAACCATTTGGCACCTGGTATATACGGCAAGGTTAGAGGCATCATTTGGGCTGCTGCTCTGGGTGCTGTATTCCGGGGCTCCCCTGTCAGGGACCCGTACATCATCCATGTCACTCATGATGGAGCCCCCCTAGTTAATCGCTGCCAACTGGTGAGATGAAACAAACTTTTCCAGTCGTCGGCAGCTTTGCAGAGGGAGCGGAGCACCTCGGGTATTTCCAGAGTAGGAAGCTGCGCTTCGCGAATCTCCGGCAGAGTGAAGGGGTGGGGCTTATCTTCCCGCTCTTTTCTACCCGCGCTATGGCGCAGTTCAATTTCTGTAATGGTGGCCCGGTTATACAGTTCATACAGTTAATAAAGTTCAGTTCTTGGCACACAGTACCCGGATTTACCGGGCACGGGATCCTGTCCGTGACGCCAGAATTGAGGCGGTCGACAGGGTATGGGGTACTCAGGTACTGAGGCTGATGGTGGATTTGATGGGGGATCACGGCTGGTTGATCCCCGGTCCCGTGCCCTGGACCCTCAATGGCGGGGAATGGTGGGGGATGAGGGGAATTGTTAACGTGACGGCACCTATGGTACATGATAACTGGTATACCAGCGCTGCAGCCAACCACTGAGGTGACGGTGGGTGCAGCAGAGTGTGGAACAGCTCCCCACAGGTGGAGCATTACCTTAGGGCAGCGGGGATGGATGAGGGGAGTAGTAGTTAAGTCTTTGCTGACAAAGAGGTGAATTGCGGTGCTTAGACAAGCACACAGACACACAGGGATTGTTGTTTCTGTACCTTTTACTGATGACAAGGTGACAGGTACAGTCCAGAGTGTTAACCAGGTCCCCGGTGCAACTTGAGACTTCCACCTTAGAAAGTTATGAGGCCTCCTATGTCTGTGATCTGTGGTTTGGGGATGAGTCCTGCCTGAGCCTGAACCCACCGCTTCTTCTCCCTCTCTGGGCTTTGTCCTAAACTGGCAATTATGTCCTTCTGCGGGGTCCCTGTTTCTCCTATGGCCCCTGGTCCTATGCTTGGTCAGTTTAGCGTCTCTTTCTGTTCTTTCCTCAGGGCTGAATTCCTCCTGAGTCTTCTGAGCTTTTGTTGCAACTCTGAATGCTGGCAGCATCAGACTCCAGTGTCCGGGTGTACTAAAGGGCTGTATTCTCTGATTCCCTTTTTCTTAGTTCCCTGCTTTTCCACTTGCCTCCGACCGTTTCCCTAGGGTGTGCACAGCGGTCAGTGGTCCCTGGTCCTGAATCTCTCCCTGCGACCAGTTCCTTTGTCTTTTCTCTCTTCACACTCCTCACAGGAACGACTTCAGACTCAAACTGAAACTACTGGGACTAACTCTTCCCCTCAGGCCTGGATGTTCTTAAAGGGGAACTGACTTAAGGCAGCCAGTAAGAACTCCCCCTTCAGGTCTGGTGTGGTGTCCTGTGTTAACCAAGGTGTAATTCCCTCCTTGCACCGGTGGAACCTGTGGCAATCCCCGCAGGGGTGCCACATTTGCCTTTGCTGTGCTGCACAACCTCACCATGAGGGTGTCCCTCTGAAGCCCCTGGAAAGGACATAATTCAAATACCATGAGTGTCTGAAACCATTAGCTTATGACCCACTGTCCAACCGGCACACCTCCCCCGGCTGCACGGAAGCGGAATGACGTCACTTCCAGCGAGCGTGGCGGTTCTACTGCGCATGCGCGCCCCATACCGAAAGTAAACACGGCAGCTTCGCCGGTCGGGCGGAGAATGCCGCGTCTCTGGCTACCAGGCACACCCCAAGCCCCCATTCAGAGACACAGGGCGGCCGACGCCAGTGCCCCGCATCACCTACGACCAGCGGCCCCCACGCTCTCCCAGGCTCAGGAACACAGCAATGGCCAGCCACTCCAGCGGCCAGGCGTCTACCGCACCACACTCCTACGTCAGTCAGGGGGACCCGCCAGCACCGACAACACGTAGATCCACCAGACGAGGGGAGAGCCTGCAGGCAGGACTTCCCGACGCTGCTTCTGGAGGCCCCAGACCCTGCCGTTCTCTAGCACACTGAACAGAAGCTGATTGGACCCAGGTATGAACATGCTGCAGGTTCCCATCAGAGACGGGAAAACAACTGAGGAGGCGAGGGGGATTGCCCCTTTTTATCTGTAGGTTTCCTGTCCCTGGGGGTGGATCCCCTCTCTCCAGTGGGTGCTGTCGTGGCGAGGAGAAAAAGTCATATTGTTTTTCTTCATAACAAATTGCTGAAAAATAATTTTAAAGTTACAATTATATCTTAATGTACTTTAAACAAAAAATTACAATAAACATCACAAATCAGCAAATAACAGACATATTTGTTCTCCCTGTAATTATAACGACCCACACAACACAGGGCACAAATTATTTGCGGTGATCGGCAAATGGTGTAAATAATTTCTTTTTTTTTCCACTAAGGCCATAAAAAATGTGATAGAAATGTAACACTGAGAACATATTCACAAGTGGTGTTAATGCATTTTTTTCTCCTCTTTCTCTGCGAGTGTCAACACCACACGCTGCAATAACAATCTTCTTGGATTGCTGCATATTTGCTGCAGTTTTTTACACCTCCTCTTATTTGATGTGTTCTTGGTACAAAAAAGTGCAGAAAAAAGCACAGTATTTATGTAATGTGTGAACATGGCCTTACAAGGACAAAAAAAACAAGACACATAGTGAAACCCATCAAAATGAAAATGTTCTGGCTGCTAAAATGAGTGGAAGAACATTTAAATAAATCAATAGGTCCCAAAAGCCCAGATACAGCTAACAGTCCCAGATTTAGGTCTATGCCCTGCACTAGTCTCAGGCATCTGCAGAATGTCCCTCATTGCTATTGCCCACTGACATCTCCTGCTGCCAGGGAAGAAAGAAATTCTAAATGGGTGTGAATAGGGGCCTGGGCTAAACCTGCCCTGATGACACAATGTGCGCAATGCACGGTTTGGTCCATTTTCTGTCCTGTGAGCTAGGAGGTATGGATTTATGCTAGGGCGGCATGGTGGCTCTGTGGTTAGCACTGAAGTCTTACAGAACTGGAACCCTGGATTCAAATGTCACCAAGGAAAACGTCTGCAAGGAGATCTGTGTTTGTGTGGATTTCCTTCAGGTTCCCCAGTTTCCTCCTACATTTCAAAGACATAGTATGTTTAGATTGTGAGCCCGAGTATTGCTTATGTATGTAGAGTGCTGTGGAATGTGCTATGTGGAAGGGGGCGCCCTAATCATGACTGTCTGTTATTGGCTGCCACCTGGTGACAAGCTTTCATAAAGGGGGCGCTCTTACTGACTAGAGGAATATTCTAATTGGCAATGACGGTAATCAGACGGAAGACCGGCCATATTATCCGTGCAGCCATATGAGGGGCTGACGACAACACAAGTCGTTACACAAGACGAACTAAAAGCCGCCATCTTCTATGATTAGAAAACGCGCTGGTCAGTTGCTATGTTACAGGATTCCGGAAGCGCTAACTGACGTCATCACTGCGCGTCCACCAGAATCAGGCTGCACGTGGCCTCCTGAGAGAGTGGGCGGAAATCGGCTCTGCATTGCAACTAGCCAGAGCCGACAGATAGCGGAGGATCCTCAGTGCTCAGGAGACTGCACATCCAATGGAGGCACCAGCAGAAGTCGTGCTGGAGGGGAAATGGAAGGACGAGCAAGTGATTGGAGAAGAGGGTCAGGACAAAGGCGAGATCGTGAGATCCGGGGAGGCTGCAGAAAGTCCTAGATTACATGAAAAGAAAACTGGAGGAAAGCAGCAGCCAAGTGTGAAGAGAAAGAGGGAGGCACCAGGCCCTGCTCAGAAGATCCCACAGGGGAAGCCCAAATCTGGAAGAGTGTGGAAGGAGAACAAGAAGAGGTGAGCAGATCCTAACCGCACCCATCCTGGGGCTCTGTTCACATACAATGAGCAGATCCTAACCGCACCCAGCCTGGGGCTCTGTTCACATACAGTGAGCAGATCCTAACCGCACCCAGCCTGGGGCTCTGTTCACATACAGTGAGCAGATCCTAACCGCACCCAGCCTGGGGCTCTGTTCACATACAGTGAGCAGATCCTAACCGCACCCAGCCTGGGGCTCTGTTCACATACAGTGAGCAGATTCTAACCGCACCCAGCCTGGGGCTCTGTTCACATACAATGAGCAGATCCTAACCGCACCCAGCCTGGGGCTCTGTTCACATACAATGAGCAGATCCTAACCGCACCCAGCCTGGGGCTCTGTTCACATACAGTGAGCAGATCCTAACCGCACCCAGCCTGGGGCTCTGTTCACATACAGTGAGCAGATCCTAACCGCACCCAGCCTGGGGCTCTGTTCGACATACAGTGAGCAGATCCTAACCGCACCCAGCCTGGGACTCTGTTCGCATACAGTGAGCAGATCCTAACCGCACCCAGCCTGGGGCTCTGTTCGCATACAATGAGCAGATCCTAACCGCACCCAGCCTGGGGCTCTGCTCGCATACAGTGAGCAGATCCTAAGGCTATGTGCCCACAGGAAGGTTTAGTGGCGTTGGAACCGTCAGTAAACCGCTGGAAATTATCAGATCTGAGCTCTGAAGTCTCCAGCTGTGTTCCGGCGGTTTTCCGGCGTTTTTTTACAGCGTGTGCACAGCGGTTTTCAGTCGGTTTTTCCGGCGGTTTTCTATGGAGGATTTTTTTCATGGAACCGATCAAAAACCGCTGAGAAGAATTGACATGCTGTATGCTGCTAAACCGCTGGGAAACCGCTCAATCGCGGGCGGATCCGCTCACAGAAACCGACTATGTGTGCACAGCGGTTTCTAAATTACATAGGGTTACATGTAAGTCCTAAAGCTGCTAAGGATTTACATAAATTTAAAAAAAACCTATGCTAAGCCGCCGGCGGTTTTCGCTGCTAAACCGACGATAAACCTTCCTGTGGGCACATACCCTAACCGCTCCCAGCCTGGGGCTCTGTTCGCATACAGTGAGCAGATCCCAACCGCTCCCAGCCTGGGGCTCTGTTCGCATACAGTGAGCAGATCCTAACCGCTCCCAGCCTGGGGCTCTGTTTACATACAATGAGCAGATCCTAACCGCACCCAGCCTGGGACTCTGTTTACATACAATGAGCAGATCCTAACCGCACCCAGCCTGGGGCTCTGTTCGCATACAGTGAGCAGATCCCAACCGCACACAATGAGCAGATCCTAACCGCACCCAGCCTGGGGCTCTGTTCGCATACAGTGAGCAGATCCTAACCGCACCCAGCCTGGGGCTCTGTTCACATACAGTGAGCAGATCCTAACTGCACCATCCTGGAGCTCTGTTCGCATACAGTGAGCAGATCCCAACCGCTTCCAGCCTGTGGCTCTGCTCGCATACAGTGAACAGATCCTGACCGCTCCCAGCCTGGGGCTCTGCTCGCATACAGTGAGCAGATCCCGACCGCTCCCAGCCTGGGGCTCTGCTCGCATACAGTGAGCAGATCCCGACCGCTCCCAGCCTGGGGCTCTGCTCGCATACAGTGAGCAGATCCCGACCGCTCCCAGCCTGGGGCTCTGCTCGCATACAGTGAGCAGCACAGCTCTTTGCTGCGTTCTTCCCTCGGTTTTGGAATGTCACAATGTGAAAATCACTATATTTTCTATTGGAAACCAAAAACAGAACAAAATGCAGGAATTTGAGAGAGAATTCGTATGCAAACAACTCACCTGTGGTTTTGGTGTAGACAAACTCCCTTTGTGAACAAAGTTTTTGGAATGGGGCCAACTTTTGCTTTTATTCCTGCTGCTCCCCTCAGTATTCATGTTTCTTGTATTTTTTTTTTAACCCACCAGTCGGCTGTAGAGATGAGTTTGTTTTGTGCCAATCATTTGGTCTTTACCAAAGGGATTGATGCTCAGAGTAATACAGAGCAACCTATAGACCCAACCCCGAGAATCCTGTGGTCTGTGTCCTCTTGGTAAGGGCCATATAAATATTAGGCTGACTTAACTCCACGGTTTGTTCCTGTCCTTGGGGATCCTGTTTTTTGCAGGACCACATAGACATTAACAGATTTGTAACTCCGGATGCCTTTTCTGTGTCCAGATCCGGACTGACAAAAAGAGCTGGGAGAAGCCAAACCTGCAAAGCACAGGCAAGTATGTTAGGGTTGTGCTTTCGCAATGTATCTACATACACTGCGAAAGTGAAATAAAAGAAAGCAATGGTATTAAAAATACCTCTCCGCCGACTGTCCCAGGATGTGAGGTGTTCACGTCTGATCGCTGCAGGACCTGAATCAGCTGACCGGGCAGCAACCCGATCAGCTGATGTGTCATCTGACCGCATCAGCTGATAGGTTTTGGTGGGCAATTTAAACCAATCGGCGGGCGGTTCAAACCGATCAGCTGATGCTGTCAGGTGACACATGAGCTGATGGAGTTGCCGCCCGGTCAGCTGATTCAGGTCCTTGTGGCGATCGGATGTCTTCCCGGTACAAGCCGACCCGAGTAAAAGCCGAGGCCTCTAATTTTACCCTCCAAAACTAGGGAAATGTATTGACTTGAGTATAAGCCTAGGGTGACAAATGCAGCAGACCCCCATCCTGTTATGTAGCTCCCCATCCCTGTATACAGGCCCCCCCCCCCCCCCAGCAGTGGTATACAGGCCTCCTTCCTAGTATTCTGGCCCCCATCAGTGATATACAGCCCCCACTCCTTAGTATCTGGCCCCCATGCTGTGGCACACATTAAAATAACAAACGTATGCATTACCTTTCCGGCGACTCCTTGCTGGCAGCGCCGCGTCCTCCAGTCTCCCGGATTCTTCCTGCTTGTGTCGGCTTCTATTCCTGTGGCAAACGCAGAATCGATGACGTCATTGCTGCTGCGCCGGTCACATGACACCGGCAAAAGCAGGGAGACCGGAGGACGCGGCGCTGCCAGCAAGGAGTCGCCGGAAAGGTAATGTATGCAATGTTTGTTATTTTAACAGGTGCCGCTGCATGGGGGCCAGATACTAAAGAGGGGGGGCTGTATATCACTGCTGGGGGCCAGTGTAGTGCAATATGCACTGCTCCCCCCCTGCTGCTGATGGACGGGGCATGCATATTCATTACACTAATGGGCGGCTCCACGTGACCGCCTGCGGTCACTGTGGCCCGCTTCTGCCTCCTCCAGCCCCCGGTCACAGCCCCCCCACAGCAAATACCGAGTGACTCGAGTATAAGCCGAGGGGGCACTTTTCAGCACAAAAGTTGTGCTGAAAAACTCGGCTTATACTTGAGTATATACGATAAGTATTTTTTTTTCAATAGCAGACTTGGAGAAAGGACCCAGTGCCCGGTTTTCTATTTTCGGGCAATTATTCCATAACAGTCGATTGTCGTCCAGCTCTTCACCCCCTTCCTCCCTGCATGTGTAACCCAAATATGGACTAAATAAATTATCCATATGCCTGCCACCCGGTGAGTGCCACTCTTCTTTCTGACAGTATTTTTTTTTTTTTTAATTGCTTTCTATTATTTCGCTTTAGAGTATGTACACATACACTGCTAAAGCGAAAGTACACACATCACACGGGAACAGAGCATTGCATTTGTTGTGAGCATGCTCAGTACACTAAAACCGGATCCGGGAAACGATCCTGTTGTTTCCTGGATCTGGCACCATAGATTCACATGTTAAGTGCTTTTGGACCGTGCCGGATTAGTTTCTGTCTGGTTTTGTCCAATTTTTGTCACCAGAGCCCAAAAATTGTGCTGTCTCCGTTTATTGGGAACAGTAAAAAACAGGACATAAATGAATCACAGACTGAATTAGAAAAACGGATGGCTGTTTGACCAATCCGGCACCATAGGGATACATAGGAGGCTAAAACTAATCCTGTTCTGTTCTTTTCAAAACGGACAGAACAGGATGGCAAAAAACGTGATGTGAAGCCAGCTTTAGCACTGAATAGAAAGGGTATACATATTCTAAACCATATCACACCATATAAAAATGTTTGTTTTCATGATCACTAAATAACCATTATGGTATGACTAATATAGGACTACTATCAATAACACTCCGAGAGTATATTTAATAAAGTGGGAACCACTAAGGAGTAAAGTTATATAAAATGTTCACCTTTATTACATACAAAAGTAATTTACATACATGTTAGATATATAGTGTTATGGAGATCCCAAAAGTGAGTTGCGGACAGGTAGTCACATTTGTGGATATACTCAGAGGTCAGCATGAAAAACCAAATGGTATCAAACAGACATAATAGGATAGGTGCTAGTCAAATGACAACCGTACACCAGTCAATCACTCGCCCATCTCCTATGTCAATAAGGACCTCCTTGGATCCCACCTGAATGTTCAGACCCGCAGCACGCCCCTACGACCGTTTTGCAAGGCTTGTTCACGGGTCCCCCGAGGTCCTTATTGACATAGATGGGATCTCTCTTTTGGGACCTCCATAACTGTCACTTTATATCTAACATGTATGTAAATTACTTTTGTATGTAATAAGGTGAAAATTTTATAACACTTTACTAAATAGAAAGGGTGTATCTCTGAACTGAAACTGTATGGTGGATTTAAAAACAAAACTTAAATCTCTGAACCAGCAAGAATAAAATAAACACAAAAATTGGTCAAGTTTCACCTGGTGACAAATCCTCTTTATGTAACCTAGCAGAAGAGGCTCCAGACCCCCCCCTTCCCAATTCAGGACCCCAGACTATGGTCTATAAGCAGTCTACCCCTCAACATACCAATTTAGACCCTCTATACTAGGGGCTTCAAACCAGGGCTGTGGAGTGCGTAAGCCAAAACAGATTCCTCAATTTCCCTGACTACGACTCCCAACTCCTTACATGTTCCATGTTTTAGTGATAAATTTATTGTAGTACAATGGTAACATCAGGCTTTAATCATTATTATGATAAAACAATCAAGATATTTTACCTTACAAAGTATCCCAAAAACTCCCGCAAGGGGTTCTTATTGATACCTTAAGTGAATATGCACACCAATTTAAATTGACAAAACTGATTACTTTATTGTTTAAAATATTATTAAAATATAGTACCATTACAAGACATATTAAAGGGCTCACAATCCCCTTACACATTTATACAGGGTAGGCATTAAATACATAGGGGTGCACTCCTATTGAGTTCATATATACATAATAGAGAACTTTTCATGTATGCACTGTCCCTTTTAATATTAACCCAGGATTCTTTGTCAAACTCAGTGTACTTAGCAGACCAGCTGCTATTGCCACAATACAAAAAAAAAAAATAATATACCGTATATACTCGTGTATAAGCCGACTTTTTCAGCCCAAAAATTGGGCTGAAAAGTCCCCCCTCGGCTTATACACGAGTCATATACGTGGGGGCTGTGTCCGGGAGCAGGAGGAGGCTGGAGGAGGTGGGGGGAAGGCTGCAATATGAGCGGCTCGTGACGTGGAGCCGCTCATAACTTATTCATGATATGCACTGCATCCCCCGCCCATCCGCGGGGGGAGCAGTGCATATCGCCTTACAGCCCCCCAGCACGGGGTATACAGCTTCCCCCCATCCCTCACAGTATGGCGTCCCCCACTCCATGCTGCGGCTGCTAGTGTATAATAAATATAGAGTTATTATCTCTCACCAGCCCGGTCTCCGTGCATCCTCCCTCCTCCCTGTGTGTCATGTGACCGGGGCTCACAGCGATGACGTCACCGGCCGGTCACATGACACGCAGCCTCGCAGGGAGGAGGGAGGATTCACTTAGACCGGGCCGGTGAGATAATAACGCTATTTATTGTACAGCAGCAGCAGCATGGAGCCTGGGGGCCTGTGCCCCCTGAGGCTGGGGGCCTGTGCCCCCTGAGGCTGGGGGCCTGTGCCCCCTGAGGCTGGGGGCCTGTGCCCCCTGAGGCTGGGGGCCTGTGCCCCCTGTGGCCCCTGTGGCTGTGCCCCCTGTGGCTGGGGGCCTGTGCCCCCTGTGGCTGTGCCCCCTGTGGCTGGGGGCCTGTGCCCCCTGAGACTGTGCCCCCTGAGACTGTGCCCCCTGAGGCTGTGCCCCCGTGCCCCCTGAGGCTGGGGGCGCTGGGGGCCTGTGCCCCCTGAGGCTGGGGGCCTGTGCCCCCTGAGGCTGTGCCCCCTGTGCCCCTGAGGCTGTGCCCCCTGAGGCTGTGCCCCTGTGCCCCCTGAGGCTGTGCCCCCTGTGCCCCCTGAGGCTGTGCCCCCTGTGGCTGTGCCCCCTGAGGCTGTGCCCCCGTGCCCCTGAGGCTGGGGGCGCTGGGGGCCTGTGCCCCCTGAGGCTGGGGGTGCTGGGGGCCTGTGCCCCCTGAGGCTGTGCCCCCTGAGGCTGGGGGCCTGTGCCCCCTGAGGCTGTGCCCCCTGAGGCTGTGCCCCCTGTGCCCCCTGAGGCTGTGCCCCCTAGGCTGTGCCCCCTGAGGCTGTGCCCCCTGTGCCCCCTGAGGCTGTGCCCCCTGTGCCCCCTGAGGCTGTGCCCCCTGAGGCTGTGCCCCCTGAGGCTGTGCCCCCTGAGGCTGGGGGGCCTGTGCCCCCTGTGGCTGGGGGGCCTGTGCCCCCTGTGGCTGGGGGGCCTGTGCCCCCTGAGGCTGGGGGGCCTGTGCCCCCCTGAGGCTGGAGTCCACCCTCGGCTTATACGCGAGTCAATAAATTTTCCCAGTTTTTGGGGGCAAAAGTAGGGGGGTCGGCTTATACACGGGTCGGCTTATACACGAGTATATACGGTAGGTTGAATTTGTAATAAACAAATACCTGATGCAGTGCTCCTATAGTGAGTGCTTATTCCCTGTTGCCTCTGTATCTCCTGCTGCTTTGCCAATGCATGTTTCAAAGTTAAAACTTTTTCCTCAGGGCGTGCATTGCAAGTGAGGAAACTCAACCTTATAAAGTGTCCTTCATACCTCATTAGTGATAACACCAGTTGATCCCTGTGCTGTGCTCCATGTATTTAATGCCTACCCTGTATAAATGTGTAAGGGGACTGTGAGCCCTTTATAGTACCATTACATGACGTATTATTTTATGAATCAATATTTTAAACAATAAAGTAATCAGTTTTGTCAATTTAAATTGGTGTGCATATTCACTTAAGGTATCAATAAGAAAGTGTTTTTTGGTGAAGCACAATCTTTAAAAGGGACCTTTTATGTGTAATAATCATGATATGTAGATAGAACATAATAATATTCAGCACATTCTGCACTGAACCACTGTACCCAATTATATATTTTAGGAGTCAGTCCACTTCCTTCTGACTGCACCAAAATGGACACTAATTCCGACTCCACAGCTCTGTCTCAAGAACATTGGCCACATGCAGCCCTTAGGCCTTCACTGTGTTGCCTGTGGTACAGTTGACAACTTGACAATGCAGTCTAATCTAGGGGGTCACCACGATCCAGACTTTAT
The DNA here is from genome assembly GCA_033576535.1 of Allobates femoralis. NCBI lineage: Eukaryota > Metazoa > Chordata > Amphibia > Anura > Aromobatidae > Allobates > Allobates femoralis. Next base: position 236,281,622 of record JARQOC010000006.1, read on the forward strand.
TATATCTTCATGGCGCCGCATAGAGACGAGCTCCGTGGCTCATCTACATCAATAGCAGCTGCTGGCCAATCAAGAGGCACAGCTGACGTTAACATATGACGTCACCTTCAGGCCTCCAATTGGCTGGTGGTTGCTATTGAGCCAGGGAGCTTGTCTCTACGCGGTGCCCGGAAGACGTAATAAAGCGCAGACCCCTGGACTGGACCGCAGCGTTTCCACGGTGTCGCGGGCCACAAGAAAGATGACGCCAAGGGAACGGAGGACATTTGAGTAAAGTGTGTGTGTGTGTGTGTGTGTGTGTGTGTGTGTGTAAAACAGGGCATATTACTGCAAAAAGAAAAGAGATCAGAATGGGAACATTACCACAATATGGTGACCAGGATGAGGGACATTACCACTTTATGGGGATCAGTATGTGGGACATTATTGCAATATGGGAACCGTGCCCAAGCAAAATACAGTATACAAAATGTGCAAAAATACAATGCCATAAACAAATAAGTAAAAAAAACAAATGCTAGTAAAAAAAAACAGGGTTTTATGTATATATAAGTTTTTGTAAAAAGCCATCCCACCAACGTCAAGGTGTACCCACTTTGGGACGTTACCTACTCTATCTAATTTAAAACCTGTTCATTTGTCGGTGGGCTAAAATTCATCAACTGACCTCAATGAAAGCAGGATGAAGAGTGTGACTTGGGTCCCAAAATGAAAACGCTCCAATGGGAGGCAAAATAAATGGTTAGCTCAATAAAAGGAGGTGTTGGGCACCCCCTATCTTGTACTAATTCGAGAGGCTGAACTAAATACACGCAAATACTGAGCCAAAGCAGACACGAGTGTATATGCCTAGTAAGAGCATGTTCAAACTAACCACCAGACAGACTAATGTAAAGAAAAAAACAGTATACAAAACGTGAGTATGTGGTGGGATGACATTTTACCTTATTGCTAGTATATTTTTCTGACTAAGGCCGGCTTCACACCACAGTGTGATCAGGTCCGGGGGCTGTCGGGGATGAACCTGACAGCCCGGGACTAGATCAGCACACAGGCATATTTGCCCTCCGGTCCGGTGTGCAGCCTGACCACTCTAATTGCAGCCGCAGCTGCTGATTTTTCAAGATCGTGGCTAGCAGGGAGCTAGCCGCGGTCCTGAAATTACAGCAGTGTGCAGCCGCCAGTTCCCGGATCCTCCTGGCCCCATAGATTCCCATGTTGGGGAGTGCCGGATTGTCGGGAGGATCCAGGAGAATCTAATTTGGGGAAATTTTTCTCCCCGGACACAAAAACGTTGCAAGCAACGTTTTTGTGTCTGGGAGAAAAATCCGAACACACCCGGATTCTCCTGGAGAGATGGAAACCGGATGGCAGATAGCTGCCATCCGGCTCCATCTGGCCCCATAGGGCTGCACAGGGTGATAATCAAATCCGGGGCTCTCTGCGTCACCCCGGACAGCCCCGGACCTGATCACACCGTGAAGCCGGCCTAAGCACTCTTGCCCCACACCTGCCTCATAGCCATGCTATGTCCACCATCTTGTTGTAGCCAGGTTCCTAATCACCCACACAGGCAGATTTTAATTGCATGCAGATGCATTAGATTAGATACCGGATTAAGAACAACACCTTGATGTTGGTTATCGGGCTCTCATGAGTTTGGCCAATACATCAGCTAAGTTTATCGGTCGTCCATGACTGCACCCAAAACGAGAGAGGGATCTGCCCTCTAAGGACAGGGAACCATCAGGCTTTAAAAGGAGTGGTTCCTCTCCCCTTGTTATTTGGTTCCCTGTCCTTGGACGGGGAGCCTCAGGAACAGCGAACTGTTCCTGAAGACCAGGACCCTGAAGGTACTGTCACACGTCGCAATCTCGCCTGGCGATGTGTGGCGTTATTACGTGCCCGCCACAGATCGCGTCACACGCCATATTTTCACCCTGAAGCTAAGGCGATGTGTCGCTCCGGAAATCGCATCACCTACAGCGGAACCAATCCTGCCTCATTCCATCGCTGATTCACATGCCGCAATGTGGGCGTACATGTTCAGCGCGGCGAGGAGATAGGTGTGCCACAGTGGTTTACACCGCACCCCATACACGCTCATTGGACAACACAACTGCGTTACGATTGGTCAGCCTTCTCTTGAAGGCTGGCTAATACATGACGCCATTGTCTATCGGAGCTTGTCACAAATACACACTTGTGTCGTTAATTGTGGCTGCTGCAACACACTTTCGAGGCGCCAAAGTGTTACACAGGAGCGGTCTAGTGCAGTACAGTGAATTACACTTAAGAATGGCTAGGTGTGCGTCTGTAGGTGATGGCGGTAAGCTACAAACAACACTATAGACATATGTGCCTGCATTGGTCCACGCCATGGCAGAGCTGCCGTGGCTGAACTATGTGTGTGCACACATGTTTGCGTGTGTGCACTGAAGTGTACATACATGCATTCTCCGTGTGTGGACACGTTCCCATGTGGCCAACCACATCATAATGGACATGTACACACAGTCACGGCATACAGTGTGGCCCAAAGGGCTGGACCTGTGTACTGGATATTAGCAGACAATGCTGCACGGACTCATCAATACCATTTAACGTATCACATACCTCTGTGCACAGCATAAAGCTATGTGCAACTGCCCTGTATTGAAAAGTAACAACACAGGTAGTTGGGTTACGTGTGTTTTTTTTTTTTTTTTGTTTTTTTTGTTTTTTTTTTTAGTTGTACTTTTTGTGCACAAAAAAAAATTCTAACAACACACGCAAAACATGAAAAACAGAAGTGTCAACATCACACAAAAAAATAGAAAATTATAAACAATGGCATGCCCAAACATTTCAGACTACAGATAAAAAAAAAACACTAACTAACTAATGTGTAAGCACCCAAAATAAACAAAACACCACCATAATCCTCCTGGTGCAGCCACCCTGGTGACTCCACCATCCTCCTGATGTTGCTGCCTGACAACACCAGCCACCCTACATCTGCTGGTGCTGCCAGGCCACTGCCCCAGGGCCATTAAAGTAGGAGCAGTATGCGTCTGTTGATCCTGGCATCCTGCTGACTCAGACCCTGGCTCAGCGGCTGGAGTGGCGCCACACCATGTTCTGCAGCACGCCAATCCCCGGGTGGAGCTCCCCTGTTGTGGGGTCCACAGAATCCACATAACTTGCCGACGTGGATGATGACTGATCCATACGACGCAGGAAGTGATGCAGCAAACAGCAGGCCAGCACTACCACATCGATAGATTCCAGTTTCATATGCAAAGGCGTACGAAGCACGCGGAATCTATTGGCCATGATCCCGAACGTATTTTCAACCACACGGCGAGCCCGGGATAACCGGTAATTGAAAAATGCGCTGCTCAGAAGTAACCGTCCTCTGGGGATATGGCCGTAGTAGGTGAGCCTGAAGTGGGAAGGCTTCATCCCCCACAAACGCAAAGTTTAGATGACTGGTCGTGATATCATTTGAGGGCAAGTTCAGAGCACCTTTCCTTAGGTCTTCGGCCAAGGAGCTGTGTGCAAACACACCCCCATCTGAGACACGACCGTTCATGCCAGCATCCACGTAGAGGAACTCCTAGTGAGCATCCAACAGGGCCATGAGGACCACGCTAAAATATCTATTATATAATCACGAATGGGTTTTTTGCCCCTTTTGAGACCGCTCTCGCTGCGAGTCAATGTTGTCATGTGGATACGACCGAAGCATTGGCCGCGCAGTGGCCATTGCGAGCAGCTCTAAGGCGACTCGCTATGCCCGCACAGCGGGCATGGCGAGTCGCCTTAGCAGCGCGAAGCATTGGCCGCGAAGCGGCCATTGCGAGTCAGAGACTCGCTCTGCTAGAATCCCGATGCATTGTGCATCGGGCACCCATCTAGTTTTTTATAATTAAAATACAAGGATCCCGTGGGGTTGCGTGATCCTCACGTACTTGCCATCCTATGCACCTCCACAGTTTGGAAATTGCCATCGATCGATAAAACCTCTGGCAACATCCATCCAGCGGGGGTTGTTGGTAACTGCATGTAGGATGGCGGCAGACCACTCACGATGGCCTTACACGTCTCGGGTATAAGGCAGCTCAGCAGTGGCCGTGAGACTGCTGCAGAGTATTGCAGGTCTGTCTTCGAACGACCTGTTGCCAGGAACCTCAGTTACAGCCAAACGATCCTCAGGTGGCACAGCTCGACGCATCCGTGTCCTGTCGGACTACCAAAGGCTTTATGCGTTCAAAGAGGAATGTGAAAGAGTCTTCGGACATACGGAGATAGTTCCTAAAATCATGCGGACTACTATCCTCCAGCTGATGCAGCAGGCACATGTGACTCAGGTTGTCCCGTTGCTGAAGCCAATCCCGAACCCACACACACCGTGGTCTGCGAGCCTGCAACCTCTCAGCTCTCTCCTCCAGCCACAAGTCCTCTTCCACCAAGGCAAGAGCCACGATAACATCTCCATCAGGGTTCATGATGATGTGCCGTACCAACCCTGCAAAAGGAACAAAAAAAGCCTATCGTCAAAAGAACACGTAATCAGGCATCAAAAATAACCACAACCTCCTTCCCTACACATCTCCTAGCCAGTTACCCACATCCTAGCAGACTCTGCTCATATGGCCACCCTCATAGATATATTGCACCATTGAACGATCACAAATAACATTGCACTGACTCACAACAGCTGTTATCACTACACCCATGAGCCTCCTCCACAACCATATCCCCATCGTCCAAATTGTGACATCATTACCATACCCCCATATAGCTGCCCATAATGTATATGTACTACCACAAGGCCTAAGAAAATACAAAGCTCAAACACACAGATTCTTGTTAACAATTAAATACAAGAACATGCTAAATGTACTAAAGCCATGTGCTACTGACAAATCATCATCCCACTTAGCTGACAATTGCATAGTCATCATGTCCAACACACATCCCTGTTGTGTTGATAAGGCCGGATCTTCACAGGCAGACATTTCCAAGCTGCACGGGCCACTCCACATCTCAGTATCGCCAGAATACTTCCATTCTGTCTGGTAAAGGCCATTACTATGTGCCCACATTTCATATGTTCCACTAAACTTACCACAGAGGCCTCCTTGGTATCCTGTATGGCGAAGGCAAAATGGATTGTCAATGAGGAGGGTGTTTTGTGGCAAGGAAAGCCATCCATCAATTTTGCGGCACACAATAAATCAATCAAACACATAATCATTACAAGCTACTTACACCAGGACTTGGGCGTCTGCTACAGAACACAAGAACGATGACTCTGGGCAGCAAGCGTGCCGTAGCTCGGTCGTTAGCGGTTTTTATGTGGTAACCATCCAATCACAGAGCATCTGTGTCATCTAAATTCTGATTAGGCGCCTGTGCTACTTTGTGGTTGGTCATATTGTGTTTAAAATGTGGCCCGCTGGTCCGCCACCCATGCTCCTACTTCAATGTGCAGTGTTCTAGTAGCGTCTCATCACCAGAACTCTGTTGGACGGACTGTAAGTCGGTGGATATGCTATTGTGGTTCTCATATATGGTATCTTATTTTCGGCTTCTGAGCCATATTTTGCGAGATGTATGGGCGGGTTATGTACAGCTTAATGTAGCGTCATATAGATGTGTGGTTTGCGACGCCTACGCATCGTTAACCCCCTCCGTGTCCTGTTTCACACATAATGATCCTTGCCACCAATGACATGACAATGTCATACAGCATTACATTGTTTCATAAATATGTGCTGAGGTCATTCCTGTGTCTAAATTTGGTGTAGTACGCCATGTGTGCCATTTCAACATGATACAGCTTTGTAACTTTGCCTGCCCAGGCCCAAACCACATATGCCCCGTGTCATGTGCAGCATGTCACCTCTGCGTACACATATAAAGGCCATTAATGCTTCTGCATACACAAGCTAATTACCAGACCACCTGTCATTGCTAGTGCTGGACATGGATTGGCCACACAGAGTAGGGTGTGACCTCATATGTACGTGTGTGTGGTTTGGTAACACACTGTTTTCTCCTTCCATCCTCCATGACAGCACTACAGCAGGTTGCCTCTTGGCCCTAATAGGGGCAGGAAACACAGAGGTTAAATTGCCCCTCCAACCACCAGTGTTTCCTGTCCCTTTGGGGCACACAGAGGTTCTCCTGAGGGCTGCTGGCCGGAGCGCAGTACTCATATTACCTAGCCGGGCGGTGAGGCGATCGGGCGCTGCTCCTTCCTCTCGGCCGGTCCAGCTCCTGGAGGAGCGGGACCTCCTGCCCTCCGACGTTTGAAGGCTGAGCTGGGCGGGTGCTGCAGGGCCCGTGTCTTCCTGGGTCCCGGCTCTCTCCCCCTCTGGGCGCAGTGGATGTGCGGGTTTTGGCGCCAGGAAGTGACGTTGGGCGCCTTTCTCGCTTCACTGCTAGGGGTGCGGCTGCGGTGGCTGTGCCTCGCTGGACCAGCTGGGAGTGACAGGGATGCGTCACTTACGGGGATGTGGCTGTGGTGGAACGCAGCTGGACCGCTTGCCGCAGTGTGTTCCGGGCCTCCCTGTTGCACGCTCTGCTCAGCGTCTGCAACAGGTGGAGGGGGAGGAACACACAGGTGTTTGGGCGCATACATCGCGGTTCCAGGTGATAAGGACCCCTGATGACGGCACCACTCAGGCGTATTGCGGCACTATGTCTCTGGCTGCCCCTGAAGGTACATCGATGGCTGCAGATACAGAGCCCGGCACCCCCTCTGGCCTTGTGAGTAGACACTGGGTGCGAGGTGTATTTCCTATAAGGGTACCTTTACATGCGGCAACATTTCTAGGAATTTTACTGGCAACTTACTGGTTGCAGTGAAATCATGGACACATTGTTCCTTTTGTACACAGCAACAAGATAGAACAATGTGTCCATGATTTCACTGCAACCAGTAAGTTGCCCAGTAAGTTGGGTGGGTTCACACTGCGTTCAGGTCCGGTCCGGGGCTGTCAGGTGTGAACCTGACAGCCCCAGACCGAATCAGCACACAAAACCGGAGGGCTACTATGCCCTCCGGTCCGGTGTGCATCCTGCCGCAGCTGCCGCTGCTGATTATTCAGGACCACGGCTTGCAGGGAGCTAGCCGCTGTCCTGAATTATAACAGCGGCATGCAGCCGGCGGTATCTGGTTCCCGGATCCTCCCGCATTGGGGCAATCCGGCCCTATAGGCTCCAATGTTAAGGGAGTGCCGGATTGCCCCGGAAAGATGCGTGGGAATCCGGGAGACACCAATTAGGTGCAAATCGGACTCCCCGGACCCAAAAAAACGTTGCATGCAACGTTTTTGGATCCGGGAGGAAAATCCCACTTCTCCCGGATTCTTCCGGCGAGATGGCAGCCGAATGGCAGATAACTGCCATCCGGCCCCATAGGATACTATGGGACCAAAATCCGGATCCGGGGCTCTCACCCCTGACAGCCTCAGACCGGACCTGACTTGACTGCAGTGTGAACCCACCCTTTCAGGGAGGCAAGGAACAGGCACAGAAGACCAAATCATCTTCCTCCAGACGGTGTGGAGTCTGTAGCAAGAAGCTGTCTACCACCCGCACAAAGCTCTTATGCCCCGCCTGTACGGAGAAAGTCATGGGAGATGACAAACTGTTGCTTATGGAGGAGCTTAAATCACTCATTCAGAGGGAAATTCGCTCATCTTTAGGTTCTGTGACTGGGCCCCCCGGCTTCTGTCCCAGCCGCCCCCCCCTTCGCCTAGGAGGTGTAAAATGATGGCTCCTGCTCCAGAAGGGTCTGACATGTCTGCTTCTGAGGAAGGCCTGGCGGATGAGTCGAAAACACCCCAGGGCAGTGACTGTCTCCGATGTTTTTCCTCGGAGGATATCTCTGAGCTGGTCTCGGCTGTCCGGACTACAATGGGATTAGTGGAGGAAGAAGCGTCACACTCTATTCAGGATATCCTGTTCGGGACATGCGCTCGAATAAAATGGCCGTGTTTCCCGTACATGATAGCTTGAGGGATATGGATGTGCAAATGGCTATAGTCGCCAACAAAACCGCGTTGCTTCTTGAAGACACATCGCAGTTAAAAGATCTGATGGATTGTAAGGCTGATGGCTTACTGAGGAAATCCTGGTTGGCCTCATCCTGGTTGTTAACAGCTAATGTCGCTTCGACTTGTGTGGGTCGGTCCATGTTCCAGTGGCTGGACCAGTTGCAGACCCATGTGGGGGGCGGAACACCGAGAGAAGACTTGCTGGCTTGCATACCCCTCCCGCTGAAGGCTGCTAGTTTCCTTGCAGATGCATTGGCCGAGTCCATCAGGGCTGCAGCCCAGAATATGGTCCTCTCCAATGCCGCTAGAAGAGCCGTCTGGCTGAGGTCTTGGTCGGGTGATACGGCATTTAAGAGTAAGCTCTGCTGTATTCCTTTCCATGGGGAGAATGTGTTCGGCCAGGTCCTAGACCAGCTTTTGGAAAAGGTCTCCGAGAAGAAAGGCTTACCGGAACCCAAGGCGCAGACAAAGTCTTTTCGGCCTCAGCAATCCTTTCGGTCCCGCTATCGGTCACATTCCCAGTCCCAGAAGGAGAAAGGGAAGAGCGGACGTTGGCGTTATCCAAAAGGGGGGAAGGGAAAGAGCATCTTCCCCTCTCGTCACCAGGATCGAAAGTGACGCCGTTCCGGTGGGAGGGAGGCTGTCCCACTTTCTCCCCCAGTGGCGGCAGATTACGACTTGCCCCATCATCCTCCAGATCATCAGGCAGGGGATGTGAATCCGGTTCTCTTCTCCATGCTCACTCATTGCTCGGTGACCACTCTGTCCTCTCCAAGATTACAATCCTCTCTGTGGATGGAGGTACAGAGTCTGCTTCAGAAGGGCGCCGTCATTCCGGCTCCCAATGGGGGAGGTAGGATAGGGCCACTATACACGCCTCTTTCTGGTTCCAAAGCCGGATGGTTCTTACCGCAACATTATCAATCTCCGGTCTCTGAACTCTCGGGTGGTTTATTCCCATTTGAAAATGGAATCTCTCAGATCTACAGTTCCACTGATCGGGAAGGATTTTGTGATGGCAACGGTGGACCTACAGAATGCTTACCATCACATTCCCATCCATCTTGCGGATCAACGGTTTCTCCGGTTTGCAGTCTGGTTCCAGGTAAAGGTCCGTCATTTCCAATTTCGGGTACTGCCGTTCGGCCTGTCCTCGGCCCCTCGAATGCTCACAAAGGTTACGGCAGAGGTCATGGCCTTTTGTACGGAAGAGGAACATCGTGATAGTGCCCTAGATGACTTCCTGATCACTGCTTCCTTCGAGAGTCTTCTACAGACGCAGATCCAGGAGCTGCTCCAGATCTTTCGTTCCCTGGGCTGGTTGGTGACTCTTCCAAAGTCGAGCCTGTGTCCTCCACGGAGGAAGGTGTTCCTAGGGTGTCTGCTGGACTCAGGCAGGCAGATGAGCTTTCTTCCCTCAGACAAACGTATTCTCCTTCAAGACAAGCTTTGCTCTCTCCTTCCCTGTCGCAGGGTCTCTATTCGCACTGCAATGTCCGCCCTGGGGTCAATGACTGCTTGCATTCCCATGGTTCCGTGGGCTCAGGCGCACTCGAGGGTGCTTTAGTCACACATCCTCGCCCGCTGGAACGGTCTTCAGTCAGGCCTCGATGCCAAGATCCTGTTGCCTCCGGTGGTCCTTCAGTCCCTCCGGTGGTGGTTGGAACCATTGATCCTACGGAAGGGAAGGCTCCAGGTTCCCCTGGTGACAGTCTATACTGATGCCAGCCAAAGTGGTTGGGGGGCTATGGTCTCCCATTCCTCCTTTCAAGGTCGATGGTCCAGTCAGGTCAGCAAGCGGTCTTCCAACTTCTGAGAGCTTTGTGCAGTGGAGGAGGCGCTCAGGGCCGGTCAGGACTTGCTTCAAGGGACACGTCAAGATTTTTTTCAGACCATGTCGCAACGGTGGTGCATCTCCGACACCAAGGGGGCACCCCTTCTCACAGTCTACTGGAGGTCTCGGCTTGCATCTTCTCCTGGGCCGAGCGCCATCTTCTTTCCATCTCGGCATTTCATCTGGTAGGGCCCCGAAATGTGAAGGCGGATTTTCTGAGTCGTCAGGACATCCTTCCGGGCGAGTGGAGTCTCCCATCCAGAACGTGTTTCAGGAATTGACCAAAATCTGGGATGTCCAGAGGTGGATCTGTTTGCAAGTCATCAGAACGCACAGGTAGTGCGGTATTTTTCTCTACACCAGGACGGGAACTGCTTGACAATGGATGCTCTTGCTCACCCTTGGCGGTTCAAGCTAGTTTGCACCTTTCCTCCAGTCCCTCTCTTGCCGCGAGTGCTCCAGAAGATCAGAACGGAGCACGTTCCGCGATTCTCCTCGCTCCTTACTGGCCTCGGCGGAGCTGGTTTGCATTGCTCAATCAAATGTCGACGGCTGCTAAAATTCAGCTTCCCCTCCGGTGGGACCTTCTACAGCAGGGACCCATCGTCCGAACAGAGCTGGACCGTCTCTAACGGGGCCTGGCTTCTAAGACGGCGAGGCCTTTCAGAGAAGGTGATTGCTACCCTGAGGGGTAGTAGAAAGTCGGTTACAAATGCCATCTATGCCAAGGTGTGTAAAGTCTATCATTCCTGGCGCGGGACGTCCCCTCCAGATCCTTTCTGGCCTAACATTGCCTCTATTCTGGATTTCCTGCAGGATGGCCTGGATAAGGGTTTGCACCCTAGTACCCTCAAGGTCCAAGCGTCAGCTCTCAGTACCTTTTTTGATCAATCCTTGGCTGACCCATTCCTGGATCCAGCAGTTTGAGAGCAGCAAGTTTGAGAGGGTAATTTTTTTTCTGTGAGGCATTTATGCTTAAAACCCCTGAACTTTTCACCATGACTGAATCCTTAGTGTTTTAGCACTATTTTTCATCTTTAAACAGTCATATGGCATTTTAGGTAATCTCTATGGCACCTAGATTTTTATCACCTTATATCTATTTCCTTGAATAGCACAATTAAAATTAATAAATGATACATATTGAAGTCCCTTAACTAAAGCATTATATTAAGGGTATGTGCCCCCTGGACGGTTCTGCATCTTTGCAGACTGTCCTAAAACCGGTGGAGAATTGCAGAAATTGAGTTTTCTGTGCTCAGCAGTGTCCATCGTTTTTGCAGCTGGGGTTTTACAGCGTTTGTACAGCGTTTTATCGGCGGTTTTCTGGCGGTTTTTCTGACCGTTTTAAAGCCGTTTTTTTGTGCACTTGTAAGCTGGAACCGCTGGAAAAACTCTCAAAAGAAGTGACATGCTCAATCTTTGAAAACCGGCTGAAAAACGGTGAACTCGATGAAGATGAACATAAAATAACCGGCATAGTGGGCACAGCGATTTTCAATTGTCATAGGTTTCAATGTTAATCCAAACGCTGGATTGGATTAACATAAATTTAAATAAAACCTATGCTAAAACGCCGGCGGTTTTCGCTGCAAAACCGACGTTAAACCTTCCAGTGGGCACATACCCATAGAGTTCTAGCATTATTGCTGGATACTCCCCTCTTTCATATATGGAGACTACTATGGAGAACTTTTATACTCCTATTGAAGTTACTTATGTATCTAATAGTCTTTTTGTGAAGGAAATAAATATTCCTTTGTCACCTACGGATTGCCGTTATGAATATATTTACTTTTATTGGTTTGTCTTTTTTCTCATACTATCTTTTAATGTGGTAATTTCCCTGAACGGATAGTTTTGAGGATTCATCTTGATTAGACCAGATGATTGTGCAGATCCGGATAAAATGATAATACATGTCTAATAAGACAGATCCAAAAAAGGGGTGTTTTTTTTTTTTTTTTTTTTTTTTATTTATTTATTTTTTTTCCCTTTTACTATTCCTCGATATTTATTTATACCTGCCACCTAGATTCTAGATTACTTCATACTTACCTTTTGCTCTTTTGTAGCTATACTTCTAGGCCCCCTGGTGCCCGTCCATTGGATGTCCATTTGTGATGATACACTTTATACTTGGGGTAAGGTTGAATCTAATTGAGCCTTCAATAGTATTTTAATTGAATATAAATCTCTATTTATTATATTAAAATATAATTATGGAGGTATTTTTTGTCTGATCCCTTTAGAAGATACCTAGGGTCACTTTATCTTTCTGACCAACTCTTGATTACTGGGTATGATTAGCCCACTGGAAATATCACTACTGTTGGCTTGTACTAGTCATAAGGTATGTTTTTTTTTTTTTCTTTGCTTCTTCTAATTGAGAAGTACATGTTTGGACTTGACTGATCGTCTATATGAGAGCAATGATATTTGACCAACTAGATCAATTGTGTATTTACTGTATATCAATTGTAATCGTATGTAATCAATTAGAGCAATCTTGTATATATCCAACGAGATTATGAATTGTTCTATTCTCTACATGTACCATCAAGTCTTTTTGTGGAAATGAATGCTTTGACCATTTTTGTTTTTAGACTGAACAATAAATTTAAACCCCATAATCTTCTGATGAGCCCTCTAACATACAGCAGTGCCCTCCCCCTGTGGTAATATATACAGCAGTCTCCCCTGTGGGTGTATATACAGCAGTGCCTCCCCCTGTGGGTGTATATACAGCATGCCTCCCCCTGTGGGTGTATATACAGCAGTGCCTCCCCCTGTGGGTGTATATACAGCAGTGCCTCCCCCTGTGGGTGTATATACAGCAGTGCCTCCCCCTGTGGGTGTATATACAGCAGTCTCCCCCTGTGGTAGTATATACAGCAGTCTCCCCCTGTGGGTGTATATACAGCAGTGCCTCCCCCTGTGGGTGTATATACAGCAGTGCCTCCCCCTGTGGGTGTATATACAGCAGTGCCTCCCCCTGTGGTAGTATATACAGCAGTCTCCCCCTGTGGTAGTATATACAGCAGTCTCCCCCTGTGGTAGTATATACAGCAGTCTCCCCCTGTGGGTGTATATACAGCAGTCTCCCCCTGTGGGTGTATATACAGTAGTCTCCCCCTGTGGGTGTATATACAGTAGTCTCCCCCTGTGGTAGTATATACAGCAGTGCCTCCCCCTGTGGTAGTATATACAGCAGTGCCTCCCCCTGTGGGTGTATATACAGCAGTGCCTCCCCCTGTGGTAGTATATACAGCAGTGCCTCCCCCTGTGGTAGTATATACAGCAGTGCCTCCCCCTGTGGTAGTATATACAGCAGTGCCTCCCCCTGTGGTAGTATATACAGCAGTGCCTCCCCCTGTGGTAATATATACAGCAGTCTCCCCCTGTGGTAGTATACAGCAGCCACAGAGGTATATACAGCAGCCCCTCCCCTGTGGTAGTATACAGCAGTCTCCCCCTGTGGTAGTATATACAGCAGTCTCCCCCTGTGGGTGTATATACAGCAGTGCCTCCCCCTGTGGTGTATATACAGCAGTGCCTCCCCCTGTGGGTGTATATACAGCAGTGCCTCCCCCTGTGGGTGTATATACAGCAGTGCCTCCCCCTGTGGGTGTATATACAGCAGTGCCTCCCCCTGTGGGTGTATATACAGCAGTCTCCCCCTGTGGTAGTATATACAGCAGTCTCCCCCTGTGGTAGTATATACAGCAGTCTCCCCCTGTGGTAGTATATACAGCAGTCTCCCCCTGTGGTAGTATATACAGCAGTCTCCCCCTGTGGTAGTATATACAGCAGTCTCCCCCTGTGGTAGTATATACAGCAGTCTCCCCCTGTGGTAGTATATACAGCAGCTCTCCCCCTGTGGTAGTATATACAGCAGTCTCCCCCTGTGGGTGTATATACAGCAGTCTCCCCCTGTGGGTGTATATACAGTAGTCTCCCCCTGTGGGTGTATATACAGTAGTCTCCCCCTGTGGTAGTATATACAGCAGTGCCTCCCCCTGTGGTAGTATATACAGCAGTGCCTCCCCCTGTGGGTGTATATACAGCAGTGCCTCCCCCTGTGGGTGTATATACAGCAGTGCCTCCCCCTGTGGTAGTATATACAGCAGTGCCTCCCCCTGTGGTAGTATATACAGCAGTGCCTCCCCCTGTGGTAGTATATACAGCAGTGCCTCCCCCTGTGGTAGTATATACAGCAGTGCCTCCCCCTGTGGTAGTATATACAGCAGTGCCTCCCCCTGTGGTAATATATACAGCAGTCCTCCCCTGTGGTAGTATACAGCAGCCACATGATGGTATATACAGCAGCCCCCCCTGTGGTAGTATACAGCAGTCTCCCCCTGTGGTAGTATATACAGCAGTCTCCCCCTGTGGGTGTATATACAGCAGTGCCTCCCCCTGTGGGTGTATATACAGCAGTGCCTCCCCCTGTGGGTGTATATACAGACGCAGCAGCTCTCCCCTGTGGTAGTATATACAGCAGTCTCCCCCCTTGGGATAGCGTTTGAGTATACAGCAGTCTCCCCCTGTGTAGTATATACAGCAGTCTCCCCCTGTGGTAGTATATACAGCAGCTCCCCCTGTGGTATATACAGCAGTCTCCCCCTGTGAGTATATACAGCATCTCCCCCTGTGGTAGTATATACAGCAGTCTCCCCCTGTGGTAGTATATACAGCAGTCTCCCCCTGTGGTAGTATATACAGCAGTCTCCCCCCTGTGTAGTATAACAGCAGTCTCCCCCTGTGGTAGTATATACAGCAGCTCCCCCTGTGGTAGTAATACAGCAGTCTCCCCCTGTGGTATATATACAGCAGTCTCCCCTGTGGTAGTATATACAGCAGTCTCCCCCTGTGGTATAATACAGCAGTCCCCCCTGTGTATAATAATACAGCAGTCCCCCCCTGTGGTAGTATATACAGCAGTCTCCCCCTGTGGTAGTATATACAGCAGTCTCCCCTGTGGTAGTATATACACAGTCCTCCCCTGTGTAGTATATACAGCAGTCTCCCCCTGTGGTAGTATATACAGCATCTCCCCCTGTGGTAGTATATACAGCAGTCTCCCCCTGTGGTAGTATATACAGCAGTCTCCCCCTGTGGTAGTATATACAGCAGCCCCCCGTGGTAGTATATACAGCAGTCCCCCCTGTGGTAGTATATACAGCAGTCTCCCCCTGTGGTAGTATATACAGCAGTTCCTCATCCCCCTGTGGTAGTATATACAGCAGTCTCCCCTGTGGTAGTAATACAGCAGTCTCCCCCTGTGGTAGTATATACAGCAGTCTCCCCCTGTGGTAGTATATACAGCAGTCTCCCCCTGTGGTAGTATATACAGCAGTCTCCCCCTGTGGTAGTATATACAGCAGTCTCCCCTGTGGTAGTATATACAGCAGTCTCCCCCTGTGGTAGTATATACAGCAGTCTCCCCCTGTGGTAGTTATACAGCAGTCTCCCCCTGTAGGTAGTATACAGCAGTCTCCCCCTGTGGTAGTATATACAGCATCTCCCCCTGTGGTAGTATACAGCAGTCTCCCCCTGTGGTAGTATATACAGCAGTCTCCCCCTGTGGTAGTATATACAGCAGTCTCCCCCTGTGGTATATATACAGCAGTCCTCCCCCTGTGGTAGTATATACAGCAGTCTCCCCCTGTGTAGTATATACAGCAGTCTCCCCCTGTGGTAGTATATACAGCAGTCTCCCCCTGTGGTAGTTATACAGCAGTCTCCCCCTGTGGTAGTATATACGCAGTCCCCCTGTGGTATATAAGCAGTCTCCCCCTGTGGTAGTATATACAGCAGTCTCCCCCTGTGGTAGTATATACAGCAGTCTCCCCCTGTGGTAGTATATACAGCAGTCTCCCCCTGTGGTATGTATATACAGCATCTCCCCCTGTGGTAGTATATACAGCAGTCTCCCCCTGTGGTAGTATATACAGCAGTCTCCCCCTGTGGTAGTATATAACAGCAGTCTCCCCCTGTGGTAGTATATATACGCAGTCTCCCCCTGTGGTAGTATATATAGCAGTCTCCCCCTGTGGTAGTATATACAGCAGTCTCCCCCTGTGGTAGTATATACAGCAGTTTTCCCCCTGTGGTAGTAATATATACAGCAGTCTCCCCTGTGGTAGTATATACAGCAGTCTCCCCCTGTGGTAGTATATACAGCAGTCTCCCCCTGTGGTAGTATATACAGCAGTCTCCCCCTGTGGTATATATACAGCAGTCTCCCCCTGTGGTAGTATATACAGCATTCTCCCCCTGTGGTAGTATATACAGCAGTCTCCCCCTGTGGTAGTATATACAGCAGTCTCCCCGTTGCTGCCGCACACCTGTAAAAAGATCTTTCATACTTATCCTCCTGCTGTCACCGCGCGCATCCTCCGCTCTCCTTGCTTGCACCCGCGCCCCGGCGTCCATCCATATGACCGCGCACAAATAATGACGTCATTATTTGTGCGCGGTCACGTGGATGCACGCCGGGTGCAAGCAAGGAGAGCGGAGGATGCGCGCAGTGACAGCAGGAGGATAAGTATTAAAGATCTTCTTTTTACAGGTGTGCGGCAGCAACGGGGGGGGGGGGGGGGCTGTATATACCACGGGGGGGCACTGCTGTATACTACCACAGGGGGGCCGAGGAGCACTGACAGTGCAATGTAATATGCACAGCTCCCCCTGCCGCTGATGGACAGGGGGATGCAGTGCATATTGCATTGCACTAATGAGCGGCCCCACGTGACCGGCCGCTCATACTGCAGCCTCCCCCTGCCTCCTCCAGCCCCCGGACACCGGCCCCACACACTCAGCCGTCAGTGACTCGTGTATAAGCCGAAGGGGGCACTTTTCAGCACAATATACGGTACCTGTATGTGGTGATATTATCCCTTAGGGCCCCTTTACAGGCGGCTACATTTCTAGGGTGGCTACAGGTAACTTACTGGTTGCAGTGAAATCATGGAGACAAGGTTCTATCTTGTTGCTGTGTACAAATGGAATAATCTCTCCATGATTTCACTGCAACCAGTAAGTTACCTGTAGCCACCCTAGAAATGTAGCCGCATGTAAAGGTACCCTTAGGAATGACGCTATCTTTAATCCCCATAGGGTAAAGAAATATCGACCTCTAGTTTCTGGTTTTATGTACCGTATATACTCGCGTATAAGCCGAGTTTTTCAGCCCAAAAATTGGGCTGAAAAGTCCTCCCCTCGGCTTATACACGAGTCACTGTATACATTGTATACAGTGTATACAGTATACAGGCCTGCCCCCATCAGTATACAGGCCCCCTTGCCTTGTGCACAATCCTGTAAAGGAAGAGATTAGTATACTTATCACTGTCCCGCTGCCGCTGTCCCGCCGCCGCCATCACGCTCCTCCGTCTTCATCCGGCTTCCTCCGGTCGGCGCAGGTAATGACGTCATTGTCTGCGTGACCGAGGAGGAAACCGGAAGAAGACGGAGGAGCGCGATGACGGCGGCGGGACAGCGGCAGCGGGACAGTGATAAGTATACTAATCTCTTCCTTTTACAGGATTGTGCACAAGGCGGGGGGGTTCCTGTATACTGATGGGGGGGGGGGGCTGTATACTACCTCTGGGGCTGCTGTATACTACCACTGGGGCTGCTGTATACTACCACTGGGGCTGCTGTATACTACCACTGGGGCTGCTGTATACTACCACTGGGGCTGCTGTATACTACCACTGGGGCTGCTGTATACTACCACTGGGGCTGCTGTATACTACAGCTGCTGTATACTACCACTGGGGCTGCTGTATACTAACCACTGGGGCTGCTGCTGTATACTACCACTGGGGCTGCTGCTGTATACTACCACTGGGGCTGCTGTATACCACACTGCTGGGGGCTGTATACCTGTGCTGGGGTCCACCCTTGGCTTATACACGAGTCAATAGGTTTTCCCAGGTTTTGGGGGCAAAAGTATGGGGGTCGGCTTATACACGAGTATATACGGTATATACAAAAACATATATACACATTTGGGAAACATATATATGTGTATGTGTTTGTCTAAATTGTGGGTCTCTGATTTTTAATCTTTTGATATGAACAAAGGAAAAACATTTTAACATTAATAAGTTGGTATCTCCTGGTTTTGATATATAATATATTACGTTACCTCCTGAAAACATCACTACTTAGTAGGGAAGTTTAAAAAAAAATATGAACATCATGACTCTCATACTGATGTGAGGGACCACACACCAATATGTATATTACAAAGCTTGTAGCCCTTTGCCAAAACTTACCACCAATCACAACTCCAGCAGGCTCAAGGTCACTGTGTGGGGACCACAACACGGCTTGGGATCTGGACTTGTTGGGCTAGGACCAGGCTTCCTGGTCCCACGGGCCCTGGGCTGGCTGCTCCCAAGGGTGGTGTCCCAGTAGTTGGGGGACTTCCTGGGCCCTCCGGGGAAGGTGAGAGTGGTGTCACAGGTGTTGAGGAACTTCCTGCTTCCTGGGCCCTTCGAGGAAGAGGGGGGGCCCTGGTGGTGTAGGGGACCCTCGGCCCTCCTCAGATGGGGAGTCCTCATCTGTAATATCAAAATTGACAAGACACCGATTTTACAAAAGGAGCACAACATAGGGCAAACGCGTACTGTGTGTATGAATGTCTTTAGGGCGTGAAGACTAGCATAAAAGGTTTGGGTCTGGGGCGACCCTATGGTTAGGGGCCAGTCTGTTTTTGGACATGACCATGGATGGATTTTTACACAAGAGCAGACAGTAAGCATCTTTTGGTGCCACCATGGGGGCAAACACATAGCAGTCAGCTTGTAGTCACTTTTCCGGATTGTGATCAATGACTTGTATAATACTATGTGTCAGAGTGCGCGCATATGTGCTGCCAGGTGTGATGTGGCCCTTCAAATTAGCATTAATAGGTTGTGGTCAACTTTCCTGTCATTACACACCTATGTTCGGCCACACACAGGTCAAGGACCACTATAGCCGTCAGCATTGAAAAAAACATGAATATATTCTGCACCTTCATGTTGCAGTGTGACCAACATGCAGATGCACATTGGTGACAGGTCCACATGGTGGTTTATGTCGCAATATGTGCTATGGCACAATACCACATGATGGTTGGGTAGTGTTTGGAGTAGGATGATTGGCATGTGTCTGGCATTGCCGCACACTCACCACGCAGCCTGGCAATCCGGGCACGAATGTCCACAATCCGCCCTGGGGACTTGTGCTTCAGATCTGCCACCTTTTTCTGGATTTGCTTGCGGGTCCTCTCCACACCCACTTTTCGGAGCAGGATTTTCCGCAGGATACTCTGCTTGCGCAGCCGTGGATGGCGGTGACTCTGGTGGCACCAGTAGTCATTCATGTCACACAGGTCGATGAGGATCACAAGTTCTGCAACACCCCATGTGTCAGCACGCTGTGCGGCCACCATGACTCTTGTACTATGTGCAGGGGAGGGGCAGGCACCTGGCAGGCAGGGAACAACGAGCAGACACGTGATGACGTCACCACACACACTTGGGCCGCCAAACAAGGTTCAGGGCGCTAACCAGGTAGACGTCCCCGGAGTGGGAGCAGTAGAATGTACCCAGCAGCGTCACCAAATTCACACACGTAGAGTGATTGTAGTGCGTGGCCCATGACACCCATCTACGATGTGTAGCCCAACATCTGAGCTGTCATGTGGCAGTATACTCCACACAAAACCCAACTTAATACACGCGGACAACATAGCTTGCACTTTTCAATGGCGCGTGTAATTGCACGGAGTTTGCAGGCCTTAAAGCGAACCTGTCACCCCCTCCAGGCATCTAAAGATAACCTAGCCACCTTCTGCAGCACTATGGCTGCAGTCTGACAAGGTGGCTACAGCATGCATGCTCCCTTGATTCACTGAAATAAAGACTTTTATAAAATCTGTTTCAAACCAGACCCAAGACCGGGAGGCGGGTTTTCAAGCGTCTGTCTCCCTCCTCTGTGGTGTCAGTCATCCCTCTCTGCTCTCTGTGTGCCGCCTCCAGGGCCATCTCCCTGCATTACAGAGCTTTGTCAGCTCTGCTACAACATAGAGCTGCTGGTATAGGAGACCCCACAGTAGTAAATCTAGCAGGAGGATCGTGAGCAGAACAGCAGACAAAGCACTGCCTGCTACGTAGTAGCCCTTGAGCTGAGCAGTTTTCACTTTCAGTTTCTTGTACCCAGCAGCATTGCTCCGTCCTCAGCCCCTGATCTAAAGCACAAACTCAACTCTCCTGCACTGCTGACAGCTCAGCTCAAGGCTGCTATGTAGCAGGCAGTTCTTTGTCTGCTCAGGGTCCTCCTGCTAGATTTACTATTGTGGGGTCTCCTATAACAGCAGCTCTATGTTGTAGCAGAGCTGACAAAGCTCTGTAATGCAGGGAGGTGGCCCTGGAGGAGGTGCACAGAGCAGAGAGGGATGACTGACACCACAGAGGAAGGAGATAGACGCTTGCAAACCCGCCTCCCGGTCTTGGGTCTGGTTTGAAACAGATTTTATATAAGTCTTTATTTCAGTGAATCAAGGGAGCATAAATGCTATAGACACCTTGTCAGAATGCAGCCTTAGTCATGCAGAAGGTGGCTATGTTATCTTTAGATGCCTGGAGGGGGTGACCGATTCGCTTTAATTACGACCCAGGTGGAGAATGCCTTTAGGTCCTTTTCTCAGGGACAGCAGCAGTCATCTTCCCCTAATGAACCTCCTCAGTCCTTATTTGAATCCGATAGATCAGAAGGGGAGTGTGAGTCCTCGAGCATCTTCGGCATCCTCTTCTAATAACGAATCCAGTATACGCCATTGTTTTTTGGTCGAGGACGTTGGCGGATTAGTTACAGCAATCTGATCCAACATGGGGATTGAGGAGGAAAAATCACAGCCATCTAAGTTGGATTTAATGTTCGGGGATTAGGACAAAAGAAGCGTCGTTCCTTTTCGTCTGGATGGACGGCTACAGGATCTGGTTTCCAGAGTACGAAAACAAAATGGATAAAAGGGGTGCCCCTACTTCATTTCTAAAACGCAAATGTCCCTTCGAAGAGCCGTCATGCTTATCGTGGGATGAAGCACCCAAATTAGATGTGGCAGTGGCGAAAGCATCGAAAAAATATTCCTTGCCATTTGAAGACATGGGCACCTTAAAGGATCCCCTTGATAAGAAGGTTGACCAATTCCTTAAACACCTGGGAGTTGTCAGCAGGTGCGCTGAGATCGGGCCTGGTGGCTATCTGTGCATTCAGGTTCCTGATGCTCTCGCTAGACCAACTTGTATCCCAACTGAAAAAGAGCTTCTAGAGAAGAAATTCTGGCCTCAATTCCTGATATGCAGGGGGCCGCAGCCTTCCTTGCACATGCAGCAGCAGACACCACCATGCTGACAGAAAGATCCACAGCCTCCTCCAATGCAGCTAGAAGGGCGTGGTGGTTAAAGAACTGGCAGACAAAAACTGAGTCGTCTTCCTTGCGAGGGTGAATATTTATTTGGAAATGCTTTAGACGACATCTTGGAAAAGGCAGGGGATACAAAGACCAGGTTACTTACTGGTAGTCTAGCTTTATGGAGCCACGACAGCCTCCTCAGTTGGGTTACAGAGACCGAGAGGAACCGCTAATTTAGTACAAGTTGAAATCAGACAATAAAAAACACCACCACCACACGTGTGCCAAACAAAAAAGGCCAAGCTGTGAAAAGCAACCAAGGGGGGGAAAGTGAGTGGGTGCTGTCGTGGCTCCATAAAACCAGACTACCGGTAAGTAACCTGGTCTTTTCCCATCGCCATGACAGCACCCACAGAGAGACTTGCAGAGATCAATATTCAGGGTGGGACAATCGTGCGGAGGACAGACCTCCCAAACACCAAATCAGAACCGGAAGACAAATTAAGCCGATAATGGTCATAGAAAGTAGAAGGTGAAGACCAGGTTGCCGCCTTACGTATCAGTTCAATAGAAGTGTCCGCCCGTTCAGCCCAGGAGGAAGCCAACGCCCTAGTGGAATGGGCCCGAACACCATCCGGAGGAGGCATACCCGAAGACTCATAAGCCAAGCCAATAGCGTCTCTGATCCAGCGGGACAAGGTACTCTCTGAGACCCCAGACCCCTTCCGTAGGCCCTGGAAGGAGACAAACAGAGCCCTACACTTCCTCCCTGCCTGAGTCCTATCAATGTAGGAGATTACGGCCCGTCGACATAGAGTATGAAACTGTCCTTCCCAACTTTTATCCTGACCCAGTTACCCCTGCTGAAGTAAAATCTCCTGACTACGGTGAAACCAAGAAACTTCCTTCGGGAGGTAAGAGGGATCAGGCTTCAGCACTATCCTATCAGGAAAGACAGACAAGAACGGAGGGTCTATGGAGAGAGCCTGAATGTCACTAACCCGCCGAGCAGAGGTAAGGGCAACTAACAAGGCCGTCTTAAGGGAAAGAACCTTCAGAAAGGAAGAGTCTAACGGCTCAAACGGAGCACCAGTAAGCACCTCCAGAACCAAGTTTAGATCCCAAGGAGGCACACTGGCAATGTGAACCAGAGTACTGCGTTCACAAGCAGAAATAAACCGAGCAATCCACCTATCTCCTGCAACATTGGCCCCACATAAAGCCCCAAGGCAGAAACCTGAACTTTAAGAGTACTAACAGATAACCCAAGTCCCCCACCCCGTTGAAGAAATTCCAAAATAGCCCGGGTAGGGACCACCTTGGAAAAAGGAGCCGTGTGAAAAGACAAATTTTTCGCCTTACCCTACAGTAGATGTTAGTGGTGGAAGGCTTCCTACTCAGAAGGGTAGAAACCAGCCCATCTGAAAAACCCCTGGATTTTAATAACTGCCTCTCAAATTCCACGCCGTCAAGTGGAGACCGTGCACTTGAGGATGACGGAGTGGACCCTGAGACAGCAGAGACTGGGTTGATGGCAGGATCCAAGGATCCGTCAGGGACATGGCTCGGAGCCACGAAAACCACAGTCTCCTTGGCCACAAAGGAGCAATGAGAGTGACCCTCGCTCCCTCCTCCCAGATTTTCCTGATGACCAATGGAAGAATAGACATCGGAGGAAAGGCATAAGCGAGATGGAACGACCAAGGGACCTGGAGAGCGTCCACCACATCCGGACAGTCCCTGAAATGGAGGGAGGCAAACCGCTCGACCTGACGATTCGCCCTGGTAGCGAACAGATCGATGTCCAGGAGACCCACAGAGGCGAACAATCTGCCGGAACACCCATCTGCTCAATGTCCATTCGCCCTGGTGCAGAGCATGCCGACTCAGAAAATCAGTGCTGGAGTTGTCCGTTCCTTTGATGTGAAGGGCTGTGAGGGACAGGAGACGACGTTCTGCCAGACGGAGAATCCGCGATGCAATAGACATCAGAGGCTGCGATCGCGTACTGCCTTGGTGATTGATATATGCGACACAAGTCATATTGTCCGTCATGATCCTGATCTGACGGGAATCCAACTGCGGGAGAAAGTGAAGCAATGCCTGAAGAATCGCCTTAAGTTCCTGGACATTAGAAGAATCCGCTGCTACCTGGACTGACCACTGACCTTGGGCCCAGAGCGACCCCAGATGAGCACCCCACCCGTCTGGACTAGCATCTGTGACTACTACTCTAGAAGGGGAAACCACCCAGGGAACCGCCCTAGAGAGGTTACCCAGAGACTACCACCATGAGAGGGACCCCCCCGGGGCTACAGACGTGGTGATTGGCTGTTTTAATATTGAAACTGTCAATTACTGTGAATGTAGCACAAATAGTGCCTACCCCTGCTCCCCGCCTCTACCCTCTATCCTCTCCTGGCTCCCCTGCCCCTCCATTCTCCCTCCCGGCCGTTCCCTCACTTTTCCCTGCCCGACGGTTATCACCGGATATTACCGCCGGTCTCCGGTGATCGCTGCTCCTGCCCCCGCTGCTAAATGGTGCATCCCCCCCCCCCTGTCCTCTCCTGGCTCCCCTGCTCCTCCATTTTCCCTCCCGGCCATCCGCTCACTCTCCCCTGCCCAGCGGTGATCCCCGGAGATTACCGCCGGTCTCCAGTGATCGCCGCTCCTGCCCCCACTGCTCATGCTGCCGCCATCCTCATCATCTCCCTCCCATCTGACAGCTCTGATGGGAGGGAGATGATCCATCCCCAGGGTCACAAGCCTGAAAAAAATGTGAAATCCACCGGTCACCCGCGACATTCTGACTAAAAACGACCCCCCAGAGCAGAAACCTGAACCCGAAGAGTACTGACAGCAAAAATCCCAAAATAGCATGAATCTGAGCATGGTTCGTGACACCCACTGAGTAAAAGTTCAAAAATTTACGCCAAACCCTACAATATAGGTTAGTGGTAATTTCCTTTCTACTGCTGAGGAGGGTAGTAACCAAAGCATCGGAGAACCCCCACCGTTTCAGAAGCTACCACTCAGGCCGTTAGATGAAGACCCTCTGCCTGTGGGTGAAAAAAAAAACGACCCTGAGAGAGCAGCCTCCAATCCGCCGGAAGAACCCAAGGGTTGGAGACAGACATCGCCTGCAGCCAGAAAAAAACATGGTCTCCTGGGCCAAAGGGTGGCTATCAAGATGACCCTCGCACCCTCCTCCCTGATTGTGCAGAACCAGAGGAAGCAGACAGACGGAGGAAAAGCATAAGCTAGAGGAAAAATCCCAAGGCACCCACAGAGCATCCACCACCTCTAGAAGGTCTGAGGGATACAGGGAAGCAAAGTGCCGAACCTTCCTGTTCCCCCTAGTTGCAAACAGATCGATCACTGGCATCCCCCAGAGATGCACAATCCCCTGGAAGACTGCCCTGTTCAGAACCCACTCCCCCTGTCTGAGAGAGTGGCAGCTGAGAAAGTCGGCTGTGAGATTGTTGATCCCTCTGATATGTAGGGCCGTCAGGGAGGGAAATGGACCTCTGCTAGCTGAAATATCGAGGTCGCAGTTGCCAGTAGGGAAGGTGACTGGGTCCCCCCCCTTCCTGGTGATTCAGGTAAGCCACTACGGTGGTGTTACAGAATCCTGGACAAAGTGCCTCAGTGTCCGCGCTGCTGCTCCGAGACCAAAGACACACAGACACAGGAATGTCTGGATCAGCGATAGCCTTTATTTTCCGACGCGTTTCGGAGCCTCCTCCCGAGCTCCTTCCTCAGGGAACTGAGGAAGGAGCTCGGGAGGAGGCTCCGAAACGCGTCGGAAAATAAAGGCTATCGCTGATCCAGACATTCCTGTGTCTGTGTGTCTTTGGTCTCGGAGCAGCAGCGCGGACACTGAGGCACTTTGTCCAGGATTCTGTATTACAACCACGGTCACCGTTGGGAGTGCGGTCCCTGCAGCAGCTGCCTGTACGCTATTCTACCAGTTGTGGGTTTCACAACTGACAAAGGTGAGCAATTCCACATCGATAAGCGACAGTGTATCATTGAGATAAGACCCTATTGCGCATTCTTTTCGTTCACAACTACGGTGGTGTTGTCTGACTGAACCCTGACATGGGAGTTGTGTAGGTGGGGTAAAAACTGGGGGAGAGCATACTGGACTGCCCGCAACTCCTGCAAATTGGAAGGCCCCAATTCTTCCTCTGGTGACCATCGACCCTGGGCCAGGCAAGGTCCCAAATGAGCTCCCCACCCCGCCCGAGGGACTGGCATCGGTCGTCACTACAAAGTCCGGAGTAATGACCCAGGGATCCCCTTGACTCAGGTGACGAGGATCCATCCACCAGGACAGAGGCGATGGCGGCCCGGGACAGACTGAGACGACCCTTTAAATGACCCTGCAGAGAGTCCCCAGCCCTGAGCACGTCCCACTGGAGACAGTGAGAGTGGAACTGTGCCCACGGGACAGCCGGAATGCCGGATGACAGTGTCTCCAGGGCTTGTTCATAGCCCCCGCCACCTTGCTCCTCACCGCAGAGACTTTGGCCGCTGGCAAAAAAACATTTTTGGGCAAGAGTCCAACAGAAGTCCCAAAAAAATCTGGACCTGAACCGGATGGAGCCTTGACTTTTGGACATAGATGAGCCATCCCAAGGCCTGTAGGGAGGACATGACATGAGTCAGACGGGAAGTACACTGTCCCAGAGTCCCCAACAACCAAAAAAATCATCCAAATACGGAACAATGAGAACATCTTGTTGTTTCACATATGCCATAACCTCCGCCATCACCTTGGTAAAAACCAGTGGAGCACTGGAAAGGCTGAATGGCATGGCGGCAAACTGTAGGTGGCGAACCTGACCCTCCAAGACCACCGCCATGCGGAGGAACTTCTTGTGAGCTGGATGAATAGGCAGATGATAATAAGCGTCTTTTAAGTCGAGCACCGCCATAAAACACCTAGGGAATAGAAGGCGAACGGTAGATTGAAAGGACTCCATTTTAAAGGACTGGAAGCGGAGGAAGGAGTTTAATTTACGAAGATTAATAATAGTCCGAAAGGAACCGTCCGGTTTAGAAACCAGAAACAAAGGGGAATAAAACCCCCTTCCCTCCTGGTCCCCCGGAACCGGCACCAACACTTGTTTATGTAACAAGTCCTTGACCTCCAATTCCAGTGCTCGCTGCTGGCAAGGACTAGAAAGGATAGTTTGAAAAAAGGAGTCCCCTGGGACCCTCACAAACTCTAGTTTAAGGCTGTGTGCCCACATAGTGGTTTAGTGACTTTCAAATCGCCAGTAAACCACTGGAAAATTCAAGGAGCCTAGACTCCTGAGCTCAGAAGTCACCAGCGGTTTTCCAGCGGTTTCTCAGCGGTTTACCAGCGGTTTTTACAGCGTGTGCACAGCGGTTTTTCCGGCGGTTTTCCAGCGGTTTTTTCCGGCGGTTTTCTATGGAGGATTTTGTCCATGGAAATGCTCAAAAACCGCTGAGAAGAATTGACATGTTGTATGCTGCTAAACCACTGGGAAACCGCCCAACCGCTGGCAGATCTGCTCACATAAACCCACTATGTGTGCACAGTGTTTTCTAAATTACATAGGGTTACTTGTAAGTCCTAAAGCTGCTAATGATTTACATAAATTTAAATAAAACCTATGCTAAACCGCCGGCGGTTTTCGCTGCTAAACCGACACTAAACCACTATGTGGGCACACACCCTAAGCCCAGATGAAATAAGGCCGAGGATCCATTGGCTATTTGAAATTTGGGACCATTGATGGAAAAAATGAGCCAATCGTCCACCGACAGGTTAGTCAGAATTAATTACACTTGGGCGGGGGCTTGGAGGATGAGGAACCACCGTAATAAGCACACCTCTGTCTCTTCCTTGCTGGTTCACACTTGGGATTGGACTGTTGCCTGGTATACTGGTGTTTCCGAAAGGGATAGAAGGGTTAGGCAGCCCCTTCTTCACTTCTCCTGCCTTAGAGAGATTACCGTCAAGCATGGAGCCAAAGAGGTACTCGCCCCCGCACGGGATCGCACATAACTTAATTTTTGCATGGGCGTCCCCCTTCTACTCTTTAAGCTACAAAGACCTGTGGGCGACATTGGAGATCCCTGCAGATCTAGCTGCCAGGCGGAGAGAATCTGCAGAAGCATCTGCCAGATATGCTGAGCCACTCCAGATCTGAGGAAGAGCAGCCAATAACCTGTCTCTGGGCACCCCAGATCGAATCTGTTGTTCCAACTGATCCAACCATACCAACTGGGAACGGGCTACACAAGTAGAAGCAATGGCTGGTTTAAGAGCCCCAATACCAGTCTCCCAGGAATTTTTCAACAGGGTGTCAGCTTTCCTATCAGAGGGGTCCCTCAACAATCCACCATCCTCCAAAGGCAACACATTCCTTTTGGAAGAGGAAGCGACTGCCGCATCCACCTTAGGGACTGTAGACAAGTTCATTAACTCCGGATCATCAAAAGGATTTTTTCTTTTGGAAGAGGAGGGCAAAAACCCACTAGTCTTGTTTCTCCCACTCGGATCTGACTAAGCATTTAATGGCCTCAATGACAGGAAAAACACGTCTCTTCTTCTGATACAACCCAGCAAACATAACGTCCTGAGCAGACTGCGCTTCCTTTGCATCCACAATCCCCATGGTGGCCCGTACCGACTTAACCAGACTATCCATGTCTTGTATAGCAAAACAGGAACCCCACCTCATCTTCAGACGAGGAGCCTGAATGGGACAAATGAACCAGACCCTCCTCCTGGGAATCAATATCCGACTCATAGGGAGACTGGCTGAGAGAAGCAGGCACACAGGGTTGCTGAATCTGGGAAAGGGAGGTCCGGATCTCATCCCGTATAAAGGTCTTAAGGTCTGCCGTCCGTATAGGGGCCTCTTAGTCAAGAGTCTGAGTAATACAGGAGCGGCATAACGGCTTGTCATAGTCGTCTGACGGGCTGTTCACACAAGGCACAAAACTTATGTTTCCGTTTGTCAGAGCGTTTCTTAGGCTGGTAGAAGACACAGAAAAAAGGAGACCGAGAGGATTGGCAATTAGCAGAGTGGATGAACATGCATAACTCACCTCTGTCTACACCGGTACCGGTTAAGGAGGTGGAGACCCAGCCTTGGGTTTGGAGCCTTTAGAACTTTCAGCGGAGTGCTCCTTACAGGTACTGGCGGACTTAGAAGCCTGCTTGCCGCTGCCAACAGTCCTAGTCACAGGCTGGCAGACCCCCTCCAGGTGTCCCTCCGCATCTCTGGGGGAAGACATGATGGGCACAGCCACGAGGCCCCAGGCACTGCCTTTGAATGGCGCTTCTCCCCGCCTGTAGACGCGCCCTCCTCCGGACCGCCGGAAGTGATGCGCACTTCCGGTTCAAAGGGCGCATCCGCTGGCCGGCGACACAGGGCGGCAAATCTCCTCGCTCCACCCGCCCTGCGTCGTGAGACAAGCACTGGGGATGGCCCTAGGCAGCGCCCCGCATGACCCAGAGCGGCACCACCCGGACACTGGGTCGTGCTGACAGAAACCAGGTGACGAGGGTGACTGCAGGACCAGGGCTCCCCCGACGTTGCCTCCAGGACCCGGATTCCACAGACCTCCACCAGCCCTCCATGGAAGCCTTAGGTCCTAGGTAAGAAGGAACTTCATCTGTAGGTTCCTCCCAGAAGGACAGGAAACCAACTGAGGAGGCGAGGGGGTTAAGAGCTAGGAGAATATGCTCCTCAGACAGGTTGTTTGAGGAGGAGGCTAAGACACTTAAAAACCGTTTTATATCTCGTCATTATAGAATGGGTCCCATAGAAAGTGGATATGAACGGGCGAAGAAGACGTCACGTAACCATCTCCTGAGACCGGTGATAAGAAAAAGTGATGATCAGGTGAGACTTATCACCCCATACCATTCAGAGTGGAGGGAGATGGTTGAAGTGATAAAAAGATATTGGCCTATCTTACATACTGATAGAGACCTTGCGAAGGCTGTGACAAAATATCCATCAATTACGCCACGTAGATCAAAAAATCTCAAGGATATGGTGGTACACAGTCTATATATACCCCCACCATCCACTTTCCTGGGAAATGCTAGAAAAATGAGGTGGGGAACCTTTTCATGTGGGGATTGTGGAGCATGCTCCCAAGTGGAGCGTGTTTTTGAGTTCCATAACTATAATGGAAGTAAAAGGTTCAAAATTGTACATACAATCAATTGCCGTACAAGTGGGGTTGTCTATTGGGCAAAATGCCCTTGTGAACTGATATGTAGGGATGACGACCCGCGAATTGCGAGTAAGAATTCTGGAACATCTAAGGGATATCAGAAAGGCAGCGGAGGCTACCACTGATGAGGAAATAGCGGCTTTGAAAAACATCCCGCGGCATTTCAAAGAGGCCCACAACTGTAATTGGCGGCTCCTCAAATTTAGGGGGATAGACCGTGTACATCTGGGTGGGAGGGGGGGCAATCTGAAGCAAATACTTGCACAAAAAGAAGTAAAGTGGATCACCCTACTAGAAACAACTAAACCGGGGGGTTTAAATGATGCCATCTCCTTCAAACCCTTCCTGTAACATCTATGAGCAGTAAATATATATCTGGTATATTTGTCCTGTTTTAACTGACACTGTGTAGAAATAAGTTGAATAAACAATTATATACATGCTTGAATATAACTGTTGAATGTAATAGGGCCACCAACGCTGGCCACACCGAGCACTTCATTGTGATTCACTTTGGTGGTCACTGGTTTTAATTGTTTTTATGTTTATGTTGTAGTAGTCCATGTGGTTACCTGGAATAGGACAAGCATAAGGGATTCAAGCACAATCGCACTGCATATGGAGATCAATGCTTAACACTGCCCAGCATCACGCCACCATTTTGTCAGGAGGATCCAATACAATTGCTGTATATATAATATGAATATTTATAAAGTATACAAACTGTTATAATCATGATTGTGTGCAATATAGGATAGTGGCATCTCCTCTTAATAGGGGCAAAGATATGATGAGCAGGTTTTTTTTTAACAAAACGAGAGCTATATGTGCAATATGGGCATGGTGCCCACATCTAAGATGGTGGAGATCCCGCAGCTGTGTTGCGCGCGGTGTCGTGTGATGTCTCCGCCTCCTCACATGTTCACGGCGTCCAATAGCAATCGCCGGTACTGCGCATGCCCAGACGGTATATCCGGGACGCCGGGACGTGCGCGGATGCGGCCACTCACGGACGCCGTGCGCCGGTAATCAGCTGCTGACCGGGGTAACTAATGAATGTGGCTACATAAGGTGACCACCACACTGCCCCATCACCTCCTGACGAAGCGAAAGCGAAACGTTAGAGGTGCTGGGCAGTGTGGTGCGGTATGAACACTTTCACTTTGGGGATCAAGCATTATGAGAGGGGCAACAGTGTGCAACATGGATATCTTGTGTAACCTGTCTCCTAGATAAGCCAGGTCATATTGGATACAACAGTATTTTTATAATATATCCCTTTCTATGCAGACCAAACTATGTTAGTGTTGATGATGATATATGAATTGTAACTGTGAACAATATTTGTATACCTGCACTCACACTGCCTGGGGTGCTTTTATGGGGAAGGATTTTTAACATGTGTGATGTTTTCTAAATAATCAATAAAAATAATTGCATTTATATATGAATAATGTGTTGAAATTGCCGTTAATCTTTATCTGAATACATGTTGCATAGTGAGAGTATGCGGCTATAAAAATATATGTATTATTATGGACTCTAGAATTTTGATAGTAATTTATATACCTTTTGATCTGTAGGTTTCCTGTCCTTGTGGGTCGATCCCATCTCTCGGTGGGGGCTGTCATGGCGATAGCAAAAGAAAATATTCAATATGACGACCTATTGTTATCAAATTCTGTGAAGTAGCTTTAGGTTCCAAATGTTCAATATACCCCTAGATATCCTTGAGGCACCTAGTTTCCAAAATTGGGTCACTTGTGGGGGAGCTCCAATGTTTAGGCACACAGGGGCTCTCCAAACGCAACATAGTGTGTGCTGACAATTTGAGCTGATTTTCCATACAAATCGTTAGCGGAAACTAGATCCATTCCCCCCCCTTCCCCCCAGGGAACATATCTACATGCATAGTGAGCATTTTGAACACCCAGACGCTGTACAAATTGATCTGTGAAAATGTAAGTGCTTTTTTTTTTTTTTTTTTCCCACAAATTTTCTTTTAGCCTAATTTTTTTTAATTTTCAAATGGGCAACAGGATAAAATGCATCCTAAAATTTGTTGGGCAATTTCTCCTGAGTACAACGTACCGCATGTGTGGTTATAAACCATTGTTTGGGCGTACAACAGGGCTCAGAAGGGAAGGAGTGCCATTTCAGTTTTTGAATGGTCCAAAGGGTTAACAGAAAGTTAAAGGGCCTGATGAAGTGATAACTGAAATCACGAAACCGGTAGGCAAATTACCCATTAAACAGAGTTTTATACATCACTCTGTTTGTCTTCACTGGAGGTCAGCGCGGTGGATCTATGAAACCCAGCACTTTCTGTTAACCCTTTGGATCCTTACTTTTGCTGGGCACCTGCTGCGACCATAACAGAGAGCGGAGTTAGTTGGTTGTGATTTGCACAACCAAATCAGGTGAGTCCTTCCACTAAAGGGGGGCACTGAGGATAATTGTACAAAAGGAAATTACTCTATGTGCGCTCCATTTCCCTTTTTAAAGTTTTTGAATGGAGCATTCGCTCCAAAAGTCAAATTGCGCTCCTTCCCTTCTGAGCCCTGCCATGTGCCCAAACAGTGGTGTATGACCACATATGAGGTATTGGTGTACTCAGGAGAAATTGCCCAACAAATTTTAGGATCTATTTTATCCGGTTGCCCGTGTGAAAATGAATGAATTTAGGCTAAAATAACATTTTTGTTAGAAAAATTAAAATATCCATTTTTTGTTTCCACTTAGCTTTAGTCCCTGTGAAGAACCTGAAGGGTTAATAATCTTCTTGAATGTAGCTTGAGGGATGCAGGTTTTGGAATGGTGTCACTTTTGTGTGTTTTCTGTCATGTACACCCCTCATAGGGACTTCAAATGTGATGTGGTCACTAAAAAAATGGTTTTGTAAATTTTGATGGAAAAATAAGAAATTGCTGATGAACTTTGAACCCTTCTTACTTCCTACCAAAAAAAAAAAAAAAAAAATTCCCAAAATTGTGCCCATGTAAAGTAGACATGTGGGAAATGTTAAGTATTAACTATTTTGTGTCACATAACTCTGGTTTAGCAGAATGAAAAGTCAAAATTTGAGAATTGCGAAATTTTCTAAATTTTTGTCAAATTTTTGATAAATTTTGCATTTATTTGTGAAAAAAAATCTACCTAAATTTAATACTAACATTGAAGTCCAATATGTCACAAAAAAACAGTCTCAGAATCGCTAGATTCCGTTAAAGCGTTCCAGAGATATTACCTCATAAAGGGACACTGGTCAGAATTGTAAAAATGCCAAGGTCTTTAGGGTCAAAATAGGCTGGATCATGAAGGGGTTAACCTGGTTTTGGCGTTTCTGAAAAACAGGGTGGAGATGGGACTCTCGTTGAGCACTCTTAGGGTACCGTTACACGTCGCAGGGGACCCTTGGGTTTCAAACGTCATCAAAGCATGCACCAGATCTGCACCTATTAAGCCTATTAGTTCAGCCCCTTGGGATCTCAACCTTGTACTCACGGCATTAACAGGACCCCATTTGAACTCCTGCAGGATGTCCCTATTAAGGTCCTTACCCTTAAGACCGTTCTATTGGTAGCATTAACATCCGCTCGACGAATAGGGGACATTCAGGCCCTCTCAGCTGACCCTCCTTTCACCTTGTTTCATGACAATAGAGTGATCTTACGACTTGACCCAGCATACCTCCCTAAAGTAGACTCCTCCTTTCACTGGTCGCAAGAGATTGTATTACCCACTTTTTGCAGTAGCCTCAAAAATGACAAGGAGCTCAAGTTGCACGTCTTGGATGTCCAACGATGTTTAGCGAGATACTTAGTGGCCACAAGTCCTTGGAGGAAGGATAGGTCCCTTTTTGTTTGTTTTCAGGGACCGATGAAAGGTGGTAGAGCCTCCAAAGACTTGGTCTTCGCTTTCTACGTTCTATACTCACTATAGATTAGATCTCTCTGATGCTGATATCACTTTTGGTAGGGTACTACAGGCTGTGGTCCCTCCCTGGCTCTACGTTTCTCTGGAATTCTTTTTCGTTTTTGGTTCTGTCATGGATGACCGATAAACACGTAATTACTTACCGGGAATGTGTTTGCTCGGAGTCCATTACAGCACCCACATATTCCCTCCCATTGTTGAGAGTTTGTCACTTCTTTCTTCTCCTCTTGGCGTATTTACACGTGGTGTTCGGGGTTGTGGTGGACTAATGATATTCCGGAGGTCCATTTTTCAGACTTTGTAACTACCGTATATACTCGTGTATAAGCCGACTTTTTCAGCCCAAAAATTGGGCTGAAAAGTCCCCCCTCGGCTTATACACGAGTATATACTTTTGTGGGAGGTGGGGGCTGTGTCCGGGAGCAGGAGGAGGTGGGGGGAAGGCTGCAATATGAGCGGCTCGTGACGTGGAGCCGCTCATAACTTATTCATGATATGCACTGCATCCCCCACCCATCCGCGGGGGGAGCAGTGCATATCCCATTACAGCCCCCCAGCACGGGGTATACAGCCCATCCCCCCCCATTCCCTCACAGTATGGCGGCCCCCCCTCCTCCATGCTGCCGCTGCTGTACACTAAATACAGTGGTATTATCTCACCGGCCGGTCTCAGTGAATCCTCCCTCCTCCCTGCGTGTCATGTGACCGGGGCTCACGCCGATGACGTCACCGGCCGGTCACATGACACGCAGCCTCGCAGGGAGGAGGGAGGATTCACAGAGACCGGCCGGTGAGATAATAACACTGTATTTAGTGTACAGCAGCGGCAGCATGGAGGGGGGGGGGCCTGTGCCCCCCCTCCTGGGCCATGTGCCCCCTGAGCCGGGGACTGTGCGCCCCCCTGAGCCGGGGACCTGTCCCACCCCTGAGTCTGGGGACCTGTGCCCCCCCCCCATGAGAGCTGGGGGCCTGTGCCCCCCCCTTGAGAGTCCTGGGGGCCTGTGCCCCCCCCTGGAGAGTCCTGGGGGCCTGGTGCCCCCCCCTGAGGTCTGGGGGCCTGTGCCCCCCCCCTCCTGTGCCCCCCCCTGAGAGTCTGGGGCCTGTGCCCCCCCCCCCCCCTGAGAGTCTGGGGGCCTGTGCCCCCCCCCCCCCCCCCCTGAGAGTCTGGGGGCCTGTGCCCCCCCCCCCCCCCTGAGAGTCTGGGGGCCTGTGCCCCCCCCCCCCCCCTGAGAGTCTGGGGGCCTGTGCCCCCCCCCCCTGAGAGTCTGGGGGCCTGTGCCCCCCCCCCCTGAGAGTCTGGGGGCCTGTGGCCCCCCCCCCTGCTGGCCCCTAGAGTCTGGGGGCCTGTGGCCCCCTGTGCCCCCTGAGAGTCTGGGGGCCTGTGGCCCCCTGTGCCCCCTGAGAGTCTGGGGGCCTGTGCACCCTGTGCCCCCTGAGAGTCTGGGGGCCTGTGCACCCCGAGCCTGGGGGCCTGTGCACCCTGTGCCCCCTTAGCCTGGGGGCCTGTGCACCCCGAGCCTGGGGGCCTGTGCACCCTGTGCCCCCTGAGCCTGGGGGCCTGTGCACCCTGTGCCCCCTGAGAGTCTGGGGGCCTGTGCACCCCGAGCCTGGGGGCCTGTGCACCCTGTGCCCCCTTAGCCTGGGGGCCTGTGCACCCTGTGCCCCCTGAGCCTGGGGGCCTGTGCACCCTGTGCCCCCTGAGCCTGGGGGCCTGTGAACCCTGTGCCCCCTGAGCCTGGGGGCCTGTGAACCCTGTGCCCCCTGAGCCTGGGGGCCTGTGCACCCTGTGCCCCCTGAGCCTGGGGGCCTGTGACCCTGTGCCCCCTGAGCCTGGGGGCCTGTGCACCCTGTGCCCCCTGAGACTGGGGGCCTGTGCACCCTGTGCCCCCTGAGCCTGGGGGCCTGTGCACCCTGTGCCCCCTGAGCCTGGGGGCCTGTGCACCCTGTGCCCCCTGAGCCTGGGGGCCTGTGCACCCTGTGCCCCCTGAGCCTGGGGGCCTGTGCACCCTGTGCCCCCTGAGCCTGGGGCCTGTGCACCCTGTGCCCCCTGAGCCTGGGGGCCTGTGCACCCTGTGCCCCCTGAGCCTGGGGGCCTGTGCACCCTGTGCCCCCTGAGCCTGGGGGCCTGTGCACCCTGTGCCCCCTGAGCCTGGGGGCCTGTGCACCCTGTGCCCCCTGAGCCTGGGGGCCTGTGCACCCTGTGCCCCCTGAGCCTGGGGGCCTGTGCACCCTGTGCCCCCTGAGCCTGGGGGCCTGTGCACCCTGTGCCCCCTGAGCCTGGGGGCCTGTGCACCCTGTGCTGGAGTCCACCCTCGGCTTATACGCGAGTCAATAAATTTTCCCAGTTTTTGGGGGCAAAAGTAGGGGGGTCGGCTTATACACGGGTCGGCTTATACACG
This sequence comes from Allobates femoralis, assembly GCA_033576535.1. Taxonomy (NCBI): domain Eukaryota; kingdom Metazoa; phylum Chordata; class Amphibia; order Anura; family Aromobatidae; genus Allobates; species Allobates femoralis. The sequence goes on from JARQOC010000006.1 coordinate 236,317,487, forward strand.
AGTATATACGGTAACTGACAATGGGAGAGGAACTGCCCCTTTTAAAGGGATCCTGTCACCCCCAAAACACCTTTAAACCTATTAAAACCTGTCCCTAGAGCATATTAACACTTTCCCTACACTCCTTTTAGCTCCTATATGCACATAATCAAAGTGTATAAAAACGTTTTATAAGTACCTCATTAGTGATGATAATGAGTGACTATGCTATTCATAGTCACTCATCCAGGCTGCCCCTCTTCATACTATGACGCCTCCATAGGCGTGATCTTCATGAGAGATTCAAATTGCAGGTTCCCTGCGCGCCTCCCCGCTGTGGCTTGTGTCGGCCGGGCTTCAGCGTGGGGCTGTATGACGCGATCCGCGTCATTTCCGGCGCCGGGTGACGTATACAGCCGCTCTGGCAGCTTCAAAATGCGCACTGCGCATGCGCATGCGCAGTGCGGGACTTGAAGCCAACAGCGGCGCCGGTGTAAATACGTCACCTGGCGCCGGGAATGACGCGGATCGCGTCATACAGCCCCACGCTGAAGCCCGGCCGACACAAGCCACAGCGGGGAGGCGCGCAGGGAACCTGCAATTTGAATCTCTCATGAAGATCACGCCTATGGAGGCGTCATAGTATGAAGAGGGGCAGCCTGGATGAGTGACTATGAATAGCATAGTCACTCATTATCATCACTAATGAGGTACTTATAAAACGTTTTTATACACTTTGATTATGTGCATATAGGAGCTAAAAGGAGTGTAGGGAAAGTGTTAATATGCTCTAAGGACAGGTTTTAATAGGTTTAAAGGTGTTTTGGGGGTGACAGGATCCCTTTAAAGCCTAATGGCTCCCTGTACTTGGAGGGTGGATCCCTTTCTCGTTTTGGGTGCTCTCATGAACTCCGAGAAAACACATTACTGGTAAGTAATTACGTGTTTCTCCTTTTTTTTTTTTTCTTCTTCATATATTCCTAAGCAGTTTTTGCTATGTCTCTTTTCCTCACTCACATTTGTATTATCTTTATGTATTTGCCTGGCATATTATTCTCATAGCCATTTTGCTAGATCATGTTTTCTCTAGTGTTTTCAGTGTGCAGCTGTATACTTTATTATAAATGTATTTTTTCAGCTATCTCTTTTACACACAGGTGTTGCCGGTTAGTCTTTTTTCCTATATTGTGTATAGAGAAAGATATGCTGGTCTAGGTTTGCATGACCGAAGAAGCAACCAGGGTTCTGCCTTTTGGATTAGCCATTTGAGACATGGACCCCTGGCATCTTTTAAAGGTGTATTGTCTGAAACGCCATAGTTTCCACAGACATCACAGCCAGTTTCAGATCACGCTACCTGTGGTTTAGGCCTTTGTGTAATGTACTGCCAGCTTGCTCACACTATAGTTAAGTCCAAAAAGTGGGAATCTGGAACTCTAGATAAGAGGATGTTTTTATTCAGAAATATAAAGGGACAGACACCAAAATACATTGTCGATGAGTTCGACCTTAATATTCTGCAGCTAAAATATTTGTATTCGGTCTTTTTATTTCTCCCCCCCAAGGTTCTCCAACATGGTAAGAGACCGGCCATTGTGTGCCTCCTGGGAGATGAAAATGAAACAAAAGCAGGAAAAACAGTTGCTCAAACGTTTAGCCCAACAGCTGAAGGATGAGAAGCGGCAAGAGAAAGAGGTGAGGCCCCTTGTCTGTTACCGGACTAGTTCAATAGCAGAAGCTATTACGCCGAGTGACTACTGCCCTAAAATAAGACATGAGGCAAAAATTGAGATATCTGTAAATGCCTGAAGTCTCTGAGAAATGGCCTAGCTCAAAGCATGAAAGCTGGCAAACACTATTGTCACTTTTCCATCCAATTTTACACTATGCAGTAATATTTGGTTAGGAAGCATTTTCTCATGTTTCACCCTCACAAGATTTTGTACAACAGACCACCAAATAATGAAATGTAATCCACCACTCCAGAGAATGTTTTTCCACTGATAACCAGGGGATATAAAAGATAAGAAATTTCACAAACCTAACTGGTGGCAAAAGTGGTATTGTCTGACAATATATTTTCTCACTTCAGTATGACTTTTGGTACCACTGATCTTTGTCTATGATACCTATGTACCATTTAGAGATTGTTTGTTTGATTTTTACATGTATGTTTGCAATGTGTGGGTGCTCACCTGAGCTTAGTAACGGTGTGTGCGAAAAACGGCAATTTTTCCTATCCCCACGACAGCACCCACTAAGGGAGGAGATCTGCCATAGGGACAGGAAACCTACAGATAAAAAGAGGCGGTCCCTCTCGCTACCTCAGTTGGTTTCCTTACCTTATGGGAACCTGCAGCATAGAAGAGTACCTGAAACCTGATGCCTCTGTGCAGTGCCTATGGGGACGATAGAGTCCGGGTCTCCAGTTGCAGCGTTGGGGGAGCCCTGCCCTTTCAGTCTCTCAATCCCCCATCTTCCCCCTGCTGGGATGGAAGGATGGCGTGACCCGTGGTCTGGGATTTGCTGCCACGGGTCACATGGGTGCAATACAGGTGGCCCCTGTGTTCATTCGAAAGGCACAGGGTGCGGGGATTGGCTGCCCTGCACCTCATGCAGGCCGCTTCCATGTTCTCCAGTGCGCATGCGCACTAGCCTGATGACACGCCCGATACCCGTATGTAGTGGAATGAGCTTCCGGGAGACCGGGGGCATGGTGTCACTCAAAATGCTTGCGTCCCAGCACAGGAGTGTGCTCCCACCATGTCTTCCCCCAGAAATGCAGAGGAGCACCCAGAGCTGCCTGCACAGCGAAAGAGCAGCAGTGGCGGCAGCAAAAGAGCCAGTAAGACCATTGACGCTGGTCACCCTGGAGGAAGTGCTACTACCAGCAGCAGGAGTGGGCAGTCCAAGCACTCAAAGTCCAGCGCTGTGCCTCCACCTCCAGAACCAGTATCCCACTGACTGCTTCAGATGGTGAGTTTATTTGTGTGATCACCTGGTGAGCTGATTTTCCCCCTTTTCTGTCTTTCTATGTGCCCTAGGGTAAAAAGAAGCTGGACAAGAGTAAACCTGAAGTGTGCCTTGTGTATGCAGCCCCTTCCTGAAGACTATTTTAAGCGATTGTGTCAGTCCTGTATTGCCCAGACCTCGGATGAGGAAGCTCTGGTCTGTAGTGCAAACTTTAAGACATTAATAAGGGAAGAGATCAGTACTTCTTCCAGAGTACACATAGACCTGACAAACCTACAACTAGCCAGATAGTTTATACTTCTGGACAAGAGTCAGAAGTTGAGGTGCGGGAAGAAGGATTAGTAGACTCCACTCACTCTTCATCTTCCTCAGATGAAGAAGGGGGATCATGTTTCCCTATACAGGACGTAGACTTTCTGGTTAAATCCGTCCGTACCACCATGGGTATAACAGACCCTAAGGAGCAGACATCAGCTCAGGAACTGATGTTTGCGGGTTTATGCCAAAAGAGGCATAGTTCTTTTCTGGTCATTGATGCCATCAAAGACCTAGTAAAGAAGGAATGGGAAAAACAGGATTCCAGGGGTTTCCTTCCTTCAGCCTCCAATTGGAAGTACCGCTTTGATGATGCTCAGCTTTCCGAATGGAGCAAGGTCCCTAAAGTTGATGCGGCAGTAGCCTCCTCGTCGAGACGGAATATATTGCCATTACAGGACTGTGGCCTTCTACAGGGTCCCTCAGATAGGAAAGCTGAGACATTGCTAAAGTGAGCCTGGGAGTCTGTTTCTGGCACCTTCAAACCAGCTATAGCCAGTAACTGCATTGCCAGGTCTATGCTGATTTGGGTTGACCAGCTGGAAGACCAGATAAAGTCAGAAACACCTAGGGATAAACTACTAGCCTCCCTTCCTCAGAATAGAAATGGTACAGCTTACCTGGAAGATGCATCGGCCAACTCGCTTAGATTGGCGGCCAGATCTGCAGGATTATCCAACACTCGTCGCCGAGCACTATGGTTGAAAGAATGGAAGGGGGAAGCGCAAGAAAAACCAAGCTTATGCGCCATACTGTGCCAGGGTGAGTACCTGTTTGGCCCTGTGCTTGATGACATTCCGACAAAAGTAAGAGATGTCAAAAATGGTTTCCCTAAACAATCTTCCTAATTATAGGGAGGCCTTTAGGAAGCGGCCATTTTCACACCAGAAGTCAGACTCCAGATGAGAGCCCTCCAGGAAGAAGCAAAAAGGTGCCTACTTCAGAGGCTCCTCTTCCTCTAAGCTCAACCAGAAGTACCACTAATGTAGACCCCCCAGTCAGTGGTAGATTATAAAAATATTTTAATCAATGGGCCCGAATTACATATAGTAGATGGATTCTCGATCTAATATTATCTGTGTTAAAATTAGACTTTCAGAGAATGCCAGGGGATTTCTTTCTTCAAACTTACCTTGTCTACCAATAACCAACAACAAGCTTTGGAAGCTGGGGTTAGAGATCTGATGCAGAAACAAGTATTGGTAGAGGTTCCTGGAGACGAGGAAGGTAGGGGGATTTATTCTCCTTTATTCCTGGTTTCAAAACCTGACGGTTCCTTTAGAAACTATTATTATTTTATGGAAGTTGAACTTGTTCCTCATGTGTCAAACCTTTAAAATGGAATCTATAAAGTCTACAATTAGGTTTCTGTTTCCCAGGTGCTTCATGGCTGTTTAATATTTGAAGGACGCCTATTATCACTTACCTATCAATCAAGACCACCAACGGTACCTAAAAGTCGCAGTGTCTCTGGACAATCGGATCAGACACTTTCAGTTCAACGCAATGCCATTTGGCCTCTCCATGGCCTCACATATTTTTACAAAGGTGATGGCAGAAGTTATGGCTCATGTAGGAGAACATGATACTCTTATTGTCCCATATCTGGATGACTTCCTGATAGCAGGGTGGTCTGCGGCTCAATGCTCTTCCCGCCTAAATCATGTTATGTTATCCTTACAGGATCTGGGCTGTATTATAAATCTGAAATAATGAAAACTGTCTCCTTCCACCTTGCAGAGTTTTCTGTCTCTCCACCTCGATTCAGTGGCTTAACAGTGTTTTCTTCACGCCACGACAGCACCCACTGGAGAGAGTGATCCGCCCCCAGGGACAGGAAACCTACAGATAAAAAGGGGACGGTCCCCTCGCCTCCTTAGTTGGTTTCCTGTCCCTGTTGGAGAACCTGCAATACTTCTTACCTAGGTCCAATCAGCCCTCTGTGCGGTGTCCTTGAGAACGGCAGGGTCCGGGGCACTAGAAGCAGCGTTGGGAAGTCCTGCTTGCAGGCTCTCCCCTCGTCTGATGGATGGGCGTCCTGCCAGTGCCGGTTTCACCCCCTGGCTGACACTGGAGCATGGTGCTGAAGCGCTTGCCGCTTGAAGGTGGCGGCTCCTGGCCGGAGGATGCGCCGGTGGGCCGTGGGCGGGGAGGACTGGTTCACTCCGCCAGGTGTCTCTGGGTATGCGGGGCATTGGGTGAGGGCGCGGCCAGGGCTCCTCTATGCCCGCCGGAGGACTGCCGGCGTCCTCTTCCGGTCGGGGCAGGTGCGCATGCGCCCCGGAAGTGACGTCAATTCCGCTTCCACGAGGCCGGTAGAGGTGTGCCGCCTGGAGGGCGGGAAGACTCTCTGCCTTTGGTGCTGGAGCCTGGAGGATGTCTGTCATGTTGTCCTCGCAGGGGCACTCACAGCCGAAGGATGTCCAGCACAGCATGAAGGGAGGCTGTAGCCATTTCTATGGGAAGGAGCATGGTGACGAGCCTGGTCCATCATCTGCTCAGACTGAGTCTCTACCTCTTCGACACGGTGCCGGCCTTGAGCTTTATTGGGTGAGTGTAAAAGGCACTGCCTATTAAGCTACCCCCCTTCTCTCTGTCACCCCCTCTTCGGTTAAGAAACCTAGAAGTTTGAACCACACGCAATGTGTTCTTTGTGGCCAGCCTCTGCCGGACACCTGTACTACACAGTGGTGTCGGTTATGTTTTCGTATGTCTTTGTAAGAGGACTCCTCTGTTCGTTCAGCGGATATCAGACTGCTGATTCATGGGGTCTTCCACTCCCTCAGGAGCAGTGCCCATTCTGAAACAAACAGCATGTGACTACTTCTCATTTGGAGGTTTCTGGATTCCTCAGCGGATGGTATTCGGGGCTCTCGCTTGGTTGTATCCCATTTGGCTTCATCCGGGGAGGTCAGGCTTCCCTTTATTGCAGTATGGACAATCTGGTTAACTTCTGTTCGGAGTACACTGGGAGGCTACCCATTTGCTGATGATGGGTTGAAGGCCGGGTCTAAAGTGCCCGGAGAAGATTCGGCAGTGGCCTCCACTTCCTCACGTTCTTCCTTGCCAGTGGAGGGTACAGGTCCTATCTGATCTGCTTGTACGGCGGATATGCTCCGATCGGGGAAAAAAAAAAAGGGGGAGACCTGCATTGGGGCCTTTGGGCCTGCTGTTCCGCTATGTGTGCGGCTAGATCTCTGCTGGACGACTGGAGACCCAGATCCGTCCGGGAGTGTCACATGACACATTATGGTCACATTGATTCATGGGGGGGGGCTGCCTACGGGGCAGACGTGTCGGCAGATTCCCTGCATCTGGCAGCGAGGTCGGCAGGCTTATCCAATTTTGCTAGATATGAAGACAAAAAGTAGATAGGGGGCGCAATGGTGCGATATCCACAAGTATATTGCAAGGGTGATTTATATAACGTAGTTACTAACCTATATTAGTTGTGCTACCCATGCACAACTCTGGTGTGAGCCTAATGGTTTATACGTCCTCTCCTGACCCGAGTAATTAGATGCAGCGGCGATGAGCTGCGGCTCCAGACACTCGCAGCGTCCTCGCTCCCCTCGTGTAGTTTTCCGGACTCCGCCCCCTCGCGTCCACGTGACCAGTCCTTTAAAGGTCCTTTAGCTAAAATGAGCAGCGCCTGCCGTGTCCTCCAGGGAGATGTAGAATATAATGCAATTACCACGGTCTGGTGGGCGCTCTAAAGTAGATCCAGGATCTTGTTAAGTATGAAGTCCTTTATTCTAAAAACCTCCTTCCCCACAACATGTTTCGACGGTATAGTGCCGTCTTTCTCAAGTGGAATGGAGGTGATACACTGATTACAACAATATAAAGGGCGGCTTACATTCCCATTGGTCAGCAATTATCTAAGTAAAAAACAACTAACTGTTAACCCATTAGTGTCAGATGAGGGCCTCAACTTAACAATAGAGAAAGTATCAAGAAATTAGATTGTTATGTATTATTATTGTAACCCAAAATCTATATCTGTTTACAGCACAACACATATTTTAATTTTTAATATTTAATGACGTCCTTTTAGTATAGATTTAACTCAAATGTGATGATTTAATACTGTTTTATTCATATTTAATCAATTTTTGGTAGTAAATATGCGTGTGTATATATATATATGTATATTGTTTTAATATAATAATTTAATATAATATTAATATTTATATCTGTATTTTCTGGTCATCATAATGGGAGACCCAGACAATGGGGTTTTAGGGCACTGCCCTCCGGAGGTCACACTAGGTACTACAAGTTTGTAGACACCGCCTCCTCCGCTTATAAACCCCTACCGCAGGGAACATCCTCAGTTTTAAACTTAGTGTGCTCGGAGGATCACGCTTTGCTTGCACTTCACTGCACTCTCACTACTTACGTGATGGCGTCTGAAGACAAGGTAATATGGTCCTAGTCAGGACCTGCGACAGTCTCCCCGCTCACCCTTTGTGGCACACGCTGGTGGAGGTACCGGAGGGCCTAGAGCCTGGACACTCTGTGTTCTCCCGGTACGCTGTTGCGCTCCTTTCCATCCCTCTCTGGGGGCTCTGGAGAGTGGGAGATGGGAGCCTTGCACAGCTCCGCTCCGTCCGAGGCCTCCCTAAATGGTGCTTACAGACCGGACTGGAGCCAGCCCAGTCCGAGGCCTCCTTAAATGGTGCTTACACTCCGGACTGGGCTGAACCCCCGTCCGAGGCCTCCCTAAATGGTGCTTACAGACCGGACCGGCACTGAGGCACTCTGTGTCTCCTGTGTGCCTGGGGGTAGTGTCTGGCACTTTGTGTCCTGACACTCAGACCGCGCGTTACCCTCGGGTCCGCGGATCTGGCGGTGTACCCTGTGCTGGGGTCACCCTGGCTGACCGCCCTGTGTGTCACAGGGGCTGAGGCCGTAGACTGTGCATGTTTGTATGTGCTGACAGTCTGTGTATGTGTGTGTGATGATTCCGCACTGTTTTCCCGCGCTGCGGGCTCCAGCACCTCCATTACAGAGGCTGCTTGGAGGAGGAGAAGCAGCCCTTACGATGACGTCACCGGGGGGCGTGTGCGTGTGCTCCCGCGTGTTCCCGGCGCCGCCCACTTCTGTGCTGGCGGCGGCCATCTTCTCCCTCACTTCCCGGCTGGGTTCTACGGCAGCACGTGTCTGCACTTCAGAGGGAGACCGGAACTCGCGGAGGTCACACACGCACACCGCTTCCTCCCACCGCGTTACTGCGGTCGGTAAGCCACCGGGATTCCCGGTTTGTTTGTCTATTGGCCTTGGCCTCAACAACCCCTACTGTAGCTATGTCCTCAGTAAGGAAGCATGCTGCTAAGGCGGCGGATAACACCACTACCTGTGCTACTTGCATGGTGGAGGGGTCCTGCAATAACTGCGGACGCCCAGACGCCCGGACTGGCTCAGCTGAGGCAGCAGCAGCTCCGGTGCTGTACCCTGAGATTCAGGTAATCCAAGGGCCATGGGAAACGCAGAACAGGATCAATGAATCCTTGCTGTCCCAGATGTCCTCCATGTCGCAGTCACTGGAGGCACTGCATAGGAGACTGGAAAGCCCAGCTACTCCTTCCAGTTACCCCCGGGTGTCTCCCTCTTCTGCTGTGAGACCCCCTAAGCGGGCTCGTCGTGAGGATTCACCCGAACTCCAGGCTCTCTCTGAGGAGGAGCGTTCCTCTGATGGTGAGGAGGATGATGGGGGTTCAAACTTCGGGTCTGTGTCTGTGTCTGAACCTCCAGACGGGGTGGAGGATCTGGTGTCCTCCATCAATGAGACCTTGCGTCTCGTGACTCCCCCTGAAGAGGTTGTCGTGCACCCGAAGGAGGTCTATCAATGGCTGCGGCCAGAGGCTAGACCAAGTGGATCCTTCATGGACCACACTAATTTTGGAAGGGTGATTAGAGCACCCAGATTACATCCTGGGCGGCGTTATGTCCGCAAACCGAAGGACAATCGCTTCCCCTTCCCCCAGGAGGTGCTTCAGGAATGGTCGCAGTCTCCAAAGGTGGACGCTTCCATGACTAGAATTGCTGCACGCTCCCTTTTCTCTGCCTCTGATAGCTCCTCGCTGAAGGATGCTACTGATAGACAGGTCGAGCAACTCGCCAAGTCTTCCTATGAGGCTGTGGGGTCTTCATTTGCCCCTAATTTTGCCACGGTCTGGACCTTACAAGCGATTACTACCTGCTTGGATGGTATCACTGACCTGGCAAGGTCCAGTCCGGAGGTCCTGGCACTCACTGAGAGAGCAAGGGCCTATGCGGACTACGCCAGGACGGCGTCTCTGGAAACTGCCACTCGCTCAGCTGTGGCTTCGGCCAATGCGATAGCGATCCGCAGGTTGTTGTGGCTGCGTCTTTGGGACTCAGATGCCACATCTAAGAAGATTCTGCAGAATCTTCCATTCTCTGGTGACAGGCTCTTTGGCACAGAGCTGGACAAGCTGATCAAGGATTCTGCTGAGTCTAAGATACCGCAGAATAAGCCTAAGCCACGGTATACCGTTAAGAGGAACCCAAAGCAGTGGTCCTTTCGGTCCAGCTCACAGTCATCAGCACCGTCCGCTCGCACGGACCGAGGGGGCAAGCCCGCTTCTCAGTGGCGCTCAAAGAGTCGTCAGAAGAAGCCGGCGGGGGCAGCTGCTGCCACCCCCAAGCCCGCCTCGACATGACTCGCTCTCTCATCCTGCCTCCCCACAGGTGGGGGGCCGCCTGTCTCAATTCAAGGACAGGTGGCTGCTTCACGTTCAAGATCAGTGGTTCGAGACGTAGTCTCGCGAGGTTACAGGATGGAGCTGACGTCAAAACCGTTATCCCGATTCCATCGGTCTGTTCCATCCCCAGAAAAGACTCAGGCTTTTCTCCGGGTGTTGGAGGGACTCCGCAGAGACGGAGTAGTGGTCCCAGTACCCACGGCAGAGAGGTTCAGGGGTTTTTACTCCAACCTCTTTATTGTCCCAAAGAAGGACGGCTCCTTTCGACCGGTCCTGGACCTAAAATTGTTCAAACCGTCACGTGTTGGTGCGGAAGTTCCGCATGGAATCCCTACGTTCCGTTATCGCGGCTCTGTCGCAGGGGGACTTCCTAGCGTCCATCGATATCAGGGACGCTTACCTTCACGTGCCCATTGCACCGGCTCATCAACGCTGGTTACGATTCGCAGTGGGGGACGAACATCTCCAATTTGTGGCCCTACCCTTCGGGTTGGCCTCTGCGCCAAGGGTGTTCACGAAGGTGATGGCATCTATGATGGCTCTCCTGCATGTGCAGGGGCATGCCGTCATACCCTATCTGGACGACCTATTGGTCAGGGCGCCATCGGAAGACCTTTGTCGGGTGAGCCTGGAAGCGACCATGAGGTCTCTGGAACAGTTCGGGTGGCTTCTCAATACTCAGAAGTCGACCCTGGTTCCGACCCAGTCATTGACATATCTGGGCATGGATTTTCATACGGACTCAGCTCTGGTGTCTCTTCCTCAGGCCAAGCAGCTGGCGATCCACTCAGGAGTACAGCACGTTCTCCTGTCACCTCACTCATCCCTTCGGGAATTGATGAGACTGGTGGGACGCATGGTAGCGGCGATAGAGGCGGTGCCATTTGCACAGTTTCGTCTCCGTCCTCTCCAGCTGGAGATTCTTCGCCGGTGGGACAAGAGAGCGATCTCTCTGAATCGGTTGGTGACACTGTCACAACCGACCAGGGACTCCCTGCAGTGGTGGCTCCAGCCACGTCACTTGTCACGGGGAAGATCCTTCCTCAAACCTTCTTGGTTAGTGGTGACCACCGACGCCAGTCTGAAGGGCTGGGGCGCGGTGTTCTTACACCACAGGGCTCAAGGCCTCTGGACTCAGGCGGAGTCGACGTTGCAGATCAACGTCCTGGAGATCAAGGCGGTCTATCTGGCGCTCCTGGCGTTTCAGAAATTCCTGGCAGGACGACCCATTCGGGTACAGTCCGACAATGCGACGGCCGTCGCCTACATAAATCATCAGGGAGGGACCAGAAGCGCTCAGGCCCTCGCCGAAGTCCACCGCATCCTATCGTGGTGGAGGAAAACGACTGCTTGATCTCCGCAGTTCACATCCCAGGGGTCGAGAACTGGGAGGCCGACTACCTGAGCCGGCAGGGGATGGACGCCGGAGAGTGGTCCCTGCATCCAGACGTCTTCCGGGACATCTGCAGCAGATGGGGCACTCCGGACGTGGATCTGATGGCCTCAAGGCTGAATCATCAGGTGCCCCAGTACTTGGCGAGATCTTGGGATCCTCAGTCCCTGGGGGCGGATGCTCTGATACTGAGTTGGTCCGGCTTCCAACTGCCGTATGTGTTCCCTCCTCTGGCTCTGATTCCCAGGGTTCTGTGGAAGGTCAGGTCGGAGTGCAGGATAGCCATTCTAGTGGCTCCAGATTGGCCCAGGAGGTCCTGGTACCCAGACCTGTGCCAACTGTCAGGCGGACACAGGTGGGCTCTTCCAGACCGCGCAGATTTACTCGCACAAGGCCCATTCTTCCACCTCAATTCCAGGGCCCTCAGGTTGACTGCATGGCTCTTGAGGCCTGGCTACTGACATCTAGGGGTTTCTCCCCTACAGTGGTGGCCACTATGAATCGGGCTAGGAAGCCCGTTTCCAGGAAGATGTACCACCGTACGTGGAAGATCTTTTTTACCTGGTGTGCCTCTGGGGGACGGTCTCCTTGGCCCTTGTCCATCCCGACGTTGTTGGCTTTCTTACAGTCGGGGTTGGAGTTGGGATTATCCCTTGGCTCTTTGAAATGTCAAGTATCAGCACTTTCGGTGCTGTTTGACAGGCGATTGGCGCTCCTCCCGAAGGTGCGTCAATTTCTGCAGGGGGTGTCGCGGATGGTTCCGCCCTACAAGAGGCCTCTGGACCCTTGGGACCTTAACATGGTTCTGGCGGCTTTACAGAAACCGCCGTTTGAACCACTGAGAGATGTTTCTCTATCTCGTCTGTCCCAGAAAGTGGCCTTTCTGGTGGCGATTACGTCTCTAAGGAGGGTCTCAGAATTGGCTGCACTATCGTGCAAGTCACCCTTTCTGGTGGTTCACCAAGACAAGGTGGTGTTGCGCCCACGGCCAGAATTCTTGCCGAAGGTGGTTTCAACTTTTCACCTGAACCAGGAGATTGTTCTCCCATCATTTTGCCCCGCTCCCGTTCATCAGGTGGAGCGCGACCTCCATACTCTGGATCTCGTGAGAGCTGTACGCATTTATGTGTCCAGGACCGCCTCCTTCAGGAGTTCGGATTCCTTATTTGTTCTTACGACAGGTCGCTGTAAGGGGTCCGCGGCTTCGAAGTCAACCTTGGCCAGATGGATTAAGGCTTCCATTCAAGAGGCTTACCGGTCCTCTGGTTTGCCTCTCCCGGTGGGATTGAAGGCTCACTCTACCAGAGCTGTAGGTGCCTCTTGGGCCTTGCGACATCGAGCGTCTGCTCTACAGGTGTGTCAGGCGGCCACTTGGTCCAGCCTGCACACTTTCTCTAAGCACTATATGGTGCATGCCCATGCCTCTGCGGATGCAAGTCTGGGCAGGCGGGTTCTCCAGGCGGCGGTTGCCCACCTTTGAAGGGAACCATGTGTTATCCGTCTTGTTGAGGAACTCTTCCCGCCCTGGGGTATTGCTTTAGGACATCCCCATTGTCTGGGTCTCCCATTATGATGACCAGAAAAAAGAGAATTTTGTTTACGTACCGTAAATTCTTTTTTCTTTAATCATCAATGGGAGACCCAGCACCCACCCAGTTGTTCCTTTGCATGTTTTGCATTTGTTCTGCTCTCTGTTGAGACAGTGTTTGCCGGGTTGTTGACCGTCTGTGCACGGCATTCTTCCCGATGTTTCGGGTGTGGTTTATTTTCTCCTCGCAGCTTATGGACCAAACTGAGGATGTTCCCTGCGGTAGGGGTTTATAAGCGGAGGAGGCGGTGTCTACAAACTTGTAGTACCTAGTGTGACCTCCGGAGGGCAGTGCCCTAAACCCCATTGTCTGGGTCTCCCATTGATGATTAAAGAAAAAAGAATTTACGGTACGTAAACAAAATTCTCTTTATATAGTTTGTTGTGTAGTTGAATTGTGTGCATATATATGTGTATACATGTGTGAGGTTTTATTATATATATAATGGTTTTATAGATGTGCGTAATGTTTATGATATTGAATGGGGCTTTTTTATAAGGTTTTTTACTATGTATTAGATACAGCAGATGTATTATACTTTATATAGCTAGATGAGACCATGCTACTAGGTAAAAAAAAAAAAAAAAAAATTTTTTCATCTGACACTAATGGGTTAACAGTTAGTTGTTTTTTACTTAGATAATTGCTGACCAATGGGAATGTAAGCCGCCCTTTATATTGTTGTAATCAGTGTATCACCTCCATTCCACTTGAGAAAGACGGCACTATACCGTCGAAACATGTTGTGGGGAAGGAGGTTTTTAGAATAAAGGACTTCATACTTAACAAGATCCTGGATCTACTTTAGAGCGCCCACCAGACCGTGGTAATTGCATTATAATTTTGCTAGATAGGCACTTTGGATGAAACGCTGGATGGGGGACGCACAGGCCATGGCCAAGTTCTGCGCATTGCTTTGCCAGGGTGAGTCCTTGTTGGCAAAGGCTCTAGATGTTCTCTCCGAGGCGGCTGCCGGGAATATGGGATTTCTTACTCCCCCTCTTCCGTCTTATGGGTGAGCATTCAAACGCAGCCCATTCGACCGGAGGAATTGCTTAGGGACTGTCAGGGGTTCATCAGGCCTGACACTGGAGTTTGATCATATTCTTCCAGATTCCGTGTATGGCCTTCACCTCCTTCTCCCTCACAGCAGCAGGCCCTTGAGTCTGAAATCCGGGGTCTGTTGGAGACGTTGGTCCTTATTGAGGTCCCGGGGGGCCTGAAGGTGGTGGTTTTTTTATTGCCCTTTCTTCCTGGTTCCAAGCCAGTTGGTTCTTAGGGCCCATTATTTCTTTGAAGCGGTTGAATACCTTTTCTCCGCTATCGCTTGTTCACGTAGAATCTATTGGATCTGCCGAGTTATCGGTCGCCGCGCAGGCACCTGTCCCGGGCTCCCCAGTGAGGTAGTTGCCCTGTTTCTTCAAACAGGAAGGTACAATACAATCTGTGCAGGTTTATGATTATATTCTTATTTCCTAGTTGCTTCAGGGCAGTACGGGATTTGTTGGCGTCCTATTCCCATCTAGCCATACATCCTGACTTCCAAAGGCTCTCGGTGTTGTAGTTGATTCGACGGCTGTTCTTGTCGTTTCCAGTTGTCACCCTTCCGTTTGGTCTTTCCGTGAGGCCTCGGGTATTCACCTCCTTGCTTGCGGTGGTGAGAGCGTATTTCCGTCTCCTGGATACCCTAGTGATCCCACACTTGAATGTTTTCCTTGTCGTGGGGAACTCTGCTGCTCTTGTGGACCTCTTCTCCGTATTTCAATTGCCTCTCTACTGGCGCTTCGCTGGCGGGTGTACACATGGGCGCCATGCTTGGTTGGATTGTTTCTCCTGGGCCACGTAGCCATGGTAGTGCCATTGTTGGTCAACTGTGCCACGTCCAGGTTCCTTCCTCATGTTCGCCGGACCTTCCTAGGCTTTCTCCTGGACTCTGTCAGACAGCTGTGCCTCCTCCCTGAAGCCGACAGGTTGCTGATTTCGGGGAAACTTAGGAGAGCTTTCGCCCCCCTCGTATGTCCCTGCGGGAGGCCTTCTCCCTGTTGGGGTCCTTGTTGTCATGTCTCCCTGCGGTGCAGTGGGCTCTGTTCCATTCCCGGGGTCTCCTACACGGTAGTCTTCAGGCTGCATCTACTCTTCTGGGGCAGCTTCTGGACTCTTCTGTCTGGCTCCTGGGGTTGTACAGTCCCTGTCCTGGTGGTCGGCCCTGACTGACCTTTCCAAGGGGGAGCCCTGGGTGGTTTTTCCGGAGTCTGTTCTGGTCGCAGATGCTGGCCCAGAGGGAGGGGGAACCCCTTTAGTTTCTCCAGTTGCTCAGGGTCAGTGGTCCATTGCTGACTCTGTGGATTCCTCTACCATGTGGGAGTTATCCGGGTTTTGCCATGCCTTCCTCCATGTTCTTCCACAGTTGGCGGGGACTCGTGAAGTCCTCTCGTCATCAGTTGCATTTTTGATTCATCAGGGCGGACCTCGGTCCTGGCCTCTCGTGTCCATTGTTTTTGGTTACTTTCGGTGGCTAAGTAGTTAGCTTGTTCCCGGAGGTGACCTATTTGTAGGGTTCCTGTTGTGCCTGGACTGCTCCCTCAGACTTCCCCTATAGTTGGCTGTCATGCCTGGGCTCGGCTTTGAGGCCTGGGGAGGGTTGTAGATGTGGGAGTATTACAGTCGACTTCCTCACGTTGACCGAAACATCTCTTTCCTTGTCAACCCTGCACATCGGGGGGGTGGACATTGTCGAAGCTGCCTTTGAGTCGCCACACTTCCGTTAAGGGACCGGGTCTCTGTGTCGCATTGCTTTTCTGCTCATCGTGCCTTATGGGGTCTCCCGGAGATAGACTTGTTCTCCACTGGGGCGACCAGCCAGGTCCGCATAGTTTGCCTCCCTGCAGATCTCCGACAATGCGGGCATAGTAGACTCCCTACGGGCTCCCTGGTGCTTCATTCTGGCCTAGGCATTTCCTCGTCTGGCCCTCCTGCCGATAGTGCTGTGAATCTTCAGAGACGTGCAAGCCTGGTGATCCTCATCGCTTCCTTCTGGCCACGGTGACCGTGGTTTGGTGGTTCAGGTCCTTGTCGGTGACAGACCATGCCTGTTGCCATCTGTTCCGGTCCTTTTGTCTCAGGGGCCATTCAGTCATCCTCCCGTGAGGGGTCGGCATCCGATGGCTTTGCTCTTGAATGGCGGCTGGGGAAGTTACTTTTTTTCCACCCTAATTGCAGAATTGTAAGGGCTCCGCTACTTGCGTTCTGGCTAGGTATGTTGGATAGTCTTGGGATTTTATGCCTTCCCGTTCTCATGTGATCCCCATTATGACCATTTAGCTTTTCTACAGTAGGGCACCTTCTTCGGTTCTCCGTTTATACACTGAAGGTTCTGGTGTCTGTCTTGGGGGCTTTATACGGGTTTCATGTTGCTGGTGCTATGTGGGTCTCTTACGCTCTGCGTGTGTCCGTAGTGCCCCGGTGCATGTTGCTGGAGTGCCCCCTGGGATTAAGTCTGGTCTTGGGTGCTCTTCCGGCTGCCCCTTTGTGCCATTGGAGTCTGCTTCTATGACTGCCTTCCCTCATGTCGGCTCATGTGGCGCTTTTTTCTGTTCGGTAGGTTAGTGATTTTCAGGCCCTTTCCATGGACCAGCCTGTCCTCTCTGTATTCTCAGATAGCCTGATTTTGTTGCCTGGTCCCTCATCCCTTACGAAGGTGGTTTCTGCCTTCCATCGTAGTCACCTGATGGTTCTCCGTCCTGTGTTTTTTAGTTTCCCAATTCCAGTATTCCTGGGGAGGTACATTTCCACGCTTTAGATGTTAGTCGGAGTATCCTTCCCTGCTGGGTAGGACTCAGGCTTGGAGGCAGTGCAGGCTTCTGTTTATCTAATTTCAGGGTCTTCGCAGAGGGTCTGGTGTTACACAGAGCGCGTTATCCTGGTGGTTTCATGATGCCATCTGCATGGCCTATGCTGCTGCGGGCGTCCATCCTCCGACTGGAGTTCGTGCCATTCCGCTCGGGCTATGGCTTCCTCCTGGGCTGCTCGGGCTGCTGTGCCACCTGAGTTCATGTGTAAGACAGGAACCTGGGCTTCGCCTTACACCTTTTTCCACTGTTATGGACTGGACCTCTCCTCCTACTTCTGATGTGGGGTCTGTACTCAGCGCGGTGGTCCCTCCCTGGGTTGATTTCTCTGCAAGTCTCTCCAGTGGGTGCTGTCGTGGCGTGAAGAAAAGACTGGATTACTTACTGGTAATCTGGTTTTATGGAGCCACGACAGCACCCATTCACTTCCCCCCCCCCTGTTTGCTTTTTGCACTTCTTCCTAGTCACTTTAGTGGTGGTGGTTGACTGCATTTTTGTGTATTTTTTTTTGGACTGAATATTAATTTGGCGGTTCCTCTCGTACTCTGTAACCCAACTGAAGAGGCGAGGGGACCGTCCCCTTTTTATCTGTAGGTTTCCTGTCCCTGGGAGCGGATCACTCTCGCCAGTGGGTGCTGTCGTGGCTCCATAAAACCAGATTACCGGTAAGTAATAGTCTTTTCTACCACTAGACAAGATTCAGATCATAATCAGCAAAGTCCTCAGGGTAGTAAACATCCCAGACCTGTCTCCTAGAGGAGCTATGTTCCTGATGGGATCTGTCACCACCCGGCCGGTGCCTGCTCCCGTTCGGCCTGTGCTTGCTGTCACCTCGCTGCTGCGGCCTGTCATGAGGCAGGGGGAACAGGTCCATTCGGGTCGCCGACCTCTCCGGGTGCTCCGCTCCCACTCCCGTCTCTATGCTCACCTGGCCCGTGCTGCCACGCCATCTCCTCTCTGTGGCGCCGTCCAGGGCTCCTGCGTCGTCCTCTCCTGGAGGCGCGCATAGGGCACGCGCGTGCACTGCTGCTCAGTCTTAAAGGGGCCGGTGCACCATTTCCTTCCTGCTCCTATCCCAGCCAATCAATGAGAGGAGGTCTCCACAGTCAATCAATGAGAGGAGGAGGATACTAAAGATCCATACTGCCTGCAGTCAGTGCCTGGGTAACTTCTATGCTTCCTGTATTGAGTTGCCAGCTCAGGTCCAGCAGCTTTAATATTGTGCTCTGTTTCTCCCAGTGTTCTCATTGTCTGTTTCTCCTTGTTTCAGTGGGATCCATCCTGGTTCCAGTGGTCCTCGTCCTTCCACGTTGTTCCCTGGTCTGGAGATTGCCTTCTTCTCTCCTCATCACTACCCCGTGTCTCCTGTACTGTACCCCTAGGGTCTGTTCACAGGTTCTGGCTCACTGGTCCCTCCATCGCTGCCCTGCGTGATATCCCTGTGTAGGGGGCGCTCTCGCTGGGCTCCCTTGGGGGATCACCGGTGTTTCGGTCCTGTGGCTCTCTAGGGGTTGTATCCCTTGTGATCCTGTGTTCATATAAACCTTACTTAACTTGCCTTTGGTGTCCGGCTTGGTCTCTGGGTTCAGCATCCCCACAGTGTTCGGTGGTCTAGATGGTCCACCTGTTCCGTTCCGCCTGTGGTGGCATGACAGATTTTACCCAGGCCATGGACCCCGCTGATCCCAGGTTTTCCACTCAGAGAGAGCTTGCCGGCCTCCGCCAGAGCCAGGATCAATTGGTCGCCTTTATGCAGACCTTGGAGGCCCGTCTAGGGTCTCTCCAAGCGGCTGAGCCCTCTTTTTTTCCCCTCAAATTACAGGTCTCCACCAAGAACTGGACCGACAACGAGAAATGCAAACCCAGATGTTGACCTACATGACATCGATGGATAAACGGCTCACGGCATGCAGATGGCAGCTCCTCCTACGGTTCCTGTACCCGTGCTGGATCCCGGGCTCACGGTGGGCGCTACGTCATCTCCTCGCCTCTGCAAGCCCCCAAGGTACTCCGGGGATCCTAATTTGTGCAGGGGGTTTCTCGATCAGTGCCAACTGCATTTCCGGCTGTTGCCTCACCAATATCCGACGGACGTAGCCAAGGTGGCGTTTCTGGCATCGTATATGGAGGGAGAGGCACTGGCATGGTTCAATCCGCTACTGGAAAGGGAGGATCCTATCGTGTCCAATCTCCAGGCGTTCCCAGATACCTTCCGCAAGATATTCGATGAACCCGGTCGGGTGGCCTCGTCCACGGAGGCGCTATTCAACTTGCAACAGGGAACCATGTCTGTAGGTCAGTATGCCATCCAGTTCCGCACCTTGGCCTCCGAGCTTCGGTGGTCTGACGAGCTGTTGATTGGGGTCTTCCCGCGGTGACTGTCCAGCTGACTGAAGGACGAGCTAGCAGTCTGTGATCTGCCTGGAACCTTGGACGAGTTCATCTCTCCTTGCCATTTGGATTGACCGCCGCCAACAGGAGCGGTCCAAAGAAAAGTCCCTTGAGAGACGGCTTCCTCGTTTGGCTCCCGCGTTTTAGAGGCCTCCTCTTCCGGCAGCGTCGGCCCCGTATACGGTTCACGAGCCCATGGAGGTGGATCTCCTCAGGTTGAGCAGTCAGGAGCGGGAGGAGAGAGTCGCCCGGAGGCTCTGCCTGTACTGCGGAGGAGCTGGTCATTTCCATCGTTGGTGCCCTAAAAGGCTGGAAAACTCCTCCACCTAGGACAGGTAAGAGAGGCCAACCTAGGTGAGAGCAATTCCTCTCTACCCCTTATTTCCATCCAGGTGAAGGTCCGAGACAAGCTGTTTTCGGACACGGCATATCTTGATTCCGGATCTGCAGGTAACTTCATCCAACATGATGTGGCACAACGCTATGGCATTCCTGTGCATCCCCTGCAGAATCCACGCATCATCACCTCCGTTGACTGGAGGCCCTTACAGGACTCTGTTGCTGGCATCACTGGTGAGGTGGAACTGCAGATTGGAGCTCTCCACACGGAGAGGATCTCCTTCTACGTGCTACCTACTCTCTCCCCTTGGCTGCTCACGAACCAGTCCTGGATTGGCGTACTGGGGAGGTCTTGCGCTGGGATCCAGCTTACCACAGCCGATGTCTCCTTTCCATCCATCCTGCTCGCATGCTTGCATCGCCATCGGCCATGCCCAGATTGCCATCAGCCTATTGGTCCTATGCCGATGTGTTTGACAAACGAGAGGCGGAGACCCTACCCCCACACAGACCATATGACTGTCCCATCGACCTGGTTCCAGGTGCTTTGCTCCCCAGAGGACATAGCTACCCGATGTCTCCTGCCGAGACCCAGGCGATGTCAGACTATGTCACGGAGAGTTTGGCTCGGAGTTTCATTCAGAAGTCCTCTTCACCTGCTGGCGCGGGATTCTTGTTCGTAAAAAAGATGCATCCCTGCATCGATTACCGAGGTCTCAACACCATAACGGTAAAGAACAAATACCCTTTGCCTCTCATTCCAGAGCTCTTTGACCGCCCTTGTGGTTCCCGGGTCTTCACCAAACTGGACCTTCGAGGGGCGTACAACCTTGTCAGGATTCTGTTTGGAGACTAATGGAAAACCGCCTTCAACACCCGAGACGGCCGCTACGAGCATCGGGTAATGCTTTTCGGGTTAAGCAATGCGTCCGCGGTGTTCTAAGAGTTCGTGAACGACGTCTTCCGAGACCACCTCTACGTGTGTGTAGTCGTCTACTTGGATGACATCCTTGTGTTTTCTCCTGATCCACACACAGAAGAGACGTTCGGCGGGTTCGTCAGTGGCTACGGGAGAACCGGTTATACGCCAAGTATGAGAAATGCGTATTTGAACGAACATCTTTGCCCTTTCTAGGCTATTTCATTTCTGATGTCGGCTTGGAGATGGATCCTGAGAAGGTCTCCGCAGTCATGAAGTGGCCTCGCCCCGTCGGGAATCAAGGCTGTCCAGGGGTTCCTGGGGTTTGCCAATTACTACTGGCAATTTATCCCTCACTTCTCGGATCTGGTCAAGCCACTCACCGCATTAACCTGTAAGGGGTTGCCTATCAAGGTATGGCCTCCTAAAGTCGAATCTTCCTTTTTGGCGCTCAAAGGCGCTTTTTCCTCTGCTCCAGCTCTTCACAGGCCAATGGCGGATAAGCAGCTCTTTCTAGAGGTGGACGCATCCACTACGGGGGCCGAGGCCATTCTCACACAGAAGTCCTCCTCCGGACGAATGGTGACTTGTGGGTTCTTTTCGAAGGCTTTCTCGCCCTGCGAACGGAACTACTCCATCAGTGAGCGGGAGCTGCTGGCCGTCAAGATGACTCTGGAGGAGTGGCGCTACCTCCTGGAGGGCGCAGTACACCCCGTGGTAATCTTCACTGATTATAAGAACTTGTCGTACCTACAGTCCGCTCAGGGGCTCAAGCCCGCTGGTCACTGTTTTTTGCTCAGTTCGACTTCCGCCTCCACTTCCATCCAGCAGACAAGAACGTCAAGGCTGCTGCCCTGTCTCGATCCTTCGTCACCAGCGATCAAGAGGAGGAGCCCCGTCCCATCATTGACCCTTCCAACATGGTCATGGTAGCCCCGCTCCGCCTGTCTCAGCTACCTCCAGGTAAGACGTTGGTGCCCGAACCAGATCGGAGGCGCGTTCTTCGCTGGGGTCATTCCTCCAGGCTTGCCGGGCATGCAGGACTGGCAAAGACCAGTTGATCAGTCGGCATTACTAGTGGCCGAGGATGTGTCAGGAGGTCACAGAGTACGTCTCTGCTTGCCCGTCCTGTGCCCGCAACAAGACGCCCAAGCAGCTACCGGCTGGACAACTTGGAGGCACATCGCTATGGACTTCATCACTGACCTACCGGTCTCCTCTGGCAACACAGTTATATGGGTCGTGGTGGATCGGTTCTCCAAGATGGGCCATTTCGTTCCCTTGCCTGGGCTTCCTTCTGCACCCAGGTTGGCGGAGTTGTTTGTCCTACACATCCTCCGTTTACATGGTTTGCCTTCTCACATTGTTTCCGACAGAGATGTGCAATTCGTGTCCCGGTTCTGGCGTTCCCTTTGTAGGAAGCTGGATGTCTCCTTGGACTTCTCCTCAGCCTATCATCCACAATCCAATGGGCAAGTCGAACGGGTAAATCAGGTGCTGACCGGTTACCTACGGCCCTTAGTCAACACACACCACGACGATTGGGCCTCCCTACTACCATGGGCGGAGTTCTATAACAACCATGTCGGTGAGTCAACCCGTAACACTCCATTTTTTTTATCGTGTATGGTTAGCATCCGAGGATTCCGACCCCCTTGGCCATTACGACTCCCAATCCGGCAGCAGAAGCAGTAACCCGAGACTTCTCCAAGATCTGTATATCAATGAATGACGGCATCACCTGGACATGTATATTTTTTGCCAGCACCTTTTCATGAGTAAAGGGGTTAATTGCCACAACACTTATCATGGTGTAAAAGAACAAGCATATGGCTCTGTTCAAGGCTTTGTACAGCTAAGGTGGCATATATGACAATGAAACACAGTAAATGTTGCTATAGAATATAAAGGAAAAAATGAGTCTTGGCTTCAACAATGGCCTTGGAGAAAGCGTCCAAACAGATGAAGTACCATGCCGACAAAAGACGGTTGGATTCCCCCTTGTTTCAGTCGGGTGACAAGGTATGGCTTTCTTCCAAGTATGTCCGCCTCAAGGTACCCCCCTATAAATTCGCTCCTTGCTACCTCGGTCCCTTTGAGGTCCTTCGGAGACTTAACGAGGTATGCTACCAGTTGAAACTGCCTTCCTCTCTGCGTATCCATAATTAATTTCACCGTTCCCTCCTCAAGCCTGTAGTCCTCGGCCGCTTCTCCTAGGATCCAGGAGTGCATCCTCCTCCCGTCTCGGCCAATGATGTCTAAGAGATCAAAGCCATTCTGGACATGAAGAGAGGACGCATTACGTGGCATTTGGTGGATTGGAAGGGGTTCGGCCCTGAGGAACGGTCCTAGGAGCCGGAGGAGAACATCAACGCTCCTCTCTCCTACGGCGTATTCATGCCGGCTTGCGGCGGGGGGTACTGTCACCACCCGGCCGGTGCCTGCTCCCGTTCGGCCTGTGCCGCTGCCACCTCGCAGCCTGCCACCCCGCTGCTGCGGCCTGTCATGAGGCAGGAGGGACAGGTCCTTGCGGGTTGCCGACCTCTCCGGGGGCTCCGCTCCCACTCCCGTCTCTATGCTCACCTGGACCGCGCTCTCCCACGCCATCTCCTCTCTGTGGCACCGTCCCGGGCTCCTGTGTTCTCCTCTCCTCCTGGAGGCGCGCATAGGGCACGCACGCGCACTGCTGCTCAGTGTTAAAGGGCCAGTGCACGTTGTTCCCTGGTCTCCTGGAGATTGCCTTCTTCTCTCCTCATCCCTACCCTGTGTCTCCGGTACTGTACCCCTAGAGTCGGTTTGCAGGTTCTGGCTCACTGGTCCCTCCATTGCTGCCCTGCGTGATATCCCTGTATAGGGGTCACTCTCGCTGGGCTCCCTTGGGGGATCACCGGTGTTTCGGTGCTGTGGCTCTCTCTAGGGGCTGTTTCCCTTGTGATCCTGTGTTCAAATATACCTTACTTAACTTGCCTTTGGTGTCCAGCTTGGTCTCTGGGTTCAGCATCCACAGTGTTCTGTGGTCTAGATGGTCCACCTGTTCCGTTCCGCCTGTGGTGGCATGACAGGATCCCTGACATCCTGCATCCTAGCAGTTCAGGGGGCTCAATTCTACTCCAGAGATTTACAACACAACTTTCTCAGGGCAGACGAGAACTTGCAGGGACGTCTAGAAGGCAGGATGCGTCTGTCAACATCTACAGTGTACACGCTATGTTGGTGGCTAAATCTGGCTCACCTGTCCAAGGGAGTCCCATGGGCCATAACACCAGACTACATAGTTTTGACAGATGCCAGCACTTTAGGGTGGGGGGCCCATGTAGGCATTCACCTAGCCCAAGGACCGTGGACGATGGGAGATTTAATAGGGTCTTCACATCTGAAGGAATTGAAGGCAGTCAAATATGCTCTCCTCCGGTTTCTTCACACCCTTCAGAACTCACATTTGAGAATACAGACCGACAATACAACAATGGTTTCCTATCTGAACCACCAGGGGTACACAGTTGCCCTCTCTGATGTCCACTGCAGAAGAGATTTTTACACTAGTAGAAACACATCTCCTATCCCTCTCAGCCCTACACATCAGGGGATAGACCACATCAGAGCCGATTATCTGTCGCCATACACCAGGGAGAGTGGGGTCCTGGACAGTCAGATTTTCAGACGAATAGTATAACTATGGGGAGTTCCTGACCTAGACATATTTGCCACCAGACGCAACAGACTAGTCAGACGGTTTGTCTCCTATTCATCCATCAGATCATCCAGAAGTTTCATCCAGTTTTATTCAGGCCCTCTTACCACCTAGGCGCCTGTCCCAGCTATCTTAGAGTTTTTAAAGAATGGACGTGAGCTGGGGCTTGCCGTCAGCACTCTAAAGGAGCAAATCTCTCCTCTGGTTGCATTGTAAAATTGTAATGTAACGGGTGACAGATGGGTCTCTAGATTCTTACGGGCTTGTGAGCGTAGTGACCCACATGGCCAGACTGCCACCCTGGGACCTGAACTTTGTGCTGGATGCTTTGACTGATCCTCCTTTTGCACCCCTGACTTCTGCCTCCATTAAAGATCTGACTTTAAAGACGGCCTTACTGGTAGCCTTAACATCAGCCAGAAGAGTGGGCAACTTACAGGCTCTTTCAGTAGATGCCCCTATCTTTCTAGTATTTCAGGATAAGCTCATCTTAAAACCAGATCCTGCCTATCTACCAAAAGTTTCCTCTAGGTTCCATAGAAGCCAGGAAATCTATCTACCTTCCTTTTATGATAATCAGTCTACTCCAGAGGAACACAGGTTCCATACATTAGACGTCTGAGGGCAGTCGGAGAGCAGTGTTGGAGTACGTAGCCAGTACTCAATCCTGGAGGAAGAGTAGGGTTCTGTTTGTCTCCTTGCAGGATCACAAAAGGGGGTCTAGCATCACAAAAAACACTCTATCCTGATGGATTCGATAAGCCATCTGCACGGCCTTCTCAGCCAGAGGTGAGAGTCCACCTGACTGCATCAGAGCCCATTCTACACGGGCCATGGCCTCTTCCTAAGCTGAGAGAGTTGATGTCTCTATAGAGTTAATTAGTAAGGCGGCAACTCGGGCTTCGCCTTCCACTTTCTTCTGACACTATTACCTTGATTTGTCATCTTCCTCTCACCTTGATTTCGGGAAATCAGTTCTCAATACTCTTGTCTCTCCCAGGTGATGGTCTCTAAAAGTCTCTCAGTGGGTGCTGTCATGGCGATAGGAAAATCCGAGGTTAATTACCGGTAATTTTACGGAGTCCACGACAGCACCCAATCACTTCATCCCCCATGTAGTTGTTGTTATTGTTGTTATTATTATTCACT
This sequence comes from Allobates femoralis, assembly GCA_033576535.1. NCBI lineage: Eukaryota > Metazoa > Chordata > Amphibia > Anura > Aromobatidae > Allobates > Allobates femoralis. The sequence goes on from JARQOC010000006.1 coordinate 236,342,804, forward strand.
GGTTCTCCACTTAAGTCAAGGTGTGTTGTTTGATCGGAGGCAAAGGGCACCACCCCTTTTTATCTGTAGGCTTCCTGTCCCTATGGGTGGATCCCCTCACTGTGGGTGCTGTCGTGGACTCTATATAAAATATGATTACCGGTAAGTAATCTTAAATATTTCAGGCAGATCCAATTGTAACCCAACTGAGAGCGCTTAATCTTAATGTCAGAATGACTTGGACTGTGTTCAAACGCTGCACAATTGCTGCATAAATGATCCGCTTTGTACGGATCCACTATTGCAGTGGAATACAGTAAAACGTATCGATGTTAGCTGTCCCAACCTAGTCAATGCATTTCACTGTTTTGCGTTCAGACACTACGTTTCCTTCGGACCTGCTTTTTGGCTCAAAAGCGGGTACGTAGAAAGTCATATGTGAATTATTTAGGCGTATTTTCGCTGCGCTTTTTCTCACCTCACCGCGCTCCCATGCTGATCCTTCCTCATCCAGATGCTGTAGGACCATTGAACAAACTTAAACAGCACTATGTGATCGAGTGACGTCACCCAGTCACATGCCAGGCTGCAGGGTCCTAGAGGCCACACTCGCTACGGTCTCTAATGATGAGAGGAGATTACCAGTGGTCACCAAGGGAGTGCGGCGAGGTGAGTAAGTGCAGGTGAATAGTGCAGCGGCATTCTAACATAGAACGCTAGGTTCTGTGAAGATCCGTACTTGGTGCAGTTTTTGCACCAAAAACAGTTCCTCAATACGCAGCAAAATGCTGTGTGTGAATGTAGCCTTACTGTGCTGTCTTGAACTTGTCTGGCTTCAAAAGCTGTGAAGCAACTAAAAGACGTTTTTGCCCCATGCTTGTATATGGAGTTAAAAAAAAATTATATTGCAAAAAACAATTAAAAAGCCGCCAAATAATATACTTCAGAATAAAACGCCAAAACACCACTGGCATTTTTCAAGGAGCGTATCCACTTCACAGTATGGATGCAAATGCATGTACCCTGATATGGAGATTTGTGTACTTTCAGCTACATGATGTGAAATTCTAAATCTAGAGACAACGGCCAGATAGTGCTTGCCGTGTGTGATGAGGAAGGCGGCCACTCATGATTTTTTCAGGAGTTTTTTTTGGATTCTCTATGTAAATGCCCCTTTTTTCCAGCATAGGACCAAGATCCTGTGCTGCACTGATGGAGCTTGTCAGGATGGGGCAGAGAAAATGTGTTCATGTAGTAAAGCTTTTGTTTTGTTTATAGGTGAAGAAGAGACGTCAAGAAGAAAATTTGAGACGTAGGTTGGAAAATGAGAGGAAAGCTGAGGTGGTACAAGTGGTAGGTGTCTATGGAGAGCGCTGTTATGTCATGATTCTGTATTTGTTCCAAAATGATCAATTTTATTTATTATAACCTCCACCTGCAGAGGTCATTGAGTGCGGCCTACCTGTTCAAACAGCCGAGTTTAAACAAAACTGTTAGGCCCTGATTCATCAAAGTGTTTACACTATGAAATACTATGAAAACAGGAACATTTTTTGGGCAGCATAAAATCACAATTTATTTGGTGGGTTCTGTCAAAGCAGGGTGAGCTGGGGTAGGGGGTCACAATGCCAAACCGACAAATTCATGAAAAGTCGCTGGAGTAACATCTTGTAAAGCGCATGTCATTGAGAAGATGTGTCAAATTCATTAAGTGGAGTGCGATTCTTAATTAATTTGGTGCATCATATTAGTGCACGCTTTTCATTAAGACTGACACACTATTGGTATCATTAAATGGGGCTTAATCAGCCCCATCAGGATCAGTAAGTTTTATTACTGTATCTTCTACTGTTATATTGTTATAAGCTCCTGATAATTAAGTGTGAAGTAGTAACTAGTCAAGCATACATGAATAGAAAGTGCATATGCCCTGCTTCCCCCCCCCCTCTTTCAGTGCTGGCATCAGTGATAGTAAATCTGAACTGCATTTGCACTGCTGCCCCCACCCATACTGCCTCCAACCAGCAGTGCAAATGCATTTTGTTTCTGTAGTTAATTAAAATCCAATCTATATAGTATGCATTCTCAAACTTTTAACAACTCATCTGTCCTGTCCTGAGACTTAAAAGTACACAAAGCAAATGGGAGACGTTTATTAGCATCCTGAAAAGTACCTGTCCACAATATATATCCCCTATGGGAATAAACATGCTAGAAATAGGAGGAAACCACTATGGCTAAATAAGGCTGTAAGGGGCGCAATAAGTGACAAAAAGAAAGCATTTAGGGAATTAATGCAAGTAGGTAGTGGAGGCATTAAATAAATACAGAAAATTAAATATCATTTGTAAAAAGCAAATCAAGGCAGCAAAGATTGAGACAGAGAGACTCATTGCCAGAGAAAGTAAAAATAATCCCAAAATATTTTTAACTACATAAATAGTAAGAAACTAAAAAATGATTGTGTTGGCCCCTTTAAAAAATAGTCTGGGTGAAATGGTGGATGAGGATGAGGAAAAAGCCAATTTGCTAAATGACTTTTTTTTTCAACAGTATTTACACAAGAAAATCCCATGACAGACAGTATGATCAGTGATAACAAAAACCCTCAATTAAATATCACCTGCTTAACCCAGCAGGAAGTACGGCATCGTCTAAAAATCACTAAAATTGACAAATCCCCGGGCCCGGATGGGATACACCCCAGAGTGCTGCAGGAATTAAGTACTGTCATAGACCATTATTTTTAATATTTAAAGATTCCATAATAACAGGGTCTATACCACAGGACTGGCGTATAGCAAATGTGGTGCCAATATTCAAAAAGGGGAGTAAAACTGAACTTGGAAATTATAGGCCAGTAAGCTTAACCTCTACTGTGGGTAAAATCCTAGAGGGTTTTCTAAGAGATGCTGTACTGGAGTATCTGAAGAAAAATAACCTCATGACCCAATATCAGCATGGTTTTACGAGGGACTGTTCCTGTCAAACTAATCTGATAAGCTTCTATGAAGAAGTAAGTTCTGGACTGGACCAAAGAAATGCAGTGGACGTGGTGTTTATGGACTTTTCAAAAGCTTTTGATACGGTGCCACACAAAAGGTTGATACATAAAATGAGAGCAATGTGGATAGGGGAAAATATTTGTAAGTGAGTTAAGAACTGGCTTAGTGATAGGAAACAAAGGGTGGTCATTAATGGAACACACTCAGAATGGGTCACGGTTAACACGTGGGGTACTACAGGGATCAGTGTTGGGCCCGATTCTTTTTAATATATTAATGATCTTGTAGGGGGCATACGGAGTAGAATCTTAATATTTACAGATGACTCTAAACTCTGCAGGGTAATCAATAGAGAGGAAGACCATTTTATATTACAGGAGGATTTATGTAAACTAGAAGCATGGGCTGATAAATGGCAAATGAGCTTTAATGGGGATAAATGTAAGGTCATGCACTTGGGCAGAGGAAACAAAAGGTATACTTGTGTGCTTAATTGTAAAACACTGGGCAAAAGTATCACTGAAAAAGACCTGGGTGTATGGGTAGATGACAAAGTCACATTTTGTGGCCAGTGTCAGGCAGCTGCTGCAAAGGCAAATAAAATAATGGGATGCATTAAAAGAGGCATAGATGCTCATGAGGAGAACATAATTTTACCTCTATACAAGTCACTAGTGCGACCACATTTAGAATACTGTGTACAATTCTGGTCTACGGTGTATAAGAAAGACCTAGCTGAACTACAGCGGGTGCAGAGAAGAGCGACCAAGGTTATTAGAGGACTGAGGGGTCTGCAATACGAAGACAGGTTATTAAACTTGGGGTTATTTAGCTTGGAAAAATGAAGGCTTAGGGGTGATCTTATAATAATATATAAATATATGAGGGGACAGTACAGAGACCTTTCTAATGATCTCTTTACTCTTAGGCCTGAGACGGGGACAAGGGGGCATCCTCTACGTCTGGAGGAAAGAAGGTTTAATCATAATCACAGACGTGGATTCTTTACTGTAAGAGCAGTGAGACTATGGAACTCTCTGCCACATGCTGTTGTAATGAGTGAGTCACTACTAACATTTAAGAAGGGCCTGGATGCCTTTCTTGAAAACTATAATATTACCAGTTATATATACTAGATTCTTTGATCGGGTGTTGCTCCAGGGAACTAGTCTGAGTCAGGAAGGAATTTTTTCCCCCAATGTGGAGCTAGTGTTACCACATGGTTTTTTTTTTGCCTTCCTCTGGATCAACATGTTAGGCTATGGGTTGAACTAGATGGACTTAAGGTCTTCCTTTAATGTTAAATACTATGTTACTATCTCGCAAAATACTATTTAAGGGGAACCAACCTCAGGATTTTCTTGTATAATGCAACTGGCATGTGCTTAGGGGCGGGACTTTGTGGGTCTGGTCTCTAATTATGCCACCCCTTTATGGTCCCTTGGCTTTCCTCTCCCTGTCACCGCCATTATATTTTCCTGCCCGTGCACATTATTATGGTGATGTATTGCAGTAAGATAGTCTGCCCCTGCGCATAGCATTACCTCCGGCGCCATCTTACGGAAGACTGCTGCTGCAAAGCACTAGGCCAGAGGTCCCCAAATCCAGGCCTCAAGGGCCGCCAACAGTGCAGGTTTTCAGGATTTCCTTAGTATTGCACAGGGCTTGGAATCATTACTTGTGCAGATGATCAAATTAGCACCTGTGCAATACTAAGGAAATCCTGAAAACCTGCACTGTTGGCGGCCCTTGAGGCTTGGAGTTGGGGACCTCTGCTCTAGGCTGCTGAGTGTCGCGTGCAACCTTGCATCCTCTTTTCTAAACACTGCAGAATGCGTGCAGTCACAGGAGAAGAGGAGATCGCCCACAACATCAACTGACTGCACCAAGAAGAACAAAGTGACGAAGGAGCCTAGACGTCCACAGCAGTAGTACAGCGCCTTTAGTAAGATGATGCCGGAGGTAGTGTTATGCAGACGCTGACTCCAACTCCATCTTACCGAAGTGATACTGCAATACTTCACCATACTAATTTGCACGTTCATGAAAATAATATGCATATATCGATGTTGTACACCATGTTCCAAATTTATTAAGCAAATGTTCTTTTTCTCTGATTTTTCTAAATGGTCGGTGCAAATGACAGTCAGTGTAATAAGTCATCACTCGTTAGAGTATATATCGAATTTTATTGAAGAAACCTCCCAATGATAACAGTATAATCTTCAAAATTAAAAAAAAAACTCTAAATACACTGTTCCAAATTATTAGGCATAGTAGAGTTTCTAAACATTTGATGTTATTGAAAGAACTGAAAATGCTCATTTGTTGAATTTGCAGCATTTTGAAGTCACATTCACTGAACTAAAAAGCTATTTAACTCCGAAACGTCCTAACAGGCCAAGTTACATGTTAACATAGGAACCATTCTTTGATATCACCTTCACAATTCTTGCATCCATTGAACTTGTGTTTCTGGAGAGTTTCTGCTTGTAATTCTTTGCATGATGTCAGTTTAGCCTCCCAGAGCTGCTGTTTTGATGTGAACTGCCTCCCACCCTCATAGATCTTTTTATTGATCTTACTCCAAAGGTTCTCTATAGGGTTGAGGTCAGGGGAAGATGGTGGTCACACCAAGAGTTTATCTCCTTTTATGCCCATAGCAGCCAATGACAGAGGTATTCTTTGCAGCATGAAATGGTGCATTGTCATGCATGAAGATGATTTTGCTCCTGAAGGCATGTTTTTGCTTTTTGTACCATGGAAGAAAGTTCTGTCAAACTCTATATATTTTGCAGACGTCATTTTCACACCTTCAGGAACCTTAAAGGTGCCTACCAGCTGTTTCCCAATGATTCCGGCCCAAAACATGACTCCTCCACCTCCTTGCTGACGTTGCAGCTTTGTTGGGACATGGTGGCTATCCACCAACCATCCACTACTCCATCCGTCTGGACCATCCAGGGTTGCTCGGCACTCATCAGTAAACAAGACTGTTTGAAAATTGGTCTGCTTGTATGTCTTGTCCCACTGCAAGCGTTCTCTGCTTGTGAGCACTGTTTAGGGGTGGCTGAGTAGTGGGTTCATGCACTGCAAGCCTTTGAAGGATCCAGGGCCGCAGCATCCATAAGGCGACATGAAGTGTCTGCCTCAAGCGGCGATCCCTGCTAGTAGACGGGGCGGCATCCGCAGGGGTGCCTGGTGGTAGCGCAGCCCCCTGCAGATGCCGCTCTCTCTCCTATAGTCCTAGCTGCCGCCTAATTACACCACCCCCCCTGTAGTGTGAGCCCACCTGTAGAGCCGCAGACTTACAGGACCTGTGATGATGTCAATGGAGGGGAGGAGTCGGGGATCACATGATCAGCTCCTCCATATATGCAGACCTCCACTGTGCAGGATGAGGTGAAGTTTGTATGGGGTCAGGAGGGTTGTACAGTGTGGATGTAGCAGAGCCAAGAGTGTACTAGGTGTATTGGGTGGAGCCGCATATACGGGGTGTATGGAGCTGAGCTGTGTGTGTACGGGGTGTATGGAGCTGAGCTGTGTGTGTACGGGGTGTATGGAGCTGAGCTGTGTGTGTACGAGGTGTATGGAGCTGAGCTGTGTGCGTACGAGGTGTATGGAGCGGAGCCGCGTGTGTACCGAGGTGTATGGAGCGGAGCCGCGTGTGTACCGAGGTGTATGGAGCGGAGCCGCGTGTGTACCGAGGTGTATGGAGCGGAGCCGCGTGTGTACCGAGGTGTATGGAGCGGAGCCGCGTGTGTACCGAGGTGTATGGAGCGGAGCCGCGTGTGTACCGAGGTGTATGGAGCGGAGCCGCGTGTGTACCGAGGTGTATGGAGCGGAGCCGCGTGTGTACCGAGGTGTGTGTACCAGTGGTAGCCCCCCCGCGGATGCTGCTCTCACTCCTATAGTCCCAGCCCCTTCTGCTGGCAGCATTCTTCTCCCGAGTCCTGTCCACCCTCTACAGCTCAGCAGGGCACGATGATGTCATCACTGAGCCCCACTGTGCTGAGACGTGCAGAGCAGATGCTGAAGAGACCGGAGCAGCGAGAAGAGAGGAGTATTTACACTTTTTTTTTTTTTTTTTCCCCATCAGTGAGTACACTGATGGGAAACTATGTAATGGGCAATGTAATATAGGAGGACAATGGGGGCCCACTATACTATATGGAGGACTGTGGGGGTGCATTATTCTATATGGAGGACTGTGGGGATGCATTTTTCTACATGGAGGACTTTTGGGGTGAAATGGAAGGCCCACTGCGGGTGGGCTGTCTTCTTAAATATTTGCCGCCAAATTGGATGCTTGGTCAAGGTGTGTGCACGCACTGGTGAAGAACCACACTGATAATCAGTCAATGTAGAAATTCATGACAAGTCTTTTATTAGAGGAAGCGATACAGTTTATATACTAGTCACTCAAGGACTCTCCTTATGGATGTCACTAAGAATATATTGCAACATTGCATCATGTGAGCTAACACAGCAGTTTATTCCTTAAGATAGCTAAATCATCATATTTGTGCTATAGCATTAATCATAGTGTTAATCAGGTGTTATTTAACATAACCTTGGCTCAAACATTATTAGCTCTAAAAAGAGAGAGTAGATAACTATTATGCTATGGGAACATATTCTTAATTTCCTATCTTTGTTCAAACAAGAGCAGGTGTATGGTCACTTCTACGTATGTGTTCTGTAAGTATGTAAGTATTTTTGGATGTCTTCAACATTTCCAACTGTAATCATTAACTTTCCATTACTATAGCCACGTCAGTTCCCCCTTGGAGACATATAAAATCTTACCCTAATTTCATTGCCCTAGGTGGCGGAGGGGGAAAAGTTAGAGGAAAGGGGAGGAGACTTCACCAACATTGAGACAAACCGTAACATCGGAATCACTTTGCAATTGGTTTTATCCGCACCCTAAGCTGTCCCTACTCTGCCTTCTGGGATAGGTCTCATTCTCTCATATTCCTCCGGGGGGCCTGACGGCAAGATCATTCTTCTCAGGACCATATACTCTTCTTCATTATTTGGTCTTTGGAGATCTGCATACATTGTCATCACTGTCTCCTTCATGGCGTGAGACATCATCTTCTTAATGCAAGGCTTTACGCGGCATGAAATTAGGGCCACTATGAATAAAATACAAAGGATAATTATACTCAATTTGATAAGTGCTCTCTGCCAGCCATCCCACCACCCAAACCAAGTGTCCCATTGATTCTGGACACCAGAATTATGAGCTAATTATTCTGACAGGTCCGTGAGTCCTTTTAGGGCTTTGGCTATTCTCCCATCTGGGGCAGTATTATTTGGTATGAATGTACAGCAGTTGCTTCCGATTCGTTTGTACACGTCCCTGTGCTCAGCTGGGATCTTATCCAAAGCCATTCTATTCTGGAAAGCTATTATGGAGGTGAGACCTAATAGTTGGACTATTCCCTTTAGGGTATCTCTGGTGAAGTTCAAAAATTGTTGTTGATTATAGTAAAGGTAATTTATCCAGGCTACATTTTTGTTTGCTGTTATTATGGGCAGGATAGACTCAAAGCCCGCTGCTACTTGGTCTCTAGCTTTAAATTCATCAGGCACTCCTTGTGGAACCCCTATGGAGTTTATATACACATGAGCATCAAGGGACGCTTTAACCCCCATCTTCCTGTCAAGTGCTTTTATCTCCTGGACTGCCTGTTCCCAGCTTAGCTGACCCCAGTTAGGTGGGTCAAAAATGTGGAATGGCATTATAGCTTTCTCTAGGAACCTTCCACGACAGCATAGGAGGTTGCCTCTCCACATCCTAATAGGGACAGGAAGCACAAGAGAGGTTAAAAGGCCCCTCCCACCTCCCATTAGTCAGTGTCTTTCCTGTCCCTATGGGGCATGGAGAGAGGGTTTTGCAAGCTGCAGTATACCTGGGAGTTTTTGCCGGGTGGCATTGGGCGGGCCCCTGCTCCTCCTCCTGTCGTCTCTCGGTCCCCCTCGGTGGTCCTCTGCTGGGGGGGTCCGGGACCAGCCCTGGCCCTCCGTATACCCCCTGGGGTGAAGCCGGTTGGAGGCTCCCTGGTCGGCGGCCTCCTCCTGTGCTGAGCCCGACGGCCGCCTCCTGCCTGTGCGCGCTGCTGCGGACCGGAAGTGACACGGTGGAACTTCCGGTCACTCGCTTCTCTGGCGGGGAGCGCAGCGCTTCCAGGTCTCGGCAGGCGGGACCCGGTGCGGTGGCGAGCAGGCTCGCCGCCATGACTGGGGCCTGCCTAGACCTTGGGCAGGGGGCAGGGGACGATCTCTTTGCACTGGGGGCAGGCCTTTGGGATAAAGGGCTGCCCTGAAGACTTCTGACACTAGGTAAGCTACATTCTGTCCTGGGTCATGGTTTCCTCTGCGTCTGCAGAGCCCAGTGCTCCCCCAGCCACAGTGAGTTGAGGTGCAGGGGGGGGGGGGTCCTTTGTGCTGCCCAAAGGGGCTTTACTGATTGTGGCTTCCCTATGCTTTTTTGTAGGGTGACAAGGAAACTCCCAAGAAAGCTGCTGGGAAGTCTGCTAAATGCCCTGTCTGTGCTAAGACGTTCCCCCCCTGGTTGGGATAAGAAACTTTGCCAGGGCTGTACCGAAAAGATAGTGCTGGCTGAACACCCTAGTCTTGTGGATGACCTATGCACCATGGTGCAGCAGGAAATTAGAGCTTCCCTGTCCTCCCTGGGCGTGTCCGGGCTTGTCTGGTCCTTTCCCCTCCAAAAGAGCGGAAACTCCAGGCTGGCCCCTCAGACTCTGAAGCTGGCAGGGACTCGGACTCTGAGGTGCCCGCATTCGGAACTTCGGCGGTTTTTGTTCCCCTCGGAGGATATGGGGGACCTGATTTAGGCCGTTAGAAGCACCATGGGGTTGGAAGAGGAGCATGTCCATCCCTCGGTGCAGGATGAAATGTTTGCTGGCCTTCAGTCAGCCAAACGTATTGGATTCCCAGTGCATTCCACCCTCCGGGATTTAATTACTCAGGAATGGGAATTCCCCGACCACAAATCTCGGGGTGATCTGGGTCGGCGGTTTCCCCTTGAGGATAGTGGGATTCACTGGGGGGGTCCCAAAGGTGGATGTGCAGGTTGCCCGTGTGGCAAAAAAGACTGCCCTCCCCTTTGAGGACACTTCCCAGCTGAGGGATCAGATGGATCGGAAGATTGAGAGCTTTTTGAAGCGTTCCTGGGAAGCTTCCTCTGCCACCATTCAGGCTAACATCGCCTCAACTTGTGTCTTTCGGTCCGTGCTGAAGTGGTTGGACCTGTTAAGAGTCCTATGTGTCGCAGGGCACCCCTAGGGACGAGCTTCTCGGCTCCCTTTCTGCTTCGGAAGGCTTCTTGTTTTCTCACTGATGCCTCAGTGGAATCTGTCCGCCTGGCGGCCAGAAATTCAGTGTTGTCCAACTCCGCCAGGCGGGCTTTATGGTTGAAGCTGTGGAGCGGTGACGCCACTTCTAAAAGTGTTCCCTGCCTTTCAAGGAGGACTTGGTGTTCCGGCCAGCTCTAGACGACATCCTGGACCAGGCTACTGACCGCAAGGCTCTTCCCGAACAGGCTCCTGTGAGGAAGCTGTCCTTTCGTCTCCCTGTGCCTCCAGCCCTAGGGCAAGGGTAAAACCGGCAGGTGGAGTTATCAGAAGGGGCGAGGCAAGAATATCCACGTCCCTGCTCAGCAGCGCCCTCGTCCCGACAAGCAGTGACTCGTTCCCGGTGGGGGTGGGGGGGGGGGACTCTCGGTCTTTCTTCCCCAGTGGCGAGAGATTTCCAATTCCCAATGGGTTCTGAATGTCATATCAGAAGGATTGCTCGTAGAGTTCGAGACGCTTCCTCCGCCAGGTCTCCAGGTCACCGCCCTGCCCTTTCAGGGTGCGCAGGATCTTCTGTACTCAAAGGTACAGGAGTTCCTTCTCACAAATGTCACGAAGTGGAGCTTGATTACTATTACCGTCTGTTCCTGGTCAAAAAAACATCTGGGGATTCCAGGGTCGTCATCAACCTGAAACGCCTCAACAGCCACGTCTGCTATCGACGTTTCAAGAGTCCGTCCGTACTGCGATTCCCCTGATCGGGCTGCATCACCTGACGGACGCCTACTTTCATGTGCCCATCCATCCTCAGCACAGGAAATTCCTAAAGTTCGCCATCCTCTACGAGGGGGACGTCCTCCATTTTCAGTTCAACGTTCTCCCCTTCGGAATTTTCTCGGCTCCCGAATTTTCTCAAAACTCATGGCGGAGGTTGTGGCCTTCATTCGGGGTCGCAGCATCTCTATTGTGCCTTATCTGGACGGCTTCCTTCTCATTGCTCTGACTCCTCAATCCCTCCGGAGCAGTGGGGAAGAATCCCTGTGCATTCTTCGGTCCGTGGGTTGGATCCCGAACCTCCAGAAATCCCATCTGCAGCCCTCCTCCACGAGACAATTTCTGGGGGTGTTACTGGATTCCGACCGGCAGGCTTCCTTTCTTCCGGACTCCCACCGGTTGACCCTTCTGACCAAGATTTCCTCCCTGAGGCGTCAAGCATCTCCCACCCTTCGGGACCAGATGTCGGTGTTAGTTCCATGACGTACTGCATCCCGTAGGTCCTGTGGGCTCAGGCTCACTCTCGGGTGCTGCAGGCACATGTCCTGTCTTGCTGGGTCGGGCTTCCTTCATCCCTAAATTGTCGGGCTTGCCTCCCGGGGACCGTCTCCTCGTCCCTCCTCTGGTTGTTGTCCGACACCTGCAACGGTGGGGTTTCGTGGGATCAGACTCCTCTAGTGACAGTTACTACAGATGCCAGCCAGAGGGGGTGAGGAGCCATGGTGGGTCCCACTCCGCTACAGGGAGTCTGGGGTCGCTCCGTCAGTTCCCGGTTCTCCAATTACCGAGAACTGCGTGTAGTCAAGGAGGCCCTTCGGGGAGCTCAGACCCAGCTCACGGGTTCTCATGTCCTTGTCTACTCGGACAATGTCGCCACGGTGGCTCACCTCCGGCACCAGGGCAGTACGAAGTCCAGGTCCCTGTCGTCTGTGTCTTCCCGGATCTTCCTTTGGGCCGAACAGTTCCTGCTGTCCCTCTCAGCTGTCCACTTGAAGGAGTCCATGAACCTGCAGGCGGATTTTCTCAGCCGCCAGGATGTCCACCCGGGGAAATGGAGTCTGGATCAAGCTGTCTTTTGCTCCGTAGTCGCACAATGGGGCACCCCAGCAGTCGACCTCTTCGTCTCCAGCGCCAATCGGAAGATCGCAACATATTTCTCCCTCAATCCTCGGGGGACAGCCGCGGGGGTGGATGCCTTCTCCCATTTGTGGAATTTTCCTCTGGTTTACACCTTTCCTCCTCTTCCCCCTCCTCGCACGAACTCTGCGGAAGGTCAGGGTAGACTTAGTCCCCACTATCCTGGTGGCCCCTCTTTGGCCCAGGAGGAGTTGGTGCAGCCTGATCATGGCGCTCAAAGTCGACGGTCCTGTCATCCTGAGTCCGGATCCCAGCCTGTTGTCTGAGTCCTGTGTTCCATCCAGATCCGCAGAAACTCAGCTTAGCTGCCTGGCTTCTGAAGCCTGGGTGCTGAGGGCTCAGGGTCTGTCTGAAAAGGTGGTGGCCACCCTACAAAAAAATCGCAAACTAGTTACTAATGCGATTTATAATAAAATTTGGAAGAAGTTTACATCCTGGTGTGGCTCCTGTCCGCCTGATCCTCTTCGGCCAAATGTCTCCCAGATTCTCGATTTTCTTCAGAATGGGTTGGATCTCGGTCTTAAACCCAGCACACTCAAGGTTCAAGTTTCGGCTCTCCGTTCGTGTTTGATGCTGATTTGGCAAATCATCGATGGATTCGCCGCTTCATGGTGTGGGCTACTCATCTTTGTCCTAATACTCTGGTCCTTACTCCCTCCTGGGACCTCAAGGTGGTCCTCACCGGACTTTCTCGGCCTCCCTACGAACCTCTTTCATCCTGTGACCTCCTGCGGTTGTCTCATATGACGGCGTTCCTGGTGGCGATTACTTCTGCCCTTCGTGTTGGGCATCTCCAGTATTTGTCCATCCGGGACCCGTACCTCACCATCAGGGGTGACTGCATTGTTCTTCAGCTGGATGCTTCGTTCCTTCCCAAGGTGGTCTCGGACTTCCATCGCTCTCAATCGATTATTCTTCTGTCCTTCTGTCAACATCCTCGGACCCCGATGGAGGAAGAGTTCCATGCTTTGGATGTTCGGCGTAAAGTTCTCCTCCTTTATCTTGACATCTCGGCGCCCTGGCACATCGACACAATCTTTGTACAGCCCTTTGGTCCCTGTAAGGGCATGAAGGTATCCAAGAGCACTATTGCAAATTGGATCAAGAAGGCCATTGCAGATTCCTACCTTTCCCAGCAGCTGCAAGCTCCTTCTGGGATTACTGCCCATTCCACCCAGTCTACCGCTGTCTCCTGGGTTGAACGGGCAGGGGCTTCTCCTGAGCTGATCTGGAAGGCTGCTACCTGGTCGTCCTTGCGTACCTTCACGAAACTCTACCGTCTGGACCTGGGCACCGGTAGGGATTTGGCTTTTGGCAGGAAGGTCCTGCAGGCCATTGTCCCACACTAGGTATTTATTCGTTGGTATTCCTCCTATGCTGTCGTGGAAGGTTCCTACAGAAAATAGAATTATTCTTACCGTTAATTCGGTTTCTAGGATACCTTCCACAACAGCACTTAATTCCCTCCCTGTTATTCCTTGTGTTGTTCCTGGAATGTTTTACTATGTACTGTTTACTCTCATGCTGTGGTTCTTTGTAAGACACTGGCTAATGTGAGGTGGGAGGGGCATTTTAACCTCTCTTGTGCTTCCTGTCCCTATTAGGGTGTGGAGAGGCAACCTCCTATGCTGTCGTGGAAGGTATCCTAGAAACCGAAATAACAGTAAGAATAATTCTATTTTTACCAGGGCACATTGTCCTCTCCAGGGAGGTTGTAGTCTGGGTCTGATCTTCAGATCCCCACATAACCAATAAACATCAGGGAGCTGGTGAGTCTGTTCTATTAACAGGGAGTCATTGTACAAGCTGCTTGCTGACACCTCAATAATAGGACTACAGTAGTTTGGTGGCATGTCTCCCACTTCTAGGCCTGTACTGTTGCGTTCAAAACAGGTGTAGTTTCCTGCATAAGGAGTGATAACATGGCCAACTGGTTCTGCTTTCTGATAGGATATTGGTGTAATAATGTTTGGCACCTTTTTGACTTGTTTAGGTGACCTGTGTACAGGGTTAGAATGCAGTTTAAACCTTCCAAATCCCCCCTTGGGCCTATTGGAAAAGCTACTGTACCCAAATGGGGCCAGCCAGTGGAGCAGACTATACTGGATGATCGATTCTTACTCATAGCAGTGTATCTTAACCATTCTAACCAAATGTTGGAGTCTGAGAACCCTGTTTCAAGAGTTAGTTTATAGTCGTATGTCATTTCTGGTATATACCTTGCACCCTCCAATAGGTCATCTTCATGCAAGACAGTCTGTTTGGTGGGTGCTGGCCTGTCTGCTGTGTTTTTTAACCAGAACTTACCCTGTATACCACCATCTGTGCCCGCACCAAATACATACAATCCTGCATCAATATCTTAGGGGGCCTCAATGGAGAGATACATAGGTATGCACCCACCCTTCTGACAGGGTGTCCAATGTTGCTTTAGATCTTGGGGTCCCCGCCATTTACCCTTAGTTAGAATCATGCGGTCTAAGAGGCTCCTTCCCCATTTATCTTTACGTTCCTGTGCTTGGGTTGGTCTATATCCCCAGCTATCTCCAATGTTCCACCCTGGTAATGACCATGACTCACAGTTGGACCAATAACCTGTCTCAGCAGTAGTAACACAAATATATTGCTTGTCAGCCCATATTGCCCATAGCTGCTGTAAATCTTGTGTGCATGTATTTACTATATTACAGAAGTCAAACTGATATGTAACCCTTGAAGCTGTGGCATTGAACCAAAGGGTGACTACACCATCCTCTTTGGTGATCATTTTCTGACGGTTTCCCTTATTCCTATGACCTCCCACCTTCTTGTGGCTTGCGCCCCCCTGCTTTATACTAAGTATATATATCAGGAGGGTGAAGGTTGGCAGCCATTTTTGGCTTCTGGATCCTTGTGCCTTCTTGCAGTGGGATGCGTGGATCCATGTGGGTCTTCCTTCAACTTTAACAGCCGTTAGACCATAGACACCAGCGATGAGAGGGATAGAGCGGGGGAGGAGGCACGCACGCACGACGCACGTGAGCATGGCGGCCACCTAGTCTGCGGGAGCGCAGCTCCACGAGGCCCTGAGCGGCATTGACCGGCATCTGAGATCCCCTCTGTCTTTCTGCCCTCCCGCTGTTGTCTTTCATTGGTGCCGACTCCTTGCTGCTGAGCGAGGATTCCACGGCTCAGTTTAGCTGTGACGGGTGGAGCACAGCCTGGATGCAGACTCGAGGACGGCGAACAGGAGAGGTCGGCTTGGCAGTCTGTCAGCATGACAGTTTTACAACAGGCTGCAGCGAGCGACTGAAGGAAGGCACAGGCAGACATTAAGGAGTGTGAAGATTGATGAACTAACTGCTGTGGCCATTGGAGGGCACCGGAGCCTGCATTTTGTGTTTGGAGTTTTACAGTTGGACTGTGTACCGGCTTTCTCCATAAGATTCCCTTAGGGGAAGAACGAAAACTGTGAGTACAGAGTCTGGTATTGCCGCACTCAGTATAAATGATGACGAGGGGGAAAGCTGGAAAACATACATCCTCCCCACGACTGCCTGATTTTTACCCAGCAGGACAGAAAGTACATGCTAAGGGGAAAGTGACACCAGCATCACCCCTTAAGGATTTAAGATCACAAGTAGGAACATCAGGGGGGGGGTGTAGTGTGAGTCCCCCTCATAATAGTGGAAATCAGAGTAGAGGGAGCAGCAGAGGCACCATGGATGCCCCATTAACAAGGGGAGATATGGAAGAATTTATCACCATGGTGCGAACTTCTCTAAGAGAGGACATGTATGAAATGTTAAATGAAATAAGAAAGGATTTGGATGCAGTAGGAGAGAGAACATCTTATATAGAGGATCAGATGACAGAATATACATCTACAATAAATGCACTGGTAGATGAAAACAAGACATTAAAGAAGGAGCTGGGTGCAGTACATATGAAATTAAACGACTTAGAGGATAGATCTAGAAAACAGAATATAAGAATCCGGGGAATCCCTGAGGATGTTAGAGACCATCAATTGGAGCCCTTTGTGATTAAGTTTTTCATTGCTGTTTTGCCGGACCGGTCATCTGAGGATATATTAATAGAGAGAGTGCATAGGACTCCAAAACCAAGTCATTTAGATGCTGCCCTACCGAGAGATATTCTGGTTAGGATGTTGCGTTTCCCAATCAAAGAGGCATTTATTCAACAAATCAGGAAATCCCAAATGTTACCTAAAGAATTTCAAGGTCTTAAAGTATTTCCAGATCTTTCAGCAGCTACTTTAGATGCAAGAAGGGACTATGCACATGTCTGTACTGCTCTGAGAGATGCCAATGTCAGATATAAGTGGGGATTTAACCCAGTCAAATTACATATCATATATGAAGATAAGAATGTAACATGTATCTCGCCTAAAGATGCGGAAGGGAAGTTAACTGCTTGGAAGATAGATTTCGCCCCCGCAAAAATAATACAGGGGAGGAGAATAAGACCAGAATGGAAGAAAGTATAAGAGGGAAGAAATGAGGCCTCGTGAGCAGCTCCATAGACATTTCTGGAGACAAGTATTTGTGCTCTAGACTCCCGATATGGCAGATATGTTCTGCCCGTAGCCCAAGGAACGGGGCACCTTTTATGGCTCAGGAGATCGGCCATAATGTTTGGTATATGTATTAGTTTAGATTATTGTTGTGTGTTTTTTTATTTTTTTTTTTCTCGCATGCAGGTACAAATCATCCTTTGCTATATACTTTTGAATTTCTATAGAAGGTATAAGGAAAACATGGTGTGTTTTTTCTTTTTCCTTTTTAAATTTGCTCTCTCTTTAGTTGGAACAATAAATAAAAATGGGTCATGTTTTGGGGTAAAAAAAAAAATCCGGTCCCATTTAATTTAAAATGAAGATGAAAATTATGTCCTTAAATGTGAGAGGTATGAATGCTCCAGGTAAAAGAGCAATGGTATGGAAAGAGGTTGAGAGAGCTCAGGCAGATATTATTTGTCTGCAGGAGACACATCTATTGGGAAAAGATAATGGTAGATTCCAACATAAAAATTTTCCATACAGTTTCTTTTCTAATAATAAAGTTAAGAAGGCAGGAGTATGTATCCTGATTAAAAATACAGTAACATTTGAGTTAGTTGAAAAATGTGAAGATTTAGAAGGTAGACTCTTGATTCTGATATGTAGAATAAATGGAGCACTATATACAGTTGCGACAATATATACTCCTAATATGGGACAAAAGAAGTTTATTAAACGGTGTCTTCAAAAAATAAAAAGTAGCGCAGGGCAATAAGGTAATATGTGGGGACTTTAATATGCCGATGCATAGAGAGTTAGATACAACTAAAAGAGGTATAGGGAACCGAGGGGAGATGAAAGAGTTAATTTGGGAATATCAGTATCATGATATATGGAGGTATATACATTCGTCAGAAAAAGACTTTACGTTTTTTTCGAATCGTCACCGAACGTATAGTCGAATAGACTATATTTTAGTTGATGATAATATTTTGACAAGCAGCACGAATGCGGATATTGGATTAATAACCTGGTCTGATCATGCGCCAATATATCTGGAAATCTCTCACTCGGACTCTCATCCCCTGATAAGGAGATGGCGCCTGAGTGAAAGGTTGTTATTAAATGAGGAAGTAGCGGGGAAAATAAAATCAGCGTTGAAGGAATACTTTAATACAAATGATAATGAAGAGATAAATGATGAGTGTTTATGGTTAGCACATAAAGTGGTGATAAGGGGTGTCTGTATCCAACAAGCTTCAATACTTAAACGTAAAAAAGAGAAAGATAGAAAAGAATTGATTAATAGATTACAAACCTTAGAGGCTCGTAATAAAGAGGCCTCCACTATACCTATATCAGCTGAAATACAGGAGATTAGATTTAAACTGAGAGAGAGTTGGCTACAGACATATGCGGATAATATGCGAAAATTACAGATGAAATTTTATGCCGAGGGAGATAAAGGCGGAGCCTTGTTAGCTCGGAGGGTGCGGAAAAAAGAAATTAAATCTAGAATTGAATATATTATTAAAAAAGATGGAACAGTAAGTAGAAGACCATCAGAAATTGCAGAGGAGATGGCTAAATATTATTTAAAATTATATAACTTAAAAGATGATCTGGGCACCCCTCAACCATCAGAGATGGAAATAAAGAAATACTTAGATGAATGTAATCTACCAAAAATTACAGAAACTCAGCTGTTACATTTAAACGCACCGATAACGAGAGAGGAAATTGGGAAGATTATAAAACAAACAAGAAAAGGAAGCGCTCCGGGGCCAGACGGGTTCTCCAACAGTTATTATCAAGAATACTCGGAGGAATTAGTCCCCTTCCTAGTAAGATGCTGTGAATTTTGGAGGGAAAGAGGCTTTATTGCAGGTAGTAATCTTGAAGCCACTATAGTCACTATACCAAAAACAGGTAAACCACCAAACAGACCCCAGAACCTGAGGCCGATTGCATTGTTGAATGGAGATCTGAAGATTTTTACGAAATTACTTGCATCTAGAATAAATCAAATAATCTCTATCTTGATAAAACCGGATCAGGTAGGCTTTGTACGTGATAGGGAAGCCAAAGATGGTATAAGACGTATGGTAAATTTGGTACAAATAGCGGAAGCATCTGGTTCCCCCAGTGCACTCCTGTCATTGGACGCAGAGAAGGCCTTTGACAGGGTGCACTGGGGTATCTTTTTGCAGTATTGAAAAAGTTTGGTTTTGAAGGATCAATTTTGTCGGCAATCTCTGCGGTATACTCGGCCCCTTCAGCAAAAGTATGGATTGCAGGAACAATGTCGGAGGTCTTTAATATAACAAATGGGACCCGTCAGGGTTGTCCCCTATCTCCAATAATTTTTGCTTTATGTTTGGAACCACTTGCTGAGAGGATCAGGAACTCATCATCAATCTCGGGAATCATGGTAGGGAAAGAAGCACATATAATTAATATGTATGCGGATGATATAATTATTTCCTGTGAGAAGGTAGAGCAATCGATTAAGGCGATATTAGATGAATTGGAAGCGTACAGCAAAGTCTCTTACTATAAAATAAACGCTAATAAATCGGTAATATTACCCATAGCTATACCCTTAAATAGTATACAATATATAAAAGAATGGTGTACATTTCAATGGGCAGAGAATGGGCTTCAATATTTAGGAATCAGGTTGACAACATCAAAGAAACTAATAACAGTGAATTTTACTATTTTGTATAGACAAATTAAAAAGGTGATTGAGGAAATACGTCAAACTACACTATCCTGGATAGCAAGAATTAATATCATAAAAATGATAGTGTTGCCTAAGATTCTGTATTATTTTAGAGCACTTCCCCTCGAAATCCCTAAAAAATATATCACTGAATTACAAAGATTGATTAGCAAATTTATTTGGGCGGGTAAAAAACCCCGGATAGCGAGAAATATACTAGCCCTACCTATGGATAAAGGGGGAATGGGGATACCAGATTTAAGTTTATATCATAAAGCGTCCATAATAGGGGGACTCCGTGACTGGTGGCAAATGCGGAGAGACCATAAATGGTTGGAGATTGAGAAGGTCTACGCTAGAAGGGGCTCGACTCGATTGACAATGGAAGCGGAAATATTACAGCGAACTAAAACTGTACCGCCACTACTGACAATGCAAGCGGCCTTACGGGTTTGGAGAACATTAACACCCAATCATAATAGGTTGATGAAAGCATCATTATCTATCTTATCTATAGAACCACATATTCCATATTTAAATCTACAAAATTGGAACGAAGCAGGAATACATACAATAGGAGAGATAGAGGGAGCAATGGGAGTATTACCGTTTGACCAAGTGGCTGGTAAATTTGAGGGAGTACGTAGATATTTTTACCAATATCTGCAAATCAAACATTATTTAAGTAAAAATTCATATGGAGGGAATGGAGTGCATGGGAAGGAAGAAGATATTTTGAGATATATTATGACAGGAGGGAATAATATGAAATGTTTATCTAAATGTTATAAAATTTTAAGTAGTCCGGTGAATGGGAATAAATTGGCCTACATGAAAAAATGGGAGCAGGAGTTAGGAGAGGAGTTAACATTGGAAGAATGGGGAAATAGTGTAAGGGAAATTAAAAAATACACTGCGTGTATAAATCATGTAGAGCAAATAAAAAAAACACAAATGAGGTGGTATTTATATCCGGATAGAATAGCAAAAATGAATATTAAGTACTCTAGATTATGTTGGAAAGGGTGCGGCCAGGTGGGATCCTTGATACACACTTGGTTTGCTTGCCCGGTTTTAAGAGTTTTTTGGACAGGGATGATAGAATTGATCAAAGAAATTACTGGAGAATCAATTGAAACAGAAATATCTCAGATAATCCTACACATGGGTATAAATAGGTTACCAAAACGAGTGAGAGGTATTGTTTCGCATGTGTTAATTGCCGCTCGTACGACGGTAGCAACTAAATGGAAAGAGGTTAATCCTCCACTTATAAAAAATGTAATAGAGAGGTTAAATATACAGTGTCAAAATGAAATGATGTTATATCAATCTAAAAGCAGAGGAGAGGAAATCCGAAAAACGTGGAGACCTTGGTTGATGTGTAAATATTACAAAGGTTAAGTTATAAAAGAGTGTATTTGTTTTTATAATGCTGTGAATAGGGATGTTATGGCTTTTTTTTTTTTTTTTTTTCTGTTTGTTACAGTATGTACAGGAAACGCCAAATAATGGTGATCTTGTAGTGTCTTGTATTGTATTGTGTTGGAAATTGTTTTTGTTTTTATGTTGTGTATTGTTTAAAGAAGAAAATTAATAAAAATTTATTAAAAAAAAAAAAAAAAAAAAAACAGCCGTGGAGGTGACCAGCAGAACCTGGAAGGGGCAGTCATATCTGGGTTCAAGGGCACGTCTGTTGAATCTTTTGATGAGGACCCAATCTCCTGCTTGGATCTGGGGAGTTCCCTCCAAGTCTTGAGGATCTAGGAGAGAGGAAAAGACTCGAGTATGTACCGTATTTTCCGGTGTATAAGACTAGTTTTTAACCCCTGAAAATGTTCTCAGAAGTCAGGGGTCGTCTTATACATCAGGTGCAGGGCGCCACCTACTGTCAAAGAGACACTGCGGCTGCCCAGCATATGTGCACTGTGTCCAGCCGCGCTCTCCAGGAGGAGAGAGACTGGAGCTGACATTGCTGCCTCCCCCAGCAGTTGCCAGACATCAGATACTGCAACACCCGACCACAGGTACAGCAGTCACTATTGCTCCCTGAGGAGAGTGGGGGTTGTACACAGCTCTGATTATTGAAAACATGAGGCAGATGAGTGAGAAGATAGATACTGCATGACCCGGAGCCAGGAGAATTGTGTGATTATGGAGACTTTCCCCCTCCTCCCCTCCCCCTTGCAAGCAGTATAGACCTGCAGACTGGAGAGGGCAGCCGGCAGGGCTTCTCACAGTTTGTCAGAGATATTTGTATCTGCTGAGACTGTCTCCTCTCAATGCTGAGAGTTTGTTACAGTGTGCACTGTGCCTGCCTTGCCAGCCCTCTGTGATCTCCAGACTAAATCTTGTGCTATGAGACTCTCCAGGCCAGTGCAGGTTTCCATTCATTGACAGCTGGCAGAGCTCCTAGAAATTATTGAAATGAGTCTCCTGTCCTCCGGGTGACATTGTCTGACAGGAACGTTTGCCCCCCTGTACTCCCCACCCCCCCACCCCCCTCCCAATCTTGACACAGTCACAACAACTACTCTCCATGTCACCTACCCCCTCATGGTGCTGGCACATCCCAATCCCCGTATTCCACCCCCCTCCACATGGTGCTGGAACATCAACCCTCTCCATGTTTATATGGAGGACTATGGGGGTGCAGTATACTACATGGAGCACTATGATGGTGCATTATAACGGGTGACTATGGATGATGCACTATAATATACAGAGCCAATTATACTATGTGGAAGCCATTATAATACTGGGAGAGCTCTGTGGGGGGCATGATAATACTTGAAGGACTATGAAGATGGCAAAATCCTGGTGAGTGTCTCTTTAAGGCTGTGTGGGGGCCATAATACAGTGTAAAGAGATGTAGGGGCCATTATACTGTATGAAGGGCTGTGTGGGGTTCACAATGGAAATCATACTGTAGAAGAGGGGTAGTCTTATACGGCGAGTACATTCCAAACTCCATATTTTAACTGGAAAAGTTGGGGGTCGTCTTATACACCCAGTCGTCTTATACGCCGGAAAATACGGTATTTTAGTCAAATGCTTTGTCAACTCAATAACAAACTTAGTCAGTGTCATACTGCAAGGACAGCTGTTGGGGGAAATACAACCCTTGTCTGGGGGCACTTCCAAACAGGATTTCATAGGGACCCAACTTAGTTGTACCGGCTGGTATATGTCTGACACTGAACAATGCAAGGGGTAGACACTCGTGCAACGCCTTACCTGTTTCCTGTGCTGCTTTCAGCATTTTTCCTTTAACACCCCGTTTAGTCTCTCGACTTTTCCAGAACTTTGGGGATGGTACGGAGTGCGTAGGGCTAACTGTCCCCAGGGCCTGCCATATCTCTTTAGCCAGGTTGGCTGTAAAGGCTGGCCCTTGGTCACTCTCTATGGTTTCTGGGACCCCATATCTGCACACTATCTCTGAGAGGAGCTTTTTTGCGGTTGTTCTAGCAGATTGGTTCTTCACGGGAAAAGCTTCTGGCCATCCTGAGAAGATGTCCACAACCACCAGTGCGTATTCAAATGCTCCTGAGGAAGGCATCTGAATGTGGTCAATCTGTATGCGCTGGAAGGGGTACAAAGGTTTAGGTGTACATTTCTGTGGAGTCTTCTCTGTATTTCCTGGGTTACACCGTGCACAGACCAGGCATCCTCTGGTGTAGTTTGCTGCTATTGTTGAAAAGCCTGGTGCATGGTAGTATTGTCTCACAAGATTGTGCATCTTCATCTTTGATGTGTGGTACCATGCGCCCATCTGGCAACCATTGGGTAGAGGGCTCGTGGGAGGCATGGTTTTCCCTTCAGCAATATCAGATTCTTTTCATCTTCCACAGCTCCATCTTTGATCCATTTGTCCTTCTCTTCATTGGAGGCTTGCTTCTGCAGGGTCAGGACCATATTCTCCCAGGACTGATCATCCTCCATCTTATT
This sequence comes from Allobates femoralis, assembly GCA_033576535.1. Lineage (NCBI taxonomy): Eukaryota > Metazoa > Chordata > Amphibia > Anura > Aromobatidae > Allobates > Allobates femoralis. Next base: position 236,366,198 of record JARQOC010000006.1, read on the forward strand.
TGAATCTTCCTCTTGTTCGGAGTCTGTCAAGAGATACAAGTTGGAGGGTTCTATGATGAATGGCTTCACTGCTGCTTCTTTTGATGTCTTGTCAGCCAAATCATTCCCAACTGCTTCCCTTGAGGTCCCTCAAGTGTGTGCTTTTACCTTCAGTACCGCGACTTTCTGGCATCAACAAGGACTCCATCAGTTCCTTCACAGCTCTATGGTGGCGTATTGGAGTTCCATTAGCTGTAATGAAGTCTCTTGCCCTCCAGATGGGCCCATAGTCATGGGCTATGCCATAACAATAGCGGGCATCAGTATATTTGTTAGCTTTCCACTGAACCGCCATCTTGAAGCCTTCTGTCAAAGCAATCCATTCCGCTTCTTGTGCAGACATGGGCGTGGGTAGTGGTGTGGCCATCAACACAGTATCTTCTGTGACCACTGCCATACCCGTGTGGAACCGTCCTTCTTGGTCTGCATATCTTGATCCATCTATGAAGAGAGTCAAATCTGGGTCTTCCAGAGGCGTATCTGTGACCGTATCAAATCCGGATGTTTCTTGTCTCATAAGCGCCAGGCAGTCATGCTGAGCCATTTCAAATTCCACCGAGGTGTCAGAGACTTCGCGCTCCCCCCTTGGAAGAGGGAGGATAGTAGCAGGGTTCAGGACATCACACCTGGAAATGGTTACGTTGTCCGGAAGCAGAAGGGAACATTGGAGTCGTAGGTGGCGTGCGGCAGATAAATGTTTTGGCTGGGTCTGGGCCAGAATGGCAGTGATATCATGTGGAGCCTTTATCTTGAAACTGTGGCCCAGAATAACGTCAGCAGTCTTATCCAGCAGTAGGTGGGTGGCAAAGACAGCTCTCGTACACGTTGGGGCCCCGCGGGCAACTGGGTCCAATCTTGCAGAGTAATACCCAAGGGGGCGCTGTCTTCCTTCATGAACTTGAGGCAGTACTCCTGTGCCATGCCCTTTCTTCTCCCTCACAAACATACAAAATGGTTTCTTGTAGTCAGGTAGTCCAAGGGCAGGAGAGCATATGATGGCATCCTTCAGCATGCAGAATTCTTCAATGGCTTCTTCAGTCAAACAGAAAGGAATGCTCTTGAGGCAGTCAGAGAGGCTACATGTGGACTGATGCATCAAGGATCCAAGGGCGACAGTATGACACAAGACCTAGGAAAGACTGTAGCTGAGTGTGATTAGTTTGTACAGGTATGTTCTTCACAGCTGTCTTCCTATCTTCAGTGAGATGTTTGGCCTAATGTGATACAGTGTCCCAAGAACACAACTTTGTCCAGGCAAATTTTGAAGCCTCTCCTTGGATGCCTTACACGTGTTGTAAGCCAGGAACTGTAGTAGGGAGATGGATTCTTCTTTTGCCTCTTGCAGGGAGTCAGAACACAGGAGAAGATCATCAACATACTGGAGGAGCGTGACAGCAGGGTGAGTCATCTTCCAGGGTTCCAGGACAGTGGTCATGGCTTGACTGAACATGGAAGGGCTGTTTTGGGCCCCCTGGGGCATCACTGTCCACATGTACTGGCAATTTTCATGAGTGAACGCGAAGATTTACTGGCTGTCAGGGTGCAAAGGGACACTGAAGAAGGCATTCGTCAGGTCTACCATTGTAAACCAGGAGGATGTAGGCGGGATGGAAGATAGAAGGGTGTGCGGGTTGGGCACAATTGGGGTGTCCAATACAGTGGCTTCATTCACTGCACGTAGATCTTGCACCATGTGAAACGTGGGAGGTTGACCCGTCTTTGTTTTCTTCTCGACTGGAAACAATGGCGTGTTGCATGGGGATTTGGTAGGGATGATTGCTCCATTCCTGAGGTAGAGTTTTAGTTGTTGTGAGATAGCAGCAGATTGTGGAATGAAGTGTGGGTACTGGGGTTTCTGGGGTAGTAGGGCTCCTGATTTAAGCTTGAGTTCCACTGGCTGGACTAGGAGTCTTCCAATGTCTTCTGGGCCTTGGGCCCATAGGATGTCGGGTATCTGTGCGAGCCAGACTGCGTCTGTAGGTTGTATTGTCTCAGCAGAATGAGAGGCCAAAAACCTGTGACACTTCTTCCTGGTCCAGAGGAGTAGTGAGTGTAACAGTACCATTTTCCTGAAAGGAGATGCAGGCTTGTAACTTCATCAGCAAGTCCGTTCCCAGTAGGTTCACTGGACAGATTCTGGACACCACCATTTGGGATAGCATGCTCTGTGTGGGTTGTAGGCTGAGATGCAATGGGCGAGTCATAGGGGTGTATGTAATGACTCCATCAGCACCCACACATGGGATGGTTTTACCTGTGAGACAGTCTGGGTCAGGTAAATCAGCAAATCTTAGCACACTTCTGGCTGCACCGGTATCCACTATGAAAGGGATGTTTCATCCTTCCACCTCCATACATACAGTAGAAGTAGGTCCGCACGCTTGTCTCATGGCTTTGCACAGAAGATTGTAAGTTGGTGGATCCTGCTTGCCTATGTCCTATAGCTGGGGGGGAAGGTGGCAGGCGGGGGAGGGAAGTTCTGTTGAGCTTGCAGCAGTGCACTGGATTCAGTTGTTGGACTGCGGCGTTGAGAAGATCTGCAGTTCCTCTTTATGTGAACAACTTTCCCACAGTTGCAACAGGTGACTCCAAGCCTTTGTGCACCTGTATTTTCTGGGTTCTGAGACACCAGAAGGTTGCAGTTCTGAGAGGTTTTTGAGGGTTGTTCATTTCTATGCCCCTTGCCACCTGAAATATAATGTCTGGGTCCAGTCTTCTGTATTCAGGTCTAGTAGTCTGGACCTGCTTCTGTATGGGTTCAAGGAGACCTTGGACAAAGGCCTGTATCCATATTTGTTTTGTGGGACTTTTCATGATGATCAAATCCCAGGTCTGTGAACATTTGATTCAGCCGGTAGTAGAACTTCTCCACACTTTCCCCTTTCTCTTGCATGATATCCTGGACAGAAGTTGCTTGTTCTGCCAGACGGTCCTTGGCCCAGGCGTACAGCTTGAGCAAGAAAGCTACACCTGACTCAAATGTTCTTCGATACTCTGGAGTACCTGGTTCTGGTTCCAAAGCTGAGCGCATCCCTGGCCAGAAGGAGTCTCCTGCTTTGATTTCGGCCGGTCCCATGAGGTCTGCCCATGAGACAGCATGAGTCTTCTGAATCTGGCTTATCTTCTGGTGAAAGGGCATTGGTTGTTTGTCAGGGTCTGGTAAGGTGTTTACCAAGGTGGCAGCTTCCTGGGGCTTCCAGGAGACATATGCGCCTCGTCTGGGGCGGTGAGGAGTCTGTGGAGGGTCTTCATACCGTGACAGTCGGGGTGGTTGATTTGAGACATGTGCAGAGCTGCCCATTGTAGCCTGCGTTCCCCCATACATTGATGACGTCTGTCTCCCAGCTCCCCGGCCTGGGGTGTGTACTCTACTGGGGCGCTGAGCGGTGGCGGGTAATGGATCTGCTCATGCCCACCCATTGCCCCCAGTTGCGACAGTTCTGTCTTCACCGTGGGTATGCTTCCCTGATTATCTGGTGACGGGAAGGGACCCATTGAGGGTGGTGAAGGATAATGTATGCGTTGTGTATTTTTTGGCTTAGTTCCAGACCCAACTGCAAATCCATCATCTCCCCATGACCTTAGGTCTTCTCCCTCAGCGACCTCCTCCTCACCGCCTTCTGCTTTGTCCCCATCCCCATTCGTGAATATACCGGACACTGCTGATGGAGGTATAATGGCCACTGGGCCGGGTCCGGTCTGTGCTAAGATGGTGGCTTGGGAGGAAGTAGACGCACCCTGTTTTGTAATCGCTGCTTGGGCGTTATTCTGTGTTAACGTGGTTGCCACCAGAGGGGAGCGGCCAAGATGGGAAGTGCTTTGAGTCAACATTGGTGGAGCTGGAGTGTAAGGCATGCCATCTACATCGAGAACCGGATACAGGGTGGTGGGCCTGTGCGGGCGGCCTGCCCCACAGACTGCGCATGTTACACGCCAGTCTGGATTTTGCGTCTGGCACTTCCTACATGTCCAACCCTCAGGGGAATATGGCGGAGGGCATCTAGAATGCGTCAGCATAGGCATGGGTGCGGTAATTTCCGCCAGCGCCATCTTGTCGGGTGGTGGTGTGTATGTGTATTCACCAGTAGCAGGGTCACAACATTCAATCCACAATAATTTCTTCACCTCCCGAGCAGTTCTGTACCATGCTTCAGCATCCTGCAGGACCTTGGCGTCCTTCAAAAGCCCCTTCTTGCTTGCTAGCACTTCCTTCCATTCCTTCTCATCTAAGCGCCCACCATGGGTCGGGGATCCCACTAGTTTTAAGAGGACCTTCATATTTTTCACATACTTTTTCTCCTCCCTCTCTGTCACCAGGTGTTTTGGGGTAACCTGCTGAGGCTTTGACTGATTAACATCCATTTTATAGCTTAAACCTAAGTCTCCGTACTTCTATCTTTGCTATGACTGCCCACCCCTCCAAATCACTGCAGTCAGCAGGGCACCGTAGGGGAATATCTGCAGGGTCGTACAAATGTCCTGCTTCTATCTCGCTTAACAAGCTTTCAACGGGTTCCTCTACAGTAAGTCAGGCATGAATGTTTATCCTGAAGACTTTAAACCTTGGGTGGAAGAGGGGTGAAAGGGGATGACATCCAAGTCTCTCTGGGGGGAATAGGGTGTTTAACAGTCTGGTAATCCACCAACAGTCAGCAGAAATGGCAATCTGCAAACCTTGCTTACACAAGGAGCACGTCATGGGAGTCAGTCAGTTTGACAGGTAGGGCAGGGATGTCACCTTGGAATGCTAGGAAGGCAGTCAGTCAAAAGACAAGAAAGCACTGGGACAGTTATCAATCAACAGGTAATATGGCAAACTCTCTCGGCCCCACCTGCACCTCAGTGGGACAACAGCTGGGTCATACAACCTTCTTGCATATACCTCTTGCATCAAAATCCCTTGCGAGTTGTCTATAGTTAGATGGGCGTGTATATTCTATCTAAATACCTTAAGTACTGGAACAGTGCCGGGGACTGCATTGTAACCAGTTTCTATTTGTGCATATGGTATAATCTGTAACACAATTAACCAGCCAGTGGGTGTAATTACTAGTTCTAGATCTTGTCTGCACAAGGGGCACGTCATGGAGAGACTAAACAATCACTACAATAAAGCACGTATTCATCCACCACCACCGCAGCTAGGGCTAGCCCTTTGCCCTCAGCTTGCGCACGCGGTCTTAGTGGGAAACCTTAAGTCATCATCCGTTTCAGAGGCTGGAACCAGTAGTGAACTTAGTTTATCTGAGTTATCAACCTTTTCAGGGGTTGGAATTTAGGGAAACAAAATCTCCCTATTCAGCCTGTCTCTCCATGCCTTTTTACTGAACCGAAACTGCAGCAATGACATACACACAGATAAGGCAGACAATTAAGGAACTCTCAAGACTGGGTTACTCAGGCTAGGACTTGTCAGATCCGGTGATCTATGTCCGAGTCTGACAGCCAACTACCTCTATCCCTGCACGGAGACACAGGAGGGTACTAGGCAAGATAAATTGTTTTCTTACCCTTTTTTTTGTAGCCTGCAGGTCTACCCCTCGTGTATAGTCCGTCCTTGGAATGGAGGTTTGGGTGTGTCTGTCGTCCTCTGGACGTCTCGTTCTAGCCCCACGTTGGGGCACCACTGAAATGGATGGCCTCACACTGTGGGTGGGCTATCTTCTTAAATGTCTGCCGCCAAATTGGATGTTTGGTCAAGGTATGTGCACGCACCTGTGAAGAACCACACTGATAATCAGTCAAGGTAGAATTTCATAACAAGCCTTTTATTAGAGGAAGCGGTACAGTTTATATACTAGTCACTCAAGGACTCTTCTTATGGGTGTCACTAAGGGTATATTGCAACATTGCATCATGTGAGCTAACAGCAGTTTATTCCTTAAAATAGCTAAATAATCATATTTGTACTATAGCATTAATCATAGTGTTAATCAGGTGTTATTTAACATAACCTTGGCTCAGGCATTATTCGCTATAAAAAGAGAGGTAGAGTAGATAACTATTATGCTATGGGAACATATTCTTAGTTTCCTATCTTTGTTTAAACAAGAGCAGGTGTATGGTCACTTCTACATGTGTGTTCTGTAAGTATGTAAGTATTTTTGGATGTCTTCAACATTTCCAACTGTAATCATTAACTTTCCATTACTACAGCCACGGTCAGGGGTACATTATACAATATGGAGGACTTTTGGGTGCAATATACTATATGGATGTCTGGTGGTGCATTATTCTATATGGACGACTATGGGGGGTGCATTATATTATTTGAGCGTGCAATATACTATGTGGAATACTATGGGGGGTGCATTATTTTATATGGAGCCAATTATACTACATTGAAGCCATTAAAATATTTGGAGGGCTCTGTGGGAGGCATGATAATACTTGGAGGGCTACAAGGGAGCCTTTATACTTTATAAAGGCTGTGTTGGGGTCCATTATACTACATGAAGGGTTGGGCGGGGGTCATAGTTGGGGATCTTACTGTACTGGGGTAGTTGAAGGAGGTACAGTAGGGTCATAGTGTGCGTGTGGAGGAATGCATTGTGGGGGCTCATACAGTGTTTGTGGGGCACTTTTGTTGGCATCACACTTTATAGGGCCAATGAAAAAGGAATCTAGGGGCTTCAGTAGGAGGAAAATTACTTTGTGAAGGCTGAAATGTTGTGAGAGATGTAACTATGTGACCCAGCCAAATATTTTGTTTTTCTATGATGCAGGATGCATTGTCCCTCTGCTGCAGGACTGATTGGCCATAACTTTCACACCAGGTCCAGTGCTGCCCCTCGGTACAGACAAGCATCCAGCCATGTTTCTCCTGAGCAGCGGTTGGTCGGTGCTGCTCTTCCCCCTTCCTGCTCCCATATCTTTTGCTTAACCCAATAGGAAGACCCTGTTATGAATTCCAGACAGCCACATGTGCGGTGCTTGTGATTGGCTAAGCAATTCAGGAGTAAGTGTGGTCTGTTGGGGTAGAACACCATTTTACCAGCTTAGTGCAGTGGTGGCTTGTTGATGCTCAGACTGCAGGTCGTTACCTGTGGTGTGTGGACAGTGCTGCAAAGTGACATGTCTGACTAGTCGTTGCCAGGCAGCGGTCCAGAGTTTTGTAGTCGTCTGCCAGAGATGATAGGTTGGCAATCAGTGCTGCCTCCTGTGCTATAAGGATGCAGGACTGTGTCTGCCTACAGGACCACAGCTCTGCCAATCGTCATTAAGTGTCTGTAGCTTGTCTGTAGCCGCCATTGCCATTTATGATCCTTGTTCTGGATTCTTCTGTGTGGTTCTTGTATGTGCATGTAATGGCGCTGACATCCTTGTGTGGACATCTTTTTTTTTTTTTCTGTTTCTGTAAACTAAAATGTCCTCCATTTTGTTCATTTTTACAGGATAGATATAAATCTGTATGAACCACATTTATTTTTAAAGATTACAATTTTTTTTAAAGATTAAAAAAAAATTACTAGCAGGGGTGACGTTTAGCAGTTCTCCTTAGGCAGCAGAGAGGCTAGGTTCACTCCTGAAAGGATCCTACACCTTGAGGTTCCAGGGACTCCAGAGGCACCAGCAGTTTCAAATATCTGTTTGCTGTTTTGTAAGGCCTTTTTATCAGCTGCTCTTTTAACCGATGAACTTGACTGGCAGAAACCTTCCTCATTCTGCCTTCATCTACACAAACACGTTTGTGCTCAGAATCATCCACAAAAAAAAAAAGTGTTTTTTTTAATCGGCTTGTGGAGCGCTAAATGAATCACAAGCAGAGCTTTATGCAGGGCATAAAGGGGGGGGGGGGCTCACCCCCCAAGGTGAGCGGCCTAAAAGCCCCCCTTAATTCTTATTGCTGGAAGGTCCTTTCACAGAGAGCGCTCTCTTTTCTTTTTTCTGTCCAGAATCAACCACAAATCTCTTCACAGTACGATGATCATGCTTAAGTTTTCGTGCAATATTTAATGTTTTCATCCCTTGTCCAAGGCATTGCACTATTTGTTGCTTTTCGGCAGCAGAGAGATCCTTTTTCTTTCCCATGTTTCTTGAAAACTCTGGCCTGCTCAATATTGTGGAACATCCAGTTTTCTGATCATCATAATGGGAGACCCAGACAATGGGGTTTAGGGCACTGCCCTCCGGAGGCCACACTAGGTACTACAAGTTTGTAGACACCGCCCCCTCCGCATATAAACCCCTACCACAGGGAAGACCCTCAGTTTTAAACTTAGTGTGCTCGGAGGTATCACACGCTTTGCTTGCACATCACAGCATTCTCACAGCTTACGTGATGGCGTATGAAGATAAGGTAGGTCCCGGTCGGGGACCTCCGGCAGTCTCCCTGTTCACCCATGGGGGAACACACAGGTTGAGGTACCGGAGGGCCTAGAGCCTGGGCACATGGTGTTCTCCCGGTACGCTGCCGCGCTCCTTCCCATCCCTCTTTGGGGGGCTCTGAGAAGTGGGAGACAGGAGCCTTGCACAGCTCCGCTCCGTCCGAGGCCTCCCTAAATGGTGCTTACAGACCGGACTGGAGCCAGCCCAGTCCGAGGCCTCCCTAAATGGTGCTTACAGACCGGACTGGTGCTGAACCCCCGTCCGAGGCCTCCCTAAATGGTGCTTACAGACCGGACCGGCACTGAGGCACTTTGTGTCTCCGGTGTGCCTGGGGGTAGTGTCTGGCACTTTATGTGTTTCATGACACTCAGACCGCGCGCACCCGCGGGTCCGCGGTTCTGGCGGTGTACCCTGTGCTGGGGTCACCATAGCTGACCGCCCTGTGGTGTCACAGGGGCTGCGGCTGCGGGCTACAGATGTTGAAGCCCTGGGTATAGTGTTATTACTATATCTCCCGCGCTGCGGGCTCCGGCACCAGATTTATTAAGATGGCTGCCTGGAGAGATGTGGAGCAGCCCATAGGATGATGTCATCGCTGGGCGTGTGTGTGTGTGCTTCCCGCGTGTTTTTGGCTCCGCCCACGTCTTTACTGGCAGCGGCCATTTTCTCCTCACTTCCCTACTGGGACTGGATGAGTGCACTGCTGCGCTCCCGGAGGAGACCGGTCATTACCCTCGCGGAGGCCACACACACACCGCTCCCCTCCACCGCATTGAAGCGGTCGGTAAGCCACCGGTGTTCCGGTTTCCTACTTGGCTTATTCTTTTCCTCTGCTGTCGGCATGGCCCCAGCAAAGAAAAGTGCTGTGAAGGCAGACAATTCTACCACTACCTGTGCTACATGCAACGGGACGCTGGTTGAGGGGTCCTGCAATAATTGCGGACGCCCAGAAGCCCGGACTGATTCTGCAGAGACTGCAGCTCCAGTGCTGTACCCTGAGGTTCAGGTGACCTCAGGGCAATGGGAAACACAGAATAAGATTAATGAATCTGTGTTATCCAAGCTGTCCTCCATGTCGCAATCCCTGGAGGCACTGACTAGGAGACTGGGAAGCCCAGCTGCTCCTTCAAGTTACCCCGGGTGTCATCTCTTTCTGCTGCTAGACCCCTTAAGCGGGCTCGCCGAGATGAATCACCCGAGATCCAGGCCCTCTCTGAGGAGGAGCGTCATTCTGAGGGTGACGAGGATGATGGGGGTTCAATGCTTGAATCTATGTCAGAACCACCGGACGGGGTGGAGGATCTGGTGTCCTCAATAAACGAGACTCTACATCTCGTGGCACCCCCTGAGGAGGTGGAACTGCACCCTAAGGAGGTGTATCAGTGGCTGCAGCCGGAGGCTCGCCCATGTGGCTCCTTTATGGACCACACTAACTTTGGAAGGGTGGTTAGAGCACCCAGGATTCATCCTGGGTGGCGTTATGTCCGTAAATCTAAGGACACTCGCTTCCCCTTTCCCCAGGAGGTGCTTCAGGAATGGTCGCAGTCCCCGAAGGTGGACACTTCCATGACCAGGATTGCTGCACGCTCCCTGTTCTCTGCCTCTGATAGCTCCTCATTGAAGGACGCGACGGATAGACAGGTCGAGCAACTCGCCAAGTCTTCCTATGAGGCTGTGGGGTCTTCATTTGCCCCTAATTTTGCCACGGTCTGGACTCTGCAGGCGATCACGTCCTGCTTAGATGGTATCACTGACCTGGCGGGGTCCAATACAGAGGTACTGGCGCTTACTGATAGGGCAAGGGCCTATGCAGATTACGCCAGGACTGCGACCCTAGAAACTGCCACCCGCTCTGCTGTGGCTTCGGCCAATGCTATAGCGATTCGCAGGTTGTTGTGGCTGCGTCTATGGGACTCAGATGCCACGTCTAAGAAGATTCTGCAGAATCTTCCATTCTCTGGCGACAGACTTTTTGGCACTGAGCTGGATAAGCTAATAAAGGATTCTGCGGAGTCTAAGATCCCACAGAATAAGCCTAAGCCACGGTATACCGTCAAAAGGAACCCAAAACAGTGGTCCTTTCGATCCAGCTCGCAGTCCTCAGCTTCGTCCGCTCGCACGGACAGAGGGGGCAAGCCCGCTACTCAGTGGCGCCCCAAAGGTCGTCAGAAGAAATCAACGGGGGCAGCAGCTGCCACCCCCAAACCCACTTCCGCATGACTCGCTCTCCAGTCCTGCCGCCCCACAGGTGGGGGGCCGCCTGTCCCGTTTTCAGGACAGATGGTTGCTCCACGTTCAAGATCAGTGGGTCCGAGACGTAGTCTCACGCGGCTACAGGATAGAGCTGACGTCGCGGCCGACACACCGATTCCATCGGTCTGTTCCATCTCCAGAAAAGGCTCAGGCTTTTCATCTGGTGTTGGAGGGACTCCGCAGAGACGGAGTAGTGATCCCAGTGCCTTCCTGGGAGAGGTTTCGGGGTTTTTACTCCAACCTCTTTATTGTCCCAAAAAAGGACGGCTCCTTCCGCCCGGTTCTGGATCTAAAATTGTTCAACCGTCACGTGTTGGTTCGGAAGTTCCGTATGGAATCCCTGCGCTCCGTGATCGCGGCTGTGTCACAGGGGGACTTCCTTGCGTCGATAGATATCCGAGACGCTTACCTTCACGTGCCCATTGCACCGGCTCATCAGCGCTGGTTGAGATTTGCAGTGGGGGAAGAACACTTCCAATTTGTGGCGCTGCCTTTCGGGCTAGCCTCGGCACCGCGGGTGTTCACAAAAGTGATGGCCTCTATGATGGCTCTCCTGCACGTGCAGGGGCATGCCGTCATACCCTATCTGGACGACCTACTAGTCAGGGCGCCATCGGAACACCTTTGTCGGCAAAGCCTGGAGGTGACCATGAAGTCTTTGGAACAGTTTGGGTGGCTTCTCAATATCCAGAAGTCCACCCTGGTTCCGACCCAGTCATTGACATATCTGGGCATGGACTTCCACACGGACTCAGCCCTGGTGTCGCTGCCACGAGCCAAGCAGCTGGCGATCCATTCAGGAGTGCAAAATGTCCTCCTGTCACCACAATCATCCCTACGGGTATTGATGAAGCTGGTGGGGCGCATGGTAGCTGCGATAGAGGCGGTGCCTTTCGCACAGTTTCGCCTCCGTCCTCTCCAGCTGGAGATTCTCCGCCGATGGGACAAAAGGACGATCTCTCTGAATCGGCTGGTGGCACTTTCCCAACCGACCAGGGATTCCTTGCAGTGGTGGCTCCAGCCCCGTCACTTGTCGCGGGGCCGGTCCTTCCTCAAACCGTCATGGTTAGTGGTAACCACAGACGCCAGCCTGAAGGGCTGGGGTGCGGTGTTCTTACACCACAGGGCTCAAGGCCTCTGGACTCAGTCGGAGTCGGCGTTGCAGATCAACGTGCTGGAGATCAAGGCGGTCTATCTGGCGCTCCTGGCGTTTCAGAAATTCCTGTCAGGACAGCCCATTCGGGTGCAGTCCGACAATGCGACGACCGTCGCCTATATAAATCATCAGGGAGGGACCAGAAGTGCTCAGGCCCTCGCCGAAGTCCACCGCATTCTATCCTGGGTGGAGGACAACGACTGCCTGATCTCCGCAGTTCACATCCCAGGGGTCGAGAACTGGGAGGCCGACTACCTGAGCCGGCAGGGGATGCACGCCGGAGAGTGGTCTCTTCATCCAGACGTCTTCCGGGACATCTGCAGCAGATGGGGCACTCCGGATGTGGATCTGATGGCCTCGCGGCTGAATCATCAGGTGCCGCAATACATGGCGAGATCCTGGGATCCTCAGTCTCTGGGGGCAGACGCCCTGATCCTGAGTTGGTCCAGCTTCCATCGTCCATATGTGTTCCCACCTCTAGCTCTGATTCCCAAGGTTTTGTGGAAAATCAGGACGGAGTGCAACATAGCCATTCTAGTGGCTCCGGATTGGCCCAGGAGGTCCTGGTATCCGGATCTGTGGCAACTGTCAGGCGGACTCCGATGGGCTCTTCCAGAACGCGCAGATCTTCTCGCGCAAGGCCCATTCTTCCACCTCAATTCCAGGGCCCTCAGATTGACTGCATGGCTCTTGAGGCCTGGCTGCTAACATCCAGGGGCTTCTCTCCTACAGTGGTTGCCACTATGAATCGGGCCAGGAAGCCCGTATCCAGGAAGATATACCACAGAACGTGGAAAATCTTTTTCACCTGGTGTGCCTCTGCTGGACGGGCACCGTGGCCCTTGTCCATCCCGACGTTGTTGGCTTTCCTACAGTCGGGTCTGGAATTGGGCTTATCCCTCAGCTCCCTGAAGGGTCAAGTATCAGCTCTTTCAGTGCTGTTTGACAGGCGTTTGGTGCTCCTTCCTAAGGTCCGTCAGTTTCTGCAAGGGGTGTCTCGGGTGGTTCCACCATATAGGCGACCTCTGGATCCTTGGGACCTTAACATGGTCCTGACGGCTCTGCAGAAACCGCCGTTCGAGCCTCTGAGGGACGTCTCCCTCTCTCATCTGTCCCAGAAAGTGTTTTTTCTGGTGGCAATTACATCTCTGAGACGGGTTTCAGAATTGGCTGCACTTTCGTGCAAGTCACCCTTTCTGGTAGTCCACCAAGACAAGGTGGTGTTGCGCCCGCGGGCGGAATTTTTGCCGAAAGTGGTTTCCACTTTCCACTTGAACCAAGAGATCGTTCTTCCATCATTTTGTCCCGCTCCTGTTCATCAGGTTGAGCGCGACCTCCACACTCTGGATCTAGTGAGGGCTGTACGCATTTATGTGTCCAGGACTGCCTCCTTCCGGAGTTCTGACTCTTTGTTCATCCTTACGGCGGGTCGCTGTAAGGGGTCCGCGGCATCAAAATCGACTTTGGCCAGATGGATCAAGGCGCCCATTCAGGAGGCTTACCGTTCTGCGGGTCAGCCTCTTCCGGTGGGCTTGAAGGCGCACTCGACCAGAGCTGTCGGTGCTTCCTGGGCTTTGCGACATCGCGCTTCAGCTCTGCAGGTGTGTCAGGCGGCCACTTGGTCCAGCCTGCACACTTTCTCTAAGCACTATATGGTGCATGCCCATGCCTCTGCGGATGCAAGTTTGGGCAGGCGGGTCCTCCAGGCGGCGGTTGCCCACCTTTGAGGGGGACCGTATCTTTACACGTCTTTGAGGAACTCTTCCCGCCCTGGGGGTTTGCTTTAGGACATCCCCATTGTCTGGGTCTCCCATTATGATGATCAGAAAAAAGAGAATTTTGTTTACGTACCGTAAATTCTTTTTTCTTGAGTCATCAATGGGAGACCCAGCACCCACCCAGTTGTTCTGTTGCATGTTTGCATTTGATCTGTTCCCAGTTGGGACAGTTTATTCCGGGTTGTTGGACCGTCTGTGTACGGTTCCTTTCCCGATGTATCGGGTGTGGTTTATTTTGTCTCCTCGCAGCTTATGAACCAAACTGAGGGTCTTCCCTGTGGTAGGGGTTTATATGCGGAGGGGGCGGTGTCTACAAACTTGTAGTACCTAGTGTGGCCTCCGGAGGGCAGTGCCCTAAACCCCATTGTCTGGGTCTCCCATTGATGACTCAAGAAAAAAGAATTTACGGTACGTAAACAAAATTCTCTTTTTCTCCAGGCCCCTTCCACGACAGCATAGGAGGTTGCCTCTCCACGCCCTATTAGGGACAGGAAGCACAAGAGAGGTTAAAAGGACCCTCCCACCTCCCCTTAGCCAGTGTCTTTCCTGTCCCCATGGGGCATGGAGAGGTTTGTCCTAGGCTGTAGGGGGCCGGCAACCTACAGCTTACCTTGGAGCTGCCGGACAGCTTTGGTCGGGCCTCGGTTCCTCCTCTGCTGGTCCCATGGCTGGAGCTGTGGGCCCGCCGCCTGGCCCTCCGGATCCCGGTGGGGTGATGCGGGCCATGGCGTTCCCCCGCTGGCGGCCTCACTTTGTGCAGCCCGCCGGCTGCTTCCCGCGCACTGCGCGCTGCCCCGTGACCGGAAGTGACGTGTTGAGGGCGGAACTTCCGGTCGGGTGCGCGCGCTCCCCGCTGGGAGCGCGTCTCTTCCGGATTCCGGCGGGGAATCCTGGGGGCAGCGTGCGGGCACGTCTCCTATGGCGGCCTGCCCGGGACCGAGTGCGGGAGGCTGGGGGCACATTTCCGCTGGGTGGGGCTCCCTTTCCTGCTTAAAGGCTGCCCTGAAGTCTACTACTGGTAAGGTATTGTGTGCCATATTACCATGTCTTCTCCCGCATCTGCGGAGCCCAGTGGTCCCCCTGCCCCAGTAAGTGTGGTGTACAGGGGGGGGTCCTTTTACTACAAGGGGGGCTTTGTGGCTGATAGTCCTGGTCCTGTGTTTGTGTTTTCCAGGACAAGCCAGCCCCTAAGAAGTCTCTTAAATGCCCTGTCTGCATTAAGAAGCTCCCTGCTGGATGGGATAAGAGGCTGTGCCAGGCCTGCACGGATAAAGTGATTAGGGCTGAGCACCCTAGCCTGGTGGATGACTTGAGGGCCATGGTCAAGCAGGAGATTCAAGCTTCCCTGGCCTCTCTTTCACCTGTGTCTTCATGGCTGGACCTCCCTCCCCTAAAAGAAGGAAGCTTCAGGCTACCCCGATAGACTTGGAGGACCCGACCCCTAACCCTGACTCCGACTCTGAGGACCCCGAGGACTCCGCCGCGGCTCCTCCGGCGGATCTCCGTAGATTCCTGTTCCCCTCTGATGACCTTGGGGATCTTATTGGGGCAGTCCGGAATACTATGGGGTTAGAGGAAGTGCTTACACCCTCGTCAGTACAAGATGACATGTTTGCGGGCCTCCGCTCAGCTAAGCAGACGGGGTTTCCGGTACATTCTACACTCCTGGACCTCATCTCCCAGGAGTGGGAATTCCCTGAGAGAAGAGTCAAAAGTGATCTCTCTCGCCGGTTTCCCTTGGAACCTTGTGAGATCAATTGGGATGTGCCGAAAGTGGACGTGCAGGTTGCCAAAGTGGCCAAAAAGACTGCACTTCCCTTTGAAGACACATCCCAGCTCAAGGATCAGCTTGACCGGAAGATTGAGGGCTTTATGAGGCGCTCCTGGGAGTCGTCCTCAGCCTCTATGCAGGCGAATATTGCCTCCACATGTGTGTCCAGGTCACTTCTTAAGTGGATGGACCAGCTGGAGGCTCATATTTCTCAGGGTACCCGTAGGGAGGATCTCCTGGAGTCTCTTCCGTTGCTCCGGAAAGCGGCTTGTTTCCTCGCAGATGCTTCTGCGGATTCGGTCCGTTAGCAGCCAGGACATCGGTCCTCTCTAACTCTGCTAGACGGGCCTTGTGGTTAAGGTTGTGGAGTGGGGATTCCATTTCAAAACTGAAGCTATGCTCCCTCCCGTTTAAAGGGGGGATGGTGTTTGGTCCTGCCTTGGAGGAGATCCTGGAAAAGGCGACCGACCGTAAGGCCCTCCCTGAGCAAAAGCCCGTCCGCCAACGGCCTTTTCGTTCCTCGGTGCCTCAGACCTCCCAGCCCAAAGGCAAGGGCAAAACGGGTCGCTGGAGTTACCAGAAGGGGAGAGGGAAGAATATTCTTGTCCCCTCCCATAGGTCTCAGCCCTCCGATAGACAATGACTCGATCCCGGTGGGGGGTCGCCTGGCGGCCTTCCTCCCTCAGTGGAGAGAGGTCACCACTTCCCAATGGGTGTTGAACATCATCTCCAGGGTCTCCTCATCGAGTTAGTGTCGGAACCCCCCTCGGGTCTTCAGGTCACTGCACTGACTTCCAGGGCGGCGCAGGATGTCCTGTACTCCAAGGTACAGGCCATGCTGCTTGCCAAAGTGGTCTCTCCCGTTCCGGAGTCGGACACAGGATTGGGTCACTACTCCCGCCTCTTCCTAGTAAAAAAGCCATCGGGCGATGTTCGGGTAATAATCAACCTGAAACGCCTCAATCGACATGTCCGTTACCGGCGTTTCAAAATGGAGTCTGTCAGGTCAGCGATTCCTTTAGTCGGCCATCATCATCAAATGGCCACCATCGATCTGCGGGATGCTTATTTCCATGTTCCTATCCATCCTCGCCACCCGCCGGTTCCTCAGGTTTGCGATTGTGCGCAACGGGGAGATTCTCCATTTCCAATTCAATGTACTCCCCTTCGGCATCTCCTCAGCTCCCAGGGTCTTCTCGAAGATAATGGCGGAGGTAGTGGCCTTCCTGAGGGGTCGGGGTGTTTGTCTGGTGCCCTATCTGGACGACTTTCTTCTTGTCGCTCCGTCGGTGTTGGCCCTCCAGGAGAGTGTGGCAGAGACCCTCAGGGTACTGCAATCCTTGGGCTGGATCCCCAATCTTCTGAAGTCCCAGCTCCAGGCGTCGACCAAACGGAGATTTCTCGGGGTCCTGTTGGACTCCGACGCCCAGGCTTCCTTTCTCCCGGAAGACCACCGGTTGATGCTGCGGACCAAGGTTTCCGCTCTGTGTCGGATGTCCGCTCCCACACTGCGGACGACAATGTCGGTACTGGGGTCTATGACCTCTTGCATCCCCTCGGTCATGTGGGCCCAGGCTCACTCCCGCTCGCTTCAAGCCCATGTCCTTTCCCACTGGGACGGTCTGCCATCGTCCCTCAACAGGAGGGTTCGTCTGTCGGGTCTGGCCGCCTCGTCCCTTCCCTGGTGGCTGGATTGCCGCAACTTGCGGAAAGGGGTGTCCTGGGATCACTTCCCGGTTGTCACCCTCACTACGGACGCCAGCCAGAGGGGGTGGGGGGCTGTAGTTGCCCGCACCCCGTTTCAGGGGCTGTGGCCTCAGTTGATCAGGGCTCGCTCATCCAATTACAGGGAGTTGCGGGCTGTGGAGGAAGCCCTCCTGGCCGCTGCCGATCTGCTGCAGGGTTCCCACGTTATGGTATATTCGGACAACATCTCCACGGTGGCTCACCTTCGTCATCAAGGAGGGACTCGATCCAGGGCTCTGGGGTCGGTGTCCTCTCGAATATTTTCCTGGGCGGAACGGTGCCTCCTGTCTCTTTCCGCGGTCCACCTGAAGGGGTCTTTGAACATTCAGGCGGACTTCCTCAGCCGCACCGACCTTCATCCGGGCGAATGGAGTCTGGATCAGGCTGTGTTTTGCTCCCTGGTGGCCCGTTGGGGTATTCCGGATGTCGACCTCTTTGCCTCCAGCACCAATCGCAAGGTCGCAGCATACTTCTCCCTGGATCCTCGGGACGACGCTGTGGGGGTGGACGCCTTCTCTCAGCCTTGGGACTTCCATCTGGCGTATGCCTTCCCTCCGATTCCCCTCCTGGCCAAGGCTTTACGGAAGGTCAGAACGGACGGGGTTCCGACGATCCTGGTAGCTCCATTATGGCCACGACGAAGCTGGTACAATTTGATTCTGTCTCTTCGGGTCGACGGTCCGGTGGTTCTGGGTGCAGATCCCAGTCTGCTGTCGCAGGGTCCACTATTTCATCCGGATCCCCGGAAGCTCAGCTTAGCTGCTTGGCTTCTGAGGCCCGTGTGTTGAGGTCTCAGGGCTTGTCTGCCCAGGTGGTGGCGACCTTGCAACAGAATCGTAAACCGGTCACCAATGCTATCTACAATAAGATCTGGAAGAGATTCTCCTCCTGGTGTGGTTCTCACCCTCCTGATCCCCTCCGTCCTAATGTGTCTCGGATTTTGGATTTCCTCCAGGCGGGGTTGGACCTTGGACTTCGGCCTAGCACATTGAAGGTCCAGGTTTCTGCTCTGAGCTCGGTTTTTGATGCGGATTTGGCCGCACATCGCTGGATTCGCAGGTTCATGGTGTCCGCCTCGAGGATTCGTCCCCGGATTAAGGTTCTTACTCCCGCCTGGGATCTCAATGTGGTCTTGACTGGGTTGTCCCGTCCTCCATACGAGCCTTTGTTGTCCTGTGATCTTCGGCTACTGTCTCATAAGGCGGCCTTTCTGGTGGCTATTACGACTGCCCGCCGGGTGGGAGAACTCCAGGCTCTGTCCATTCGGGAGCCTTATTTGACGGTCCGTGACGACTGCATCGTCCTTCAGCTGGATCCTTCTTTTCTCCCTAAGGTGGTCTCGGATTTTCACCGCTCCCAGTCCATTGTCCTGCCCTCTTTTTGTCAGTCTCCTCGTTCTCCGAGGGAAGAGGAGTTCCACTCGTTGGATGTTCGCAGGATCGTGCTTCGCTACTTGGATGTTACGGCGCCCTGGCGGGTTGATCACAACCTTTTTGTCCAGCCCTTTGGTCCCCACAAGGGCAGGAAGGTGGCGAAGTGCACCATTGCAGGCTGGATAAAGCGGGCCATTGCCGCGTCCTACCTGTCTCAACATCTGCCGGTTCCTTCTGGATTTACGGCCCACTCCACCAGGGCTACCTCGGTCTCCTGGGCTGAAAAGGCGGGGGCTTCTCCGGAGCAGATCTGTACTGCTGCTACATGGTCCTCCCTGCATACGTTTACTAAGCATTATCGGTTGGACCTGGGTTCTACCAGGGATTTGGCCTTTGGCAGGAAAGTCCTGCAGGCTGTGGTCCCGCCCTAGGTTTGTATTCGTTGGTATTCCTCCTATGCTGTCGTGGAAGGGGCCTGGAGAAAATAGAATTATTCTTACCGTTAATTCGGTTTCTAGGGCCCTTCCACGACAGCACCTAATTCCCTCCCTTTGTTTCCTTGATTTTCATGGAATGCTATGTCTTGCTTTGGTCATGCTATGGTTCTTGGTAAGACACTGGCTAAGGGGAGGTGGGAGGGTCCTTTTAACCTCTCTTGTGCTTCCTGTCCCTAATAGGGCGTGGAGAGGCAACCTCCTATGCTGTCGTGGAAGGGCCCTAGAAACCGAATTAACGGTAAGAATAATTCTATTTTTCCTTGTATTGGGCTCACCTGCCAAACTAATTATCACAGGTATCTGAGATTGATTTCAGTGATCCAAAGAATCCTGAGACACAGAACCATCAATGGGTTTCATTGAAAAGAAAAAAAAAAAAAACACATGACACTTAACCAATTTGCATAATAATTTGGAACATGGATTAGTGGCTGCGATAGGGAGGAGACAGGGGACCATACAGTCGTCGCATAAAAAAAACCCGCCCCATGTAGTCCTGCCAGTCAAACACACAGTGCATTTCTGGACCTTTAATTAGACTTTTTACTGCAATCAAGCATCCAATATATCAACTAAAGTTACGTTTGCATTCATCATTCTAGAACCTGGTGGTATATATGTGGCACCCCTTCGGCTAGGCGCCACAGGGAAGTATTACACTGTGACTATAATGTGTTTTCTTTTCCCTGTAAAGTTGTCAGTTCGGGGTTAAGCCTTATGGAGTCTGAACTTACACCCACTTGGGCAACACCACTTAGAATAGGGGGACGGTAATTTAGTAGGTCTCAGGAGGGTGGGGGTGGAGCCTAGGATACGGTAGTGTGAGGAGAAGCTTAGTTTACCTCAGACGGTGCTTGGAAGGCAGGCAGGAAGGTCAGGCCTGACAGCCCAGCTGACAGGAGGGAGCCCCATCTCTAAATGGGGGCCCAGGACAGAAGGCAACTGACTAGGACTGGTTGGAGCAGACTCGTTGCGTTGGGGAGCATCGGCAGTGCGGGTAGCCGAACTAGTCAGGCGTTTACCACTGGCTATAGATCGACGAGCTGCGGGCCCAACATAACCGGGTTGCCGTACGCACCACAAGGTATCTCGCCCCTCAGGACCGCAGAGGTAACGGCCCGATTACAGACGTCAGGGAGAGAACGACTCCTCTTAAATCCGGGAAAGGATAACCGTGCCTCAGTGAGGGAGATCAGGGTACTGGCGGGAGAGCTCTGCGAGGGTGGAGAGTAAGAAGGACAAGTTATCCCGGAAAGCCATAGAAGGAAGGACATCTAGTCTAGAGACTCCATAACAGGAAACCTGGAGCTGGTGACCGACCCCCGGTAAACTGGACTGTACCATATACCATCATCATCTGCCGGTACTCATTAACGTGGAGTAAAGCTGAATTGGGACTTTGTTATACTTATTGTGGTGCCCGGAGGGCTCGGCATCAGCTGCAGCTCAGCAGAGGGGTAAGAACTGCAGTACCAACACCTACGACTACTCCCTTCATCCCCATCATCATACAAAATATCTTCACCGCTGCCCTGAAGTAATAGCTCAACCTGTAGGAAGCTGCACCCACCATCACCTCAGCGGCCGGCTTGCAGCACTGGTACCAATTTACCGGGAACTACAGGTGGCGTCATGATCCCCTGTAAATAACCCCTTCTCCCCTATGATCAACATCTCAAATGATCACCAGGGCACGGCACCGGGATCCTGACCACCAGTGACTCCCCACAAAGCCATCAGCCTCGGTGACAGAGTACCCCTAGCTTTGGCTGCATCACATAAGCCTTCCTGTAAAATTAGTGGGGTGGAGGGGGGGTGAACAAAACAAAAAACATCAACATCCTTTGGCTGGAAAAAAATTCCGTGATTGTGCCTGAAATATTGTAGCATATTATAGCAGCGATCAGGCTGATTCATGTTCCACAGTTTGGGCACAATAGTACAAGATGTATATATTTTTTTCATTATTTAAAGGATAGGTATAGAGGATATTTTAAAATGTTTGTTGTGACTGAAATCTTAACATTTTCACTTTTTTTTTCTCTCTCTCTCTCTCTCTATTTTTTTAATAATTCTGTGTTGCAGTTAATATGATTTTTATTTTGTATATTTTCTGCATTTAGGGTTCCTTTATGGGGGGGGGGAGGAGTAATGCATTTACGTGAGGGGCCATATGAAACACCAACTGTTGCAGAGGACTGAACCAAAAGGCTGGAATTAATTCTGCTAAATATTAACATAATTCATTTATTCATTGTATCGATTTATATAAACAGCATGAGCGCTCACATAGACCCCTTTATGCAGGAACACCTCCCATAGATGTACATAATATATTTTAAATATTTACATTATATATGTGTGTGTACTATATACTGACTCCTGTTTGCCCAGCGCTCTGCTTCAGTCTCCGTTGCATTAAGTCTGCTGTCACGAAGACTTAGTCAGGACCTGCAGCTCTCTGGAGCCCCCTTAGCCTGCTGGCCAAATCCGGTATTGCAAGAGGATAATAAAGGAGCCCGGCTGCCCTAATTTATGTTGTATACTGCGACACGTGATGTGACAGGATGTATATATACCACCAGTTCCTGCTAGGAACATATATATACCTCGATCCAGTCACCCTCAGGCCCACTAAATCAAATAAATACAAAACGTTATATTGCCACCACCGATCTCTTTAAAGCGGCTGTCACACGCGAAGATATCGCTAGCGATATTGTAAGCGATCACGTGCACGCGCGATCGCTTACAATATCGCTCACATCGCTGGTGAGATGTCACACAGACAGACTCACCAGCGATGTGGGCCAGCGAGATCGCTGGTTACTATTGTACACATCGGGTTACTAGGCGCCGTGCGTCGCATAGTAACCCGACGTGTACCATAGTTACCATCTCCCAGCATAGGCTCTGCCGCTGGGAGATCGTTCATCGTGGAGTTATACACCACGATGAGACAGATCGTGAAATCGCTCATCGCAAGATCTGAGCTCCGGAGCTCAGATCACGATTTTGCGATTTCATCAATTCTCGCTCATCGTATATTGCCGTCACACGCACAGACATCGTTCACGCGGTGTTAAATCTGGCACGTTCAAGCGATATCTTTCGCGATATCTTAGCGTGTGACGGCCGCTTAACGTGGATCAGTAATCTGCTCTGGTAACGTGTAAAAGTTGGGATGCGTGTCAGATCGTCATATAACAAGAATAACGAAACCAGTAAATTATAATATTTTACTCCCAAAGTGGGCAGTGCTTATCAACGATAAACAAGATATTACATAAGAGACAATTTACATGTGTGCATAAAACAGTTATTAAAATAAAAGGAATAAAGTAAGAAATTGCCAGACCTAGCCACACGGTGACAAACTTAGATCCGTTGGGGGGGGTGGCTCCCCAGAAAGGTATGATTCCTCCATACAGAGATAGGGTCCCGCTGTGTCCGTGTTTAGGGTGAAATCAGCCCAAACATGACTGCTCTAGTTTTAATAAAGGCAGTAAAACTTCAGCCCCTTCTCGTCGGTTTTCCCCTCGCTGGTGGGAGGCTCCTCTTAGACCCTTGCTTTTTCATATCTGGGTATGGGGTGGGCTCATATCCATGATACACACCTCATGTTTACGTTCATGTAATTCAGAGAATATTGATACCAAATGTGACATATTTATGATGTTCAGAAAGCCAGTACTGATCTCCTAGGTTCCTGAGTGTTACATAGATATACCAGACATATCATTTAATACGCAAAAATATGAATAATCTAAAAATATGAATTAAGTGTTTGTGGCATGAACGGGTCTTATGAAATTCGACATTAACAAAACTGTAGGTTCAAACAAAGAGGTTCTGGAGGGAAAAGAGAAGATGCATCCACTTAGCATTGGTATTTATGACTCGTTGTAAAGATTCCTACTGGTGGAGGGTGAAGCAAAAGTCTATGCAGGTTCTGTCTAAGTGAACCAGCTTGTTCTGGATGAGTGTTCGGACCTCTAGAATAATGCAACGTATTCATACATTCCTGACATCTGCGCAGTGCAGATGCGGTGATGTAATGTTGCTGTCGCATACACTGTTTGGGGAAGCGTAAACATCTGCGCTGTCCTCCAGCAATGTATTCCTTGCTATCTGGATTCTGGGGAAGGTCATGGTGCGGCCCATGGCCTATGTTTTCAGCCCTGCTGCTGTCTTGTTCTGTGGACCGGGCTGGAATAGCCAGAGGCCCAGATGGGGCCCATGAGCCGTGTTTTTTCTTTTTTTTTTAATGTCTGCTCTAAATGGACCCTTTTAGGTCCCCTAAGCCCTATGGCAGCAGGCACATGTGTGGATAAGAATTGCTTGCCTAACCATCCCTGTCTGGATTCTGAGAAAAGGATTAGTGTGGAACAAAACTCCATTTATTATGCCAATTTCTCCCTATGCTAATTAGGGTTTTGACTAGTCAAGGGGGCGTTATTTCACCTGATCAGTGTACCCTCTTTCTGTATTATGCCACTGTGGGCATAATGACATAATTCCTGGGAGCCAATGTCAACTTGAGCTCATGCAAAGAAAAAAAAGAGGGAGAGGGGCGCTTTGTAGGATCTGTGGTCAGTTTAAGGCAATACTATTTGTGTGCAGTTTGCACTAACCTGAAGGGGTTGTGCCTGCCCTGCACAACCCTGGTGACAAGCCCAGATGGATGAGGATTCTGGCTGGCGGTGCCCTCGCTCCAATAGTGCGTCCTCTTCCTGGACAGTCACGTGGTAAGATTACGGTCATGTGACTAGCTGCATCATCGCAGGTCCTTCAGTGTAAGTAAATTTAAATTGTGCACGGTTTATGGCGGTTTTGTCACTGTCACTTCAAAGAGCAGCTTCAGCTTCTATTCCCTCCGGTCAAGGGAGACATGGCAACGAAGGAAAAAATTAGAAGCCTCATAAGGAGCGATAGAGATGACAGTGGGAAGATGTTTAAGCAAAATATCAAACCTTTATTAATAATCCTCCTGCAAACTCCACAAGGTGTTTTGACAGTACAAAAGACCATCTTCATCAGGTGGTTGTCAATGCTCATGGAAATCTAGTGTCTCTTGCCTGCAGCATCACTGCGTAGTGTGCTTCTGAAGCTGGGAACTGTACACCTTGCTACAGAGGCACAGTGACACTGTGGGAATGAGACAAAATATTTCCAAGAGCTGGGGGTGACATTGGATCCTGGAAATTATGGTATTCTATCCTCAGGGACATAACACGAAAAGAGGGCAGACTAGTCAGGGGAAACAACGACTGGTCAAAGCCCTAATTAGTGCAGGGGAAATGAGTGTTATAAAGTTTTTTTTTTTCTTTTCACTCTAATGCTTCTCTCAGAATCCAGACTGGGATGGTTAGGCAGGGAATTTTGGCCCACACATAACGCCTGCTGCTAGGTTAAAAGGATTAGGGCACCTGACAGGTTCTCTTTACGGTAAATACTGACAAGTTAGGGATGGATATCTAGGCATCTAATCGACAAGCATATAGAATTTCCACTTCAATCTCTCAGATTCTGCACTTTATTCCTAACCAAATATACTTTCTCTTCTGTTAGATCCGAAATCCAACTAAACTGAAATGGGCCCGCAAGAAACAATTGCGCACCATAGAGAAAAGAGATACGCTGATGATGTCACAAACTGGGAAGAAGATGTCTCAGAAAAAGAGTTCACCCTCCAAGGGAACAGAAAAAAAGCAGACCGTTTCTAGATGAAGCAAATTTATTAGGTGTTATTTATTTGCATTACAATACATTATACCGGCTATCAGTCTTAATAAAGGTTAATGTCCCATATAGGGTCGAAGTACAAAAATGTTTTTTTTTTAAAATATAAAGAAAACAGAAAATAAAGAACAAAATAAAATGAAACAATATTATATTAATAAATATGTATATTTATGAAAAACAAGAGTACACATTTGGTGTTGCTACCTTCAGAATAATCTGAACTGTCACATTAGTTAATCCCTTTCAGTGAGCATCGTAAAGAAAAAACAATACATTTTGCAGAAACTGTCATTTCATCATGGAATGGACAAAATGGTGTAATAAAACACAATTAGCTCTGTCATCAGACAAATAAAAGCTATAGCTTTAAGATTCCAGCAAATGTTTTGATGGTATAAAAGTGGCAAAACAATAGAACTTTGGTCCCACTGTTGTAATGAGTGCGTCACTACTAACATTTAAGAAGGGCCTGGATGCCTTTCTTGAAAACTATAATATTACCAGTTATATATACTAGATCCTTGGATAGGGCGTTGATCCAGGGAATTAGTCTGATTGCCATATCTGGAGTCAGGAAGGAATTTTTTTCCCCAACGTGGAGCTTAGTGTTGCCACATGGGTTTTTTTGCCTTCCTCTGGATCAACATGTTAGGATATGGGTTGAACTAGATGGACTTTAAGTCTTCCTTCAACCTTAAAAACTATGTTACTGTAATCATACTCAAACAATAAAGCTGTCTTGTTCATTTTGTGACACTGTGAATGGCGAAGAAAATAAAAAAGCAATTCCTGAATTTTGGAATCTTCTTAATTCTGTCTCATAAAAAGTGAAATAGAAAGCGATCACATAACATTCTTGCCCAAAATGGTACCAATGAAAATTCACTAATTCTTCAAAAACAAGCTCTTCACTTGGCTCTCTCTGTAGAAAAATAAAAAATCCATATCCTTTTAAACTTTAGTGATTAGAAAAAAAAACTTTATTTTGCAAAAAAAAAAGTCTTTTTATTTTGATGGTAGCCAATATATACCTGGTTTTACTGAAATGGTACTGACCGGAGTAACACAGCCAACCTATTCTGTAAGTTGAAAGGTGTAAACGAATTAATATAGCCAATTCTTCAACTGCTGTTGATTTGTTCATTCTGCCTCGCAAAGATCGCAGTAAGGCTTGGCTCTTTATATATCCTGCGCTCTATGCTAAGAGTTTACACAGGAGCTTAAGTGAAAATCTGGGAAAAAAAACTGAATTAGTCCTTACCGGTAATTCCTTTTCTTGGAGCCTTCCATGACAGCAGTGGAGGATGTCTACCACGCCCTGTTGGGGGACAGGAACACAGAGAGGTTAAAAGCCCCTCCCTTCACCAGTGATTACCAAGATCACCTTAGCAATGGTTTACCTGACAGACAAATTAGAATCCAACATCCTCAGGGAGGGAAAAAGATGCTGTTGTGGAAGGCTCCAAGAAAAGGAATTATCGGTAAGGACTAATTCAGTTTTCTAATGAGCTTTCCACGACAGCAGTGGGGGGAATACCATCGATATTGTTCAGGGGGGGGACTACCGCTTGCAGGACTTTCCTATTGAAGGCTAGATCCCTGCTAGTGGCCAAGACTAATCTATAATGCTTGGAAAACGTGTGAAGGGATGACCATGATGCAGCTCTGATGAAGCACCAGCCCGTTCAGCCCAGGAGGTTGCAGCAGCCCGAGTGGAATGAGCATTCAGCCCCAGCAGAGGCGTCAGTTGTTGGGAGATGTAGGATTCACAGCTTTCTCGATCCAGGACGCAATTGTGGATTTAGAATCCTCCTTGCCCTTGTTCTGGCCAAAGTGTTGGTCCAGTCTCCAGGAGGCAGTCTGTTGCAGGTACTTGAGAACAGTTCTCCGGACATCCAAAGAGTGAAAAGTTGATTCCGCTGCGTTAGCCGAACATTGACAAAAGGATGGAAGGATCACCTCCTGAGAACGATGAAACTCAGACACCACCTTCAGGATTAAGGAAGGGTCCAGTCGCAGAGTAATACGATCATCAGTCACTAAAAGGTAGGGAACCCTGATGGAGAGCGCCTGTAGCTCTCCCACCTGCCTAGCAGACATGATGATAGCCACCAAAAAGTTGTTTTGTGGGAGAGAAACTGAACGGACACAGAGGCCAGTAGCTCAAAGGTAGGCAGGGTCAGTCCGGTCAAAACGCTGCTCAGATTCCATGGAGGAACGGAAGGACGGACCCGAGGCCGAAGTCTGCTAGCTGAGGTTATAAACCGCTTGACCCATCGATGAGAAGCAATATCCTGATTGAACACTGCGCTGATATCTGAACCTGAAGTGTACGAGGCTGAAGACCCAACGCCAGCCCATGCTGCAAGAAGTCCAGTATCTGGGCCACATTGGGATGAAGATGATCTGGAGTGGAGGAAGCACACCAGGACACGAACCCCTTCCATATCTTCCCATATATGGCGTTCGTCACAGGCTTCCAACTTCTTTGAAGGGTAGCAATCACCGACTGGGAGAGACCTCTCGCCTTCGAGAGGTCGGCCTCAACAGCCAGGCTGCTAAGTTGATCCACTTTGGATCCGGATGATAGAGGGGCCCCTGAGACAGGATATTGATTGAAGACCTGCGGCAACATGATGGGACCGTCCCGGCGCATTTCCCTGATTGCTCTGTACTAGGACCGCTTGGGCCACAGAGGAGCCACCAGGATCGCCGTCACCCCTTCTGACCGAATCTTCTGCAGCATTTTGGCGATCAGAGGAATAGGGGGAAACGCATAGACCAACGTGAAAGCCCAAGGGTGAGTGAAGGCATCCAGCCCAGGGGATTTTTCCCTCGATCGAGAGGAAAAAAAGAGCATCAGTTTCGTATTTTGGCACCCCACGAAGAGAGCCACCTCCGGCGAGCCCCACCCAGAGGACAGGGACTGGAAGATTTCTGGGTTCCGGCTCCACTCTCCCGGGTGAACCTCCATACGGCTCAAAAAGACAGGGAAAGCGGACGACGTTCTGCCCACGAAAATATTCAGCAAGAAATTTCTTGAAGGCCGACATCTTGAGTACCGCCTTCGTGGCTTAGGAAAGCAACAGTTGTAATGTTGTCCGAGAGGATCTTGACATGCATCCCTTTGGAAGAGGGGAGCCGCCGCATGAAGAGCCTCTTCCACAGCTCGCACCTCCCTGTTGGAGGACTGGTGACTGACAGAACGACTCCATTTGCCCTGGAATGGTGTCTGTCCCACCATGGCCCCCCAACCGTAGCTGCTGGCATCTGTGGCGATGGATACGAGAGGCGACAGGTTCCAAGTCACCCCCGTTTGGAGGTTGCCTGGAACCATCCACCAAGAGAGCGAGACCAACACATGCCCTGGGGTCCTGACCTGTCTGTTGAGGGAGTCCTGGCGCCTGTCCCAGGAACGCAGAATGTGTTCCTGGAGAAGCCGAAGGTTGAAAATGATGCGAGAAGCCCCCGAGGGCTTCCGCACCACAAACAGCCTTGAGTAGTGCCCCAGTCCCACTTCCCGTGGGAGAATCAGGGACACTTGATTCCAACAGGTCCTGAAGACCCGACAAAAATGAGAGCACGAGAGTCCCCTGAAGCCGGGGGGGGTGAGTTTTAGACTCTGCGGAGGACGAGAGTTGAATTCTAGACGTAGCCCGTCCCAGATGGTGGAAAGGATCCACTGGCAGGAGGAGATTTCCTGCCATTGGGAAAGGAACCTCGCCAGATGTCCTCCGACGGGGTCAGAGTCATTTAGCAGAATGTTGTGGCTGGTGCCGCTGCTAGGGGAGCAAGATGTTACGACCTTTGTTGTTCTTATGGTAGGACCAGCCTTTCCCTTTTATACTGGGAGGCATGGGAAAGAGCCGGATGAAAGGGCTGTTTCCGAACCGATTTCTGCTCAGGGAGACGTTTTTTTTTTTGTCAGAGACCTTCTCAAGAATGTCGTCCAACTCTTGTCCAAAAACATATGTCCCCTGGAAGGGGATGGAGCATCTTAACATCCCTGCTCCACATCTTGAGCCATACCTCCCGACGGGTCGTATTGGAGAGAACCGCAGTTTGTGCGAATATCCGCACTGACTCTGCCGAGGCATCCGCAAGTAAGCCAGTAGCCCTGTGCAAGAATGGAATGGAGTCCAGGATAACATCCCGGGGGGTGCCCTGTGACAGGTGCTCCTCCATCTGGCCAATCCATTTATAAAGTGAGCGTGCCACACAGGTTGAGGAGATGTTAACCTTCAACCCAGAGGCAGAGGCCTCCCAAGACTTCTTGAGGATGCTCTCCATCTTACGATCAAGAGGATTCCTCAGTTGGGAGGAATCCTCAAATGGAAGCAAAGTCTTTTTCGCCATCCTAACAACTTGGATGTCCACCTTAGGGACATCCCACACAAAGTCGTCTCCCTCCAAGGAAAATGGTGTTTTAATTCAGAGGGAGTGAGCAGGCAGTTCTCAGGAGACTCCCACTCCCGGTGGATGAGCTCCCGGATCACCTCATGAATCGGGAAGCCCAGCTGTCTAGAGGACTTGAGACCCCGGAACATCTCATCCTGAACAGAACATGGGGCTTCAACTTCCTCAACCCCCATTGTGCTCCTGACAGTGGACAGCAACTCCTCCATGTGCTCCACAGCAAAGTAATATCGCCCAGGCTCCCTCGGTTTAACCGAGGAGGCAGAGACCAGGTCCTCATCATCTCCAGACAAAAGCTTTGAGCATCGAGGGTCTCATCTGACTCAACGTCCTGGAGCTTCCTTTTCTTAGGAGGGGAAGGCCTGGAAGCCGTGGAGTAGAGGGGCAGTGCAGAGATGGATGTCTGGACCTCTTGCCTGACTGCCTAAACTTCATGCTGAACCAAAGCCTTCAGCTCGTCCAGTAAGGAGGGGTGTTTTCTCTGACCACTCTGTCGGCACATGGCTGGCACAACTTCTTATAGGAAGAGGCCCATTTGGTGGCACTAGTACCGCATTTTCTAGAAGGCGGGGGCTTATCCTTCTTTACTGCTGGGCCCTTGTCACCCTACCGAAAAAAGGGGAGAAAGGGACCCAGGGTAACTAAGGGATCCTATATACAAGCCACCCATAAATGACTCTCCCCCTAAGCACTTACAGGAGCCAGTGGAGCACTGGGATCTTCAGATGCAGAGGAAGCCTTATCACCCTCCAGTGGGATCAACCTTACCTGAGTAGTGCTTCTGGAAGGGCCTTTATACCAAGGACCATGCTCCCAGCGATCAGGAACAGGTGTTCCCTCCCTCCTCCAGGTCAGAGCAGGCCAATCGGCGCGCAGAACATGCAGTCCGGTCCCCAGGAGCCGACGCCATCGCCAGCCCCACGCTGCTCCTGAAATCAGAAGTGATATGGCCGGAAACCGGAAGTGACGCGTCCGACGTCCTCTCCACCGCGCACAGTGCCTGGAGGAGGAGGGAGACGCCGGAGAGCTGCAGCATGCCTCCAGCGCACCAAATCCGGTCTGCTTTACCCCGAAGAGCGCAGGGAGACCGGAGCTGTTCGGGAAGGAGGAGGAGAGGACCCCATCGCCCAGCCCAGGCCCGGTAAGTACCTTCAAGCAATGCTGCCTCTGCCTAACCCGGCAGCACTGCAGGACCTCTCCATGCCCCAAGAGGGACAGGAAAACACTGGTGAACTGGCGGTGGGGAGGGGCTTTTAACCTCTCTGTGTCCTGTCCCCCAACAGGGTGTGGTACACTTCCTCCAGTGCTGTCATGGAAGGCGTATTAGAAAATGTGATTTAGACAAAATTTCCAACAGTGATGAACTAACCTTTTTAAAGTTTTTGAGTATGGGTGGTGCAGACAAACTTTTGACGCACGGTTTACAGTTCAGCCATAAGTAAAACACTTCTGGGATGGGATGTCAGGGTTTTTTTTTCCCCAAAATTAATTTTGTACACACACTACACCCAAAAATTGCTTTTAAGCCCAGTGCAAGCACACACTGAGCCAAGCACCAACTGTACCCGACCACAGCGATGCTCGCTCCATTGCTTTGCAAGCGTAAAGCACCCGAACTCCGAACCAGAACAGGTTCTGGGAAGTTCGGCAACTCGAACCAAGGTTTGAAAGGTTCGCTCATCTCTAATGCCGAATCCTGCACGCTATCATTCATTAGTTTCTCATAATTAGTGTGATGTAACCCATAATGTGCATGCGTGACTCACTGTCAAGTAGATTCAGATTGTTTCACCAGGCTACAGCTCATACGGATTCAAAGAGCTTTGACCAGTATAATCTCCTGTTCTACTATGGAATGACATGGTGAGTATTCTTGCTATATATAATTGGAACAAATATATGAATTGTCAATACATAATATGGATTCTGTTACACATCATTATAGCCAAGTTGGGGTTATTGAGACAGGAATGAACCACATGAAATATCCTCATGGTCAAAACTACCATGTATTAAGTTCCCAATTCAATCCAGCTAATCTGGTGTTACCCGAGAGATCTATTAATTATATTGTAGGATCATCCCCCATCTGATACTGAGGCCTACAGGAGATCTAGTATACATTTGAAATACCCAATAGGAGTCACGGTTCAACAACTTTCTTCTATGATGTCCACCTCTAGTTGGTCTGCTGACCACCTCGATGCCACAGAAAAAGAGCATAGAAATTTCACTGCCATGCTCAATAGCAAAGTGTCATAAAATGGCCAAACTGGTCAATTTTAAAGTTCCTACTGCGTCCAATATGTGCCTCCTAATTCTCTTTTTCAGGGGGTCCATGGTGCAACCCACATATTTGTATTTTGCACATTCTGCATTTAATCAAATGGATCACACCCCTGGTATTAACATTTATCAAATCCCTGATAGGAAAAGAGTTTCCTGTGGAGAAAGGTAAAATAAGTACATTTTATTTATGTCCACACTTGCAGAATAAAATGTAAACTGCTGCTTAAAGATTTGTTTGATTGACAAAATTCATACGTATGCTGATATTTGTTTATGTTGCATTTCTAAAGGAACGATTGCATTGGTGAAGGATACATCCTTGTAGAGACACAGTGACGTGTTATGGGCTCTGTATAAATGAGCAGGAATGGTTACTGTGTCTCCCGAGATGTTCACTAATGCAACTTTTTAGAGGTAATATCTATTGTACATGTTATGTATGCTTTGTAATTATGTAAATAGGTCCAGGTTTTCTTAGCCCAACTGCTGTAAAGGTTAAAAGGTAAACCTGTCAATTGTTGAAAGATGTAGTGCACAATCAATCATGATTTACGACATGTGGGTGTATGGGAGATGTATCCGTTCTCTATACAAGTGTGTTATAGTCACATTATTTTATGCCTTTGATTGTTCTGAAGTTTGTTCTGAAACGCGTGGAGGGTGGCTGAATGACCCCAGAATGAGGTCTTTATTTTGATTACCAGCTGTAGTACCCGGCTACGCCCGGGTTAATAAATAACTGATGTTAGCTATAACTAAATAGAATTTGAATATGTCATATTAATGACCTGTAAGAAAATATAAGCTGAGCTGTGATTGATTGCTATAGGCAGCCTAATAAATCTCCAGCCAACAATAAACCCTCCCCCCGGCTGGGCAGTATATGTTACCTCACACATACACATAATAGACAGCTCATGTGACTGACATCTGCCTTAATTCCCTATATGGCACATGTGTTGCACATTGGCTGTTTTTAATCAGATGTTTGTTTGGCGCTATCATTAAGCCCCTCTCATTCACAACTGTCAACTGGTAACTGCCACTTTTTCCCCATTATGTAGATAGGGGCAAAATTGTTTGGTGAACTGGAACGTGCAGGGTTAAAATTTCGCCTCACAACATAGCCTATGACGCTCTCAGGGTCCAGACGTGTGACTGTGTAAAATTTTGTGGCTGTAGTTGCGACGGTGTAGATGCCAATCCCGGATATACATACACACACACATTCAGCTTTATATATTAGATGATTGATTAAAGAATGGAATCCTTTTAACCAAAGAAGAAAGTCGGGTGCCGGATTTTCCCCTTTATTTGAGAAATATTTGTTAAGCGGCCGTCACACGCTACGATTTCTTGCCCGATATCGTTTAAGCGATCTGCATTTTGATCGCTTAAGCGATATCGTTTTGGCATCGTTGCATGTAATCAAGCGATTTTACTATGTAAAATCGCTTGATCGTGACATCGCAGATCTGAGCTCCGGAGCTCAGATCTTGCGATGAACGATGTAATGATCTGCTTCATCGTGGTGTATAACACCACGATGAACGATCTCCCAGCGGCAGAGCCTATGGTAACTATGGTACATGTCGGGTTACTAAGCGACGCGCGGCTCCTAGTAACCCGATGTGTACCTTAGTAACCAGCGATCTCGCTGGTCCACATCGCTGGTGAGTCTGTCTGTGTGACATCTCACCAGCGATGTGAGCGATATTGTTAGCGATCGCGCGTGCACGTGATCGCTAACAATATCGCTAGCGATTTGGAAGCGTGTGACGGCCGCTTAACGTGGAGATCGGCCATTGATCCTGTGCACCAACGGTCTCAGGAAAGCGTGGTGAGTTTAACCCGTCCCTCTCCCCTTTTCCTATTATTTAGGGATCATGTAAACAAAACCAGAAGAGCATTGTTCCTATATATTATAATCTCACCCACCAGATTTTGTCATTATTCATACCATGAGTAAGGCTCAATGTGTTTTTATTTTTTATTTTTTTTGGTTTTTTTTTAACACCACTGTGTTTTTTTGGGAGTATCTGACCACACATATGTTTTTAAAAGCCCAATAAATATGGAGTTTTATCCTGCTATATCTCTGCAGTCAAGTTACTACATCGCTGGATCTACTATTTTTTTCTATCAAGTGCATCCTGCTTAGGTGCGATCCATCAGTGCGATCCATGCAGTGCAGGACAAGGGAGAAATTAGGTGAGCTGACATTGTGGTTTGACTTCATGATGTTTTATTCCTATTGTGAAAATCTCAGGATAATACAACATTTTAGTGGTAAAAATTTCCTTTTTTCTTTCTTCACTGCCCAATAGTATAAAATTCATTCACATACCTGTGGTGTTAATATGTTCACTGCATCCCTAGATAAATTCATTAAGGCGCGTGGTTTATAAAATGGGATAATTTGGGGGGGGGGGGGGGGGGTCTGCTTTTATGGCATGTCAGGGACACTGTCAGTGTCCCTGACACACTTTGTGAAATCAACCTGTCCAGTTATGAAGACACGCTGATTATGAATCAATTTCACCTGCTGTTGTGCAACTGAAACAGACAACACGTTGAAATGATAGGCAATTAGCAAGACAACCCCTATAAAGGAATGGTTCTGCAAGTGGTAACCACAGACATTTTCTCTGTTCTCATCCTTTTCGGCTGTTGTATTGGTCACTTTTGCATTTTATCATTGCTCTCGCCCCTAGAGGTAGCATGAGGCTGTGTCTTCAACCCACAGAAGTTGCTCAGGTAATGCAGCTCATCTAGGATGGCGCATCGATGTGAGCTATGGCAAGAAGATTAGATGTGTCTGTTGGCCCACTGTCCAGAGCGTGGAGCAGATACCAGGAGACAGGCCAGTGCACCAGGAGACTAGGGGGCCGTAGGCGGGCAACAACCCAGTAGCAGAAATGCAACCTCCTTTGTGCAAGGAAGATCAAAAGGAGCACTACCAGAGCCCTCTAAAATGACCTCCGACAGGCCACTAATATCTATGTGTCTGCTCAAACTGTCAGACCCAGACTCCATGAGGACCCGACATCAACAAGTGGGTGTTGTGCTTACAGCTCAACACCATGCAGGGCAATTGACATTTGCCAGAGAACACTAAGATTGAGAGTATGTGCTCATGGTCCGTGCGTGTTGGACGCAGCTCCTCCAGATCTAATTGAACCCGCAAGTGGCTGCAGGGAGACCGCAGCCGCCCTGTACTCACCATGTGCGGTGGGTGCAGGGCAGCTTCTCTCCGTGCACCTGATGGCAGCCACTTCCAACTCTGCAGCATGAAATGAACATGCTGCGTAGGAGCAGAATGCCAGCAACCTGCACTGCAGCTAAAAGAATGCTGCGGTCGGGTTAAGCATAGTGGGCATGGGATTTCTGAAAATCCCATCCACTATGCTGATACTATACTACACAGCGTTTTGGACGCAGCGGCAAGAGACGACGTCCAAAACACTGTTTACAGACCGTGAGTATGCAGCCTAAGGCTATGTTCACGCGCTGTATGTTTTTTGTTTTGCCCAGCGTTATATTGAGGAAGCAAACAACGGATGCACTTTGAGCAGAAAAATCCCATTTCACACAATCTGAAAAATGCAAAAAGAATTTACATGGTCATTCTTTTTGAGGATGCGCTTTTCAGTGAAAGTGCATCCTCAAAAATACGGAGCGTGTGAATGCAAATTTGTGAATGCATGGCCTTTGCTGGGAAGCAAAACGGCACTGCATTTGTGCATCCACAAAAAAACACCTAAATCCCGAAATGCGCAGCGTGTGAATATAGCCTAACAGATTCAACTTTTTGTGCCCTGTGCTCTTGACGGATAAAAGCAGGTTCACGCCTATATATAACAGTCTGGAGATGTCGTGGAGAACGCTCTGCTGCTTGCAACATCCTCCAGCATGACTGGTTTGGAAGAGGGTCAGTAATTGTATGGGGAGGCATTTCTTTGGAAGCCCACACAGCCCTCCATATGCTAGCCAGAGGTACCGGGATGACCCATTGTTAGACCATAAGCAGGTGTAGTGGGCCCTGGGTCTAATTAATGCATGACAATGCTAGGCCTTGTGGTTGAAGTGTTTCAGCAGTTCCTGCATAATGAAGGCATTGATGCTGTGGACTGGCCTGCCTATTCCCCAAACCTGAATTCAATCAAGCACATCTTGGACATCATGTCTTGTTCCATTTGTACAACACCACGATGCACCACAAACTGTCCAGGAGTTGACTGATGCTTTAATCCAGGTCTGGGAGGAGTTACTTCAGGAGAACATGCCCACCTCATCAGGAGCCTGCCCAGCCATTGTAGGGGGCCACACACATTACTGAGCCTCATTTTCTTGTCTTGAGGCATTGCCACTGAAGTTGAATCAGCCTGTAATTTGATTTTCCACTTTGATTTTTGGTATCATTCCAAATCTAGACATCCAGGGGATCTTAATTTTAATTTACATTTATCATTTTTATGTTTTACTGTTCTCAACGCATTCCATTATGTAATGAATAAAGATTTGCAACTGAAATATTTCATTTATTGAGATCTAGGATGTGGTATTTTAGTGTATTCTTTTTTTTCTTTTTCATAGTGTAACTTTTGACTACTTATAAGGTACTAGATGGGACCCCAATACTATCACAGCAGGAGAGCGGTGATATCACGATGGGGTGGTGCTGGGGGTGGTGGTCCCTGTGCGGTTTCCACCCTCATCGTGCTCTGTCCTAATGTATGTAAATAAATGTTTTCTGACTTAAAAACCTGTTTGTGTTTTTTTTTGTTTTTTTTAATTAATAGTGTTTAATTTCCTGGTAAAAAAAAAAAATATGTAGGGTTTCACTGTATTGTCTATTGCCAGTGCAAGTAAACCAAGCAGCTACTTGCTGCCAACCCCCGCTGTCTGGTATTACCTTTGCTGGCAATGAAAAATACAGAGGAGCCCTGTTTTTTTTGTTTTTTTTTTAACTTATTTGAATAAATATTAAAAAAAAATGGCTTGGGCTTCCCAATATTTTTGTTTGCCAACCAAGATAACCCAGGCAGTTGGGGCCTGGAGTTCTCATTGCGGTAAGGCCCAAGCACTCTAGCCCACCATGCTGAAAATTGCAGCCAGCAGCCACACCAGAATTGGCGCATTCCTGAGAGATGCCAAAACTGGCAGTTACCCCGCTCTTCTAGCTGCTGTGTAGCGTTGGCAGACTGACATCAAGCCCTATTGTTAATGTCAGCCATTAGTATAACATCCGGCCATTAGCAATACTGTTAGTAAACAGCAAAAAACAACACAGTGAGAAATACTTTATTACATGCAAAATAAACAGACACCTCATTATCCACTTTATTAGCTCCCACCAAGTTCCCCTCTGATGTTACCCTGTACTGTGGTGGAGGCTGTGGAGCGGCATGATGCATCACGCCACTGCTATCTTTGTACACCCTGCACTCTCTCTGCCGCCTGTGCTTTCTTTATCCCCCTGCACTCTCACTACCTCCCCTGCCCTGTCTTTCCCCCTGCGCTCTTAGCTCACCCTGTGCTCTCTTTCCCCCTACACTCTCACTGCCCCTACGCTCTTTGCACACCCTGTGCTCTCACTGCCCCCCTGTGCTCTTGCTCCTCACTGCTCCCCTGCGCTCTTGACTCAATCTGTGCTCTCTTTGCCCTCTCTGCGCTCACCCCCCTGCGCTTTTTGCAGCACTGCACTTTCTTTGCCCCCTGCACTCACTGCCCCCTGTGGTCTTTGCTTTCCCCCGCGCTCTTTGCCCACTCCTGCACTGTCTTTGCCCACGCATAAGCTCTCACTGCCCCTGCACTCTTTGCCCCCTGCCCCTTCTTTGCCTGTTCTGTGCTATCTGCCCCCTTCCACTCTGTTTTCTCTCATTGTGCTCTCTTTTACCCCCTACACTCTTTACCTCCCATGCTCTCTTTGGAACCCCTGCGCTCTCAGCCCCCTGCACTTTGCCCCCTGCACTTTATTGTCCCCCTGTGCTCTTTGGCCCCCTTGCACTCACTGCCCCCATGCTCTCTATGCCCCTGTGGTCTCTGCCAACCTCTGTGCTCTCTTTGCCAATGCCTGCACTTTTTGCCCACCCCTGCTTTCTTTTTCCACCCTGCACTCTGTCCCCATGTGCTCTTCTGCCTTTGTGCTTTCTCTTCCCCCCCACATTCTCCGCTTCCCTACACTCTGCCTGCTCTTCTCTACCTACCTACACTCCCACTAAAACCCTGCACTCTTTCCTCCACTGCGCTCACTGGCCCCTGCCCCACTTGATCTTTTTGCCCACCCTGCACTCTCTGCCCCCCTGTACTCTGTGGCCACCCTGCACTCTCTTTGCCTACCCTGCCCTCTATTTTCCCCTCTGCACTCTTTGCCCCTCCTGTGCTCTCATGGCCATCCTGTACTCTCTTTGCCCACCCTGCCCTCTATTTGCCTCCCTGCACTCTATGTCCCCCCTTCCATACTGTAACGGCTCCGTGTTATAGCTGGGAAGCACTGAAGACTACAGGAGGCAGAGCTGTGGTCATGTGACACCACTAAGGGTCTTCTCCCGTTAGGTAAATTGCAGATTATTGGTGGTTTGGCGGGACAAGGGTGAAGGTCTGTGGGCAGCGTGTGCAGCGTCAGCTTCTGTTGTCTGTGCCACCACCAGCCTGCAGCATATTAGCATACCCATTACTTGGGAGTGCTAATATGGTGCGGCTTCCGGGGTGGCGCCGTGGATTGTGGGATTTGTGGACATCGTGACGGAAACTGATTACACACAGCACTAGGTAAGTATATAATAGATTGGCAAACTCAGGAGAAATTGTGTAAGAAATTTATATGGACCATTCTCTTCTGTTACCATTTTTGAAAATGAAAACTTTGGGGCCAAAGCAACATTTTAGTGGATAAAATTGTATTTTTTTATGTTTACAACCCAAAGTTATACAATTCTGTGAATCACCAAAGAGTTAAAATTGCTCACTGTACCCCTAGTTGAATTTCTTGAGAGGTGTAGTATCCAGACTGGATTCACTCATGGGGCTTTCTGTTGTTTTGACACGTCCGTGATCTTCAAAGGTGATCTGGCATCCACAAACTATTCCAGCCACGTTGCTTTAGTTCCTGTGAAGCCCCTGAAGGGTTCATGAACTTCTTGAATGTGGTTTTAAGCACTTTGAGGGGTACAGCTTTTAAAATGGTGTCACTTTGGTCTTTTTTTCCTGTCAGTTTTCCTGTTAATATTTTTATGCATCAATAAAAAAATGTGAACCTATATTTTTTTGGACTTACTGTATATACTCGTGTATAAGCCGACCCCCCTACTTTTGCCCCCAAAACCTGGGAAAACCTATTGACTCATGTATAAGCCGAGGGTGGACCCCAGCACAGGTATACAGCCCCCAGCAGTGTGGTATATAGGCCTCCCCAGTGGTATATACAGCAGCCTCCCAGTGGTATATTCAGCAGCCACATATACACACATACACACACACATATGCACCGTTTCTTACCTTGTCCGGTGCTGTCCCCCGCTGTCATGTCCCGCGGCTTGATGACGTCGGGCCAATCAGAGGCCCCAACGTCATCTGGCCGCGTCTGGGCGGTGATTGACGGCACGGGTCCTGCGCTCTCATTGGTGCAGGGCCTGACCTGGGCGGAGATTACAGATGGAAGCAGGAAGTCGGCCGGGACCGCACCGATCATCATGGAACTGGACCCGGAACCGCGCCGCAGACCAGGAGAGGAGCGGGGACAGCACCGGACAAGGTAATGTATATTGCGCAGCGCCCCCATCCCCTCCCCCCCCTGTCTTATTTTCAGCCCCTACCGTATTGACCCGTGTATAAGCCGAGGGGGGGACTTTTCAGCCCAATTTTTGGGCTGAAAAACTCGGCTTATACACGAGTATATACGGTAATTGACCTTGGGCTGAATCCTTGCACTGGTACAGGTTAGCTGGAGCTGGTGATCAAAAAAACGTAATTCCAGGATTTATATTTTTTTCTCATTATGTTGTTTACCAATTTAATTGATTTATTTAATATTTTGAAAGATCTTCATTTTACTTCTAGTATATATATAATTATATATTGGTAGGCACTGGAGCTAGCTATGGAAAGACAGCTGAAATGCTGTACTTTGTGTTATGCCGCTGTAATACCCAAGAGATTGCCTGTGTAATCGATCTCTAGTTATACCACTTTCATTCATATTATAATTAATTTTCTAATTAATTTATGTAGGGCTCAGCGCTCACAACCACTTCTTATTCAATAAGGACTTTTCTATTTCAACTAAAAATGTATTAACAATCAATAGACAAAAATAGAAAAGTCCTTATTGAATAAAGAGGTGGTTGTGAGCGCTGAGCCCTACAAAAATTAATTAGATCTTAAATTTACAACCACAATGATACCAAATATGTGGTCTTTTAATTATTTTATTTTAATGGGGCAAAAGGGGGTGATTTAAACTTTTTTTTTTTTCATAATTTTAAACTTTTTTTTATGGTTAATAGCCCCCTTGGGGGACTTGTAGCAGTGATTGTCTGATCACTTGTACTGTACATAGGCATCAGCACAGCTGTTTATAGCAAAAATCACAATCTCTTATGAACGCCAGCTAAACATCGGCTTTAGATTTTAAAGTAATGACAGGCATGGGGTATTCAGCAGACCCTAGGCTGCAATGGCAACTCATCACTGCATCGATGAGCACATGGAATAATACGTAATGGTGGGTTTACACGCCGCGATATCGGCGTCCAACTCCGACCCAACTCCGACAAAAAGTCACGTGGGTCGCGAGTTGGAGCCGATATCGTGTGCGCGTTGTACTGTTTTAGCATACAACGCGATGCTGGAACGATGCCAAAACGATATCGGAGTTGAATACCAGAGCTATTCAACTTCCCGATATCGGATGGCCGTTGTACCAGCATCGCAGCGTGTGACAGCCCAACTCCGATGCGTACTCGCACCTCACCCATTAACTCCCATGTTAAATGGTCGTTACTGGGTTGGTGGGCGTACACATCGGAGGGACGTTGTTTCCCGATATTGCAGCGTGTAAACCGGCGATGCGATATCGGGAAAAGTGCTCCCAAAATGCGCGCTCCCGCGGCTTTGTATGCGATATCGGGACGATATCGCTACGTGTAACCCCACCATAAGGCTAAGTCCAGGCACGTTGTTTTTTAGTTTTGTTTAAAAGCAGCAAATCTAAGGGGTTGCTTTTTGCTTAGCAGGAAGTGTGATGTGTTTTTTTTCTGCAAAGTTTTTGTGTTTTTGCTGTGGTTTGGATCTGTGTTTTTGCTGCAGACTTGACAACAGAAACTATATCAAAACAAAGAAACTAATTGACATACTCATTCTATAAAAAATGCAGCAAAACCTGTGGCGTTTCCAGTTTCTGCACCAAACAAAAACCTATGTGTGTGGACATCCTTTTCCTGAAATTACATGCGTTTTTGGTTAACATCAAAACCTAAGAAAGGATTAGCTAAGATTAGCATAAAACTCAGGCAAATGAGCAGGTCAAATACACAGCAAAAATGCTGTGTGTGAACTAGGCCTGCTGACACATGTTAAATGCCGCTGTCAGAAATTGATGGCACATGTTGGCTGATTAAATTAGCCCACATCTATGGCAGAAACCAGTATGCCATATGTCAGTAATGGGGACATCACACACATCAATGTCGCCAGCGACCTCATCGCTGGCGACATTGAAGGCTAATCGCTGGGGAGCTGTCACACAGGCAGACTCACGAGTGATCAGTACCAGCGAGATCGCTGGTAACCATGTAAACAAGTGGGTAACTAAGCGCCAGCGGCGCTTAGTTACCCGCTGTTTACCATGGATACCAGCTCCCACCGCTTGCTGAGAGGCGCTGGGAGCTGGCTTATCGCTGGTCTCCTGGTGTCACACGCAGCGATGCTGCGTGTCCATCTGTCAACCATCGCCAGGTTTTAGAGAGGGTTCTAAAATCTGGCGACCATCAAGCAGCAATTTATCATTGGTTGATGCCCCCTGTCACACACATCAATATCGCTTCAACATCATGTGCAGCTGCAATATTGCAAGCGATAGTGACATGTGTGACGTCCCCATAAGGCAGTGATGGTCAACCTTTTGAGCTCGGTGTGTCAAAATTCACCGAAAAAACAAGTATAACTCGCGTGGTGTGTCACTTTGAGAAAAACCCATCATTTTGTAATATTTGTAGCTGCAATAACAAAAAGGTATCCTGGATATGGCCCCCATTCTGGTATATAGCCCCTTATCCAGGATATAGTCCCCACATTGGGATATAGCACCCCCCCCATCCTGGTACATTACCCCCCCCATTCTGGATATGACCCTATTTTCTT
This sequence comes from Allobates femoralis, assembly GCA_033576535.1. NCBI lineage: Eukaryota > Metazoa > Chordata > Amphibia > Anura > Aromobatidae > Allobates > Allobates femoralis. The sequence continues at coordinate 236,407,951 of JARQOC010000006.1, forward strand.
GTATATAGCCTCTAATCCTGAATATAGCCCCCACACTGGAATATAGCACCCTCCCATCCTGGTACATTACCCCCCATCCTGGATATGGCCCCCACAGATATATAGCCCCTTATCCTGGATATAGCCCCCACATTGGGATAGAGCAGCCCCCCTCCATCCTGGTACATTACCCCCCATCCTGGACATGGCCCCCATTCTGTTATATAGTCCCTTATGCTGGATATAGCCCCCATCCTGGTACATTACAATCCATCCTGGATATGGCCCCCACCCTGGTATATAGCCCCTATGCTGGGATATAGCACCCCCTATCCTGGTATATAGCCCCTTTTCCTGGATATAGCCCCCCATACTGGGATATAGCACCCCCCCAATCCTGGTACATTACCCCCCATCCTGGATATGGCCCTTATCCTTTGTGCACACACAAAAATAATAAACAATATAACTCACCTATCCCTCGTTCCTCTTCATGCTGAAAGTGTCAGCAGCCTGACGCTGATAACATAATCAGCTCTGCTACATTACCATGCCGCCATTGTCTCACCTTCAAATGCTGTGCTGAAACTGTGATTGCATGCAGTCAGTATCAATCACAGCACCAGCATCCGGAGACAGGACATGGGCGGCACAGAATGAAGATGGCAATCAAATTTTCATCATCCCGCCTCCGTATGCTGATGCTGTGATTGACACTGACTGTATGCAATCACAGTGTCAGTATCTGAAGGCGGAACAAGGTGGCACAGTAATGCAGCAGAGTGAATTATGTTATCGGCGGCGGGGGAGGGGGAAACTGAGCCATGACGTGTGTCAGCAGAAACGCCTCGGCGTGTCACTGCTGACACGCGTGTCATAGGTTAGCCATCACTGCCATAAGGGATTAAAGTACCAAACTATAAGGTCATGTGCACAAGTTAAATATCTGATGAGTTTTTTTCAGTATTTATAAGACAAAACTAGGAGTGGAACAAGCTGAGGAAAAGTATAATAGAAACACGTCACCATTTCTGCATTATTTACAAAAAAATGGTTTTGTCTTATAAATACTGAGGTAAAACAAATCACCAAATATTGAACATGTGAACAATAATTTATAGAGAAAAAAGGGGGGATCTGTGGGAAGCCCAAAGGAGGCAGCAGGCTTCTTCCCAATATGCAATGCAACAAAGGAAAGGAAGTTTTCAGAGTTCCTGGTTATGTCGTGAAGTAAAAATGAGTTTACTCCAGTTCAATGTTAAAAATCAGTTTTTAAAAAAAAATCAGACTAAGCAGGGTCGGATATAGGAAATCTCTTTAAGGATCTGGAGAAAGTTATGACACAGCACTCGAGTTTCGTGGGATTTGACCACCCTGGAGAAGTTTGTCAGACAGGATGATACCAAGGGGCTTACACCTGAAGAAAATATTGACTACTATCTTTGGAGATGACTTTATAACTGAATGCAACGATATTCTCTCAGAATGCTCCCTTAAACTTATGGAGCTAATAATTAGAGAAGAATCTGAAAAAATCTGGAAATCAAGATTGATGAGTGTGGTAAATTGTTAGACCAGTATAAATCCCATCCGGATTTCTCAATGATAAACTAAAGCATAACATTGTAAAACTGGAGATTACGCAAATTAAAAGTTTAAATTTGACTGCAAGGTCTATCAGATGAATTCCGTCTATAAATGGAAGTGGGATTCCTCTTACAACCAGAGACCAATTTTAAAGGACAGGAATAAGCTACCGAGTAAAAGACGGGTGAGCTTTAATTCTACCGCTTCTGGTCTCACTGATTTGTCATTATCCCTTCTGTCACCTGTAGTGACCATCCCTAGCCGCAATCCTAGAGGAGGTCGCCCAAACAACAGGAGGACACTGGAGGAAGGTAGAAGAAGAGTGGCATCATCGGTATCCTACCCGGTACCACAAGTGGAGACAGTAACTGGTAAGAAAAATGAGGATGATTTTACAGTGTTAAATCTGTCTGCTTGTACTTTTTAACAGGTTCACAAATAGACCTCTTGCAGAAGGGTCATAATTTTGTTCCCACAAGCCATAGCGACTTATTTCAATGTATTTAGGATGTGAACACATTTTTAATATTTTATGAGCATTTTTATAAGAATGACACTGTAAATGTAACATCACACCTTTGAGGGATCGAACTACCTGCCATACAGGTGAGAGACAGTACGCAGGAGGAGAGGGTCACAGCTAGCTACAGGCAACCAAGAGCAACCTAGCACAACAGGGAGGCCTCAGACTCACTGGGTGAGAAGTCCAACTTGCTTCCAGGCCACATGGACTCCCAACATCTCTTGTGGATGGTACCCTGGACTACACCTGCTACTTCTTCCAGTAAAGGTAATGGAGACTTCAACCCTTGTGTCTGTCAGTTTTTCTGCGACCTCAGTCCTGCACCTCCAAACCACCGCAATAGACTTTCCCAGTTGCCTTGGGGATCTGCTCCACCCATGGGCAGCGAAACCACCGCTGCACTCCTATCATCCCCAGAGGTCCCACACCGCAGCCGCGGCCACTAATAATCATATACCACTGGTGGTGTCACGATAACTATCCCTAAATCACTACCCCCCAGAACTTTTAAGTTGACACCCAGGGTCACGGAGCCAGGTCTCAGCCCCTGTGACTCCCTGGAAGCATCAAAACCCCGGTTCCAAGTATCCCACGGGCCTGGGGTGTGTCAATTTCTGGCGTCACAAACAGGATCTCATGCTCGATGCTAACAGGTACTGTGTGCCATTGACTTTGTTGAACTGTGTACAGTTGCCGTTGTTACCCCACGTAACGTGCGGGAAAGCGAGGGGGCTTGCCATCATGGGTGGGACCTTGGGAAGAGCCCGAAAAGAGACAAAGGCCCGTGCTCTGACGTCAGCCAACGTGATGCAGTAAGTCCTGCACTCGAAATCCCCTGCACACAAAACTCCCTGCCTGAGGAGCGGTAGACTGGTCCACCGATAGAGACTGAGACCGGGCTGCGGTTCACTACGGAAAAAAAAATGTCTGGTACGGAAGAACAGCCTGTGGTGAACGCAGTCGCCACCCCTGGCGATGCCGCTGCCCAAGATGAGGCCGCGACCCAGGCTGAGTATGCAGCACCAGCTGAACCTGCGGCCGGAGTTGTGGCGCCGAGGCTGCATCAATCTTGCCGTTCACTATGCAGTACATCCCAGGAGCGACCTGGCTACTGCAATATTCAGGGACAGCTGACACCCTGAACGATTTCAAGGAGCTGATAAAAAGTTTATTTGGGGTGTATTCCATGATGGAGGAGCAACAAGTGACTATGCTAATGGGACAATTGACTGGTGCGGCCCAACATGAAGTAAAATCCTGGCTAGCTACCGACAAATGGACTGTTAAGCAAATATTTGCCAGACTAAAAGAAACCTTTGACACCCGGACAGCAGCGGAGCTAAAAGTAAGATTTTTTTGGTGCAAACAAGGGGTGCAGGACAGTATATGGGAGATGCATTGAATCTGCAAGAGGCGCTGAGGGCTATGAAACAAGTAGACCCCAGACAGCGCACAGGAAGAGAATAAGCTGTTGATTGAACAATTTATTGAGGGTCTCCGGTCTCCAAGCCATCGGGCCCAACTGCGTGTCCGGGCCCTGCAGAACCCTGACCTGGACTTTGTGCAATTTAAAGACCGGGCCATACGTGTGCTAAAAGGAACTGCGGCCAGTGGCCCTGCGCTGTCTCAGTGGCTATCCCGTACATACCACCCAGAGGTGGCGCCCATTTTCCTGACCACTGTGGGGGCCAGCGCACAGGCTCTAAAGATAGTTACCTCCAAGGGCTTGCAACTACAGATGCAACAGCTGACCAAAGGGATGTCCAACCTGGCCAAGGCTGTACAGTCCAAGGATCCAGACCACTGGAGAGGATACGGTTAGCCTCCCGCCCTGATGATGTCCCATAGATACGACAGAGGAGGACAACCAAAAGACCGCTACGAGGCTACAGGACAACCTAGCTGCCGCCACTGCAACGAGGTGGGCCATCTTGCCAGATCCTGCACTTTAAATGAGAAACCCCTGGGGCTGAGGGCCAACCAGGAATGAGCCTGTCCGGCCCTCGGCACTGGCGCAACAAATATGTGGGAGGGCACCCGGTCCTGCCTGTTGTGCTAGATGGCATTCCCATGAACGCATTACTGGTGTGAGGTAGCGCCCGGGGTACTCGCTTGCATAACGACACCAACACGTGCTTATAATTTAACCAATGACTACCCGTTTATTTGCTCACATACATAACATAACCCGGGTAGCATGTTTGACACATTGCACATTGATTATAAGCACAGTTCATAAATACACAATACATTTACATATAACATTACAGAACACATATATTGCACATAACTTCCTATAGTTACTCGGGACCTATCACCACCTTTCTTTCCCACTTCATCAAATAGACAAGAGATGGGGGAACAAGAGGCGCAATAGTGCCCTATCATTAAAGACACTCAAAGTGTGGGTGGTAAAACAAGGTTCACTCACCTAGCCCAGTTGTGTGACCCACAACTGGTTTGAAGGCAAAGGATTATATTTGACTGCTGCAGGACTTCCATCGACCACTCACACGTAGAATCCAATTACCAGGAATCCAATTTGGATAGCAAAAGATCTTCTTTTATCCCTGAGGAAGGTGCCAGGAGGGGCATCGAAACGCGTAGGAAAGGAAATAAAGAAGATCTTTTGCTATCCAAATTGGATTCCTGGTAATTTGTGGAGACTTGGCAGCGCGGACTGTAACACACCTTGCTTTCCCTATCCTTTGATGGACTTTCCCACTTGGAGCGCTAACAACCGCTCCCGTGGTGGCTACGGCCTATCTAAACGTTCCACATACATTTAACAATACATAAGTAACCATATTCATCAACGGGCTCTGTGGGTCCCAATGGTGGTACCAGCCGCCTGGCTTTATTTCCCCAGCTCCACACTACCCCGGAATACAGGCTTCAGCCTGACCGGGCTCTTCCACACCGCATGTGATCCATCCTATAAGCATCCATGGATCATATACAGTTAGGGCCAGAAATATTTTTGGACAGTGACACAATTTTCGCGAGTTGGGCTCTGCATGCCACCACATTGGATTTGAAATGAAACCTCTACAACAGAATTCAAGTGCAGATTGTAACGTTTAATTTGAAGGGTTGAACAAAAATATCTGATAGAAAATGTAGGAATTGTACACATTTCTTTACAAACACTCCACATTTTAGGAGGTCAAAAGTAATTGGACAAATAAACATAACCCAAACAAAATATTTTTATTTTCAATATTCTGTTGCGAATCCTTTGGAGGCAATCACTGCCTTAAGTCTGGAACCCATGGACATCACCAAACGCTGGGTTTCCTCCTTCTTAATGCTTTGCCAGGCCTTTACAGCCGCAGCCTTCAGGTCTTTCTTGTTTGTGGGTCTTTCCGTCTTAAGTCTGGATTTGAGCAAGTGAAATGCATGCTCAATTGGGTTAAGATCTGGTGATTGACTTGGCCATTGCAGAATGTTCCACTTTTTTGCACTCATGAACTCCTGGGTAGCTTTGGCTGTATGCTTGGGGTCATTGTCCATCTGTACTATGAAGCGCCGTCCAATCAATTTTGCAGCATTTGGCTGAATCTGGGCTGAAAGTATATCCCGGTACACTTCAGAATTCATCCGGCTACTCTTGTCTCCTGTTATGTCATCAATAAACACAAGTGACCCAGTGCCATTGAAAGCCATGCATGCCCATGCCATCACGTTGCCTCCACCATGTTTTACAGAGGATGTGGTGTGCCTTGGATCATGTGCCGTTCCCTTTCTTCTCCAAACTTTTTTCTTCCCATCATTCTGGTACAGGTTGATCTTTGTCTCATCTGTCCATAGAATACTTTTCCAGAACTGTTGATATTTGCAGAAAGTAGCGGCACACGGATTGGATCCAAAAATTTCCGGCGTTTATTTGTGCATCAAGTTACAGGTGGTGCAGGGAGGGGGGGTGCTGAAGGTGCAACGGACCGTTTCGAGGTACTCCTCTTCCACGTAGCCCGTGGAAGAGGAGTACCTCGAAACGGTCCGTTGCACCTTCAGCACCCCCCCTCCCTGCACCACCTGTAACTTGATGCACAAATAAACGCCGGAAATTTTTGGATCCAATCCGTGTGCCGCTACTTTCTGCAAATATCAAGAGTTTTTCTCCAGCAGAGCACCGGATCCCAGACACCGCCGTTATCTGCAAAGAATCTGCAGCAGGTTAGTGCCCGGTTCACTTCTCCCAATAATTGCTTTTCCAGAACTGAGCTGGCTTCTTGAGGTGTTTTTCAGCAAATTTAACTCTGGCCTGTCTATTTTTGGAATTGATGAATGGTTTGCATCTAGATGTGAACCCTTTGTATTTACTGTCATGGAGTCTTCTCTTTACTGTTGACTTAGAGACAGATACACCTACTTCACTGAGAGTGTTCTGGACTTCACTTGATGTTGTGAAGGGGTTCTTCTTCACCAAATAAAGTATGCGGCGATCATCCACCACTGTTGTCATCCGTGGACGCCCAGGCCTTTTAGAGTTCCCACGCTCACCAGTCAATTCCTTTTTTCTCAGAATGTACCCAACTGTTAATTTTGCTACTCCAAGCATGTCTGCTATCTCTCTGATGGATTTTTTCTTTTTTTTCAGCCTCAGGATGTTCTGCTTCACCTCAATTGAGAGTTCCTTTGACCGCATGTTGTCTGGTCACAGCAACAGCTTCCAAATGCAAAACCACACACCTGGAATCCACCCCTGACCTTTTAACTACTTCATTGATTACAGGTTAACGAGGGAGACGCCTTCAGAGTTAATTGCAGCCGTTAGAGTCCATTGTCCAATTACTTTTGGTCCCTTGAAAAAGAGGAGGCTATGCATTACAGAGCTATGATTCCTAAACCCTTTCTCCGATTTGGATGTGGAAACTCTCATATTGCAGCTGGGAGTGTGCACTTTCATCCCATATTATATATATAATTGTATTTCTGAACATGTTTTTGTAAACAGCTAAAATAACAAAACTTGTGTCACTGTCCAAATATTTCTGGCCCTAACTGTACATCCTTCCACACGCTCACAGCCTATCATATAATCATCCATGGACTGTGGCCCCTCTGGGTTCAGAACAAGGATTGAGCAACCTGAGTCACGGGTACGCTATGCATCCCCAAGGGGCTCCTTCCTGGACGTATCTTGCCACATGTCCAGACCGGTGTCCACCTGGTTCAACCACGGTTTCCCCACTCTAGGAGCCCTTCTAACCCCTGATTCTGACCACCGGTACATACACTTCAACGGGTCCCTTCACTGACTACTTAATCGGACCCAATGGCGGCTATGCCCGCCTGGCACAATTCATACATCTGCCTCCCGTAGGGCTACATACACTCGCTGGGTCTTTTACATTAGCCATAGAATACACATACACTTCAACGGGTCCTTTCACTGACTGTTTAGTCGAACCCAATGGCGGCTATGCCCGCCTGGCACACTTTACGCACAGGGTACACAGTTCACTCTCGCATACGGGAACTGCCCTCTTACCGGGCACGGATCCAGGGTCTCGCTACCTGAGTCACGGGTACACCAAGCATCCCCAAGGGGCTCCTTCCTGGACGTGTCTCACCACACGTCCAGACCAGCGTCCACCTGGATCAGCCATGGATTCCCCACTCCAGGAGCTGTCACGACCCCGGTCCTGGCCACCGGTATGGAGCTAGCAAGCTCCCCTCATGTCCGCACACCACAGTGCTCTGGACTGCTCTGCTCTCAGCGTCCCTCAGTCTGAGACTCAAACACTTGCCTCTCACACAGACTGGATCTCAATCTCTGGTCATCTCTGGCTGATCTGTGGCTGATGATTTCCCACTCAATCAGCTGGCAGGCTCTTTACCGTTGAAGAATAATGAAGCTCTGCTCCACTGCCCAATACCTCCAGACTCTCAGGCTTCCGGATAGATGGGAGGCAACCATCCAGGATTAGTATAAAAGGAATAATTCTGGTGCCACCGATGCGGGGGGCGGGGGAAAACACACGCGTTTCAGAGTAAAAACTCCTTAATCGTTAGTACCATACAAAGGATATAGTAGTCATATATACATATTAAAAACAACAAACACCTGATTCCCATTTTCAGTACTCATTATAGGAGTAGATTAACTCCTGACATGCTTAGTACAAAAAACAAAGAACCAAATGCATTTATATCATCAGTCTAAATACATTAAAAATATACCTGATATTCTATGACAGCCAAATCTATATAGTATAATTCCATAGTCCTATGTTCCCGTGTCAGAAAATAAATCTGCAATATACAATTTAATCCCTATATTTTTTATATTTATAATTTTTCTTATCATGATTGTCCTCATGTATAAATATAGAGAGCAAAAAGTATTCCACCACCTATAATAATAATAATAATAATAATAATAAAGCTTTATTTATATAGCGCCAACATATTCCGCAGCGCTTTACAATGTAGGGTTAGAGTACAGAAAATATAATACAGTAAGTAATTACAGTAGAGAACAAAAACAGTACAATAATTGGATACAAAACAATAGGCATAGAATCAATGTAAAAAGAAAATACAATAAATAAAGCAAGAAATGAAGGTGACCCTGCTCAAAAGAGCTTACAATCTACGACGGAATAGGGGTTGCACAAGGTACAGGGGCTTATTGCACTGATGGTCCAGGCATCTTGAGGAAATGGGGCATAGAGATAAGCTTACATGGATGGTCATTGTACAATCTGTGTAGACCTTTTTTGGTTTGGTGGAGTTTATAGAAGAGTAATATCCAGAGGTATAGCCCATTCACTGTCTACAGTACAAAGGACTTCTATTAGGGAGTATGATAGGCCGCCTTAAAAAGATACGTTTTTAGGGATCGTCTGAAGCCATGCAAGTTGTGGATAGTCCTGATTTCTTGGGGTAAAGCATTCCAGAGTTTTGGTGCAGCTCTAGAGAAGTCTTGGAGCCGGGAGTGGGAGGATCGGATTAGTATAGATGTCAGTCGAAGGTCATTTGAGGAACGTAGAGAACGGGTGGGGTGATAGACAGAGATGAGAGAGGAGAGGTAGGGGGTGCTGCATTGTGAAGAGCTTTGTGGGTGAAAACAAGCAATTTGAATTTGATCCTGTAGTATACGGGCAGCCAGTGCAATGACTGGCAAAGAGCAGAGGCATCTGAGTAACGATTGGCCAGATGGGTGATCCTGGCTGCTGCATTAAGGATGGACTGGATAGGAGAAAGTCTGGTGAGGGGAAGGCCGCTTAATAGAGAATTGCAATAGTCAAGGCGGGAATGGATGAGGGCCACGGTGAGGGTTTTTGTTGTTTCCAGGGTGAGAAAGGGGCGGACTCTAGAGATATTCTTCAGGTGTAAGCGACAGGAGCGGACGAGACATTGTGTGTTGGAGGAGAAGGAGAGATCGGTGTCAAACATAACACCCAGACAGCGAGCCTGCTGCCTAGGCGTTATCGTGGTGCCACAAACTGAGAGAGAGATGTCCGATTTAGGGAGGTTAGTGGATGGGGGGAGCAGAAGAAGTTCAGTTTTGGAAAGGTTTAGTTTCAAATAGAGAGTGGACATGATATTGGAAACTGCAGCTAGACAGTCATTGGTGTTCTTTAATACCGCAGGGGTAAGGTCAGGGGCTGAAGTGTATAGTTGTGTGTCATCAGCATAAAGATGGTACTGGAAGCCAAATCTGCTGATGGTCTGTCCGATCGGGGCTGTGTAGAGAGTGAAGAGGAGAGGGCCAAGGACTGAACCCTGAGGGACCCCAATAGTGAGGGGAAGAGGGGAAGAAGTGGAGCCAGCAAAAGATACACTGAAAGAGCGGTCAGAAAGATAGGAGGAGAGCCAGGAGAGAGCAGTGTCCTTTATGCCAATGGAGTGCAGCATAGAGAGTAGGAGCTGATGGTCGACAGTGTCAAAAGCTGCAGAGAGATCAAGGAGAATAAGCAGAGAGTGGTCACCATTACGTTTTGCTGTCAGAAGGTCATTGGTCACTTTGATGAGGGCGGTTTCTGTAGAGTGAAGGGGGCGGAAACCAGACTGTAATGGGTCTAGCAGAGAGTGAGCGGAGAGGTAACGGGTGAGGCGGGAATAGACCAGGCGCTCCAGGAGTTTAGAGATGAAGGGGAGATTGGAGACTGGTCTGTAGTTATTTGTGCATGATGGGTCGAGAGTGGTTTTCTTTAATAATGGAGTAATGATCGAGTGTTTGAAGGAGGAGGGGAAATGCCAGAAGAGAGGGAGAGATTGAAGATTGTGGCTAAGTGAGTGGTGACGACTGGAGAGAGGGACTGGAGCAGGTGTGAGGGAATGGGGTCAGTAGTGCATGTGGTGGGACGAGAGGAAGAAAGGAGCCTGGAGACTTCTTCTTCTGTGACTGGGTCAAATGTGGAGAGTGAGCCGGAGGAGATGTGGGGAGAGAATGGGGGTGGCAGTGCTTGGAGGCTGAGAGCTGATATCCTGGCAGATGTTGTCTATTTTCTCCATAAAGTAGGAAGCTAGGTCATCAGCACAGAGGTCAGTGATGGGGGCCTGCACTTTCGGACTGAGGAGAGAGTGAAAGGTGTCAAAGAGTTTTTTTTGATTGTTGGATAGTGAGGAGACCAGGGTGGTGAAGTAGGTCTGTTTGGCAAGGTGAAGGGCGGAGTTGTAGGTTTTGAGCATGAATTTATAGTGGATAAAGTCTCCTGGTGAGCGAGTTTTCCTCCATAAACGTTCAGCACTCCTAGAGCATCGCTGGAGGAATCGAGTTTGTGGTGTGAGCCAGGTCTGTTTTGTTCTCTGTTTGGAGGTTCTGAGGGTGAGGGGCGCTACTTGGTCCAGGGAGCTTCTGAGAGAGTCATTGTAGTGATTTACTGCCTGATCTGGACAGGAGATTGAAGAGATTGGGGACAGAGATGAGATGAGGGAGTCTGTGAGAGCTTGAGGGTTAATGGCCTGTAGATTTCTGGATGTGTGATAGGTAGGATTGGGCTGTGTTGGCCGAGGGTTAGTGAGTGAGAAGGAGAGAATGTTGTGGTCAGAGAGTAGAGTTGAGTTATCCAAGGGGGAGGATGAGCAGAGCCGGGTAAAGACCAGGTCAAGGGGGTTACCGTTTTCGTGCGTCTCAGAGGTTGAGAGCTGTGATAGGCCAAGAGAGGTAGTTAGAGATAGGAGCTGGGATGCAGATGGGGAGATGGGGCTGTTTATAGGAATGTTAAAGTCTCCCAGAATAAGGGTTGGTAAATCTGAGGACATGAAATGCGGGAGCCAAGCGGAGAAATGGTCAAGGAACTGGGTGGGTGACCCTGGGGGGCGGTATACCACTGCTACTTTGAGGGGGAGGGGATGGAATAGCCTAATGGTATGGACCTCAAAAGAAGGGAATGAGAGTGATGGGGCTGGAGGAATGACCTGGAAAGTACATTGTGGGGACAGGATTAGGCCAACTCCGCCGCCACGTCTGTTCCCAGGTCTAGGGCAATGAGAGAAATGTAGGCCGCCGTGAGAAATAGCAGCCGGGGAAGCAGTGTCTGAATCCTGGATCCAGGTTTCTGTGAGGGCCAGCAGGTTTAGAGAGTTGGAAAGGAAGTAATTGTGGATGAAGGGAAGTTTGTTGCATACCGACCGTGGATTCCAGAGAGCGCAGTTAAAAGAGGGAGATGAAGGAGTGCAAGTGATGGTAATGAGTTTAGTGGGGTTTCTATGTGTGGTGGGAGAGGGGTTGAAGTTAGAGGGTGGACCAGGGTTGGGGGAGATATCACCTATATTAAAGTATCTCCTATCACAGATACCCTCCAACAAATTTTTCCTGAAAAACCATATAAAATTGGCTGACATATTATTATATTATAAGCTTTATCATAACAATCCTATTCACTCCCATTTATTGATGTTAATAGAAATATAGTAGATCGCTCCTGTAATTCAGGCCATTAGGGATGCGTGCATCTAGCTGTAAAATCCCTATCATGTAATTTTTTCTCCCAATCTCCATGACGATATGGCCGTGTTACTCATTCTATGCCTTTGATTATTAAATCTTTGAAATCACCTGCATGGATCTCCCTGAAATGTCTGGATAGACCAGACATTCCTGTTTTTACCATTTTTGATTGTGGATTTGCAGCAGACAGATGTTCTGAAATCCTTATTTTTAATGGGCGAGTAGTACATCCAACATAATATTTTTTGCATGCCCCACATGTGGCCAAATAGACCACATGTGTGATATTGCAATTAATATAACTTTTTATAGGAAATCTTTTTCCTGTGCAAAAATTTTCATAAAAAGCACTTAAATCCACTAGTTTGCACATACCGCATTTTTTGCTGCCACACTTATACATACCCTTATGGGTTAACCATACAGGTGATTTTTTTGGGGGTTGTTTCCAGAAAAATACTTGGTGAAATTGAGCTAGCAATATCTCGACCATTTTTAGGAATTACCCTCCAACCAGATTTTAATAGTTTATGTAAAGTATCATCTTGATACAAAATGGGTACATTCCTGTTGAAAATATCCTTAATTTCTCTAAAATGATTGCTATATTGTGTGGAAAAAAAAGGTATTAGAGAAATATCAGCTGTTTTACAATTTTTATCCTTTAATAGATCGTCTCTTTTTCTATCTTTTACTAAGGTTTTTGCTCTGTCTATAGTCCAGTTTTTATAGCCTCGTGTTTTTAGTCTTTTTGTCATGGTATCCACTTCTCTTTCGTAATCCTCACCTCTACTGCAGTTTCTTTTTGCACGGATAAATTCTCCCACCGGGAGATTTTTGATAATAAACTTTGGATGGCTAAGATCTGCTTGTAATATTGCATTTCCACTTATTGGTTTGCAATACAATTTAGAATAGATTCTGTTTGTTTTTTCACAACCCATAAGGAATAAATCCCAAAATGGTGCAGAATTTTCAAAAACCTCCATGTTAAATTTTAGATTGTATGTATTCTCCTGAAACATGCTCAATAAAGATGAAGGTTCTGGGGTGGGAGATACTGTGGACGGCACAGCCCATATCATGACCATGTCGTCCAGGTATCTCCCATACCAACGTATACAATCAACTAAAAAATCATCCTCAACATAGATAAATTCTTCTTCCCACTTATGCATAAACAAGTTTGCCAATGAAGGTGAAAATTTCGCCCCCATAGGACAACCGCATAACTGAATATAATAATTACCATTAAACAAAAAGTAATTACTTTTAAGTAAGTATCGCAAACTCATAAGTAGGAACTCTTTTATAGGTGGCTCAAACACCTCTGTTTTTGTGAGGATTTTTTCCAATACCCAGACAGATTTTTCATGAGGCATAGCAGAGTATAGTTGGACAACATCACATGTTATCCACCTAGAACCAGTTTCCCAAGGTATATTTGAACTACATCAGAGAGCACATTATCCCTTTGAAAATGTCTCTTGACAGTTAAATTACGTACAAAACTATTTCCATCTTTGATAGTTTGATATAAGTCCGCAGATTTACTCGGGACAAAGTTCAATCCCCTTTCCAAAACCTTCATTTCAACGTCCGATAATATGTTGGCCGACATATTTATTACAGTATAATTTCCTTTATCACTTACTTCTTCTTTGTGTGTTTTTTCGGATCTCCTCCTCCTTCTCCGACATTTCCTTCCCCGTTTTTTGAGTTCTCATAATTTTTTGTTCTATAGATCCTGCTAGAAATTTCTGGCTTTGGTTCAGAATCTGAGGTCTCATTTGATTCCTCAGATTAATTATTTACAGAGGAAAAACTCACATTACGGGCTCCTTTTCCCACTGGATGTCTTAGAATGAGCTTAGGTTGCTTTGGTGTATTTGTTTTTTTCGGAGTTTTTGGAGTAGATGGTGATTTTGGATTATGGGGGTTTCTTTGGAGTAAACTGCTTCCATACATATACTGCGTTAGTCTTGTAGTCTTTTACATCCCGATTATATTTAGACTTTTTGGTATCAATGATGGTCTTCTCTATATCATTGATTTTCTTATGCATATTTTCATACAAACTCTCATATGCTTTATCCATGATAAATTTGTCAGCCTCCTCTTGTAAAGTTTGTATAGTTTCCTCCAAGGTTTCCAATTTCTTTTCCTTCTCTGCGAGAATTAGAGTAATCAGCTGGAGCGAACAATCTGTTAACACATTATTCCATTGTTTTTCAAACTCCTCATTAAACAAGGTGGTAGCCACTTTTTTAATCCTTAGGCCCCTTGGTATCATCTTGCGGGCAACATGTTTTGTTAATGTTGCATGGTTCCACCACACTCTGACATGCTGTAGGAGTACTTTCTCCAAGAAATGAAAAGCTTGTTCAATTTCTGGTGCATGAATTGCGGCATTGCTTCCCCCAGAAAATAGTGCATTAAGTTTCTTTGTTCGTACCTCTCGACATAACGTCAGGTAGTCCCGCTTGGAATCCATGGCCAAAAATACGGTCAAATGATGGGAAGACTTCCCAATGTGTGAGGGGTAGGAGCTGCAGCCTCAATCAATGAAGTTCTGCTCCACTGCCAAATACCTCCAGACTCCCGACTCCAGACTTCAAGTGGCATTGAATGCTAAGTGGATGCAGTTACTTCATGGCAGTTAGTCAGGGCAGGACACAGGTAAGCCACTCTATTTAAAAGGGAGAAGAGGAAAAGGGAAGGGGGAAAAAAAATTTTTTTTTCTTTTCCTTTCCCTATCACCATGTCCTTTACTTCAATATCTATTGTGCTATGTGCTTTTGTACTTTACCTTCACCGCCCCATCCCCCCTCCATCACCTCACATCCACATAAACCCCTCTCTCCTTCCTTCTACTTTATTGAACTCCCATACTCTGTTCACCATAGTGAATAATCTCGGACCACCATGCTCCAGAGTATTGCACTAAAAACAAAGTCACCATCACAAAAACTGTTTGCCTTTCCTCTTTTTACTGCTGCTTCTGTCAGGAGACATCTCTCCAAATCCTGGTCCACCCTCCACCAACTTCTACCCCTCTCCCACCACACATAGAAACCCCACCAACCTTATAAACATTACCTGCACACCTTCATCGCCCTCTTTTAATTGAGCTCTCTGGAATCCACGGTCTGTATGTAAAAAACTTCCACTCATTCATAACTACTTTCTCACTAACTCCCTTAATCTGCTGGCCCTCACTGAAACCTGGATCCAGGATTCAGACACAGTGTCCCCGGCCGCTATTTCTTATGGCGGCTTGCATTTCTCTCATTCCCCAAGACCTTGGAACAGACATGGTGGTGGAGTTGGCTTACTCCTGTCCCCACAATGTACTTTCCAGGTCATCCCCCCAGCTCCATCACTCTCATTCCCCTCTTTTGAGGTCCACACAATTAGGCTTTTCCATCCCCTCCCCCTTAGAGTAGCGGTGGTATACCGCCCCCCAGGGTCACCCACCCAATTCCTCGACCATTTCTCCGCATGGCTGCTGCATTTCATGTCCTCAGAATTACCAACCCTTATTCTGGGAGACTTCAACATCCCCACAAACAGCCCCATCTCCTCATCTGCATTTCAGCTCATATCTCCAACCACATCTCTTGGCCTCTCTCAGCTCTCAACCTCGATGACACACAAGGATGGTAATACCCTTAACCTGATCTTTGTCCGGCTCTGCTCAACCACCTCCTTAGATAATTCAGAACTTCCCCTCTCTGACCACAACATTCTCTCCTTCACACTCACTAACCCTCGCCCACCCCAGCACATTCCTACATATCACAGATTCAGAAATCTACAGGCCATTAACCCTCACACATTCACAGACTCTCTACACTCATCACTGTCCTCAATCTCCCCATTCTCCTGTGCCGATCTGGCAGTCAATCACCTAAATGACTCTCTCAGAAGGACCCTGGACCAAATGGCACCCCTCACCCTCAAGACCTCCAAACACAGAGTAAAACAGCCCTGGCTCACATCACAAACTCAATTCCTCCAGCGAGGCTCTAGGAGTGCTGAACGTCTATGGAGGAAAAGCCGCACTCCAGAAAACTTCATTCGCTATAAATTTATGCTGAGAACTTAGAATTCTGCCCTTCACCTTGCCAAACAAACCTACTTCACCACTTTGATCTCCTCACTATCCAACAACCCAAAAAAAATCTTTGACACTTTTCACTCTTTCCTCAGTCCTAAAGTGCAGTCCCCTATCACTGACCTCTGTGCTGATGACCTGGCTTCCCACTTCACAGAGAGAATAGAAAATATCTGTCAGGAAATCAACAGCCAACGTCAAATTGCTTTTACCCCTACCTCTCCCCACATTTCCTCCGGCTCACTCTCTACTTTTGACCTGGTCACAGAAGAAGTCGTCTCCAGGCTCCTGTCTTCCTCTCGTCCCACCACATGCACTGCTGACCCCATCCCCTCACACCTACTACAGTTTCTCTCCAGTGGTCACTACTCACCTAACCAAAATCTTCAATCTCTCCCTCTCTTCTGGCGTCTTCCCCTCCTCCTTCAAACACTCTATCATCACTCCTTTATTAAAGAAATCTTCTCTCAACCCTTCCTGCACAAACAACTACAGACCTGTTTCCAATCTCCTCTTCATCTCTAAACTCCTGGAGCGCCTGGTCTACTCCCGCCTCACTCATTACCTCTCCATTCACTCTCTTCTAGACCCATTACAGTCTGGTTTCCGCCCCCTACATTCTACAGAAACTGCTTTCACCAAAGTAACCAATGACCTTCTGACGGCAAAATGAAATGGTCACCACTCTCTGCTTATCTTCTTGATCTCTCTGCAGCCTTTGACACTGTTGACCACCATCTCCTACTCTCCATGCTGCATTCCATCGGCATCAAGGACACTGCTCTCTCCTGTTTCTCTTCCTATCTTTCTGACCGCACTTTCAGTATATCATTTGCTGGCTCCACTTCCTCCCCTCTTCCTCTCACTATTGGAGTCCCTCAGGGTTCAGTCCTTGGATCTTTTCTCTTCTCACTCTACACAGCCCCGATTGGACAGACCATCAGCAGATGGCTTTCAGTACCATCTTTATGCTGATACTTAAAAGTTCTGGGATCAAACAGGTGTGCTACAGTCCGCGATGCCCGGTCATCCAAGGAATCACAAGGGAAACGATGTTCCAAGCAAAGATTTCTTTATTCTTCAAACCGACGCGTTTCGGCGCCCAATCCTGGCACCGTCCTCAGGGTATTACAAACACCATATCTAACCACCTTTATATATCTAATGCAAGGGGGTGTGTGAGAAAAGGGGAGTGGTAGTGGGTGTTGACCTTGTTAATGACGTCAAAAACGTCACTCCTGGGGTGTGTAACATTACATTTTGGCGCACAAACTCATAAAAGGGCTTTATATACATAAGGAAATCACTAAACATTCTAAAAACAAGTACAACAATTAACCAAAAAAATATAATGTTAAAATAATGATATATATCTTAAAATACGAGTAAAAACAGCACTTCAATAAATAAAATACATTGTTGGCATCTTAGATAGTATTAGAACCTGTGTGGTCAGATTAGGGCTCTTCTGTCTTATCAATCAGGCTATATTACTTATTGCTTCTTTTTCTTTTTTCTAGGTATGTCAACACATCCATCAAAACGGAGACAAGAGGGATGCCAGGATTCAACTATATGTCTAATTATTATATTACAATATTTACAAAAAATATATATGAGTGAAATGGGATTAGAAAATTAAAAATTAAAAGTTATGGACAAAAAACACCAGTGTCATACAACAAAAAAATAAAAATTATAAAAATTTTCCTTTTGTTGTTGTGTGAAATTATTTATATTTTTGTGTTAAATTAACAAAAACCAATTTGTGCATAAGTGTCTATCTAGGGTGAGTTTATATATTTAATAGGTAAAAAATGTAGCCTTATTTTTCATCATGCCATTCGTAAAAAAAAAAAAAAAAAAAAAAAAACCACTAGATGGCAGTGTTGTTAGAGAAGGTATAGGAGCCGCAGTACAAATTTTTCACCACTGATGTCGCTGGTGCTATGCGAGTCAATGTAACCGTGCTAGGTGTAGTATAATTGTCCGCCACCGATGGCAGTGTTCCAGTGATTCTCTATTAGACCCGACAATATGAAACATAGTAATGCTGAATCAAGGAGCTAAGTAAGTTAAAAAGCTACCCTGTTAGTGTTTTTTAACAACAAATAGTAGTTAAATTGGTATAGAATTTATGAGTCCACAATTCAGTATTAGTTGGGCTGTGAACTATGTGCTTATTAATAACAATAGTGAAACTTCCGGTTCCGGCGCCTCCATGTGCAGCCGTGACTAGGGGCTGCTCCGCTCCCCGCCTCAGCAAATCCGCCGACATCCAGCCTCCAGCTTGGCACCGGGCACCAAAAACTACAGTGGCGGCTGCAACAACACTGGGAGCGTCCATCACGATCGCGATGGATCGCTTCGTCACAAGGAATCGGGAGGGAGAGAAGACGGCGGCGCACCATAAGGAAATCGGTAATGGCGGGCAGGGCGGACATAGCGTGCATAGCGCGCAGTCAGATTTAATAGCAGCAGGAGGGATGAGGAAGCCCGGGACCGGAGCTGGAGCTAGCGTGACTAGCGATAGTGGTATGGAGGAGGAGAGGAGATCAGCAAAAACAGCCGCAGAGTCTCCAAAGGGCACATCTCCAGAGCAATTGCAACATGCAGCAGCTGCCATGAGTAAACAATCCCTGAGCTGCCCCCCTACAGACAAGGAAGCTACAGGTGAAAGGCAGGGTCCAGGAGACAGTGGAGTGATTATGGATGGCAGATGGGGAGCCCCTCACTTTGACTATAAGGCACTGGCAAAAGAGCTTGCAATTCACCTGGCAGATGACTTTAAATCAGCAGTGGCTGAAATGGTAACAGCCACAACAAAAGACTTAACAGCCAAAGTAGAGACACATGATCAGCAACTTACTGAAGCTGAATCAAGAATCCGTGCAGCAGAAGATAGAATACAGGAGTTGGAAGAACAGTTAATGTCTTTACAACATCACTCTGAATATGCCCATGCAAAACTTGAGGACATTGAAAACAGGGCAAGGAGGAGCAATCTCAAAATAGTGGGTCTCCCTGAAACCATCCCTATGAACCAGTTAGAGGAAATCTTTGAGGTGGATCTTCCCAAAGCTTTGGGTCTCACCCATAGATGTAAGACGGAGCGCTCCCACAGAATTGGCCAGATGAGGGAGCCACAGGACAGGAGGGCGACATCAGGATCTACTGCCTCCACCACTACCAAAGAGTTTACTAAAGCTAGACATGCCATAGCAAAGTACCTTAACCACCGAGACAAGGAGGAAATACTACGCGCTTACAAGGCCAAAAAGCATCCTCTATTAATACACGGCCACAGAGCTCTGGTATTCGCGGATTATTCTATAGAAGTTACGCGCCGCAGAAGGTCTTTCAGTGAAGCGTGCTCGATACTTCATAGACGAAACATTCGATTCCAGCTGAATTTCCCAGCGACATTGAGGTTCAGGTCTAGAGAGGGAGTCATGTTGACCTTCTCTGACCCTGACAAAGCAATGACAGCTATTCGTGACAACACGAACTCTCCAGGATCGACGACATCGCTGTCACCACCTCACAATCCCACAGGATCCCCTGTGAAATTCAATTCTAACACAGATCTGGACTCTGAGACTGATAGAGGCTCTGTAAGATCCTATAGACTGAGATCAAACTCCCTGATAGACGAAGAGGCGGGGAAGAAGAAACCACCATTAGAGACTCCGCGACAACAGAGACAACCGGGATCTCGATGGCAGAAAAAAAGATGAGAGTGGAGTGAGAGACCATCGACATTATTCAATAACTGTAATACTTATTTAATGGACATAACGGACACAAGTGCGGTGAAACTGTCCGACGAAGAGAGACACACAGGATAAGCGTGAGGAGACAAGTTTTGATGTTTTGTTTCTTTCCCCATACTGCTCCTCTCTTCTCTTCTCTCTATTGTTTCTACGTTTTCTTTTCTCAGGTCTCGTATTTTCTCTTGATGAGATGGGCAGAACTTGGTAAGATGTCATAGAGCATTAATTGCCTCCTCAATGCTCAAAGTGAAATGACAGGAGAACTGAATATGACACTGCCGAGGGGATTATACTATCTATATTCCTATAAAGACGAACATACTGCTACTGTTATTGTTATTATGAGGTTAAGATGTTGGCTATATTTTGTTCCTGACGTGACGGGGATACAAGCACTGATTGACGGGGGGGGGAGAAGGATAAAAGGACGAAAAAGAAAGGAAAAAGTGGGCTCCTAAAGGAACGCCAGGCTGGGAAACACTTTAATATAATTTAACATGTATGTTAAGTTGGGGGAGGGGCTGAGGCGGGGCGGAGATATGTTGGTCGACTGCATTCGAGGGAAGAAGTGAAGTGTTTTTATTGGACAGATGGATGGAGTTGGTGTGTTAGAAAAAGGGGGGGGGAGGGATAAGGGGGGGGAAAAAATTGGGAATTATCTACAAACCTGTGGTCAACAAAATGTGCATTTCCTGTTTTTTATTTTACTTACTTCAGTGTACACCTGAGCTTTCAACATCTGTGTGGACTGCGATCAAAAAGAAAGTAGAGGCCCCGTGTGGGGAGGATTCTGATGGTTAGGTGGGTCTCCTGGAATGTTAAGGGGTTGCGCTCCCCAGCAAAGCGCATGATGGTTCTTCGCCATCTTAAAAAATTGCACATAGATATAGCTTTGCTCCAGGAGACTCACCTGACATCGGAAGACTTCTTCCGCCTTAAAAAACTGTGGGTGGGGGAGGTCCTTGGGTCTAGTGCAGTGGAAAGGAAAGCGGGAGTTTTGATCTTAATACATAGGTCCCTGGCCCACTCAATAATCTCTACATCAAGTGATAGCGAGGGTAGGTTGTTTCAGATGACGATACAGATTCAAAACGATGTCTTCAACATCTATAATGTATATGCACCGAATGCAAATCAGAAGCCCTTCTTCCTACATTTACAGAACAAAATACTTCAAGAGCCGGGGGCTAATAAAATAATGGGAGGGGACTTTAACACGGTGATGAGGGTAGAAGAGGACAGACGCTCCCCAACATATACAGGGAAGGGAAATCAGAATGAGAAGGGCTTGAAGGCAGAAAGTGCCCTAGCATCTTTGGCGAAACTTGTGGGGCTGTCGGACACATGGAGAGTGGCTAACCCCTTGGGTAGAGAATTTACTCACTTTTCACATCCCCATGGATCATGGTCCAGAATAGATATGCTTTTTGGGTCCACTAAGATACTACAAAGACTGATAAATATTAAAATTGAAGACATGGTAATTTCGGACCATAGTCCAGTGGTTTTAGAGATTACAGATAATTATGAAAAAGGAACCGATTATCTGTGGAGGTTTCCTGACACATTTACTAAAGAAGAAAATTTCACCAAATTATTGGGAGAATGGTGGACGCACTACAGTATAGATAACTTGGGCCATAGATCTGATCCGGGACTATTCTGGGAGACCGCAAAAACAGTCATGAGAGGTCATATAATGGCATACAGCATGGGGATCAAAAAAAAGGCTAAGGAAAAATTTGTAGAAACTAGTGCGAAGGTAAGAACCGCTTATCTACAATATAAAGACACCATGGCGAATCCTGACAGAGAGATATGGCTGCAAGCTAAGAAAGAATTTGATGAGTGGGCAAGAAAGCGGGAGAATTTATTTAAAAATAGATTAGAGCTTGAATTACATAAATTTGGGGACAAAAGTGGGAGACTGTTGGCAAGATTAGCCCGAGGGAGATATACCTCTTCCCCTATCCAATCAATAAAAGATAAGCAGGGTAACTTGTGGAGCGACCCTAAGAATATTGTAAAAACGCTGGGCAGGTTCTATGCTTCTCTATACCAAGAAAATACAATAACTAACCCAGAAAAGCCTTTTTGGCTAAGTAAAATCAAAATGCCATCCATCGCCCAAGAAGATATCAATATCTTAAATGATCCAATTACGATTGGAGAAATTGAAGCGGCAATAAAAAATTTAAACCCTGGTAAGGCCCCAGGACCAGATGGTTATAATGGAGCTTTTTACAAAGCAATGAGAGAACAGATCTCCCCGATTCTTTGCGACTTATATAATGACATATTACGGGGATCTCCTATCCCAGACAGGATGAATTTAGCATACATTAAATTGATCCCCAAAACAGACAAAACGCCCACCGACCCAGCAAGTTATAGGCCAATATCTCTGATAAACCAGGATCTGAAACTCTTGTCTAAGATTTTGGCTGATAGATTGGCGATGATTTTGCCCAAAATAATATCCACACATCAGGCAGGATTTATTAAGGGACGATCGACAACCACAAACGTCCGAAAGGCGATGCTGTTGTTGGATATTATGAGGAAAAGAACGAAACTACAAGAGGGGAACCCAGCCATGATCACCTTAGACGCTGAGAAAGCATTTGATAATGTCAGGTGGTCATGGCTGGGTACAGTATTGGATATGGTGGGTCTTACGGGTCCCTTTCGGCACTATATACAGACTCTCTATAGTACTCCTAAAGCCTGCGTGAGTATACCAGGATTTCTATCCGACTCCTTCACCCTCCAGAAGGGAACGAGACAAGGTTGTCCTTTGTCCCCCCTTCTCTTTAACTTGGCAATAGAGCCTCTGGCACTATATCTGGAGGAATGTAATCCTTACGCGGGCTTCACAGTGGGAGTTAGAGAGATCAAACTCTCACTATTTGCGGATGATGTCATTCTGTATGTCCAACACCCTGAACGAGATCTTCCAAAAATCCTATCAGATATAGAGATGATAGGCAAACTAACTGGGTTTTCCCTCAACAAAAATAAATGCGAAGTTCTGTTTATGGATCCGGGGAATAAGATGCAGGGCCAACAATATCTCTGCGGCCTACCAATAAGGAAAGATAGCATTAAATATCTGGGAATACACCTAGCCAGAACACCGGAAATGACATACAAAATGAATTTCCTGCCAATTATACAGAAGATAGAACAGGAATTGGCAAGATGGATAGGACTGCCACTCTCTCTGTTGGGACGAGGCCATTTACTAAAAATGGTCAGTTTTGCTAGATTGCTATACCCCCTTCAAACTATCCCCATGCTGTTGAAACATAGTGACATAAATAGACTTAATAAAGCTTTCTCTAAATTTTTATGGAGAGGTAGAAGACCCCGTTTAGCCTATGCAACCTTGATTCAGTCTAAGCAAGAGGGAGGACTACAGCTCCTGGATGTTCGGGGATACAATCTAGCGTGTATCCTACGCAATGTCCTTGATTGGATCAGAAGCACAAATAGATTCTCCGATACCACTCTAGAGGGAGAATGGGCCAGACCTTGGGATCTAGTAGCCTTATTACACTCACCAATACCCTTTCTACCCCCTCATTTAAAGAACACGGTGATATATAAGGACACAATAGCGACGTGGAAGGAGGTCAGGAAAAAACTCAAGCTAGCATGGAAAATTTCGAAACTACTTAACCCCTGGGGCTGTCCGTCTTTTCCTCTGGGGCGTGAAAATTCATTGTTTAAGTTGTGGAGAGATAGAGGTATTAGGACGTTGGGAGATCTCATGAATCTGGAGGAAAAAAGGTGGATGTCAGAGAAAGAGGTCTTGCATAAATATAATTTAGCCCAATTCCACGCTTTGCAATATCGTCAGTTGAGGCATCATCTCCTAGCACATTTACGAGATATATCAGGGGAATTGGAGAACTCCTTGTGGTCTGAACTTATCTCTATGGATAAAGATGAGGTATCTATTACTTCAATATATGCCAAATTAAAACAGGTTCTTAGACCGCAAGGAAAGAGAGGCCAATTTAATAAATGGCGTAAGCATTTCACAGACCCGGAGCTTTCACAGAAAATCCTTGAGGGATGGGGCATGATCAGACACCATGTTATTAATGAGAGATGGAGGGATTCACAATTTAGGATCATGCACGGTACCATACAGGGTTTTAACATTCCTCCCTCTAAAACCAACCAGAAAAGAAAGGTCCATTGCCCAAAATGCAAAACGCCCATGACTGACTTGGAACACGGTCTGTGGTCCTGTGCCGAGACTCAGAAATACTGGAGAACAATAGATGCATGGACTAGAAAGATTTGTGGGGATATGGGAGAGCTAGACCCGATGAGATGGATTTTTCATTATCACCCAGCTTCCCAAATGATAAAGCAACCCCATGTATTATGGCACTACATTGCGTTGATAGCAAAGAGGCTCTTACTCCAGTACTGGCTCAATGACAGGCCTCCAGACCTTGCCCAGGTGAGAATGACGTTGCACCACACATTGCCACTTGAATCCATAGATACACTTCGCAACCCGACTAAATTGGCCAAAAAATTCTTTTTCAAATGGAGACGCTTCATTGAAACTGAGTTCACAGATGTGGAAATTAGAAATTTTATGCTGCCCTTCCGAACATCGACATGGTATGCTCTGGAAGAACTAGAGGGTACACTGGGTAGGCTGAGGTGTTAGGTATAGGAGATGTAATAATTTTTGATACAAGATTGGAAATGTTTGCAATATTTTCTTTATTTGAATGAATAATGGTTAATGTATGTGGATAATTTCATATGGGAGGGGGGGAGGGAGGGACATGGGGATAATATACTGTACAATACGAAAACTTTGATTTATATGTTACTGATCAACACAGTTTTCTGTATGAATATTTGATTCTTTTACTTAATTCTGTACAAATATTTTGATGATTAAAACCCAATAAAAATGATGATTCAAAAAAAAAATAACAATAGTGAAATGTGTAAATCAAGACTTGATGAATCTAAAAATAATACTAAAACCACATAGTCCATAAATGAATACACAATATTAGTGATTCACACTGGATTCCTTATATCAGTTCTGAAGCAATGTTAAGTCCTCTTGGTTTCAGTGTATTAAGCTGAAACATCCAAAATTTTTCTTTTCTTTTTAATATTTCAAACCTGTTTGGTATATCAGGCTGTATATGTTCAATTGGAGTTAGTTTAAGCAAAGATGGGTCCTTATTATGTTTTTGTGCAAAATGAGCTGATAGTCCATGAAATTTAAAACCTTTCCTTACATTGGATCTGTGCTTGTTAACCCTTTCATGTAATGGTCTTATGGTCCTTCCTACATATTGTAGCCTGCAAGGACACTCCAGAAGGTAAATTACATAGTCTGTTTCACGGTTCATGTCTTGCTTTATGGGGTATCGTGTTCCAGAGTCTGTAGATGTAAACTCCCCTGTGTTCTGTATGATTTTACAACATAGGCACCTTCTCCTTCCACATTTACTGGTTCTTGCTTGTGTCTCTCTCCCAGGCTTTTCTCTTTTTGTCTTCTTCTTGAGCCTGCTGGGTGCAATGATACTTTTAATGTTCGGGGCTCGCCTATATGTTATCCCTGGTCTATTGGGGATCATTTTCCCCAATATTGGGTCTGCTTTCAGTAGATGCCAGTGCTTTTCAAGATTCCACTTGAGAAAGACGGCACTATACCGTCGAAACATGTTGTGGTGAAGGAGGTTTTCTGGAATAAAGGAATTTATATTGAACAGGATCCTTGATCTACTTCAGAGCGCCCACCAGACCGTGGTAATTGTTACTTCAAAGTGCTTTTCAAGGGTCTCTCTTATGATTTTGTGGCAGCTGTTGAATCTCGTGATGAAATTGAAATTGTTTTCCCCATTTCCTCTATGTTTTCTTTTTTGGGACAAGAGCTCCTCTTGTGTTAGGAGTTTACTCCGATCTCTGGCAATTTCTACCAAATTTTTAGGGTATTTTCTTACCAAAAATCTCTTAGTTAGGATCTCAGCCTGCTCATCAAAATCTTTTTCCCTGGTGCAATTCTTCTTAATGCGTTTATATTGGTTGGCTGGTATGTTTTGTAGCCATTTATTGAAATGTGCACTTCTATAATTTATATATGAATTCCTATCAGTCTCTTTGAAAAAAGTTTTGGTATTTATCCCATTATCAGCCACAAATATAGTAAGGTCCAGAAAGTTGATAGTCTTATCATTCATTGTTTGCTCAAAACTTAGTCCCCAATTGTTCCTCCTGATGCTATTTATGAATTCATTGAGGTTTCCTTTTTCACTATCCCAAATAATCAGCAGGTCATCGAGAAAGCGTTTGTACAGAATTAGTCCCTTATTTTGTGCGCTTTCATGTATATGTATTTTTTCAAACAGACCCATATATAAGTTTGCATACGAACATGCTGTCTTTGATCCCATGGCCGTCCCATGTATTTGATGGTATATTTTGTCTTCATGTGTAAAATAGTTGTTGTTCAAAATGAAGTTTAACCCCTCTAGTATAAAGTTAATTTCATCATTTCTGAGGTCATCATCGTTCTTTAAGAAAAATTCAGCACATAGGAGCCCTGTTGTGTGATCTATGTTTGTATATAATGAAGAGACATCCAGGGTTGTGAATATGAGGGATTCTTTCCAAGTTATATTCTGTAGGGCTCTTATTACATCTGAAGAGTCCTTTGTATGGCTTGGTAATGTTATGACATATTTCTGCAATTTTCTATCGATATATTCAGCCCAATTACTCGTGAGGGAACCAATCCCAGAAATTATTGGTCTCCCCGGGGGATCAACCAGAGATTTGTGCACCTTTGGAAGATGATATAGAAATGGTGTGGTCGGCTGCCAATTTGTGAGGAATTTTTTCTCTCCTTCTGTAATAATTTTATTGTCATATGCTTAATTTATTTTGGTGTGGTACATTTTTATTAATTCAGGGTAAGGATTTTTTTCAATTTCTTTGTAATATTTTTGATCAGATAGGAGTCTTTTGGCCTCTCTCAGATAGTCAGCTCTATCTTGCACCACTATTCCTCCCCCCTTATCAGCTGCTCTAATGACGATGTCACTATTAGTTTTCAAGTTATTTAGTGCTTCCTGTTCTTTTCTAGTTAGGTTATTTTTGCTTTTTTTAGTATTGTCCATTAGAAGAGTTTCCTTTTTTAGATCTTTTATGAGCAATTCCTGAAAGGTCTCTAAAATATGACCCTTACTTCCTACAGGGTAAAAAGTTGACTTGGCTTTTAAAGGTTTCTCTGAGCCCTGAGTGTTTGATCCCTCGATCTCTCCCCCAGAGTTTGGTTCAGGGTTTGTGGCAAAATGTCTTTTTAACGTGAGCCTCCTCACGTATTGGTGCACATCAATAAAAAGTTCAAAATTATCAGGTTTGGTGGTAGGACAGTATAATAAGCCTTTATTTAATATTTTGGTCTCTTCTGTTGTAAGGGAATATTTTGAGAGGTTTATAATATTATTTTCAGTTGTATTTGATTTTTTCTTTAATCTAGTAAATTGAATTTTACTTTCTTTCTTCTTCCCTTGTCCTCTGTTTCCTCTTTCTTTCTTTTTCCTATCAATGGGCTCAAAAATTTTGTCATGTCTGTTTGGGTTGTTTTTATTGCCGATAAAAAAGGCACTACCCCATTGTTCTGGTTTTTTGAGTTGTCTAGGGTAACCTTCTGGGCAAGATTTTTGGTTTTCCTTTCATTTGGATCCCCCAAATTCACTCTGGTTTTACTGCTTTCTTTTGTTACTAAGTGTGTGTCACTTTTCTTTTTGTCAATTTGGGTGTCACCATCTCCCTCCAACCCTATTAGATTGGGCTCAATGAGGTTAATGAGTTCATTAATAGTTTCTTTGTGTGTTTATTTGTTCTCATAGAGACGAATCGGTTCTAAGGGTCTTTCCCTATTAATTTTATCAATCAACTCTTTTATTTTTATTAGATGTTCCTCATCCCTATCTTTTGTTTCTCGTTCAGAAGATTCATTAGCTTGCTTCTTTATGTGATCTGCCAAATTCGATTCATTATGTTCAGTGTCAATGTTATGAACTAATGCCACTGTTGTTATTTGGTTTTTCTCTGGTTGATTTGTGTTATTATTTATGTTTTCTTGTATCTCAATGTATTCTTCTTCATTGAAAATGTCTTCCTCTGATATGCTATATTCTTCTTCTTCACCTAGTGTGTATTCTTCCTCCTCCATGCTCTCACTTTCTACAGTTATAGTATTGGTTATCATATCTGCTAGAGTCTCAGTCTCCTTAAGGGGAGCTTCTGAGTCTGCAGATTTTTCAAAAGGGATAATCTGTATATTTTGGAGGTTTTTTTCTGTACTAGATATAGATGTCTCATTTAGTGGTCTAGTATCAGTTATATTCTTTTTAGTATCAGTTACATTTTTTGTTCCAGACCACCCATTGTAACTGGGTCGCCTGTCACTATTAACAAACTTCCTATCTTTGTATTCTTTCTGCTCTGTAGGTGTTGCATTCTTCTTATATTCCTCTGGGGCAGTTTTACCTTGGGAATAATCATTCCTATCTCTGTTCAACTTCCTAGATTTTCGAATCACTGTGTCATGTTCTAACTGAGTTAAATTGGTACTTATACTTGAGTATATCCTCTTATACTCATGTGATGTTGTAAATCTGTTTAATTCGAGGTAACATAGGCACCTTCTCCTTCCACATTTACTGGTTCTTGCTTGTGTCTCTCTCCCAGGTTTTTCTCTTTTTGTCTTCTTCTTGAGCCTGCTGGGTGCAATGATACTTTTAATGTTCGGGGCTCGCCTATATGTTATCCCTGGTCTATTGCGGATCATTTTCCCCAATATTGGGTCTGCTTTCAGTAGATGCCAGTGCTTTTCAAGGGTCTCTCTTATGATTTTGTGGCAGCTGTTGAATCTCGTGATGAAATTGAAATTGTTTTCCCCATTTCCTCTATGTTTTCTTTTTTGAGACAAGAGCTCCTCTTGTGTTAGGAGTTTCAGGATGACCCTGAGTTCACTAAAGGTTGGGACTCTGTACTCCAGAAATGTATGCAAACTTTATTGTGTATTTTATGCGATAAAAGATCGAAATTGGCAGATGCAGCTACTGAGGAAGTGAACAAAATAAACCTCGAATTAAACAGATTTACAACATCACATGAGTATAAGAGGATATACTCAAGTATAAGTACCAATTTAACTCAGTTAGAACATGACACAGTGATTCGAAAATCTAGGAAGTTGAACAGAGATAGGAATGATTATTCCCAAGGTAAAACTTCCCCAGAGGAATATAAGAAGAATGCAACACCTACAGAGCAGAAAGAATACAAAGATAGGAAGTTTGTTAATAGTGACAGGCGACCCAGTTACAATGGGTGGTCTGGAACAAAAAATGCAACTGATACTAAAAAGAATATAACTGATACTAGACCACTAAATGAGACATCTATATCTAGTACAGAAAAAAACCTCCAAAATATACAGATTATCCCTTTTGAAAAATCTGCAGACTCAGAAGCTCCCCTTAAGGAGACTGAGACTCTAGCAGATATGATAACCAATACTATAACTGTAGAAAGTGAGAGCATGGAGGAGGAAGAATACACACTAGGTGAAGAAGAAGAATATAGCATATCAGAGGAAGAAATTTTCAATGAAGAAGAATACATTGAGATACAAGAAAACATAAATAATAACACAAATCAACCAGAGAAAAACCAAATAACAACAGTGGCATTAGTTCATAACATTGACACTGAACATAATGAATCGAATTTGGCAGATCACATAAAGAAGCAAGCTAATGAATCTTCTGAACGAGAAACAAAAGATAGGGATGAGGAACATCTAATAAAAATAAAAGAGTTGATTGATAAAATTAATAGGGAAAGACCCTTGGAACCGATTCGTCTCTATGAGAACAAATAAACACACAAAGAAACTATTAATGAACTCATTAACCTCATTGAGCCCAATCTAATAGGGTTGGAGGGAGATGGTGACACCCAAATTGACAAAAAGAAAGGTGACACACACTTAGTAACAAAAGAAAGCAGTAAAACCAGAGTGAATTTGGGGGATCCAAATGAAAGGAAAACCAAAAATCTTGCCCAGAAGGTTACCCTAGACAACTCAAAAAACCAGAACAATGGGGTAGTGCCTTTTTTATCGGCAATAAAAACAACCCAAACAGACATGACAAAATTTTTGAGCCCATTGATAGGAAAAAGAAAGAAAGAGGAAACAGAGGACAAGGGAAGAAGAAAGAAAGTAAAATTCAATTTACTAGATTAAAGAAAAAATCAAATACAACTGAAAATAATATTATAAACCTCTCAAAATATTCCCTTACAACAGAAGAGACCAAAATATTAAATAAAGGCTTATTATACTGTCCTACCACCAAACCTGATAATTTTGAACTTTTTATTGATGTGCACCAATACGTGAGGAGGCTCACGTTAAAAAGACATTTTGCCACAAACCCTGAACCAAACTCTGGGGGAGAGATCGAGGGATCAAACACTCAGGGCTCAGAGAAACCTTTAAAAGCCAAGTCAACTTTTTACCCTGTAGGAAGTAAGGGTCATATTTTAGAGACCTTTCAGGAATTGCTCATAAAAGATCTAAAAAAGGAAACTCTTCTAATGGACAATACTAAAAAAAGCAAAAATAACCTAATTAGAAAAGAACAGGAAGCACTAAATAACTTGAAAACTAATAGTGACATCGTCATTAGAGCAGCTGATAAGGGGGGAGGAATAGTGGTGCAAGATAGAGCTGACTATCTGAGAGAGGCCAAAAGACTCCTATCTGATCAAAAATATTACAAAGAAATTGAAAAAAATCCTTACCCTGAATTAATAAAAATGTACCACACCAAAATAAATGAAGTATATGACAATAAAATTATTACAGAAGGAGAGAAAAAATTCCTCACAAATTGGCAGCCGACCACACCATTTCTATATCATCTTCCAAAGGTGCACAAATCTCTGGTTGATCCCCCGGAGAGACCAATAATTTCTGGGATTGGTTCCCTCACGAGTAATTGGGCTGAATATATCGATAGAAAATTGCAGAAATATGTCATAACATTACCAAGCCATACAAAGGACTCTTCAGATGTAATAAGAGCCCTACAGAATATAACTTGGAAAGAATCCCTCATATTCACAACCCTGGATGTCTCTTCATTATATACAAACATAGATCACACAACAGGGCTCCTATGTGCTGAATTTTTCTTAAAGAACGATGATGACCTCAGAAATGATGAAATTAACTTTATACTAGAGGGGTTAAACTTCATTTTGAACAACAACTATTTTACACATGAAGACAAAATATACCATCAAATACATGGGACGGCCATGGGATCAAAGACAGCATGTTCGTATGCAAACTTATATATGGGTCTGTTTGAAAAAATACATATACATGAAAGCGCACAAAATAAGGGACTAATTCTGTACAAACGCTTTCTCGATGACCTGCTGATTATTTGGGATAGTGAAAAAGGAAACCTCAATGAATTCATAAATAGCATCAGGAGGAACAATTGGGGACTAAGTTTTGAGCAAACAATGAATGATAAGACTATCAACTTTCTGGACCTTACTATATTTGTGGCTGATAATGGGATAAATACCAAAACTTTTTTCAAAGAGACTGATAGGAATTCATATATAAATTATAGAAGTGCACATTTCAATAAATGGCTACAAAACATACCAGCCAACCAATATAAACGCATTAAGAAGAATTGCACCAGGGAAAAAGATTTTGATGAGCAGGCTGAGATCCTAACTAAGAGATTTTTGGTAAGAAAATACCCTAAAAATTTGGTAGAAATTGCCAGAGATCGGAGTAAACTCCTAACACAAGAGGAGCTCTTGTCCCAAAAAAGAAAACATAGAGGAAATGGGGAAAACAATTTCAATTTCATCACGAGATTCAACAGCTGCCACAAAATCATAAGAGAGACCCTTGAAAAGCACTGGCATCTACTGAAAGCAGACCCAATATTGGGGAAAATGATCCCCAATAGACCAGGGATAACATATAGGCGAGCCCCGAACATTAAAAGTATCATTGCACCCAGCAGGCTCAAGAAGAAGACAAAAAGAGAAAAACCTGGGAGAGAGACACAAGCAAGAACCAGTAAATGTGGAAGGAGAAGGTGCCTATGTTGTAAAATCATACAGAACACAGGGGAGTTTACATCTACAGACTCTGGAACACGATACCCCATAATGCAAGACATGAACTGTGAAACAGACTATGTAATTTACCTTCTGGAGTGTCCTTGCAGGCTACAATATGTAGGAAGGACCATAAGACCATTACATGAAAGGGTTAACAAGCACAGATCCAATGTAAGGAAAGGTTTTAAATTTCATGGACTATCAGCACATTTTGCACAAAAACATTATAAGGATCCATCTTTGCTTAAACTAACTCCAATTGAACATATACAGCCTGATATACCAAACAGGTTTGAAATATTAAAAAGAAAAGAAAAATTTTGGATGTTTCAGCTTAATACACTGAAACCAAGAGGACTTAACATTGCTTCAGAACTGATATAAGAAATCCAGTGTGAATCACTAATATTGTGTATTCATTTATGGACTATGTGGTTTTAGTATTATTTTTAGATTCATCAAGTCTTGATTTACACATTTCACTATTGTTATTAATAAGCACATAGTTCACAGCCCAACTAATACTGAATTGTGGACTCATAAATTCTATACCAATTTAACTACTATTTGTTGTTAAAAAACACTAACAGGGTAGCTTTTTAACTTACTTAGCTCCTTGATTCAGCATTACTATGTTTCATATTGTCGGGTCTAATAGAGAATCACTGGAACACTGCCATCGGTGGCGGACAATTATACTACACCTAGCACGGTTACATTGACTCGCATAGCACCAGCGACATCAGTGGTGAAAAATTTGTACTGCGGCTCCTATACCTTCTCTAACAACACTGCCATCTAGTGTTTTTTTTTTTTTTTTCTTTTTTTTTTTACGAATGGCATGATGAAAAATAAGGCTACATTTTTTACCTATTAAATATATAAACTCACCCTAGATAGACACTTATGCACAAATTGGTTTTTGTTAATTTAACACAAAAATATAAATAATTTCACACAACAACAACAAAAGGAAAATTTTTATAATTTTTATTTTTTTGTTGTATGACACTGGTGTTTTTTGTCCATAACTTTTAATTTTTAATTTTTAATTTTCTAATCCCATTTCACTCATATATATTTTTTACAAATATTGTAATATAATAATTAGACATATAGTTGAATCCTGGCATCCCTCTTGTCTCCGTTTTGATGGATGTGTTGACATACCTAGAAAAAAGAAAAAGAAGCAATAAGTAATATAGCCTGATTGATAAGACAGAAGAGCCCTAATCTGACCACACAGGTTCTAATACTATCTAAGATGCCAACAATGTATTTTATTTATTGAAGTGCTGTTTTTACTCGTATTTTAAGATATATATCATTATTTTAACATTATATTTTTTTGGTTAATTGTTGTACTTGTTTTTAGAATGTTTAGTGATTTCCTTATGTATATAAAGCCCTTTTATGAGTTTGTGCGCCAAAATGTAATGTTACACCCCCAGGAGTGACGTTTTTTGACGTCATTAACAAGGTCAACACCCACTACCACTCCCCTTTTCTCACACACCCCCTTGCATTAGATATATAAAGGTGGTTAGATATGGTGTTTGTAATACCCTGAGGACGGTGCCAGGATTGGGCGCCGAAACGCGTCGGTTTGAAGAATAAAGAAATTTTTGCTTGGAACATCGTTTCCCTTGTGATTCCTTGGATGACCGGGCAGCGCGGACTGTAGAACACCTGTTTGATCCCAGAACTTTTAAGTACCCACTATCGTGTGGAGGTGGAAGTCCAGCAGCAGCCTACAATACTAAAACCTACGCCTTTATTCCAGTTGTGGGAATCACAACTGGACCAGGTTAGTGCAAACCTGATTACACCTATAAGACCCTTCTCTTTACTCAGTGATAGGGTACTATTGCGCCTCTGTTGTCTCCCCTTATATTTTATATAATCTTTATGCTGATGACACACAACTATACACTTCTTCCCCTGACCTTACTCCCGCTCTAATAAAGAACACCAATGACTGTCTAACCACAGTTTCCAATATCATGTCCGCTCTCTACCTGAAACTTAATCTTTCCAAAACTGAACTACTTCTGGTCCCGCCCTCCACTAACCTCCCTAATTCTGACATCTCTCTCTCAGTTTGCGGCACCACAATAGTGCCTAGTCAGCAGGCTCGCTGTCTGGGTGTTATGTTTGACTCTGATCTTTCCTTCACCCCATATATACAATCTCTCGCCCGCTCTTGCCGCTTGCACCTGAAGAATATCTCCAGAATTCGCCCCTTTCTCACCTTGGAAACCACAAAAACCCTCACTGTGGCCCTGATTCACTCCCGCCTTGACTATTGTAATTCTCTCTTAGTTGGCCTCCCCCACACTAGACTGTCCCCTCTCCAGTCCATCCTTAATGCAGCAGTCAGGATTACCTATCTAGCTAATTGTTACTCAGATGCTTCTGCTGTATGCCAGTCATTACACTGGCTGCCTATACACTATAGGATCCATTTCAAACTGCTTGTTCTCACCCACAAAGCTCTTCACAGTGCAGCACCCCCATACATCTCCTCCCTCATCTCTGTCTATCAACCCACCCGTTCTCTTCACTCTGGAAGTGACTTTAGACTCACTTCTGCATTAATCCGAACCTCCCACTCCCGGCTCCAAGACTTCTCCCGAGCCGCACAAATTCTTTGGAATGCTCTACTCCAAGAAATTAGGTGTATCCACAACTTAGATAGTTTTAGGTGATCCCTAAAAACACACATCTTTTTGAGGCGGCCTATCATGATCCCTAGTGAGTCATCTAGACATAGCCTATCCTCGCCGTCTCAAGTGGATCACAAATAATGGGTTGTGGCCACTTATTCTGCTCCTATCTGTTCCCCATCTCCTCAAGTTGACTATACCATCATTGTAAATAAGCACCTGTACCTTGTCACCCTCACCTCACTGTTAGATTGTAAGCTCTTATAAGCAGGGCTGCCATTTTTTGCTCTAATTATTGTATTATATTATGCTTTGTATTGTATTGTTTTTGGCATTGTATTGTATTTTCTAATTGTTTCTTATGATTGTTTAAATGTGAACTTTGTATTGTTAAGTG
This sequence comes from Allobates femoralis, assembly GCA_033576535.1. Lineage (NCBI taxonomy): Eukaryota > Metazoa > Chordata > Amphibia > Anura > Aromobatidae > Allobates > Allobates femoralis. Next base: position 236,443,122 of record JARQOC010000006.1, read on the forward strand.
TTGCGGAATATGTTGGCGCTATATAAATAAAATTTATTATTGTTATTATTATTATTAATCCTAACACTGTAATTCGGTCAGCGGATAAGGGGGGCTCTGTGGCGGTTTTGGACTCAGGTCTATATAAGCAGGAAATAAACTCTTGTCTGATGCCGCCACGTACCGACCCCTATCTAATGACCCCACTCCATCTTTAATGCGTGAAATGGAAAAACATTTGCAAGAAAGTTTGGCCATGGGAGCTATTGATCAAAAAATGAAGGAGTATCTATCTGTAGAAAATCCTGTAATCCCAGTTTTCCATGCCCTCCCTAAGACCCATAAAGGGATCTTCCCCCCACCTTTGAGGCCAATCGTGGCTGGGATTGGATCACCGCAACTGCCACGATTTAAAAAAAAACGCTGATGTGAAAGCAGCCTTATCCAGTCATTTCAGGGAGATCCATGCAGGAGATTTCAAAGATTTAACCCCTTCCAGACCCTTGGCCCACCCCCTGGGCCATGGAATGATCGGGCTCCTGCAGGTCGAGTGAGGGTGTCACTGACCTGTCACTCGGCCTGCAGGTACATGGGGAGTTGTACAACACCCCAGGGGGGGTCGATTTGCCCCCACCCCCACCCCCCCGGCTACAGGCGCGGTAATTGGCACTCAAAAGTGAAAGTGAAAGTCATCGCGCCTGTAATGCTTCCCTGTCTGCCGCTGCTATCCCTACCCTCCAATCTTCTCCCCTGTCATCCTCTAACTGTCCCCCTGCCCCCCACCTCTCTTTCCTGCCCCCTCTTCATCTTTCTTACCCCCCCCGCTTTCCTTTTCCTGCCGCCTGCTTCCTGTCCCTGCCGCCCGCTTCCTCTTCCTGCCGCCCGCCTCCTCCTGCCTGCCTCCGCTTCCTCCTGCCTGCCCCCGCTTCCTCCTAAGTGCCCCCCTACTTCTCCTGTCACCCCCCCTCTTCCCCCTTCCTGCCCCCCCGATCACCGGAGCGGCGATCGCCTCTCCCACTCACCCCTCCGGCGGCCGCTCTGTCTCCACTGCGTCCCGCTCCTCCTCCTCCTCTTCACCGCCTCCGGATCTGACAGCTCTGTGCTGGAGCTGCCAGATCACTTTCTACAGCTAGATCCTGAGGATCTATCTGCAGGAAGTGATCAGACAGCTCCAGCACAGTGATCCACATTGACCATTATGTGATCACTGTGGATCACTGTGCTGGATCTGTCAGATCACTTTCTACAGCTGGATCCTGAGGATCAAGCTGCAGGAAGTGATCTGACAGCTCCAGCACAGTGATCCACAGTGACCATTATGTGATCACTGTGGATCACTGTGCTGGATCTGTCAGATCCCTTTCTACAGCTGGATCCTGAGGATCTAGCTGCAGGAAATGATCTGACAGCTCCAGCACAGTGATCCACAGTGACCATTATGTGATCACTGTGCTGGAGCTGTCAGATCACTTTCTGCAGCTGGATCCTGGGGATCGAGCTGCAGAAAGCAATCTGACAGCCCGGGCGCACTGATGCACATAGTGGGTCTCTGCGCCCGGGCTCTTTGATCGCTGCTCTACAGCCCGATCTCCCTGCATGGGCATCGAGCTGTAGAAAGTGATCTGAAACCCCGGGCGCAGTGACCCACTATGTGCATCACATGCGCCTGGGCTGCCAGATCGCTTTCCGCAACTCGATCCCCATGCAGGGGGATTGAGCTGCAGAAAGCAATCTGACAGCCTGGGCGCAGTGATGCACATAGTGGGTCACTGTGCCCAGGCTCTTAGATCGCTGCTCTGCAGCCCGATCTCCCTGCATGGGCATCGAGCTACAGAAAGCGATCTGACAGCCCGGACGCAGTGATGCACATAGTGGGTCAATGCGCCTGTGCTGCCAGATCGCTTTCCGCAGCTCGATCCCCATGCATGGGGATCGAGCTGCGGAAAGTGATCTGGCAGCCCAGGCGCAGTGATGCACATAGTGGGTCACTGCCCCCGGGGTGTCAGATCACTTTCTGCAGCTCGATCACCATGCTGGTGGATTGGGCTCCAGAGTAGCGATCTGAAAGCAAAGGCGATCGAGCGGCGTGGGACCTTCGTTGTGGACTACGTCGGAGACAATCGAACGTCGTGGGACCTTCATTATGGACTACGTCGGAGCGATCGGGCGTCGTGGGACCTTCGTTGTGGACTACGTCGGATCTTTTTATAATAAAGATGTAGTCCGAATTGTGTCTGTTTTTTTTTCAAATAAAAAGATTTTTCTCTGTGTGTATTTATTGACTATTTACCGTACTAGAGATTCCTAATGGCGGGTCTAACATTGGCCCTATATTATGAATCTCGGGCTTAGTGCCAGCTGCCAATAAAAAGCTGGCATTAACCCCTTTATTACCCAGTTAGCCACTGGCACCAGGGCAACTGGAAGAGCATGGGTACAGCGCCAGAAAATGGTGCTTCAATGAATGCGCCATTTTCTGGGGTGGCTGCGGGCTGCAATTCGCACCAGGGGGGGCCCAGAACGCTTGGGCCTCTCTATGCTGAGGATTCCATCCCCCAGCTGCCTAGTTGTACCTGGCTGGACCAAAAATATGGCGGAGCCCCACGTAATTTTTTTTCTAGAATTAGTTCTAGAAATTAAAAAAAAAAAAAAAAAGGGCTTCGCTGTATTTTTGGTTCCAGCCAGGTATGACGAGGCAGCTGGGGGCTGGTGGCAGTCCTTAGCTGCCAAGTTGTACCTGGCTGGACCAAAAATATGGCGGAGCCCTATGTAATTTTTTTTCTAGAAATAATTCTAGAAATAAAAAAAAAATAGGCTTCGCTGTATTTTTGGTTCCAGCCAGGTATGACGAGGCAGCTGGGGGCTGGTGGCAGTCCGTAGCTGCCAAGTTGTACCTGGCTGGACCAAAAATATTGCAGAGCCCCATGTGATTTTTTTTTTTAAATTCTACAAATAAAATGACATGGAGCTTTGCCGTATTTTTGGTTGCCAGCCAGGTACAACTTGGCAGCTAGGGGGCTGGAATCCTCAGCATGGAGAGACCCAAATGTATTGGGTCCCCTATGCTGCGAATTGTAACTACTAGACTAGTATGTTTTTTCACAAAAAGTTTCTTTATTCATTTATACGTCTCAATTTGTGAAGCACATGGGGGTTCAAAATGCTCACTGTGCATCTAGATATGTTCCATGGGGGGTCTAGTTTCCAAAATGGGGTCACTTGTGGGGAATCTCAAATGTTTAGGCACACAGGGGCTCTCCATATGCGACATGGTGTCCGCTAACAATTCCAATTGTTGGCAAACACCAGGTTGCGTATGGAGAGCCCCTGTGTGCCTAAACATTGGAGCTCCCCCACAAATGACCCCATTTTGGAAACTAGACCCCCCAAGGAACCTATCTAGATGCATAGTGAGCACTTTGAATCCCCAGGTGCTTCACAAACTGATCCGTAATAAGGTAAAAATACTTTTTTTTCACACAAATTTTCTTTTTTAATTTGTACGGATCAATTTGTGAAGCACCTGGGGGTTCAAAGGGCTCACTATGCATCTAAATATGTTCCCTGGGGGGTCTAGTTTCCAAAATGGGGTCACTTGTGGGGAGCCCCAATGTTTAGGCACACAGGAGCTCTCCAAATGCGACATGGTGTCTGCTAACAATTTGAGCTGATTTTCCATTCAAATTGTTAGCGGACACCATGTCGCGTTTGGTGAGCCCCTGTGTGCCTAAACTTTGGAGCTCCCCCACAAGTGACCCCATTTTGGAAACTAGACCCCCCAAGGAACCTATCTAGATGCATAGTGAGCACTTTGAATCCCCAGGTGCTTCACAAACTGATCCGTAATAAGGTAAAAATACTTTTTTTTCACACAAATTTTCTTTTTTAATTTGTACGGATCAATTTGTGAAGCACCTGGGGGTTCAAAGGGCTCACTATGCATCTAAATATGTTCCCTGGGGGGTCTAGTTTCCAAAATGGGGTCACTTGTGGGGGAGCCCCAATGTTTAGGCACACAGGAGCTCTCCAAATGCGACATGGTGTCTGCTAACAATTTGAGCTGATTTTCCATTCAAATTGTTAGCGGACACCATGTCGCGTTTGGTGAGCCCCTGTGTGCCTAAACTTTGGAGCTCCCCCACAAGTGACCCCATTTTGGAAACTAGACCCCCCCAAGGAACCTATCTAGATGCATAGTGAGCACTTTGAATCCCCAGGTGCTTCACAAACTGATCCGTAATAAGGTAAAAATACTTTTTTTTCACACAAATTTTCTTTTTTAATTTGTACGGATCAATTTGTGAAGCACCTGGGGTTCAAAGGGCTCACTATGCATCTAGATATGTTCCCTGGGGGGTCTAGTTTCCAAAATGGGGTCACTTGTGGGGGAGCCCCAATGTTTAGGCACACAGGAGCTCTCCAAATGCGACATGGTGTCCGCTAACAATTTGAGCTGATTTTCCATTCAAATTGTTAGCGGACACCATGTCGCGTTTGGTGAGCCCCTGTGTGCCTAAACTTTGGAGCTCCCCCACAAGTGACCCCATTTTGGAAACTAGACCCCAGAGGGAACTTATCTAGATGGGTGGTGAGCATATTGAACCCCCAGGTTCTTCACAAATTAATTCATGAAAATGAAAAAAAACATTTTTGTGGAAAAAAGATTACTTTTTAATTTTTACGGATCAATTTGTGAAGCACCTGCGGTTCAAAGTGCTCACAATGCATCCAGATATGTTCCCTGGGGGGTCTAGTTTCCAAATGTGGTCACTTGTGGTGGAGCCCCAATGTTTAGGCACACAGGGGCTCTCCAATGCGATATGGTGTCCGCTAACAATTTGAGGTGATTTTCCATTCAAATTGTTAGCGGACACCATGTCGCGTTTGGAGAGCCCCTGTGTGCCTAAACTTTGGAGCTCCCCCACAAGTGACCCCATTTTGGAAACTAGACCCCCCGGGAACTTATCTAGATGGGTGGTGAGCATATTGAACCCCACATGCTTTACAAATTGATCTGTGAATATGGAAAAAGTACTTTTTTTCACAAAAATGTTCTTTTAGCCTCAATTCTTTCATTTTCACATGGGTAACAGGATAAAATTCATCCTAAAATTTGTTGGGCAATTTATCCTGAGTACACCGATACCTCATATGTGGTCATAAACCACTGTTTTGACGCGCGGCAGGGCTCAGAAGTGAAGGAGTTCCATTTCACTTTTGAATGGAAAATTAGCTCCAAAAGTCAAATTGCTCTCTTTCCCTTCAGAGCCCTGCCGTGCGCCCAAACGGTGGTTTATGATCACATATGTGGTATCGATATACTCAGGAGAAATTGCCCAAAAATTTTCGGATCCATTTTATCTTGTTGCCCATGTGAAAATGAAAAAATTGAGGATACAAGAACATTTTTGTTAGAAAAATTAAAATATCCATTTTTTTATTTCCAATTTGCTTAGTTCCTGTGAAGCACCTGAAGGGTTAATAATCTTCTTGAATGTAGTTTTGAGTAGCTTGAGGGGTGCAGTTTTTGGAATGGTGTAACTTTTGGGTGTTTTCTGTCATGTAAACCCCTCAAAGGGACTTCATATGGGATGTGGTCACTAAAAAAAATGGTTTTGTAAATTTTGGTGGAAAAATGAAAAATTGCTCATGAACTTTGAACCCTTATAACTTCCTAACAAAATTTTTTTTTTTTTACAAAATTGTGCTGATGTAAAGTAGACATGTGGGAAATATTATTTCATAACTATTTTGTGTCACATAACTCTCTGGTTTACCAGAAGAAAAATTCAAAATTTGAAAATTGCAAAATTTTCAAACTTTTTGCCATATTTTTGATTTTTTCACAAATAAACGCAAAAATTATCGACCTAAATTTAATACTAACATGGAGCCCAATATGTCACGAAAAAACAATCTCAGAATCGCTAGGATCCGTTGAAGCGTTCCCGAGTTATAACCTCATAAAGGGACACTGGTCAGAATTGCAAAAAGTGGCAAGGTCATGAAGGGGTTAAAAATCAAAGGCATAGAATGAGTAACGGCCATATCGTCATGGAGATTGGGAGAAAAAATTACATGATAGGGAAAATACATGGATTTTACAGCTGGATGCACGCATCCCTAATGGCCTGAATTACAGGAGCGATCTACTTTATTTCTATTAACATCAATAAATGGGAGTGAATAGGATTGTTATGATATAGATTATAATATAATAATATGTCAGCCAATTTTATATGGTTTTTTCAGGAAAAATTTGTTGGAGGGTATCTGTGATAGGAGATACTTTATTATAGGTGGTGGAATACTTTTTGTTCTCTATATTTATACATGTGGACAATCATGATAAGAAAAATTATAAATATAAAAAACATAGGGATTAATAATTGTATATTACAGATTTATTTTCTGACACAGGAACATAGGACTATGGAATTATACTATATACAGTGCCTACAAGTAGTATTCAACAACCTGCGATTTAGCTGGTTGACACATGCGGAATTAACTTGGCATTGTGACATTTGGACTGTAGATCAGCCTGGAAGTGGGAAATGCAGTGCCACAAAAATTTTTTTTAGTTGTTTTTTTTTTTTTTTTTTAAGTGTTAAAAGTTAATTCAGAGGGTCATTTATTATTCAACCCCTCAAACCACCAGCATTCTGTTTGGTCCCCCTAAAGTATTAAGAAGTAGTTCAGGCACAAATAACAATGAGCTTCACATGTGTGGATTAATTATCTCTTTTGCCAGCCTTTTCTGACTATTTAAGACCCTCCGCAAACTTGTGAACAGCACTCATACATGGTCAACATGGGAAAGAATAAGGAGCATTCCAAGGCCATCAGAGACAAGATCGTGGAGGGTCACAAGGCTGGTAAGGGGTACAAAACCCTTTTCAAGGAGTTGGGCCTACCTGTCTCCACTGTTGGGAGCATCATCCGGAAGTGGAAGGCTTATGGAACTACTGTTAGCCTTCCACGGCCTGGACAGCCTTTGAAAGATTCCTCCCGTGCCGAGGCCAGGCTTGTCCGAAGAGTCAAGGCTAACCCAAGGACAACAAGGAAGGAGCTCCGGGAAGATCTCAAGTTTTTTTTGAACAAAAAAAAAAAAAAATTATTTTAAAACAGGTTTATTGACAAGTTTTTTAGCAAGTCTTTTTAGCAAGATTTTAATCAAGTTTTTTGACAAGTTCTTTAGCAAGATTTTAATCTAATTATTTGACAAGTTTTTTAACAAGATTTTAATCAAGTTTTTTTAACAAGTTTCCCGACAAGCTTTCCAGCAAGATTTTAATAAAGTTTTTTGACAAGTTCTTTAGCAAGATTTTTAGCAAGATTTTAATCAAGTTTTTTGACAAGTTTTTTTTTTTTTATTTTTGTCAGCATGTTTGACAAGTTTTTTGACAAAAATTATTTTGACAAGTATTCTAACAGGTATATATAATTTACTCCTTTTGACACCTATGCTGGTGTAAAGGATTTCATTATCCCTAAAGTCATAGGGAAGAAAATGTTTTTAACAATTTTTTTTTTTTTAACAGGTTTTTTCCAGAGTCAGATTTAACCCCTCTGGAGAAAGAGTACCTAATTTAAAAATCCAAAAAGATTCTTTTCTACATAACCTATTAAATTTGTCATTGGATTTTTCATCTATTTGGTCTATTATAGTTAGACGCAGGCTAGAAGGGTCTCTGTTGTGGATCAGTGCATAGTGTCTTTAGGGATAATGAAATCCGAAAAGACACTATGTCAAAAAACTTGATTAAAATCTTGCTAAAAAGCTTGTTAAAAAACTTGTCAGAAAGCTTGTCAGGAAACTTGTCAAAAGGCTTGTCAAAAAACTTGATTAAAATCTTGTTAGAAAGCTTGTCGGGAAACTTGTTAAAAAAAACTTGATTAAAATCTTGTTAAAAACTTGTCAAATAACGAGATTAAAATCTTGCTGAAAAACTTGTCAAATAACTTGATTAAAATCTTGCTAAAAAACTTGTCAAATGACTAGATTAAAATCTTGCTAAAGAACTTGTCAAAAAACTTGATTAAAATCTTGCTAAAAAAAACTTGCTAAACAAGTTGTCAATAAACCTGTTTTAAAGGGATCCTGTCACCCCCAAAACACCTCTAAAGCTATTAAAAGCTGTCCCTAGAGCATAGTAACACTTACCCTACACTCCTTTTAGCTCCTAAAAGCATCTACTGAGAATGAAGATAAACGTTATTACAGTACCTCATTAGTGATTATAATTAGTGACTATTGTATGCATATTCACCCAGCCAGGCTCTCCCTCTTCATGATAACACGCCTCAATAGGCGTGATCTTTATCTCTGATTCAAATGCGCCGCCTCCCCGCTCTGTTATGCGTCGGCCGTGCTGCAGTGGGGCTGTGTGGCGTACGTCACCCGGCGCCAGAAATGACGCGATTCGCGTCACACAGCCCCACTGCAGCACGGCCGACGCATAACAGCGCGGGGAGGCGGCGCATTTGAATCAGAGATAAAAATCACGCCTATTGAGGCGTGTTATCATGAAGAGGGAGAGCCTGGCTGGGTGACTGCATACAATAGTCACTAATTATAATCACTAATGAGGTACTGTAATAACGTTTATCTTCATTCTCAGTAGATGCTTTTGGGAGCTAAAAGGAGTGTAGGGTAAGTGTTACTATGCTCTAGGGACAGCTTTTAATAGCTTTAGAGGTGTTTTGGGGGTGACAGGATCCCTTTAAAATAATTTTTTTTTCAAAAAAACTTGTTAAAAACAGGTTAAAAACACCATTTTCTCCTTGGTATAACTTGGACAGTGAAACCAGATACATGAGTTTAGATGCCAAAAGAATAGGTACATGATCTCCTATGATTTCATTTTTATGGTTTTATTATGACTGTTTTGTATATATAGTATTACATGTCAATGTAATAAGTTTTTATTAGGTTCTTGCTTTGTGATTCTTGTTCAAATGTTTTTAATGATAATTAAAGCATAAACATTTTAAGCAAAATCAAGTTTACAGACTTGGTGGAATTTTGTCATAACTCATTAGAACATTAAGTTTACAGAATAAAACAGTCTGAGGTATCAATTTCAACAGTTGGTTATAGCTTGAAATGATTTATAGCTAAACATTTCAAAAGGGAAAAAGTTAGCATAACTAAACAGATTATAATATGAAGTTATTCTGCTAAACGCAGCAGAGAGGGTGATCAGAAGGAACATTAGGGAAGGGAGGGGGGGGGGTAGGTACAGGTAGAGACAAGTATTAAGTCTAAAAATGTGGGGAAGTTGGAAAGATTGCGTTCCATGGATACCATTTTGTGTTGTATTTGCTCATAGTGTTGTTTCGAAGAGCGTAGGTAAGTTCGTGGGTATTATGGAGGGCGATCTTTTCTAGAAACATTGAGAATGACGGTGGATTAGGGTCTCTCCATAATGCTGCAATCATGGTTCTTGCTGAAAGGATGATGTGGAGTAGAATAGGTCTTAGTGGTGGTGGAATCTGCGAAGTGTAAATGAGTAGATTTACAAATTCAGGTGTGAGAGTAAAGGAGTTGTTTGTTAGGTCAAAGATCAAGAGTTGGATTTTGTTCCAAAATTCCTTCAGTTTAGCACAGGACCAGAAGATTTGAGATAAAGTTCCAGTATCCTGATTGCATCTCCAGCATAAGGCTGAAGAGTCCTTTTTCATCTGATGGAGTTTGATGGGGGTGAAGTACCACAGTGTTAGAGATTTAAAATGAGTTTCAACCAGTGTGGTGCAGGAGATGGATTTCTGTATACATTCTAGAGTTTTAGATAACTCATCTGTTTCAATTGAGACACCTAGTTCTTTCTCCCAGGATAAGATATTGGTAGTTCTATCTAGGGATGAGTCCAGATTAATCTCTTTACAGAGGTTCTTGATGGACCAAAGGGCAGGTCTGTGGGGGTTTTTGAACATTTGCGCGATGGATGAGGGGAGGTGGAAGTTTACTTTTCTCTTCAAGAGGTATGAGTTGATTTTTTCCCATTTCTTTTGTTCTTGGTCAGTGAGGCCGAAAGTTGATTGAAGGCATGAGAAGGTTATCAGATTGCTTGATTCGTCAAGTATGTTGGATAGGAAGTTTATTTCCTTAGTTTTCCACGAGTCGATGTTGAGTGTAGGTATAAGTGAGTTTAAGATGTCAATTGGTATCCAGTTCGGTTGGGTGTGAGAAGAGTTTTCTGAGATTTTGGCAGAGAAAATTTTCCACGATTGGATAGTGGCTTTGGTTGTTGGGTTTTTTGGGAGGGGCTTTTTCTTGTCACAAAGATGTGCCAAGAGTGAAAGTTTGAGTTTGACTTTCTGGTGACTATTTTCTTCAAGTGAAACCCAGCTTAGAGTCGAGGAGTCTTCCCACCATGGTTTACTTTGGTTAATAACAGTTGCTTGGTAGTAGGATAATATATTGGGTACTGCTAGGCCACCATTTAGTCTACTTTTCTCTAAAGTCGATCTTGCTGTTCTTGGTTTTTTATTTCCCCATATGAAGGAGGATAATTGTCTCTGAAGTTTCTTAATCCATAAATGTTTAAGAGGTATGGTGAGGGATCTGAATGTATATAGAATTTTGGGTAGGATGAACATCTTATAAGCTTCTATTCTTCCTATCCATGAAAGGTCTGTTTTAGATAAATGTGTTAGGTCTGCTTGAATTATTTTAGTTAGTAAGTCAAAGTTATGGTCCATTATGGTAGAGGTGTGATGCGTAATTTTAATGCCCAAAAAATCTAGGTCTTTTCTGTCATGGTCAAGGTTGTGTTCGATTTTGAGTGAGGATATGGAGTCGGGATCAAGATTATAGTAAAGTACTTGAGTTTTCCTCAGGTTGATTCTATAGGATGAGATAGCAGAAAATTCTTCTATGGTTACGAAGAGGTGTCTAAGGGAGTTGATAGGGTCAGAAAGAGACAAAAGGACGTCGTCTGCAAATAGACTTATTTTAAACTCTCTGTGGTTGGCGTGGATGCCTCTGATATAATTATTCATTCGAATTTTTTCTGCAAGGGGTTCTTTGTATAAGACGAACAGTGAAGGTGCTTTGTGATTCTTATTGCTTAGGATTATTATGTGTTTTTTATATATAGATTTATAATGGGCATCAGTGAAATAGTTACTAGTAACAAGTTTTTGTAATCTGCCGTCACAACCATTATCCAATCCTGGGTGGGGGGTAGGTTTATAAGAAAGAGGTAATCAGGGATCCCTCATCCACTTGAGAAAGACGCAACTGTGCGTCGAAACGCGTTGTGGCATACTGGACCCCTGCTGTTCGTGCAATAAAGTATTGGTAATATACCGTAATCATCAATCTGTGGTTTCTTTAGCGCTCCAAACTTCTGACACCGCTTGTTTTCTATCTGCCAATCTCTTTCTCCCTTGTTGGGAGTGCGGTGTGTGAGCTGCTCTAAGATCCACAGAACCTGGAAGTACATCATAAAGACCCACCCTTGAATGATCAACTGATACACAGTGCGAAGCTTGGACGGAAGCCATTGTATCGAGTCTGCCTCTTCGGGTGGAGGAGTGAAGGAGCTCACCTCCACTTCTGGAGGACTCTAGGAGCCGACCCTCAGGCCCGGAGTATCAAAGGAGGAGGGAACATTGGACCCTGTCACACGGTGACTCATATTAAACCATCAGTCTGGTTGTGCGGGGAGTTTCACAACCAGTCCAGGTTAATGCACACATAGTAAAACCGCGTATTAATTTCAACCAGTTGCAGTGTGGCGCAATATCTGTTTTTTTCTTTCTATTACATTAAGAAACATTGGCATATTATCAAATTAGATAAAACAATTGGGGATTTACTACCGATCCATCCAAGGTTCATTTTTAAAAGGGCCACATCTTTGGGACAACTAGTGGCAACGAGAATAACAGAACCAAAAAAGAAGATACTACAAAAGCAAGATAAAAAAAGGTAGTTTTACATTCTGTAACCAGTGCACAAGTTGTCAAGCAACAGACACATCGAGGAAAAGGATAACAATGTTCAAAAACTCGGATAGAGACAAGGAATATATGATTAAAGAAGAACTGACTTGTTATACCAAAAGTGTGATATACGGTATCACATGTCCATGTCAAAAGACATATATCGGTAGAACAAAAAGAACATTAACCAAAAGAATATCAGAACATATCAGAAACATAAAGAACGGATTTCAAGGACACCCCTTATCAACGCATTATAAAGAAAAACATAATTCAAAGACAAAGAGTTCTTTCTTTTTTGCTATACAAAAAGTAAAAGAAGATTGGCGAGGAGGAGATCATATCGCACGGATGTCAAGAATGGAGACAAAATTGATCTATGAAGTGGATACATTAGCACCAAAAGTTCTAAACCAAGAAATTGAGTTGTATGGTTTTAATTGAAGAAATGATAGGGAAGCATATCCTACACATATCTCTGTGTTCAAATATAAAAGATTTGAAAGGTTGTTCCAAAAAGATGAAAATGGTGGTCAATGAATGAAACATACCCCCTTTTCACAGTATTCCATTAATCATATAGTCAAAACAAGACAGAACATAAAATAAAATAAAACAAAAGATAAAAAATAGAAAAAAAAAATAAAACAAAAAGAAATAGACAATAAGGAACAAGATTAACCAAAATCATAAACAAAAACAAAAATGAAAACAAAAATAAAATTAACAATCATAAATAGATACATGGAAAATCAAAAATATTTACTATAATAGGGAAGGATAGATACAGACCTTAACACAAACATAGACTATAATGATAAAGAACAATATATGGAAAGTCAGGTTGCTAAACCTATAAGGGTTACAAAACAATACACTAAATAACAAAAAATAAAAGTATGTTTATATGAAGTGGGTGACTAGGGAGTAAATAAATAGCATGAAGGATTTTTTATGTGAGTCACATAGTGGGCCAGTTAAGGTTAACATATGGAGAACTGCTTGATATCAGGATATAAAAAGACAAGGTCTGCTGTATGGAGGATACCGTGAGGAAGAAGGCCGCATACAGTCTTCGAAACTAGTTGGCGAGATCCGACATACAGCTCTTTGCATGCAAACAAAGACCGAGGACAGATCAAACCGAGCCCCTTGCTAACGTAGGACCTTAATGCGCCAGTGACGAGACAGTGCGTGACTGGGACACGGCACGCAGCTGACTCACTGAGAAGAGAATCCGGAAGACGCCCAGACATACACCACGAGGCGCCGGGGACGATGCAGAGCGTGACTGAGAAACACATCACGCAGCTGACTCTCTAACAGCAAAACCCGGAAGACGCTTAGACAGACAACGCGAAGCGTCGGCTGTAGTGAACCGCAGTGATGCAGGAAGACTTCTTGGACGGACAGGCATCTATATATTAAGGAGGAGAATCACAGGAGAATCACAGAACTAAGGTATCATAGATATTGAAGGCTTTTTTCTTTGTTTTTTTTTTGTTTTTTTTGTGACTGATAGTAACCTAAGAGAGGTTCCTGAAGTTAGCAGGCTGATAAGGGGAAGGAGCAGTTGTATTTAATCCATGTACCAAGGATAAAGGTGTAATCAATCAGATTTGGGTGGTATATGGAAATGCAAAGGTGTGTATCAGAAATAGGAGAGTAATAATTATGATTAGTGTGACCAAATAGGAACTACAGCTTATTAAAAATATATTAAATGTAATATCATTTTTAGATATAGGATTTCTTGGGTGATCTAGAGCAGGGGTCCCCAACCACCGGTCCGCGGACCGGGCCGTCTGGGTCCTTGCGCCGGTCCGTGGCAAGCTGCCGGCTTCCCCGCCCCCTGTGTGTCCCCACCCACCGCACCCTCACCTCCTGTATGCCGCCCTGAGCCGCAGCCGAGGCCTCTGCCTCAGCTGAGTGCATATGTATGAGCTGTCGGCCAATCAGCAGCGGCCATGCCCTGCCGCACTGTTAGTGGCCGACGGCTTCTCTCATACAGCAGCAGCTGAAGCAGAGACGTCGCTGAAGTTTTTTCATATCTTGCGCTATTTCCAAGCGCGTCAGTGATGTGTGCGTCACGTGATGCTCTTGGAAATAGCGCGAGATATGAAAAAACTTCAGCCACGTCTCTGCCTCTCAGCTGCTGCTGTATGAGAGAAGCTGGCAGGAGCGGTGAGCATCTGTGTGTGAGTGTCTGTTTCAGCAATGCTTGTGGGTACATCACACAGGGGCCCGCCTGTCAGGGGCACATCACTCAGGGGCCCCCCTGTCTGGGGCACATCACTCAGGGCCCCCCCTGTCAGGGGCACATCACTCAGGGGCCCCCCTGTTAGGGGCACATCACTCAGAGGCCCCCCTGTCACGGGATAAGTGCACAGTGCGCATTGGGGAGACAGTGCACAGGGGGGAAATGGGTGCAGGGGAGAGACACAGTGCACAGGGGGGAACTGGGTGCAGGGGAGAGACACAGCGCACAGGGGGAAATAGGGGCAGGGGAGAGACATAGCGCACAGGGGGGAAATGGGTGCAAGGGGGAGAGTGAACGGAGGGAGAGGGAGAGAGACTGCGCACAGGTGGAGACATACACAGGAGGGGAGAGAGTGCACGGGGTGACAGGCACAGGGTGGGAGAGACGGTACACACGGGGGGGGGGGGGGAGACAGCACACAGGGGGAGATGCAACACATGGGGGGGTGAGACTGAATAAGAGGGATTATATCTGTGGGGGAAGATGTGTGTGTGTGTATATAATAATATATATATATATTAGTCTGCAGTGCAATGTTTATAATATGATATATTTACACATAGAGCAGTATATGTTAAAGGGGGGCCACTAAGACTCTTCCGCCCGGGGCCCACAAAAACCTGGAGTCGGCCCTGCCTGTGTGTGGGGGGTGGATTGTACTGGGGGCAGCATGTCTGTGTGTGGGGCATTCAGGGGTCAGTGTGTGGTGAGGGGTATATACAAGGGGCAATGTGTGTGTGAGGGGTATATACAAGGGACAATATGTGTGTGAGGGGTATATACAAGGGGCAATGTGTGTGTGAGGGGTATATACAAGGGGTAATGTGTGTGTGAGGGGTATATACAAGGGGCAATGTGTGTGTGAGGGGTATATACAAGGGGAAATGTGTGTGTGAGGGGTTATACGAGGCAGTGTGTGTGTGGTGTGTGTGTGTGTGTGTGCAGGGGTTATACGGGAGCAATGTGTGTGTGTGAAGGGGTTATACAAGGGGCAATGTGTGTGTGTGTGGGGGGGTTATACAAGGGGCAATGTGTGTGTGTGTTTGGGGGGGGTTATACAAGGGGCAAGGTCTGTGTGCGGGGGTTAAACGGGGCAATGTGTGTGTGTGTGCGGGGGTTATATGGGGACAATGTGTGTGGGGGGAGAATTTATGCTATATGGAGGGATGCGACGCTGCATTATATATGGAAGGATATGAGGTTGCATTATACTTTATGGAGGGATGTGACGCTGCATTGTACTATATGGAGAGCTGTGAGGCTGCATTATATAATGTGGAGGGCTGTGACGCTGCATTATACTACCGTATATGAAAATAAGATGTAGCGCATCTTTTGAGGAAACAGGGCAGTAAACTCCACCCCTTCTCAGTAGCCCCGCCCCACAAGTTCAAGGACGGTCTTGCATGAAGCCGGTCCCTGGTGCAAAAAAGGTTGGGGACCCCTGATCTAGAGAACGGATTTGTAAGAGACATGGTTTGGAGGAGCTAAATGTACAAAAGATTACAAGCAGGTATAATCCAATAAGAAATTTTTGAGAATAAAGAAAAGGAAAATAGAAAGAGCAGTATTTGATATATATATTTTTTGTTAAATTCACCAGATCTATCAAACAACAAAATAACACAGATAGGAAGAAGATGAATATCATAATACAAATAGGTATGTAAAATAATTACCAAAAAAGTAAAAAGAATATAGTATATAACAAATAGAAAAAAGAACCAAGTAATTATAACTTAGTTTTTTTATTATTTTTAGCCAAGTTGAAAAATAAGAACATAAGGTGGACAAGACAATAGAGGCGAGATGACCACAAAGTGAAACCTTCACATGAAAATTATTTAAAGGAACATTCACCTATTTTTATAAAGAAATGATTTTATCAAAATGTTTTAATTAATTTTTCATATATATGAATTTGTTTTATGTGTGATTTTGTACATATATTTACTTCAATAAAGAGATCCCTTTCTAAAAAAACGAAAGGGAAAATAACTACATAGTTGGTCTGGTTCAAATGCCATAGCATAAAAGGTAATAAGCTAGCGCTAAGATTCAACCACATTAAAAAATATTATGTTGGATGTACTACTCGCCCATTAAAAATAAGGATTTCAGAACATCTGTCTGCTGCAAATCCACAATCAAAAATCATAAAAACAGGAATGTCTGGTTAAGAGTACTTTCACATCAGCGTTTTTTTAAATCGCGGCAGTTGCGTTTTTTTTCGCGGCCGCACCTGCCGCAAGTGCCAAAACCGCACTTGCCGCACCTGCCGCAAGGCCGAATATATCATTGTATGGGGCTTGCCGCAACTGTGCCACAAGTGCAGCCGTGATGCGGTAATCGCGGCAGTTGCGTTTTTTTCACCGCAACTGCCGCGATTTAAAAAAAACGCTGATGTGAAAGCAGCCTTATCCAGTCATTTCAGGGAGATCCATGCAGGTGATTTCAAAGATTTAAAAATCAAAGGCATAGAATGAGTAACACGGCCATATCGTCATGGAGATTGGGAGAAAAAAATTACATGATAGGGAAAATACATGGATTTTACAGCTGGATGCACGCATCCCTAATGGCCTGAATTACAGGAGCGATCTACTTTATTTCTATTAACATCAATAAATGGGAGTGAATAGGATTGTTATGATATAGATTATAATATAATAATATGTCAGTCAATTTTATATGGTTTTTCAGGAAAAATTTGTTGGAGGGTATCTGTGATAGGAGATACTTTATTATAGGTGGTGGAATACTTTTTGTTCTCTATATTTATACATGTGGACAATCATAAGAAAAATTATAAATATAAAGAACATAGGGATTAATAATTGTATATTACAGATTTATTTTCTGACACAGGAACATAGGACTATGGAATTATACTATATACAGTGCCTACAAGTAGTATTCAACCCCCTGCAGATTTAGCTGGTTGACACATGCGGAATTAACTTGGCATTGTGACATTTGGACTGTAGATCAGCCTGGAAGTGGGAAATGCAGTGCCAAAAAAAATTTTTTTTTTTTAGTTGTTTGTTTTTTTTTTTTTTAAAGCGTTAAAAGTTAATTCAGAGGGTCATTTATTATTCAACCCCTCAAACCACCAGCATTCTGTTTGGTCCCCCTAAAGTATTAAGAAGTAGTTCAGGCACAAATAACAATGAGCTTCACATGTGTGGATTAATTATCTCTTTTGCCAGCCTTTTCTGACTATTTAAGACCCTCCGCAAACTTGTCAACAGCACTCATACATGGTCAACATGGGAAAGACAAAGGAGCATTCCAAGGCCATCAGAGACAAGATCGTGGAGGGTCACAAGGCTGGCAAGGGGTACAAAACCCTTTTCAAGGAGTTGGGCCTACCTGTCTCCACTGTTGGGAGCATCATCCGGAAGTGGAAGGCTTATGGAACTACTGTTAGCCTTCCACGGCCTGGACAGCCTTTGAAAGTTTCCTCCCGTGCCGAGGCCAGGCTTGTCCGAAGAGTCAAGGCTAACCCAAGGACAACAAGGAAGGAGCTCCGGGAAGATCTCATGGCAGTAGGGACATTGGTTTCAGTCAATACCATAAGTAACGTACTCCACCACAATGGTCTCCGTTCCAGACGAGCCCGTAAGGTACCTTTACTTTCAAAGCATCATGTCAAGGCTCGTCTACAGTTTGCTCATGATCACTTGGAGGACTCTGAGACAGACTGGTTCAAGGTTCTATGGTCTGATGAGACCAAGATCGAGATCTTTGGTGCTAACCACACACGTGACGTTTGGAGACTGGATGGCACTGCATACGACCCCAAGAATACCATCCCTACAGTCAAGCATGGTGGTGGCAGCATCATGCTGTGGGGCTGTTTCTCAGCCAAGGGGCCTGGCCATCTGGTCCGCATCCATCCGAAGATGGATAGCATGGCCTACCTGGAGATTTTGGCCAAGAACCTCCGCTCCTCCATCAAGGACCTTAAGATGGGTCGTAATTTCATCTTCCAACAAGACAACGACCCAAAGCACACAGCCAAGAAAACCAAGGCCTGGTTCAAGAGGGAAAAAATCAAGGTGTTGGAGTGGCCTAGTTAGTCTCCTGACCTTAACCCAATTGAAAACTTGTGGAAGGAGCTCAAGATTAAAGTCCACATGAGACACCCAAAGAACCTAGATAACTTGGAGAAGATCTGCATGGAGGAGTGGGCCAAGATAACTCCAGAGACCTGTGCCGGCCTGATCAGGTCTTATAAAAGACGATTATTAGCTGTAATTGCAAACAAGGGTTATTCCACAAAATATTAAACATAAGGGTTGAATAATTGACCCACACTTTTATGTTTAAAATTTATAAAAATTCAACTGAGCAACATAACTTTTTGGTTTGTAAGATTTATGCTTCTGTTAATAAATTCTACTCTCGTTTGCAGTTTGAAGTCTCTAACTTATTTGTATCTTATCAAACCACCTAAATCTGCAGGGGGTTGAATGCTACTTGTAGGCACTGTAGATTTGGCTGTCATAGAATCTCAGGTATATTTTTAATGTATTTAGACTGATGATATAAATGCATTTGGTTCTTTGTTTTTTTGTATTAAGCATTTCAGGAGTTAATCTATTCCTATAATGAGTACTGAAAATGGGAATCAGGTGTTTGTTGTTTTTAATATGTATATATGACTACTATATCCTTTGTATGGTACTAATGATTAAGGTGTTTTTACTCTGAAATGCGTCTAGTGGTTTTCCCCTTCGGGGGCACATGTACCACTATTTTTATTGAATAAAGGACATAAACCGCATTGGTGGCACCGGAATTATTCCTTTTTATAGGCTCTTTATTGTGCCTGCCACTCCCACAATGACACATCCACCAGGGCAGCTATTACTCAAGACACACCCACCTGGGCTGCTACCAATTAGGACACACGGTTCCCACACAGCCGCTCATCCAGCTCATCTATGTGTCAGATCTACAGCACTCACTCTCAGATTTAACTCATTGTGTTCCGGATAGGTTCACACAACATCATCACAGTTAAACCGGCCAGTGTGGACAGGATCATACGCTGATACATGTGATGCACCCCAGCCATGGGGACCATGCCGGCGGTGTCTCACACTGGACACCGGCTCGCAGGTGACAATGATGCCTTATATCCTTTAGAAATGGTAGTGGGCCAATTCTGACATTACCCGCTGCCCAGATGTCAGTTTTACCACCTTTGCTAGTAATGGTCAACCCTTACCACAAGTGGGGTTCAAAGAAGTAACTATTAAGGTTGGGCGTGTAGAACTGAGCGCTCAGGGTATGGTAGTTGTTGATGTGGACCGACGAGCAATTACTCCAATGCTTACAATAGGCACTAATGTCACTGAAAATTGTCTGGGAGAGATTATTGTTTTGTTACAACAGGTTGCTGAGACTGCCAACTTTGGGCAGCAAAGAGTCCTGTAAAAAGAAATCAAACAATGCACTTGGCAGGATGTGGTCAAACCCCATTATACACTGCAGACACAGGTGCACAGAACCACCCTCAACCTGCCACATATAGGGGAGGTGGTTTGCTATGCAAGGGATGATCTGCACATAGGACACCATTCACACTGATGTCAGTGGTGCAGAGTGTCTGTATGCCACACACTGGTCCCTGCCACCAGACCAAATGGGAAGCCAGACGATGCATCCACACCACTTGATGAATGACAACCTATGGGGCCCAGCCACACCCCGCAAAAAGATAAAAAAGTGCAAAAGAAAAAATCTCTTTTGCTAAAAATTTTTGATGTGAGGTATTGGTTGATGCATTGGCCAAGACACGTTAAGCTCATAATCCCCGTCACGGATCCTCACGCTTACGAGTCCTAGCAAAAGTGTTAAAAAACTAATAAAGAAGCAGATAGAATAAGGCAGTGTTCAGACAACTCACCAATTGCAGCCAAATGAAATCAAACAATGCACTTGGCAGGATGTGGTCAGACCCCATTATACACTGTAGACACAGGTGCACAGAACCACCCTCAACCTGCCACATATGGGGGAGGTGGTTTTGCTATGCATGAGATGATCTGCACATAGGACGCCATTCACACTGATGTCAGCGGTGCAGAGTGTCTGTATGCCACCCACTGGTCCCTACCACCAGAACAAATGGGAAGCCAGACGATGCATCCACACCACTCGATGAATGACAACCTATGGGGCCCAGCCACACCCCGCAAAAAGATAAAAAAGTGCAAAAGAAAAAGTTTTTTGATAAAAATTTTTTGATGTGAGGTATTGGTTGATGCATTGGCCAAGACACGTTAAGCTCGTAATCCCCGTCACGGATCCTCACGCTTACGAGTCCTATGAAAATTCTTTTTGCGGGGTGTGGCTGGGCCCCATAGGTTGTCATTCATCAAGTGGTGTGGATGCATCGTCTGGTTTCCCATTTGGTCTGGTGGCAGGGACCAGTGGGTGGCATACAGACACTCTGCACCGCTGACATCAATGTGAATGGCGTCTTATGTGCAGATCATCTCGTGCATAGCAAAACCACCTCCCCCATATGTGGCAGGTTGAGGGTGGTTCTGTGCACCTGTGTCTGCAGTGTATAATGGGGTCTGCCCACATCCTGCCAAGTGCATTGTTTGATTTCATTTGGCTGCAATCGGTGAGTTGTCTGAACAGTGCCTTATTCTATCTGCTTCTTTATTAGTCCGGTAAAAAGAAATAAGGGCTCTGATGTACAGGCAACAGGTGGAGCTGTCTGGTGGAGAAGTCAGCAGTGTAAGAGTAAGTGACTCAACCCCCATTGTAATACCCTGGCGAAGCAAAATGTTGATCTGGTGAAGGGTGGCAATAGGCCTTAGGGGGCAGGATTATCAAGCCCTGGTAGAGCCCATGTATTCAGACAGTAGGCCCACTGTCCTAACAGCCAGGGCCGTAGTTGATGTCTTCAAGGGTGAGGGTACCTGTACATACTTTAAATTTTGGGGAGGAGGAGGTCAAACTGCCACAATATGCAACCCTTGCTCAGCTGTACACTGTCAATAACAACGCCATAATGGCCGTGAAACCCTTGAACCCGTCTGACCAGGTGGAGGGCAACAAGTCTGATGGGCAGCTAGGAGACTGGTGCCAGAAACTTCATGTAGGCACTGTCTCCACCCCTTCACTCCAGAAACATGGAGGTTACCAGGTAGTTCAAGAGTACAAGCAGGTGTTTAGCAAGCATCCTTTAGACTTTGGGCAAGTAAAAGGAGTACAGCATCACATACCCAAAGGTGACCATCCACCCATCAAAGACAGATACAGGCCTGTACCACCAGCTCACTATCAATGTGCCAAAGAGATGTTATGGGAGATGAAGGAGGCTGGGGTGATCAGAGATAGTTGTAGCCCTTGGGCAGCTCCACTAGTCCTGGTGAAGAAGAAAGATGGTACAATGAGGATGTGTGTTGACTATAGGCAGGTTAATCGAATTACACATAAAGATGTTTACCCAGAATTGAAGAGTCATTGGCTGCATTGAGAACTGCTAACTATTTTTCCACCCTATTTCTCACGAGTGGGTATTGGCAGGTTCCTGTAGCAGAGGCTGACAGAGAGAAGACTGCCTTCACGAAGCCGATGGGCCTCTTTGAGTTTAACTGCATGCTGTTTGGACTCTGCAATGCACCCGGAATGTTCCAGAGGTTGATGGAGTGCTTCCTGGGGCACAGAAATTTTGAAACCGTGCAGCTGTACCTAGATGATGTCATAATTACTCAAGGACGTATGAAGACCACCTGAGACACCTGGTTGAGGTATTTGAGGCAATGTCCAAGTTTGGCATGAAAGTGAAGCCGTCCAAGTGCCACCTACTGAAGTCCAGGGTACTAAACGTAGGACACGTAGTCAGCGCCGAAGGTGTGGCCCCAGACCTCAATAAGGTCATCGCAATCAAAGACTGGCCAAGGCCCACCACCGTCAAAGGGACTAGTAGGTTACTGTTCTGAATTATGCTTGTGGGCTCCCTCCTGTGGTTGTGGCTGGTAATGCAGTTGACCCTGTTTTGCACTCTTGGTCAGGTGAATTGGATAATTGCAATTATGACTGGGGTATTTAGGTTTGCAGAATTTCCTCAGTCCTTGCCAGTTGTCAATTGCCCTGGAGGTGTTTCATCTCTGCCTGATCTCTTCCTGCCCTGCTGCAAAACGTCCAAGCTAAGTGAATGGTTTTGTTTTCTTGTGGCACACATGCTGTGTGCTTGTTTTGAAATTGTCTATTTTTGCTCAGAGTGCATGTCTGTCTTAACTTGCTCTCTGTTAGGAAGTTTTCTTCCTAGGATTTATGTGCTCTTCATTTGTTGTTGGCTTGTTCAGCTTTTGATTGTGTCAGCATATATTTAGCATAGTTGGATTCACAGGAGTTCTGCAGATTAAGAGGGCGCCGAGACTTGAGTAGACTCGGGTATTTTTGTATTATCTGCTGTGGATATTTTTGAAAGGATTTTTTTACTGACTGCAATAGTATTCTGTCCTGCCTTTATCTATCTAGCTAGAAGTGGCCTCATTTGCTAGATTCTATTTTCTGCCTGAGTGTGTCTTTTCCTCTCTTACTCACAGTCAATATTTGTAGGGGCTTTCTATCCTTTTGGGGTTCTGCTCTGAGGCAAGATAGAATTCCTGTATCCATCTTTAGGCGTAGCTAGTTCTCCGGCCGTGTTGAGGTGTCTAGGGTATGGTTAGTCACATCCCACGGCTACTTCTAGTTGCGGTGTTAGATCAGGAACTGCGGTCAGTATAGGTACCACCTACTCCTGTGAAACTTATTCATGCGGCTCCAAGGTCACCGGATTATAACAGGTTACTACCGGAGGTTTATCAAGGGCTTCTCAAAGATGGTCTTGCCTTTGCAAGACCTCCTGGTAGGCCAGTCCAAGAAGGCAAAGGGCCCGAGTTCCCCGCTGAAGTGGGACAACAGACTGGAAGACTCAAGCAATTGAAGTGGGCCCCGATGGGGGAAGAGATCTTTACCTACCCTGATTATGGCCAATCGTTTGTGCTCTACACCGACTCGAGCAATGTGGGATTGGGAGCCATGCTATCTCAGGTGCAAAGAGGCAAGGAGAGAGTGATTGGCTATGCCAGTAGGAATCTCTGTACAATGGAAAGAAACCCTGACCGCTACAGCTCCATCAGGCTAGAGTTCCTAGCCATAGTCTTGGCCGTGACAGAATGCTTTAAGCACTACCTGGGTCCAGCAAAGTTCAACATCCACACGGATAACAATCCACTAACCCATCTAGAAACTGTAAAGCTAGGTGCACTGGAGCAGCGCTGGATAGCCCGGTTATCCAACTACAACTTTATCATCAAGTACCGGGCAGGTCATAAGAATGCCAATGCTGATGCGCTGTCAAGGATGCCCCACTTGCTGGATGTTGGAGAAGACCCAGAGGAGCTGGAAGAGATAGAGCTACTGGCTTTCCACCGCAACAGTGCTTCCCAGTGCTCCCATGAGGTGAGAAACAAGCGGCCTGTGATGCGAGAAGCCATGTTCCACCCATTACCCCACCATGGTTGGGAGGGGGCACAAGGCAGTGACCCAGCCATCAGCCTAGTCAAAGAACTGCTTCAACAAGCAGATGCACACCCTGGCCCAGATGCCCCACCAGAGGTGCAACAGCTGTGGAAAGAAAGGAGCAAATTATTCATCTATGCGGGTAAGCTGTGCAGGCGGCACATCAATTAACAAACCCATGAATTAGTGTGGCAGATAGTGGTCCCGAAGAGAAATGCCCAGATGGTCCTGGAAGCATACGCTTGATGGAGCAGAGCACTTCGGGTGGAAGAAGCTGGAGGTGCTGCTACGTGAAAGATTCTACTGGGTTGGAATGAGGAAGGCCATTGAGAATTGGTGCAGAAAGTATGGCCAGTGTAACCTGCGAAGACGGGATCATGACAGTCAACGAGCTCCTCTCCAGCCCATTGTCACCAAGCAGCCACTTGAACTGGTAGCCCTGGACCACATGAAATTGACCCCGAGCTGGTCAGGCTACGTCTACGCCCTCACCATTTTGGACCACTACTCATGTCTCTTGGTTGTAGTGCCAGTGAAAGATCTAACAGCAAAAACAGTGGCAAGAGCCTTCCAGATGCACTTCTGTGGACCCCACTGCTACCCTGAATAGGTACTGACATATTAGGGTCCACTATTCAAAGACGAGGTGTTCCAGAAGTTCTGAAACTTGTATGGATGCAAGAAGAAAAGGACAACGCTGTACCACCCACAAACCAATGACGTGCGAATAAAATGAACCAGGTGGTGATAGACCTGTTGAAGACCCTACCACTGGAGAAGAGAAGCATGTGGCCAGAGAAGTTGCCAGACCTGGTGGACCTGTACAACCACATTTCTGTAAACTGCATCAATTACACTCCCGCCTACCTGATGAGAACGAGACCCGGCATGCTGCCTATTGACTTGGATATGGGAGTGTTGACACCTGAAAACAGCCTACCAGATGCAGACTACGATACAGAATGTCAGCAAAAGTACTGCGAGGTGCAGGAATGCGTTGAGAGAAACCTGTCACAAGAAAGAGAAAACCAAGGGAGAGCCTACAACAAGCATGTCCCAGCAGCACCCCTGACAACAGGAGAGCAAGTCCTTAAGAGGAAACATCAGACCAGCAAACTAGATGACCAGGGGGAGGCAGTACCCTATACCGTGTTGCTCTCCCTCTTTGACAATGCTAAATTCTGTCTGATTAGCAAGGACGGAGGGGAGACCTCAGCGACAGTTTCAAGAGACCATCTAAAGAAATGCCCTGAACAGCTGAAACGCAGAGAAATACCCCCGGAAATACCTCAACACCAACCAGAGAAGGAAGAGATGATTAACACCGTGCTGGGAGACTTCCCAAAAACATGGATTCAGATTAATGGAGTCATCGTAGTCCCAGTACTGATCTTTTCCCAAGTGGTCGTGCCAGAACCAGTACAGACTCCAGGAAGATCTGAATTCCCCCTGCTATTGGTGAAGCTGTCAGTCACATGGTGAGTCATGGATGACAACCTGTCATACCCGTACCACCTAGGTCCACACATAGACCAGCAGATAGTACACACACCCCACACGGTAGTAGATACCACAGATCAGAATAGACCAGAATAGACAATCAGACACCTGTACTGCGTAAATCCACATCTAGTAACCAGGTCAGGCCCCAGCCCATTACAGGGACTGTTAGCAAGAGAAGTGGACAAGTTTAACCAGATTTACAATGTAAATATGTTTTGTTTTTTTTTTGCAACTGTGTAAATATGTTTGTTTTCATGCAACTAAGTAACCATGCAACCACCAAGCATATCGTGCCTACAGGACTTACTGTATGAACTTTTGAATAATCTTGAACTTTTACTTAAATATGGACCAATAAACCACAGGACTGGTTGTCGTAAAGACTATTCATTAAATAACTCTTCATCAGCCATTGGTGGAAGGACTAAGCGCCATAGTGACTGGTTTTCAAATTTTTCTAGGTTTTTGTACTTTTTCATTTTTTGAGACTCTGTCATTATCTACTGTTATTGTTGTGTTATGCCCTTATGTGTGCAAAAATGTTTCTTCAGTCCAGGAGTACTGAATTTAACTAAGAGGGAATGTGGCACCCCAGAGTCCGGTTGCCACAATTACATTGTCTCCCTCAGGGGGTTGTGCTGTGCTTGGAAGCTAGGGGAGGTATTCACACCAGGTAAGCCCACCACACACAACACCTTCCCAACTCCAGACCAGAAGGGGGAGCTCTGAATCCCGAGTTCAGGGGAGTTCCCATATAAATTCTGGCCAGGGGGCAGGGTAAGTCAGTTCAGTTCCTGGGAGGACTGTGAAGAGGACCTGTGGACTGGAGCTGTGCCAAGCTCATCCCTGGTAGAGCAGTGAGACACTGAGTTCAGTTCCTAGGAGGACTGTGAAGAGGTTCCGTGGACTGGAGCAGTGTAAGGCTTGTCCCGGGGCAAAGTCTAGCCAGCATGAGAGACCCATAGGAGAGGGTCTGAGGAAGTGTAGAAGCAGGTCTGGGGAGTGAAGTCAGTTATCAGGCTCACCCCAGTGCAGAGCACCAGAAGCAGACACTGGAGTCCGAGGCTGTAAGGGACTCCTGGCCACAATGAAGCCCAGGAGGCACAGCAGCACCAGAGAGCTCAGGGACAAAAGCAAGAGGAGTAGTACCCAGGAAGGGCTAAAGCTGTCTGCCATACAGTTGAGAGACTGTATGCAGGAGGAGACGGTTGCAACTAGCTACAGGTAGCCAGGGCCTGCCAAGAGTAGCACAACAGGGAGGCCTCAGAACTTACCGGGTGAGGAGAACCCCAACTTGCTTCCAGGCCACCCAGACTCCCAACATCTTTTGTGGATGGTACCCTGGACTACACCTGCTACTTCTTCCAATAAAGATAACGGAGACTTCAACCCTTGTGTCTATCGGTTATTCTGCACCCTCAGTCCTGCACCCCCAAATGGCCTACCACCCATGGGGAGTGAAACAGCCGCATACCACGGGTGGTGTCACGACAACTATCAGAGAAGAGAACAAAAAACATATTTGGCCACTTACAAATAGCCATTGCATTTAGCAGAATGCTGTATGCCACTCTTAGGGGATAACCCATGTCTCCCAACACCGATGCTCAATCTCCTACAACCCTGACATGGGGGCAATTGTAGCATCTGTGTCCATCCATGCCAGAAGGAGGAAACGTTCTGCAGTTTGAGGCTGGGCCCTCTAGGGGGCCTCAGTCACTTGTGGAGAATATTTTTGGGTGCGGAACAGCCTGCCTTGTTTAACAGCTGGGTGTCATTAATAGGCTGTGTTTCACTTTGCCTGGAGTGGCTGCCGCCCTGGGGTGACCTTGTGTCCAGTAATACCACCAGTTTCCTCCTTGTGGCACGGATGGACGCAGATGCTACAATCGCCCCCATGCCAGGGTTGTAGGAGATTGAGCATCGGTGTTGGAAGACATGGGTTATCCCCTAAGAGTGGCAACAGCATTCTGCTAAATGCAATGGATATTTGTAAGTGGCCAATTATGTTTTTTTTTCTCGTCATGACAACTATCCCTAAATCACTACCCCAGAACTTTTAAGTTCCCGGGTTTTCAGTCCCTTTGACTTCCCTGAAGCATCAATGCCCCAGTATCGAGTACCCCATGGCCCTCGGGTGCGTCAGGTGCGGGAAATATTTTTGAGTTGGAGTCGGCAGCAGGTGGCAAGGGCTTGGGTATGTGGCTTGAAAGAGAGGGCAGAGTCTAATATCACCCCAAGGCATTGAGCATGCGGCACTTGGGAAAGTGAGCAGTCATTGATTTTGATGGATAGATCTGGTGGAGGGGTAGAGGAAGGTGGGGGAAAGATGATAAATTCTGTTTTGTCCATGTTCTGTTTTAAAAAGCAAGCAGAAGAGAAGGATGAAATAGCAGACAGACATTGTGGGATTTTGGTCAGTAAGGAGTTGATGTCAGGTCAAGAGGTGTAGACTGTATAGCATCAGGATAGAATCTTACATTTAGCCTCTTGTAGTCTGGAGCTAAATATAATCTTGTGTGCTAGAGTCCTTCGTCTGGGTGTAAGGGCGATGCCCAACTCCTTTTCACGAAGGGACAGGTATCCTGGTGAGGGCAGATAAGAAGGGAATGAACAATTGACAGTGTATGTCTCATGGGCCCTTCCTCAACACATAACTTGTCAAAGTCCATCAAATGTCTTGAGAACTTTTTTTTAGGTTGGCAGAACATAGAAAATGTCTATGCTGGTGTGCACACCATAGCCCCAGTGATGTTGGATCTTCCCACCTCATAATATCCTCCACTGTTGGCCAAGAACTCCCCTCTCCCCCTTCCCCAGTGTGCTTAGCCCAAAATCTACGCTTATCAATCCATTTGCAAAATACAGGGTCTTTCAGTCCTGGAGGAAAGTCTGGGGAACCAATAATAGGAGACAAGGGGGAGGGAACAGGAATTAGGTGGAGTCGAGACTCTGTTCTAGACTCTAGTTTCCCAATCATACAGTGGGACTTCAATGAAGGGACTGGGAAATCTGATACCCAAGGGAAACAGACAGCGGAAACTCTGAGAATCCCTACTCAATTTGCACCCATGCCTTAGGTCTACACCAATCTACCAGTCTGGACATATGTGCATCCAAATAATATGTTCTAAGGTCCGTAACACCCAGACCTCCTCTCTCCTTAGGTCTATACAGCAGAGATCTAGCAATCCTGGCTGGTTTATTTGCCCACAAGAAATTGTTTTTTTAATGAGGACATGTCTTTAAAAAATGAGTCAGGTAATCTAATGGGAAGCATCTGACGCAGTTATAAGACTCTGGGGAGCACATTCATCTTAAGAATCTCGCACCTCCCAAACCAAGTGAAGGACACTCTTACCCATTTACTACACTCCTCTCTTAGCTTGTTCAACAAAGGAGTGAAATTTAGTTTGAACAACTCATCGTTATTCGTGAAAAGATGGCTCCCGAGATATTTCAATTAGTGGATCGCCGATCAGAATTTAAAAGAGTTTTTTAACCCAAGACTATGTTTAAGGGAGTGTTAAAATTCAAGGTTTCCAATTTGGAGCAATTTATCTTAAAGTTCTAGAGGGTCGAATATTTCTGTAGTTTCGCCATTAAACAGGGTAGAGGGACCACCAGATTTCAGATAAAAAAGAGGAGATGGTCCAAGTATGTAGCAATTTTACAGAGTGTATTAATGTAAATACTTATGTTCCAAAAAAAGGGGGGAAAAAGTATTAAAGGAGTGATACAATTCTATTTGTAAGCTTTCAGAGCTCAAAAGGCCCCTTCATCAGACATATTACAAGTGAAATACTGAGGCATGATGGTAACATTTAAATATCAATTACAGCAGGACATAAGGTGATGCTTGCAAGAGATGGGCCAAGGATGAATCTGCATAGACATACAATAAAAATGATAGAGAAAGAAAAATCTGGGAATTTAAGTTAATAAGGATGTTTCAATCTGTACCAAAAGCACTGAATTTGACACCTAGATTCATGATACATCGACACAGTTCACACCTCCACAAGGTCTTCAGATCGCTAATAGAACATTTCCACCTCATCTGCATGTATAGCAAAAACCCTAATTTAATTTCCTTGACACATCTCTAGCAAGCATCACCTCATGTCCTGCAGCAATTTGTATTTAATTAAATGTTGCCATCTTGTCTCAGCAATTCACTTGTAATATTGTCTGATGAAGGGGCCTTTTGAGCTCTGAAAGCTTGCAAATGTAATTTCTCTGGTTAGCCAATAAAGTTATCACTCCTTGAATACTTTTTCCCCCTTTTTTTTTTGGAACATAAGTATTTACATCGATTTGTCTGGCTAGCACAGTACCACAATATTATTTTGTATTGTACATCATAGGGTGTATTAGAAATTCGTGAGGCAGATGTATCCGGTTTTTTTCTGATGACGAAGCAGGGGTTCTAGTTTTAGGATACAAAATTAAGGGGGATAACGGACAATCCTGCCTAGTCCCATTAAATATGGAGAAATTCTCTGAGAACACCCCATTAACCCTAACTCTAACCGAGGTATTGCCATAGAGGGCCCCATCCATCTCAACATGTTACTTCCCAGACCCAGCTACAACAAGACTCCTTGCCAAAACAACCAACTGACCCAATCAAAAGCCTTTTTTCGCATCAGCAGATAATAACAGCATTGAGAGTTTCTTCATTTTGGCCTTATGTATGACATTTAACCCTAGAACGCATATTGGGGGCCTTTTTGGCCCTTAGGCTTACAGTTTTGCAATCATCTGCAAAATTACTTTAGTTAGAATTTTGAAACTCCAGGTATTCCTCAAGTATGTCGTTGTTGATAATATCCAGTTGTTCATATAATTTTTTTCATAGGCATTTTGGTGTAACAATGCTTGCTTGGTGAAAACTACATCTGTACGTATTGGGGGCCTTTTAGGCCCCCACTATGTTTTATCTTGTTCTCAGTAGTGTTTGTGTCTCAAGTTAGTAACATAGTTTTAGTTTTTTAAGGTTGAAGGAAGACTTTAAGTCCATCTAGTTCAACCCATAGCCTAACATGTTGATCCAGAGGAAGGCAAAAAAAACCCATGTGGCAACACTAAGCTCCACTTTGGGGGAAAAAATTCCTTCCTGACTCCAGATACGGCAATCAGACTAATTCCCTGGATCAATGCCCTATCAAAGAATCTAGTATGTATAACTGATAATATTATAGTTTTCAAGAAAGGCATCCAGGCCCTTCTTAAATGTTAGTAGTGACTCACTCATTACAACATCGTGTGGTAGAGAGTTCCATAGTCTCACTGCTCTTACAGTAAAGAATCCGCGTCTGTGATTATGATTAAACCTTTTTTCCTCCAGACGTAGAGGATGCCCCCTTGTCCCAGTCTCAGGCCTAAGAGTAAAGAGATCATTAGAAAGGTCTCTGTACTGTCCCCTCATATATTTATACATTATTATAAGATCACCCCTAAGCCTTCGTTTTTCCAAGCTAAATAACCCCAAGTTTAATAACCTGTCTTGGTATTGCAGACCCCTTAGTCCTCTAATGACTTTTGTCGCTCTTCTCTGGACCCGCTCTAGTTCAGCTATGTCTTTCTTATACACCGGAGACCAGAATTGTACACAGTATTCTAAGTGTGGTCGCACTAGTGACTTGTATAGAGGTAAAATTATGTTCTCCTCATGAGCATCTATGCCTCTTTTAATGCATCCCATTATTTTATTTGCCTTTGCAGCAGCTGCCTGACACTGGCCACTAAATGTGAGTTTGTCATCTACCCATACACCCAGGTCTTTTTCCGTGACAGTTTTGCCCAGTGTTTTACAATTAAGCACATAATTATACCTTTTGTTTCCTCTGCCCAAGTGCATG
Source organism: Allobates femoralis (assembly GCA_033576535.1). NCBI lineage: Eukaryota > Metazoa > Chordata > Amphibia > Anura > Aromobatidae > Allobates > Allobates femoralis. Next base: position 236,474,220 of record JARQOC010000006.1, read on the forward strand.
ACTTTACATTTATCCCCATTAAAGCGCATTTGCCATTTAGCAGCCCAAGCTTCTAGTTTACATAAATCCTCCTGTAATATAAAATTGTCCTCCTCTGTATTGATTACCCTGCAGAGTTTAGTGTCATCTGCAAATATTGAGATTCTACTCCGTATGCCTCCTACAAGGTCATTAATAAATATATTGAATAGAAGCGGGCCCAACACTGACCCCTGTGGTACCCCACTGTTAACTGTGACCCATTCTGAGTGTGTTCCATTAATAACCACCCTTTGTTTCCTATCACTAAGCCAGTTCTTAACCCACTTACAAATATTTTCCCCTATCCCCATTGCCCTCATTTTATGTATCAACCTTTTGTGTGGCACCGTCTCAAAAGCTTTTGAAAAGTCCATATACACCACATCCACTGCATTTCCTTGGTCCAGTCCAAAACTTACTTCTTCATAGAATCTTATCAGATTAGTTTGACAGGAACGGTCCCTCGTAAAACCATGTTGATAATGGGTCATGAGGTTATTTTTCTTCAGATACTCCAGTATAGCATCTCTTAGAAAACCCTCTAGGATTTTACCCACAGTAGAGGTTAAGCTTACTGGCCTATAATTTCCAAGTTCAGTTTTTGTCCCCTTTTTGAATATTGGCACCACATTTGCTATACGCCAGTCCTGTGGTACAGACCCTGTTATTATGGAATCTTTAAATATTAAAAATAATGGTCTATCTATGACAGTACTTAATTCCTGCAGCACTCTGGGGTGTATCCCATCCGGGCCCGGGGATTTGTCAATTTTAGTGATTTTTAGACGATGCCGTACTTCCTCTTGGGTTAAGCAGGTGACATTTAATTGAGACTTTTTGTTATCACTGATCATATTGTCTGTCATGGGATTTTCTTGTGTAAATACTGTTGAAAAAAAGTCATTTAGCATATTGGCTTTTTCCTCATCCTCATCCACCATTTCACCCAGACTATTTTTAAAGGGGCCAACACCATCATTTTTTAGTTTCTTACTATTTATGTAGTTAAAAAATATTTTGGGATTCTTTTTACTTTCTCTGGCAATGAGTCTCTTTGTCTCAATCTTTGCTGCCTTGATTTGCTTTTTACAAATGTTATTTAATTTTCTGTATTTATTTAATAATGCTTCATCACTACCTACTTGCTTTAATTCCCTAAATGCTTTCTTTTTGTCACATATTGCACTTCTTACCGCTTTATTTAGCCATAGTGGTTTCCTCCTATTTCTAGCATGCTTATTCCCATAGGGTATATATTGTGCACAGGTCCTATTCAGGATGCTAATAAACATCTCCCATTTGTGTTGTGTACTTTTATGTCTCAGGACATCGTCCCAATTTATTGCACTAAGATCATCTCTCAACCGTTGGAAATTTGCCTTCCTGAAGTTTAGTGTCCTTGTAGCCCCTCTACTACACGTCTTAGTAAAGGATACTTGAAAGCTTATTAAGTTATGATCACTATTACCCGAGTGACCTCCAACCCGTATATTTGATATGCGGTCCGGCCTGTTGGTTAATATTAGGTCCAGCAGTGCCCCCCTTCTTGTTGGGTCCTGAACCAGTTGTGAAAGGTAATTGTCTCTCATAGTTTTCAAAAACTTTTTACCTTTGCTGGAACTGCAGGTTTCTGATCCCCAATGTATTTCAGGGTAGTTGAAGTCCCCCATAATAATGACTTCTCCCCGAGTCGCTGCTTCATCTATTTGCTTTATGAGGATATTCTCCTCCACTTCCATTATTGTTGGGGACTTATAACAAACCCCTATCAGTAATTTATTATTTTTTCCCCCTCCCCTTATCTCCACCCACAGGGACTCTACATTTCCATTAAATTCACCTATATTATCACACAGGATGGGTTTTAAGGATGATTTTATGTATAAACATACACCTCCTCCTCGCCTATTTGTACGGTCATTTCTGAACAGACAATAGCCCTGTAAATTAACAGCCCAGTCATGGCTCTCGTCCAGCCAAGTCTCCGAAATCCCCACCATGTCATAATCATTTTCCAACAAAATCAATTCTAATTCCTCCATTTTGTTGGTGAGGCTTCTGGCATTAGTGTACATGCACTTTATGCATCTCTCTTTACCTCTATTCCTTCCTACTAGATTGACTGTTCTAACCCCACCCCCCATGCCACCCCCAATTTTATTACTTGTGCCCAGGTTACTATTTACACTATCTTCCCCTCCTATACAATGAATACCCTCCCCCCAAATCCCTAGTTTAAACACTCCTCCAACCTTCTAGCCATTTTCTCCCCCAGCACAGCTGCACCCTCCCCATTGAGGTGCAGCCCGTCCCTAGCATAGAACCTGTAGCCAACAGAGAAGTCGGCCCAGTTCTCCAGGGACCCAAACCCCTCCTTCCTACACCAATTCCTGAGCCACTTATTTATCTCCCTAATCTCCCTTTGCCTCTCTGGTGTGGCCCGTGGTACAGGCAGTATTTCAGAGAATACTACCTTGGAGGTCCTTGCCTTAAGCTTGCAGCCTAATTCCCTGAAATCATCTTTAAGGACCTTCCACCTACCTCTAACTTTGTCATTTGTGCCAATGTGCACCATGACCGCTGGGTCCTCACCAGCCCCTCCCAGTAATCTGTCAACCCGATCAGCGATGTGCCGGACTCGAGCGCCAGGTAGGCAGCACACTGTTCGACGATCCCTGTCTTTGTGACAGATTGCCCTATCTATTCCCCTAATAATTGAGTCCCCCACTACCAGCACCTGTCTGGCCTGTCCTTCTCTCCTGTTTTCCCTCTTACTGGAGCAGCCACTCCTCTGGCTTTCAGAGGTCATGCCCTGCTGCAGCAGTGCTGTACCTGAACTCACACCCCCCTCATCTGCCAACATAGCAAATTTATTGGGGTGTGCCAGATCAGGGCTAGCCTCCCTGGCACCCTTCCCTCTACCCCGCCTTATAACTGTCACCCAGATCCTGCAGATCCATGCAACCATCCTCCCCCACATCTATCCCATTGAGCAGCTGTTCAGTGAGCAGCAGACTCCTTTCCATATTGTCTATGGATCTCAGCGTTGTCAGTTGTTCATTTAGATCCAGTATCTGGGCTTCCAAATGTACAATGTACAGCAGTATGCACCCTTGACCGGCTGGTCAAGGAATGCATACATGTGGCAAGATGTACACTGGATGGCATTGCCAATCATGGAGCTCATTTCCTAATGGGGATTGCACCAGACAGAAATGATAAGTAAAAAGAAATGCAAAGTATTAATTAAATACAACCAGCAATTCAATAAATCCTCCCTTCCAAACTCCCTTAATCCAAAGTCACTGAATCACAAGTCACACACTTACTTCAGTCGCACTTGCGCTCTGTCACACGTAGCTCGTCACACTCGCTAGAAAATCAGATATAAAGAGTCTTTTTTTTTTTTTTTTTTTTCCTTAGCAGAAAATCAGCCTACAGCTCAGTGTACTTCCAAAGTTACTTTATTTGTACTCAGTAATGCTGGTGGAGTGGCCAGGGTGTGGATAATAACATGTGAGGATGTCATGTGATTTTTGGAGGGAGTGATAAGGCCATGACATCATTGCAGGTCCTTCTGTACACAGTAATGAGCTGTGTATAGAGTACTGAGGACCGTATACACTGTGAGCTAATTGCTGAAGGACCAGTGATAAGATTAGCTCTTGAGAGGAAGTCTGATTCATTTTCAGTTTCTGTTTCTAAGAAGCTTGCAAGGGGTAGAGCTTGTGAGCCACAAAAATCTAGAGAATTGTACACCACCTAAGAGTATAAAAAGGTAAGAGCTGCTGAGGGTGAGAGGAAGAAGGGGGGACTTTACACTTACAGTGTGTCACGCACAAGCGATATTGTTCCACTTGTAAGGAAAATGTTTGCAAAGAAGATTCTTCTGAAAAAATAACATGTCAGAATTATTTGGAAGACTAATATAATACCAAAGAAAGTTAGAATACAAATCAGCTGCAGCTAATTTGCTTTAGATTTATATGCGTTTTTGTGTGTGTTTTCATATCTTTGTGTGAAATTTGGAAAAAAAAAGATTTTTTTGGTGTTTTCTGTGAAAAATTATAATTAAAATTTTGTCCACTATTCATATTTTATTTAGCAATTTTGAAATAAAACTTGTGAAAGTTATTTAAGTGTGTTTTTCTATATTATTTGCATGGGGGCCTAAAAGGCCCCGAATACGTTAATATGTATATTTTTAACGTCATGCGTTCTAGGGTTAAAGCTTTTGCGATGTTGTCTCTGGCCTCCCTGCCCAATATGAACCTAGCCTGATCAGAGTGAACCACCTGTCTCATCAATGGGGAGAGTCTATCGGTAAAGATTCCGGTGAATAGCTTCAAGTCCACATTGAGCAGAGATGGGCTGGTAATTGGCACAGTGAAGCGGGTCCTTACCCTCTTTGTGAGTAACCATTATATTAGCTCTCAACGCATTCCTATGCAGTGGAGAGGGCGCACCAACAGTTATATTATTAAAGGCAGAGCGAAAATGTAGGAGAATGTGAGAAGAGCATTGTTTATAGTATGTCAAGGGAAAATCATCTGACCCCGAAGCCTTTCCCAAAGTAGAGCGCTAAATTGCTACAGTCAGCACTTCCTCAGAGATAGGCCTTTTTAACACCTCAATCTCCTCTTCTCAGAATCTTGGGAAACCCGAGATCCTAATGTACTCAAAAATTATTTTTTTAAGAGTGGCTCTAACTTCAGCTTTTGGAGTATTGTCGATGGTGTAAAACGAGTGAAAGTCGCAAAAAGCAGAGGAAATCTCCATGGGCATGACAACCTTTTGGTGCGGTTTTAAAAGAAATTGCATTATTTAATATCTGGAGAACTCACCAGGTTATAAATACTCCTGCTTCTCAACTACCTTTGCCTCATTGTCCAGGATTGACCTGGCCCTGGGGAATAGTCTAATGTTAGGCTTGGTTAGCGAGGTAACTTACTTGGCTACAACTCTGTTAGATCACTCAGGGCCCCTTTACACGCGGCTACATTTCTTGGGTGGCTACAGGTAACTTACTGGTTGCAGTGAAATCATGGAGAGATTATTCCATTTGTACACAGCAACAAGATAGAACCTTGTCTCCATGATTTCACTGCAACCAGTAAGTTACCTGTAGCCACCCAAGAAATGTAGCCGCGTGTAAAGGGGCCCTTACATATGTGTGTGGTGTTTCAGGGACCAGGCTCTGAGCTTTCCAAGAGACCCCAGTGGAGATTAAACCCGTTCTGGCTCCAATTGATAGATCTGGACGGCCATATTGGGACTGAGCTGACAGATTTTTTTTAACTTAATATGGGATTGGCCTCGGTGATGACGGTCTGGGAAGCCATGAAGGCATGTTTAAGAGGGTTATGTATAAAAGAAATATCGCAAGTTAAAGCTGAAATGGGCAGGAGAGACCAAGAGCTGATCTGGGCTTTAGAGGGAGCTGAGGAGGCACTAATAGAAGAGTGATCCCCTGAGGCCCAGGAATATTTGAGAATAGCACAGAAGAAGTTGTGTGATTTGACCATGAAAAATGCGAAACGGAAAAGAATGTTCTGTACGATGAAATTCTTTGAAGAAGGATAGAGGGAGGGCCATCTTTTGTCCAGGGTAGTGGTGGCCTAAAGGGAATCTGTGTATATCCCTAAATTGAAGGGGAAAGATGGGTTTGAGCACATATGTAGTAGGGCCATTTTGGAGGTTATAACAGGATTCTACTCGGATTTGTATAAATCCCAAGTGCAGATGACGGAGGATGAAATTGGTGATTTCTTAGCGAGGGTGCAGCTTCCCAGCTCTCATCAGCGCAGCAGGGAGCTTCTCGAAGACACTTGGGAATAGGGGAGGGGGAAGTGCTCGACTGGACTCCCACTCAGCCATTGGTGCCTGGTAAGGACGTCTGAAGCCCACCCAATAGCAACAATTATAAGGAAACCAGGAAACCGGCATCTTCATTTTTCAATGCTTTTTATTCAGTATTCCATGGAGATAAAACATGAAGGGGGGGAACGCAGTCCCACTGCTGGACGCATTTCGGAAAGGCGTCCTTACAGCATGAACTAGACAACTTCCCACAGATACTTTTATACATATTAAAACACTCCCCCCATGGAACACATATGTTTGATTAATTAATTATCATTAATTATTAACTATTCATGACTCAGGCTGAAGATGCCTGAATGATAGAAGTAAAGATGGTAACCTCTAAAACACCGACACATTAATAAACATTTATATTAATTGATTATAGAAAGAGACAAGAAATTCACAAACAATATAGAAAGTACATCAGAACAGGTACATAGCCCTCTCTCACCATTGATATTTGCACTGGCAATGGAGCCACTGGCTGAGAGGGTACGGCAGGATCCTGAGATTACGGGACCTCTTGTCGGAACCAGAGAACACAAAATTGGCCTTTATGCCGATGACGTTGTGTTTATTTGCAAGGACGTCTCGAGGTCCATCCCCCGGATTGTGAGTGTCCCTCCGAATTTTCGGAAGTTTCATACTACAAATTGAACTCTTCCAAATCCCTACTGTTCCCCATCAATATTCCTCAGGATCTGGCTACACGTCTTCAATCCTACTTACCATTCGTCTGGTCCCCATTGGGATTCCCTTATTTGGGCATTCAGATTACACGAACTGCTGATATTGTATGTAGTAATTATGAAACACTTTATAACGTGATTAAAGTAGGTTTGAGTTCTCACTCCTCGCTGAATTTGTCATGGATTGCTAGAATCCAAATTATTAAGATGACATATCTTCCCAAAATACTTTATGTGCTGAGGTGCCTTCTCTTTTCATTTCCCCGACGCTTCTTGCAGTCTTTACAGGCACTGTTGGGTAACTTTGTATGGGAATCTAGGACACACCGTGTGAGCACTAAAATTCTTACACTTCCAACCCGTCTAGGTGGCCTTGGACTCCCTGACATCACCTCTTATTATAATGCCATTCATCTAGCTGCGGCCAAGGTATGGTGGAGGGAGGACTCCCAATGCCTGTGGTTGCAGATTGAACAACAATTTGCTCCTAGACACTCTACCAAATTATTATTGGAAGCAACGCTCCTTATGGCCAATAAGCATGACACTCCTCTGACATCAATGGTCACACTCATCAATGTCTGGACACGTCATAGTAGGGGCTTGCTATCCTTTCTACACCATTACATCTCTGTCCAAGCTGTGGAGATAGCTGTGGGGGATCTTTCTCTTTTCTCTTGGAGGGTGCTTGGGGTGGAGTTACTGAGACAGGTACGAGATGGGGATAGAGTCAAAGCCTTTTCGGAATTAGCAGATAGATATGGGGTCCCATATCTCCTCTTTTTTCCGGTATCTCCAAGTACGACGTTTTCTAGATTCCATAAAATTACCAGTGGTGAGCCTTGTTGACGTGGACCAATGCCTACAGAGATATTTTAAATCCCCCTCTACTAAAGATTGTGGGGTAGCCATTCTATATAATGCTCTAGCAGTGGACAGGGGTAACAAAAAACTTCCTTATATGTTGAGATGGGAGAGGCGACTGAACTTTTCAACTGATCTCCATCTGTGGCAAAGGGCTGCCACACATGTGTCTGCCTTTTCTAAATGTATCAATCATCACGAACAATTAAAAAAAACCCAGATGGACTGGTATATCTCCCCGGAGCGTTTATCCCGCTTCACAACTGGCCCTAACACCACGTCACCTCTCTGCTGGAAGAAGTGTAATCACAGGGGCACTAGTCAACATCAGTGGTGGTACTGTCCGAAACTTCAGCATTTTTGGTCCTTTGTTGGGTCGTTGCTATCTGAAATTACTGGTCTCCCAGTGGACTTGTTGCCTGAACTGGCCCTATTGGGCTTGGGGTTGGAGTCCTTTCCTCCAAGTCAACGACCATTGATTACGAATATACTGATTTCTGCACGCAATTGTGTTGCCCGCTACTGGAAACAACGTATTGCCCCTACGGCTGAAGACCTTCTGAAGTCTGTCAATCTACATTTCCAGCATGAGCTGTTCTTGGCACATGAAGCCAAAAGGAGGACCAAGGTTTTGACCTGGTGGGACTCATGGATCTCTTCCCGCTATAATAACGTTCAAGTATACTAGAGATTTCTGTTGTGACCTGGATCTGTTTAGTCATGCTGTGGCCGATCTTTCATCCCTATTCTATTTCATCCCAAAGCTTTCCTACTCCTTCCCTTACCCCCTTCAGCCCCCACCCCCCCCCCCATTTATTGTTACTTGCTGTTTACAGATAGGCCATGTTGGCCCTAACTACAGTCGCTTGTATGTCTTATACATGTACTGTTTTATAAAACTTTTCAATAAAAATTTATTGTTTAAAAAAAAAAAAGAACAGGTACATACAGTTGTGGCCAAAAGTATTGACACACCTGCAATTCTGTCAGATAATACTCAGTTTCTTCCTGAAAATGATTGCAATCACAAATTCTTTGGTATTATTATCTTCATTTAATTTGTCTTAAATGAAAAAACACAAAAGAGAATGAAGCAAAAAGCAAAACATTGATTATTTCACACAAAACTCCAAAAATGGGCCAGACAAAAGTATTGGCACCCTCAGCCTAATACTTGGTTGCACAACCTTTAGCCAAAATAACTGCGATCAACCGCTTCCGGTAACCATCAATGAGTTTCTTACAATGCTCTGCTGGAATTTTAGACCATTCTTCTTTGGCAAACTGCTCCAGGTCCCTGATATTTGAAGGGTGCCTTCTCCAAAATGCCATTTTTAGATCTCTCCACAGATGTTCTATGGTATTCAGGTCTGGACTCATTGCTGGCCACCTTAGAAGTCTCCAGTGCTTTCTCTCAAACCATTTTCTAGCTTTTTGAAGTGTGTTTTGGGTCATTGTCCTGCTGGAAGACCCATGACCTTTGAGGGAGACCCAGCTTTCTCACACTGGGCCCTACATTATGCTGCAAAATTTGTTGGTAGTCTTCAGACTTCATAATGCCATGCACACAATCAAGCAGTCGAGTGACAGAGGCAGCAAAGCAACCCCAAAACATCAGGGAACCTCCGCCATGTTTGACTGTAGGTACCGTGTTCTTTTCTTTGAATGCCTCTTTTTTTCTCCTGTAAACTCTATGTTGATGCCTTTGCCCAAAAATCTGACCAGAGAACATTCTTCCAAAACGTTTTCGGCTTTCTCAGGTAAGTTTTGGCAAACTCCAGCCTGGCTTTTTTATGTCTCGGGATAAGAAGTGGGGTCTTCCTGGGTATTCTACCATACAGTCCCTTTTCATTCAGATGCTGATGGATAGTACGGGTTGACACTGTTGTACCCTCGGACTGCAGGGCAGCTTGAACTTGTTTGGATGTTAGTCGAGGTTCTTTATCCACCATCCGCACAATCTTGCATTGAAATCTCTCGTCAATTTTTCTTTTCCGTCCACATCTAAGGATGTTAGCCACAGTGCCATGGGCTTTAAACTTCTTGATGACACTGCGCACGGTAGACACAGGAACATTCAGGTCTTTGGAGATGGACTTGTAGCCTTGAGATTGCTCTTGCTTCCTCAGAATTTGGTTTCTCAAGTCCTCAGAAAGTTCTTTGGTCTTCTTTCTTTTCTCCATGCTCAATGTGGTACACACAAGGACACAGGACAGAGGTTGAGTCAACTTTAATTCATGTCAACTGACTGCAAGTGTGATTTACTTATTGTCAACACCTCAATTCCAAACTACAAACCCAGGAGTCAGGCCAAATCAATCAAAATAGTAGTTTTATTTATCTACTTATATAATAGGGAGTTTGGGATTCGGGCGTTGTAGCCGAATCTTAAACTCCTTTGCGGCACTGCGAGCAATGACGCGTCGTCATCGCGAACAGCAGCCGCACTGCACCTCCGGGAGAACAACCCCCACAGACAGAGACAGGACACCCGGGGAAAGAGAGAGGGAGAGGAGCCCCGCACCCTGCACCCTGCACCTCCGGGAGACCAACCCCCACACACAGCAGCTGTGGGAGACAGGAGCCCCGCACCCTGCACCTCCGGGAGACCAACCCCAGCCACAGCAGCTCAGAGGGAGAGAGGAGCCCCGGCCCTGCACCCTGCACCTCCGGTAAAACAACCCCCACACACACCACCTGAGAGAGAGGGAGAGAGGAGCCCTGCAACCTGCACCTCTGGGAAAACAACCCCCAGGCACAGCAGCTCAGAGGGAGAGAGGACACCCGGGAAGACAGACAGCACAGGGGAGAAAAAGCCCAGGAGACACAGGAGGACGGAGGAGGACAACATACACTTATACATACATACACTGTTTACACATATAGATATACACTATATAAACACACACACACACACATATAGATATAGAGTATATACACATATATACATACATGTAGATATACAGTATATACACATAGATATACAGTATATACACATATATATACATATACACTATATACACATATATACATAGATATACAGTATCTACACATATATACATATACAGTATATACATATATAGATATACTGTATATACACATATATTGATATACAGTATATATAGATATACAGTATATACACATATATAGATAGATATACACAATATACACATATATAGATCGATATACAGTATATACACATATATACTATATACACATATATACATCGATATAGATATACAGTATATACACACAGATTGATATACAGTATATACACATATATATAAAGTATATACACATATATGGATAGATAGATATACAGTATATACACTGATCGATATACAGTATATACACACAGATAGATATACAATATATACACATATATCGATATACACAATATGCATACATAGATATACATATACAGTAGTGATGGGCGAATCTACTCGCTAGGACTCGTTACTCGGCGAGTAGTAAGGGACTCGCAGGACTCGCTACTCGGCGAGTTTTCCAGCGAGGACTCGCAAAGTAGCGAGTCCAATGCAAGTAAATGGCAATCCTAGTTTTACTAGCGAGACTCGCTATATCACATCGCTATGTCCCCAAAATCGTTTACAGAATCGCACCGCTTCACGGATACCCGCTGTAAGCAGCGATTCCGAGCGAGTCTGAGCGAGTCTTAGCGATTCCTAGCGAGTCTACGAATCCGAGTCCTGTATTCTGTATTCGGGACTCGCGAATACAGAATCTGTTATGTTCCGACAAAGCTTCCGAGACAGCCTAGCGTGTTAGGTCAGACAAACTTGTGAAGATGGACAAGCATGTTAGCCAATCATATTCAGTAATGCCACAGCCATGTTGGTTGTGGCATTACTATGATTGGCTGCTGTCCATCGTGATGGCTATGTCATGGATGACAGGCAAGGCTGTATATAAGCCTTGCCACCGCCATTTTGAGCACATTTCTCTGAAGATCTGAGCTAGAGCAGGGTGAGGTAGATTCTGGAGCAGATCATAGGGATTGTCAGTGAGTGTAGGGAACTTCAAGATTCCTTATATTAACCCAAACAGCTCTTGTGAGAGCTAGCGGGACAGAAGAGTACAGTGTACTGTGAGACTGTAGGCAGGCAGGGAAGCAGGGAGCTGCAGTCCTACAGTGTCTTCACAGGAGCGACCTCATAGCTTCGCTTACTCACTCAGCTGTTCTAATAGCTGAAGTCAGAGGCTTAGCTGAGGTACTATTAACAATTTTTTGGCAGCTGATATATTTTGGGTCCTAAAAACCCCTTCAGCGTTATTTTGTCTGTGGCAGAACAGTGCATTGCTGCTCTCCTAGCTGCAAATAGCACGTACGCCACCTACTTGTGCGACTACTTGTGCGCACTTAATAATTTTTTCAGGGACCAGTGTGCTGCTTCACTGCCAAGTGTTAGCACACACTTAACCCACCAGTAAGTGACACCTACAGCAACACCAAACTCCATCTCGGTGGCTGTGCGCACTTTCTAATTTTTTCATCGACTAGTGTGCTGCTTCACTGCCAAGTGTTAGCACACACTTAACCCGCCAGTAAGTGACGCCTGCAGCAACACCAAACTCCATCTCGGTGGCTGTGCGCACTTTCTAATTTTTTCAGGGACTAGTGTGCTGCTTCACTGCCAAGTGTTAGCACACACTTAACCCGCCAGTAAGTGACGCCTGCAGCAACACCAAACTCCATCTCGGTGGCTGTGCGCACTTTCTAATTTTTTCAGGGACTAGTGTGGTGCTTCACTGTCAAGTGTTAGCACACACTTAACCTGCCAGTAAGTGACGCCTACAGCAACACCAAACTCCATCTCGGTGGCTGTGCGCACTTTCTAATTTTTTCAGGGACTAGTGTGCTGCTTCACTGTCAAGTGTTAGCACACACTTAACCCGCCAGTAAGTGACGCCTACAGCAACACCAAACTCCATCTCGGTGGCTGTGCGCACTTTCTAATTTTTTCAGGGACTAGTGTGCTGCTTCACTGTCAAGTGTTAGCACACACTTAACCCGCCAGTAAGTGACGCCTGCAGCAACACCAAACTCCATCTCGGTGGCTGTGCGCACTTTCTAATTTTTTCAGGGACTAGTGTGCTGCTTCACTGTCAAGTGTTAGCACACACTTAACCCGCCAGTAAGTGACGCCTACAGCAACACCAAACTCCATCTCGGTGGCTGTGCGCACTTTCTAATTTTTTCAGGGACTAGTGTGCTGCTTCACTGTCAAGTGTTAGCACACACTTAACCCGCCAGTAAGTGACGCCTACAGCAACACCAAACTCCATCTCGGTGGCTGTGCGCACTTTCTAATTTTTTCAGGGACTAGTGTGCTGCTTCACTGTCAAGTGTTAGCACACACTTAACCCGCCAGTAAGTGACGCCTGCAGCAACACCAAACTCCATCTCGGTGGCTGTGCGCACTTTCTAATTTTTCCAGGGACTAGTGTGGTGCTTCACTGTCAAGTGTTAGCACACAGTTAACCCGCCAGTAAGTGACGCCTGCATCAACACCTAACTCCATCTCGGTGGCTGTGCATTTGTCAACAATGTCCCAAAAACACCAAATTCCCAAAAACCAGTCTGCAAAGGGACAGGGACGAGGTCGGGGCCCTAGCAGTCGTGAACAACAAGGCACTGGTAGAAGTAGACAGACGAGGATTGATCGATCCACCTTCCTGCTGTCTAAATTTCCCAGTACTCAACCGAAACGTGTCTTGAGGCCGGAAGATCAAGACCAAATAACATCTTGGATGGCTGACAAGACCTCAACCACGGGTTCTGGCAGCAAACAATCATCCTTGACACCATATTCAAGTGCCGCTACTGACAACGCGGGGTCATCTAATCCACAAAATCTTCCTATTTCCTCAAGCCATCGCCAGACGGAGGAAAATTTAGACCGCGAACTTGGACATTCGGAAGATTTATTTGGTTCTTATCAGCCATTCATACAACCTGACCTTTCTTTGTCACTGCCTGAACAGATACTTGAACCAGATGTACATTCCATCATTGGACAAAGTTTGGATTCACCTCGTCCTGAAGAACGTCCCTTTCAACAAAGTCATAGACCGTCTCAGGAGGTGGAGGATGATGATGATGATGAGACACACATCTCATCTGGCCAGCCTGACCAGTCACGTTATCCAGAAGACTTTGAGGAGGAGGGGGTGGATGATGAGACCACTGATCCAACCTGGACACTTGACATGCAGAGCCAACAGAGCAGCCAGGAGGAGGAAAGTGGTTATGTACCACCGCCTAAAGCACCCAGGCTTACTCCTTTATCCAGAATCCAAGCTGTGACAACAGTAGCCCAAATTGTGTCAACTGTTGCACAAACTGTACCAACTGTTGCCCCAACTTTAACAACAGTTGGCCAAAATGTGTCTACAGTTTGTGTTGGCCAGACTCATCCTCCAGTTCCTACACCACAACCTAAAGGACGAACATCCATTGTCTGGAAATTTTTTAAAGATAGCCCATCAGTAGCAAATGTCGTTATATGTAACATCTGCTATGCCAGGCTGAGCAGAGGCCAGGGCAAATCAAACTTGAGCACCAGCAGTATGCGAAAGCACATGACTCTTAAGCACCTAAGTCAGTGGTTGGCCCATCAGGGTTCGACATCAGGGCCTTCTGACCTCAACACCGTTATGCCACCTCCGAATCGTCCTTCACCATCTACTGTTCATGCAGCAGCTCCTACTCATACGATCTCCTCACAAGCTGCGTTAGACCAGAGATATGACAGTAGTCAAGTGACTTGTGAGTCTGCGCCAAATGTCCAGTTGTCTGTTCCACAGCTGTATGAGAGGCAGCGGAAGCACCCATCCACACACCCTTTTTCTTGACAAATGACAGCGCAAATTTCTAAGCTGTTAGCTGTAGAAATGCTGCCATTTAGGCTTGTGGATACTGAGGCTTTTCGGGAGTTGTTGGCTGTGGCAGCACCACGATACACTGTCCCCAGTCGCAATTTTTTTTCACGTACTGCCATACCCGCGTTACATCAGCACGTGGTTAACAACTTGAAGCGTGCACTGACAAATGCTGTGAGCGGAAAAGTTCACCTGACAACTGACACCTGGACAAGTAGTTGTGGACAGGGCAGATACATATCCCTAACAGCTCACTGGATCAACCTTGTCGAGAGTGTCCCAAAGTGTAATAGTGGAATATCTGTGATCCTACCAACTCCACGAATAGCGGGCACAGCATCATTCCGGGTGTCCGCGTCCTCATATACTTCTACAACACAATGTGCGTCTTCTACTTCCTTGACCACTGCTGATTTGTCCGCAACATCACGTCAAAGTTGGGAGCTTTGCAGTACTGCATCAGCCAGGCGACAACAGGCTCTTCTTAAGCTCATCTGTCTAGGTGACACACCTCACACTGCAAACGAGCTGTGGAAAGGTGTTAAGCAACAGACAGATGAGTGGCTGGCCCCACTGCAACTACAAGCAGGTCTTGTTGTCAGTGATAACGGACGAAACCTTGTTGCAGCAATAAAGCTCGGTAACCTTCAACACGTTCCTTGCATGGCTCACGTACTGAATCTTGTAGTTCAGAAATTCTTGAAAAATTACCCAGAGTTATCTGATCTACTAGAGAAGGTGCGTAGAAATTGCGGACATTTCCGACATTCATCAACGGCACTTGCAAGTCTATCTGCCCTTCAACAGCAATTTAATTTGCCCAAACACAGATTAATTTGCGACATGCCCACACGATGGAATTCTACATTCCATATGTTGGCTAGGTTCAATGAGCAGCAGAGGGCTATAGCGGAATATCAGCTGCAACATGCCCGTTACCCAGGAAGTAATACAAGACACATTGGTACGATGGAGTGGGTCTGGATCGCTGACCTTTGCGAGGTTCTAGAGAACTTCGATTACTGCACAAAACTGGTCAGCGGTGATGAGTCCATTATTAGTCTCACCATCCCCATGCTCTGTTTGCTTAAAGATTCTCTCCTGAATCTTAAAACAGAATCATTGAGGGCACAGCAGAGGGCTATGGATCCACATTTTAACATCCAGGATCAGAGCCAGCAAAGCCAATTTCAGCCGGCAACATTGGCTGCAGAACAAAACAGTGATGAGGAAGATGAAGACGATTTATTTCTCCATGGTACTGAGGTGCACCCTGATGGAACTCCCAACCCCAGTTTTATGTCGGTACAGCATGGGTGGGCTGAAGAGCAGGAGGCGGAGACCGATTTTGAGACCATGATGCCTATTGTTCATCAGTCAGGTGACACAGAAGACATGAGTCTTTGTAGCCTAGCACACATGTCTGACTTCATGTCTCAATGTCTGTCCCAAGATCCACGCGTCATTAACATCTATGACAGTGACCTCTACTGGTTGTCAACATTCCTTGACCCACGCTACAAAGACAAGTTTCCATCGCTGCTGTTGCAGTCACCAAGGGGCTTAACAATGGATCATTTCAAAAGTGTGGTTGTTGACAATTTAATGTCAATTTCACCATCTGACTCCGCTATACCACGAACAAGCAGCTCTTTACCACAGCAGCCTTTGGTTCGAACACAAACGGCCACATTGTCAAGAAGAGGTGGTGGTAAGATGTCCACCAACTGGGCGATGTTCAACAGACCTTCCAATCTGCAACGGATTGTGCCTACGGTCCCCTTGTCTAGGAGACAAACATTGTCAAACATGTTGAACGAGTATGTGTGTGACACTACCAGCTTCTTAACCGACCCCTCTGTACCCTTTAATTACTGGGTTTCCAAGCTTAACGCTTGGACTGAGCTGTCTTTGTATGCCTTGGAGTTGCTGGCCTGCCCAGCTGCTAGTGTGACATCCGAGCGTGTTTTTAGTGCCCCTGGGGGAATTGTCACTGATAGAAGGTCACGGCTGACTACAGAAAATGCCGACAGACTCACTCTCATTAAATTTAACAAGGACTGGATATCATCAAAGTTCTTAACCCCTTCAGACGACAGTACCCAAACCTAGAGGGACATTTTCAAATTTGTTACGTTTGGCTGAGTGTGGTTTAAACATTATGTCCTCTTCTGACACAAAGGATAAACAATGTGCCTCTGCTAAGGAGATTGGATAAATAATGTTCCTGCTACACTTGCTGCATGACAACAAAACTACACAATCAGTGTCAGTAATGTTACTTTAGTAATGCATGCACTTGTGATGATTTTTGACCGTTGATTTATGTCAGACAATCCAATACAGTCTCTTGGCTGAATTTTTTAAGGCAACAAGCCTATGCCTGCATTGTGGACATTTCTCAAACTGAAATAAAACATATAGTTTGGCTCAAGTGCCTTGCATAAATTTTAAAAATGTTGATCCCGCCCCTTGGGCTAATTTTTTGAGGCAACAAGCCTATACCTGCATCGAATACGTTGCTTGTACTATGCTCTCAGGACAAGCAAGACTATATTATGGGCCACGCTCCCTCCTCTATATCTAAACAGAGTTCATCAAGCCCCTTGTGCTAATTTTTTGAGGCAACAAGCCGATACCTGCATCGAATACGTTGCTTGTACTATGCTCTCAGGACAAGCAAGACTATATTATGGGCCACGCTCCCTCCTCTATATCTAAACAGAGTTCATCAAGCCTCTTGGGCTAATTTTTTGAGGCAACAAGCCTATACCTGCATCGAATACGTTGCTTGTACTATGCTCTCAGGACAAGCAAGACTATATTATGGGCCACGCTCCCTCCTCTAAATCTAAACAGAGTTCATCAAGCCCCTTGGGCTAATTTTTTGAGGCAACAAGCCTATACCTGCATCGAATACGTTGCTTGTACTATGCTCTCAGGACTAGAGATGGGCGAGTCCTAAAAGACTCGGAATCGCAAGACCCCAACGAGTCCGAGTCCAGGACTCGGGACTCGTTGCGAGTCCAGCAAGTCCAATGTTAATGAATAGGGAACCGAGTAATAGCGAATAATGACATTTACAACTCTCTGATGTGTCTCTGAAAGTGTGCGAGTCCAAACTCGCTGGTTTTTCTCTTATTTGGAGGCTTGGAGCCGATGATGCGAGAGAATCGATTCTCCAGCACACACCATGCTTTAAGGAAACAGGAAACGAGTCGCGCTGACAGGCGCACACACAGAGCAATCCATTCATCAGTGCAATCATGGCAGCAGGCCGTGGCACGGTGAACACACTGCGTCTTATTCAACTTGTGGAGGCTCGTCCATTCCTATGGCTCCCTACAGATCCTGACTATGGGGATAAGACCCAAATTAATACAGGCTGGAGAGAGATCGCCCAAGAGATGTTCCCTGCGTTCCATCGGAGTGGCCATGAGGAACAGAGCAATCTGAGTAATTTAAATGAGTTCACACGTTATATATTGCATTTACTGTATATATACTCGTGTATAAGCCGACCCGTGTATAAGCCGACCCCCCTATTTTTGCCCCCAAAAACTGTGAAAACATATTGACCGCCATCCTGGTATACAGCGGCTATCACTGGTAGACAGCCCCCCAGCAGAGTATACACCTCCCCTTGCAGAGTATACAGGCCCCCAGATGGGTATACATGCCCCCATATTGTGGTATACAGGCAGGGGCGGACTGGCCCAGGTGCCACGGGTCATGCGGCTGCAGGAGCATGAATCATCCGCATGTCCCTGAAGCAGCAGGTGGAAACGGAAGCTCCTGGCCGCGCGATGACGTCATCAGCGCGCGGCTGCGTCCGGGAGTGAGCGTCTGTGAGTGGGTGCGGCTGCGACTGTGAGCGAGCGGCTGTGAGGAGCGCGAGGCTGCGGCTGGGAGCGAGCCCTAGGAGACTGCGGGAGCTGCGGTGACTGTGAGGCGGCCGCCAGTCATCACCCCCCCCCCCACCCCCCGTCCTCACCTGTGTCGGGCCGGTGAGGGAGGGTTGCCACCCAAACTGTAGGGTGCCAGTCAGTCCCTGTATACAGGGCCCTCAGTGGGTGTACAGGCCCCCCAGCAGTGGGTATACAGGGCCCCCAGCAGTGGGTAGACAGTGCCCCAGTGGGTATACAGGGCCCCCAGCAGTGGGTAGACAGTGCCCCAGTGGGTATACAGGGCCCCCAGCAGTGGGAATACAGGGCCCCCATAACAGGGTATACAGGACCCTGAATGTGTTATCATGCTCCACCGCATAGTTGTCTATATTTGAATGGGGTCACAACAGTACACTTAGTTTAAGGTCTGATCCTCCTGGCTCTTACGGCCAAGGGGTTGGGTGTATATAAATACCACTAATGACCAGAGTCTGGTGCCCGCACTATTACATTCTCTATGCGTTGACATGTTTTCCTGCCTCATTTGTGATTGTGGCCACGTGAGCTCAATGTCCGTAATGCTGTTGATGATGTTCCACACTGTCGTGTCACTGTGCCTTGTATACACATTACACACACAACATGAATAAAATGTTATTGTTGATTTATACACATACTTTTGGTGTTTCAAATATTACACATCTCTAAACCCGGTTTGAAATAATTTCACAGTTGACCATCTTAAAAAACGGTGGAGGAGCTGCCGGGACCAGCATAGGAAGCAGTACCGGCAGTACTCGAAGAGAGAACCGGGAGCAGCTCCATTGCTGACCCACTACCATTTCTACGACCGGCTGTCCTTCCTTCACCCGGTGGCCCGTATGCCAAGGTATGTGTCTGCAGCACTGTTGTGTACAATTATTATTATTTATTAATATATACATTAGGTTCCAATTCGGCTCTGTGGGTAGCAGAGTATACAGGCGGGTCTGTGGGTAGCAGAGTATACAGGCCGCTCTGTGGGTAGCAGAGTATACATGCCGCTCTGTGGGTAGCAGAGTATACAGGCGGCTCTGTGGGTAGCAGAGTATACAGGCGGCTCTGTGGGTAGCAGAGTATACAGGCGGCTCTGTGGGTAGCAGAGTATACAGGCGGCTCTGTGGGTAGCAGAGTATACAGGCCGCTCTGTGGGTAGCAGAGTATACAGGCGGGTCTGAGGTAGCAGAGTATACAGACGGCTCTGTGGATAGCAGAGTGTACAGGCGGGTCTGAGGTAGCAGAGTATACAGTCGGCTCTGTGGGTAGCAGAGTATACAGGCAGCTGAGGTAGCAGAGTATACAGACGGTTCTGTGGGTAGCAGAGTATACAGGCGGCTCTGTGGGTAGCAGAGTATACAGGCGGCTCTGTGGGTAGCAGAGTATATAGGTGATGAGAATAGGGTTAATAGATGGTGCTACAGTGTTGGGGCGGGCTAGAGGGAGCAGAGATCCAATTACTGCCATCATTACTGACCTTATTAAAGATAGCGGCCGCAGCTGAATGACATCATGGCAAAGGTAAACATGGGGTGTGGTTAGCTGCAGGAGGGCAGTGAGAGGTGTGGGTTGTTTGGCAGAGGGCGTGGTGTGGGCGGGGTGAGCGCGGCTCCTGCGTCAGATATGCTGCGAGCGCGGACCCGCGGCAGATCTCCGGGAGCAGAGGACGTGTCCGGTACGTCCGTAGCCCCCGGCCTCCCCGTTGTCCGCACACACAGCCCCGCTGTGACCTCTGCAGTGTCACAGGCCCCGGCGGGCGGCTGTCATCTCCTCCTGACACTGACCTCCTCCTGATTTGATTGTCTGTGTTGTCCCCCCCGCTGTCAGCATCAGTGATCTGCTAAGACCTGTGGGTGCACAGACGGGGTAAGTACAAATGCCAGCATGCCGGGGCGGATGGGGCGCTGTCAGGGGCGCAGGTCTTGCTGGGAGCGGAGGGCGCGAGGCCGCTCGCGAAAACGCTATAGCGGCTGTGTGAGTTAAGCGTCTGCGGCTCGCGAAGGCGCATACGCGTCTCCGCTCGCAGTGACGCTAAGGAGTTTGGGATTCGGCTACAGTGCCCGAATTTCAAACTCCCGATTATATAAATAGATTATATATATATATTGTATACGTTTCAACCCCTTCCCTGGTTTATATAGATGATATAAGCTAAAAGTTTTGTAAATTAAGTATGTCAAGTTAAAAGTGAAGTCAGGGGGACGTTTTTTTCATGTGAACCACTGGTGTTATTGATCGTCTAGATTAGATGGGATGGGGGGGTGGGTGGTAATAAGGGGGGGAAAATTATGTATTATTATGGAATTAGCAAACAAAGTCACGTATTCCTTTATGTTATGTACAGTTGGTTATTCTTTAATAATAATAAAAAATATCTGATTAAGAATACACAGATACACAGAGTCTAAAAAGCGTGCAACTTAATGTTTGATCTATGTTTTTGTTTCCAAATGCAATGCATTCAAATTTTTTTTTCCTTTACCCACAGAGAAGCTTACTACAGAGGGCGTCGTGCAGCTAACCCTCCACCTCTAAACAGAAGGCGGCGTGGAGAAAACCCACCACCACCACCACGGCCGCCGCCACCACCACCACCGCCGTCGCCGCCACCACCACCACCACCACCATCGCCGCCACCAGCGGCAGGGCCAGCACCACCACCGCCGCCACCAGCGGCAGGGCCAGCACCACCACCGCCGCCACCAGCGGCAGGGCCATCACCACCACCGCCGCCACCACCATCGCCGTCACCAGCGGCAGGGCCAGCACCACCACCGCCGCCACCAGCGGCAGGGCCAGCACCACCACCGCCGCCACGAGCGCCAGGGCCAGCTTATGGTCAAATCCCGGGGTCACCTCATTCAAATTTAAAACAGAGTAATGCTGACTTTGCCCGCAGTATAATATCATTCATGGATAATATTCCATTTGACAGGCTACTGCGGGCAAGGTCAGCATTACAGATAGTGCTTGAAGCCTGTCAGCCCACTAACCACCCAGGTGAGGTTTTTGACTATTTGGATGGGTGGAAACTATCAGCCTCTAACAGGCTAGGCAGGCCCACACCCCGGGACAGCCATGTGCCACCCCACAGGGCTATACCTCATTTGCCTCACTGCCAGTGGCCACCTAACAGGGACCTACCAGCGTTCCCTACACCTGAGCAGAGGATCCACCCTCAAGGGTTCGCCCAGGCCATACATGGGGCCCTTGACCTCTTACAAGATGGACAGCCCACCTACCAGGACCTGTAGGGCTCCATTTGTTCTTTAATCCTTTAATTTTAAAAGGTTGTATTTTTGGGAAACTTACTCAACTTTTTTCCCCACGTGACACTCCCTACTCTTGTGCACTTATATATTCTGGTACAGTCTTACACCTTATAGAATTTATAAAAGATATTACCCCACTTTTATTCACCGGTTTATATACCATACTGGTGCCCTGTTGGTATCCAGTCAGTTACATTGCACTAATATTTTAAGAACATGTGCTTTTGTAAATACTTTATTTTTATTTTACATTTTTGTGTTATCTGGAGCAAAATGTTCAATTGTTCTGATTTTACTTTTCTTCTTTCTAGAAATGTATCCGCAAAATGGAAAAGCGGGTGATATTGGTTCGGGGTGTGTCCTTTCATATGGTCACAATGTCCAACCAGTGCTGCCATTTTGTTTTTGAAACACAGTTTTAAAAAACAGCTTTGTGTCTGTCTTTTTTCAAGGAATGGATGTGTAGTTTTTTTTGTGGGTGGGCTTAAAGTCATCATCATTATTATAATTATTATTTATTTATATAGCGCCGATAGGTTCCATGGCGCTTTACATGAGGATAAGGTAGACAAGGACAAGTACAATAAACATAGACAATAAGGTCATACAGGTACAAGAGTAGAGGACCCTGTACGCGTGGGCTCACATTCTACGAGGGGTGGGTGGGGATACAATAGGGTGGGGAAGGTGTCGGTCGTGGGGCGTGTAGCGGGGTCTCATGGCAGGTTGTAGGCCTGTCGGAAGAGGTGAGTCTTTAGGTGTCTCTTGAAGGTTCCCAGGGTAGGCGAGTGACTGATGAGGTGGGGCAGGGAGTTCCAGAGCATGGCGGATGACCGGGAGAAATCCTGTATGCGGTTGTGGGAAGAGGAGATGAGGGGGGAGTGTAGGACAAGTTCTTGGGATGAACGCAGGTTGCGTGAGGGATGGTATCGGGAGATCATGTCGGAGATGTATGGTGGGGATAGGTTGTGTAAGGCTTTGAATGTCATGGTCAGTGTTTTAAGGTGAGCTCTCTGTGGGGCGGAGGGGCCAGTGAAGGGCTTGGCAGAGGGGGTAGGCAGGGGAGTAGCGTGAGGACAGATGGATTAGTCGGGCAGCAGAGTTTAGTATAGATTGGAGAGGTGCAAGAGAGTTGGCAGGGAGGCCTGTGCGAAGGAGGTTGCAGTAGTCAAGGCGGGAGATGATGAGGGCATTAATGAGTGTTTCAGCAGTGTCAGGATTGAGGAACGAGCGAATTGGTGAAATATTTTTGAGTTGGAGTCACAGGGACTTGGTTAGGGACTACAGGTGGGGCTTGAAGGAGAGGGAGGAGTCAAGGATTACCCCGAGTCATTTGGCGTGGGGGACAGGGGAGAGAGAGCATCATTAGCAAGTACTTTACGGCCCGCATGGCGCATGAAGTCACCTTGGTTACTAAGTGTCAAATCATGACTCCACATACAACTGTTGCTGACAAATAAACAGTGCCTGTGTTTGGGGGTTACTTAATGCCTCGCTATGGCAACAAGACTATGGACACACATTTGAGAGGCTGGGACGTCTACATGCTACACATCGCGTCTACGCATTTTCTACGGAGCGTACAGTGGGACCCTTCACCAGGCTCCAGCAGGATGATAGTACAAGCAACACCCACGATGCAGGCATAGGCTTGGTGCCTCGAAAAATTAGCCCAAGGGGCTGTTTGTCATTTTGGGTATAAATGCAGGCCTAAGGGCCATGATAAGCTTGTTAGCCTGGGTGTCTCAAAAAATTAGCCCAAGGGGCTGTTTGGCATTTTTGGTATAAATGCAGGTCTAAGGGCCATGATAAGCTTGTTAGCCAGGGTGTCTCCAAAACCATGATAAGCTTGTTAGCCTGGGTGGCTCCAAAAATTAGCCCAAGGGGCTGTTTGGCATTTTTGGTATAAATGCTGGCCTAAGGGCCATGATAAGCTTGTTAGCCAGGGTGTCTCCAAAACCATGATAAGCTTGTTAGCCTGGGTGTCTCAAAAAATTAGCCCAAGGGGCTGTTTGGCATTTTTGGTATAAATGCAGGCCTAAGGGCCATGATAAGCTTGTTAGCCAGGGTGTCTCCAAAACCATGATAAGCTTGTTAGCCTGGGTGGCTCCAAAAATTAGCCCAAGGGGCTGTTTGGCATTTTTGGTATAAATGCAGGCCTAAGGGCCATGATAAGCTTGTTAGCCAGGGTGTCTCCAAAACCATAATAAGCTTGTTAGCCTGGGTGGCTCCAAAAATTAGCCCAAAGGGCTTAATAAAGTCTATTTTTAAATAAAGCAGGGCGCTTGGCCCATAGCATATTATTGCTTGGACTAGGAGCATAGAACAAGCAACGCCCACTATGCAGGCATAGGCTTGGTGCCTTCAAAAATTAGCCCAAAGGGCTTAATAAAGTCTTTTTTTACATAAAGCAGGGCGCTTGGCCCATAGCATATTATTGCTTGGACTGGGTGCCTAATGAAATCAACAGAGCTAAGGGACATGTAATTAATTCCTGTCCAAAATGGGCATATTGTTAACAGCGCAATCTCCCAATCATATAAATTATGATTAGGTTAATCTAGGATTGTGTACTGTCGTCTGGAGGGCTTAGGAACTGTGATGATATCCAATCCTTGTTGAATTTAATTAGAGTGAGCCTGTCGGCATTTTCAGTGGTGAGGCGGGACCTTCTATCAGTGACTATACCCCCAGCGGCACTGAAAACACGCTCTGATGTCACACTAGCAGCTGGGCATGCCAGCACCTCCAAGGCATACAATGAGAGCTCAGTCCAAGTGTGCAGCTTGGAAACCCAGTAATTAAAGGGTACAGAAGGGTCGGTTAGGAAGCTGGTACTGTCACTGAGATACTGCTGCACCATGTTGGACAATTGTTGTCTCCTACTCAAGGTGACCGTAGGCAAATTCCGTTCTTGATTGGAAGGTCTGTTGAACATCGCCCAGTTGGCGGACATCTTACCCCCACCTCTACTTGTCATTGATGGCGTTTGTGTCCCAACCAAAGGCTGCTGTTGCAAAGAGCTGGTTCTTCGATGTATAGCGGATTCAGACGGTGATATTGCCAGCAAAATATCAAGAAGAACCCTCTTTACATTACCCATCGTTAAGCCCCTGGATGAGTGCGACAGCAGCGACTGAAATTTCTCTTTGTACCGTGGGTCCAAAAACGTTGACAACCAGTAGAGGTCGCTGTCATAGATGTGAATGACGCGTGGATCTTTGGAGACACATTGACCCATTACTTCAGCCATGTGTGCTAAGCTGCAAAGACTCATCTCCTCGGTTACAACAGAATGAAGATCACTACGCGTCGTGGCCTCTAAATCGGTGTCCGCCTCCTCCTCTTCAGCCCACCCATGCTGTACCGACATAAACGTAGGGTTGGGAGTACCATCAGGGTTCACATCAGTACCAGAGAAAAATAAATCTTCTTCATCATCACCCTCATCACCATCTTCCTGAACCAATGTAGCCTGCTGATATTGGCTTGGCTGGCTAGGATCAGCGATGTTCAATTCTGGCTCCATAGCCATCCGCTGTGCTCTCAAAGCATCTGTTTTGAGATTCATTAGGGATTCTTTGAGCAGGCAGAGCATGGGGATGGTGAGACTGATAATCGACTGATCCCCACTGACAAGTTTGGTGCAGTATTCGAAGTTATCCAGCAACTCGCAAAGGTCAGCGATCCAGACCCACTCGAAAGTACTGATGTGTGTGGTATGACTTCCGCGTTGACGGGCATGTTGCAGCTGATATTCCGCTATTGTCTTCTGCTGCTCATTAAACCTTGCCAACATATGGAAGGTGGAGTTCCATCGCGTAGGCATGTCGCAAATTAGCCTGTGTTTCGGCAAGTTAAATTGGATTTGAAGGGCTGAAAGACTTGCAGCTGCTGTGGACGAATGTCTAAAGTGGGCGCAAATTCGCCTCACCTTATCCAGTAGCTCAGATAACTCTGGGTATATTTTGAGGAATTTCTGAACTACCAGGTTCAGCACGTGAGCCATGCAAGGCACATGCACAAGTTTACCGTGCTTTATTGCCGCCACAAGGTTTGCACCATTATCGCTCACAACTAGACCTGGTTGTAGTTCCAGTGGGGCCAGCCACTCATCGGTCTGTTGCTTGAGACCTTTCCACAACTCAGTTGCAGTGTGACGTGTGTCACCTAGGCAGATAAGCTTCAGAAGAGCCTGTTGTCGCCTTGCTGAAGCAGTACTGCAAAGCTCCCAACTCGGACGTGATGGTGGCTCAGCAGTGGACAAGGAAGTTGCAGAAGCAGATTGTGCACTGGACATATATGATGAGGCAGACACCCGGAATGATGTTGGGCCCGCTATTCGTGGAGTTGGTAGTATGTCAGATGGTACAGTTTTAGAAGTTGGGACACTCTCCACCAGGTTGATCCAGTGAGCCGTTAGTGAAATGTATCTGCCCTGTCCACAACTACTTGTCCACGTGTCCGTTGTTAGGTGGACTTTTGCGGTGACAGCATTTGTCAAAGCACGTTTTAAGTTGTTAACCACGTGCTGGTGTAACGCGAGAACGGCACTACGTGAGAAAAAGTAGCGGCTGGGTACAGAGTATCGTGGTGCTGCCTCAGCCATCAACTCCCGAAAAGACTCTGTACCCACAAGCCTAAACGGCAACATTTCCACAGCTAACAACTTTGCTATTTTCGCAGTCACTTTTTGGGAATATGGGTGTGTCGGTTGGAACTTCCGCTGTCTTTCATACAGCTGTGGCACAGACAACTGCACGTTTGGACCAGACTGACAAGAGGATTGACTACGGTCATGTCTGTCTTGTAAAGCACCTTGGGAGGAGTACGCTTGAGCAGGAGCTGATGCCTGAACACTTGCTGGTGAAGGATGGATCTGAGGTGGCCTGGAAGTGTTGGGATCAGAAGGCACTGATTTTGAACCCTGATAGGGCGCCCACTGAATTGGGTGCTTAAGAGACATATGCTTGCGCATACTGCTGGTGCTCTGGTTTCCTTTTACCGTGCCTCTGCTTAGCCTTGCCTGGCACATCTTACAGATAACCATATTTGGTACTGTTGGGCTATCCTTAAAAAATTGCCACACACTGGCTGTTCGTCCTTTATTTTTAATTGGAGGAAGAGGAGGATGACTCTGTTCAACACCAACTGTGGACACATTTTGGGCAACTGTGTTTGCAGTTTGTGCAACAGTTGGTACAGTTTGTGCCACAGTTGACGCTATTTGGGCAACTGTTCTCACAGTTTGTGTTCTGGAGACAGTACGCCTTGGTGATTTTGCCAGTGGTACATAGCCACTTTCGTCCTCCTGGCTGCTCTCTTGGCTATGCAATTCAGCAATCCAGGTAGGATCTGTGGTGTCATCATCCACCCCTTCCTGTTCAAAGGATTCTGGATAAACTGACTGAGCTGGCTGGCCAGATGAGATGTGTGTCTCATCATCCTCATCATCATCCACCTCCTGAGATACTGTTTGCATTTCGTGAAAGTGTCTTTCTTCAGGACGAGGTGCTTCCAAACTTTGGCCATGAGTAGACATTTCGTCTACTTCAAGTATCTCGTCAGGCAGTGACAAAGAAACCCTTGATAAGAACCGAATAAGTCATCGGAGTGACCAAGGTCGAGATCCAAATTTTCCTCTGGCTGCCGATGGGTTGAGGCAATAGGAAGACTTTGAGGATTGGATGGCGCTGCATTGTCTGTAGCGACACTAGAATGTCTTGGCACGGATGATTGTGTACTGCAAGAACCAGTGGTCGAGGGCGTCTGAGCCATCCAAGATGTTATCTTGTCATGCTCTTCCGGCCTCAACACACGTTTTTTTTGAGTACTGGGATTTCTAGGTAGAAAAAAGGACGTTCTATCAATCCTAGGCTGTGTACTTCTACCAGTGCCTTCTTGGGCAAGACTGCTGCAGCCACGACCTCGTCCCTGTCCCTTTGCAACATCCTTTTTGGTAATTGTTTTTTTTTGAGACATTGTTGACGAATGCACAGTCACCGAGTTGGAGTTAGGTGTTGCTGTATGCGTCACTTGCTGGCGGGGTAAGTGTGCACGCTCACACTTGGCAGTGAAGCCGCACACTACACTCCCTAAAAAAATTGGTTTTAAGTGCGCGCAGCCACCGAGATGTGGTTTGGTGTTGCTGTATGCGTCACTTGCTGGCGGGGTAAGTGTGCGCGCTCACACTTGGCAGTGAAGCCGCACACTACACTCCCTAAAAAAATTGGTTTTAAGTGCGCGCAGCCACCGAGATGTGGTTTGGTGTTGCTGTATGCGTCACTTGCTGGCGGGGTAAGTGTGCGCGCTCACACTTGGCAGTGAAGCCGCACACTACACTCCCTAAAAAAATTGGTTTTAAGTGCGCACAGCCACCGAGATGTGGTTTGGTGTTGCTGTATGCGTCACTTGCTGGCGGGGTAAGTGTGCGCGCTCACACTTGGCAGTGAAGCCGCACACTACACTCCCTACAAAAATTGGTTTTAAGTGCGCGCAGCCACCGAGATGTGGTTTGGTGTTGCTGTATGCGTCACTTGCTGGCGGGGTAAGTGTGCGCGCTCACACTTGGCAGTGAAGCCGCACACTACACTCCCTAAAAAAATTGGTTTTAAGTGCGCGCAGCCACCGAGATGTGGTTTGGTGTTGCTGTATGCGTCACTTGCTGGCGGGGTAAGTGTGCGCGCTCACACTTGGCAGTGAAGCCGCACACTACACTCCCTAAAAAAATTGGTTTTAAGTGCGCACAGCCACCGAGATGTGGTTTGGTGTTGCTGTATGCGTCACTTGCTGGCGGGGTAAGTGTGCGCGCTGACACTTGGCAGTGAAGCCGCACACTACACTCCCTAAAAAAATTGGTTTTAAGTGCGCGCAGCCACCGAGATGTGGTTTGGTGTTGCTGTATGCGTCACTTGCTGGCGGGGTAAGTGTGCGCGCTCACACTTGGCAGTGAAGCCGCACACTACACTCCCTAAAAAAATTGGTTTTAAGTGCGCGCAGCCACCGAGATGTGGTTTGGTGTTGCTGTATGCGTCACTTGCTGGCGGGGTAAGTGTGCGCGCTCACACTTGGCAGTGAAGCCGCACACTACACTCCCTAAAAAAATTGGTTTTAAGTGCGCACAGCCACCGAGATGTGGTTTGGTGTTGCTGTATCCGTCACTTGCTGGCGGGGTAAGTGTGCGCGCTGACACTTGGCAGTGAAGCCGCACACTACACTCCCTAAAAAAATTGGTTTTAAGTGCGCGCAGCCACCGAGATGTGGTTTGGTGTTGCTGTATGCGTCACTTGCTGGCGGGGTTAAGTGTGCGCGCTCACACTTGGCAGTGAAGCCGCACACTACACTCCCTAAAAAAATTGGTTTTAAGTGCGCGCAGCCACCGAGATGTGGTTTGGTGTTGCTGTATGCGTCACTTGCTGGCGGGGTAAGTGTGCGCGCTCACACTTGGCAGTGAAGCCGCACACTACACTCCCTAAAAAAATTGGTTTTAAGTGCGCACAGCCACCGAGATGTGGTTTGGTGTTGCTGTATCCGTCACTTGCTGGCGGGGTAAGTGTGCGCGCTCACACTTGGCAGTGAAGCCGCACACTACACTCCCTAAGGTGGTGTACGTGCTATTTAAAGGTAGGAGAGCAGCAACGCACTGGTCTGCCACAGAAAAAATAACGCTCTATGGGTAATTAGGAACAATAATCGATCTGGTGCAAAAACAAAAAGGAAACAGCACCTCAGCTAAGCCTCTGACTGCAGCTGTTAGCAAAGCTGAGTGAGTAAGCTAAGCTATGAGGTCCGTCCTGTGTGCACTGTAAGGCTTCTCCTTCCTTCCCTCCCTGCCTGCCTGCCTGCCTACACAGCACTACTCTGTCCTCCTCCTGGTAGCTCTCAGAAGAGCTGTTTGGGTTAATATAAGGAATCTTCCCTACACTGACAATCCCTGATCTGCTCCAGCATATATCTCTCTCTCCCTATACTAGGTCAGATCGTCTCAGGAATGTGGCCAAAATGGCGGGGACAAGCCTTATATACTGCCTTGCCTGTCATACATGACATAGGCATCACGATGGACAGCAGCCAATCATAGTCCTGCCACAACCAACTTTGCTATGGCATTACTGACTATGATTGGCTATCTTCACAAGTTTTCTGACCTAACACGCACGCTGTGCTGACTCGGAACATAACAGATTCTGTATTCAAGAGTCCGACTCCCGAATACAGTATACAGGACTCGGAATCGTAGACTCGTAGGACTCGGAATCGTAGACTCGCTCAGACTCGCTGCTGACAGCGGGTATCTGTGAAGAGTCAAGCTTATTGCCATTGACTTCCATTGGACTCGTCACTGTGCGAGTCCAAGCTGGGAGATTCGCCGAGTAACGAGTCCTGCGAGTACTTTCAGAATCGCCGAGTCCTAGAGAGTAGACTCGCCCATCCCTACTCAGGACAAGCAAGACTATATAATGGGCCACGCTCCCTCCTCTATATCTAAACAGAGTTCATCAAGCCCCTTGGGCTAATTTTTTGAGGCAACAAGCCTATACCTGCATCGAATACGTTGCTTGTACTTCTCAGGACAAGCAAGACTATATTATGGGCCACGCTCCCTCCTCTATATCTAAACAGAGTTCATCAAGCCCTTGGGCTAATTTTTTGAGGCAACAAGCCTATACCTGCATTGAATACGTTGCTTGTACTATGCTCTCAGGACAAGCAAGAATATAGTATGGGCCACGCGCCCTCCTCAACTTCAAAATAGAGTTGATCCTGCCCCTTGGACTAATTTTTTGAGGCAACAAGCCTATACCTGCATCGAATACGTTGCTTGTACTATGCTCTCAGGACAAGCAAGACTATATTATGGGCCACGCTCCCTCCTCTATATCTAAACAGAGTTCATCAAGCCCCCTTGGGCTAATTTTTTGAGGCAACAAGCCTATACCTGCATCGAATACGTTGCTTGTACTATGCTCTCAGGACAAGCAAGAATATAGTATGGGCCACGCTCCCTCCTCTATATCTAAACAGAGTTCATCAAGCCCCTTGGGCTAATTTTTTGAGGCAACAAGCTTATACCTGCATCGAATACGTTGCTTGTACTATGCTCTCAGGACAAGCAAGACTATATTATGGGCCACGCTCCCTCCTCTATATCTAAACAGAGTTCATCAAGCCCCTTGGGCTAATTTTTTGAGGCAACAAGCCTATACCTGCATCGAATACGTTGCTTGTACTATGCTCTCAGGACAAGCAAGACTATATTATGGGCCACGCTCCCTCCTCTATATCTAAACAGAGTTCATCAAGCCCCTTGGGCTAATTTTTTGAGGCAACAAGCCTATACCTGCATCGAATACGTTGCTTGTACTATGCTCTCAGGACAAGCAAGACTATATTATGGGCCACGCTCCTCCTCTATATCTAAACAGAGTTCATCAAGCCCCTTGGGCTAATTTTTTGAGGCAACAAGCCTATACCTGCATCGAATATGTTGCTTGTACTATGCTCTCAGGACAAGCAAGACTATATTATGGGCCACGCTCCCTCCTCTATATCTAAACAGAGTTCATCAAGCCCCTTGGGCTAATTTTTTGAGGCAACAAGCCTATACCTGCATCGAATACGTTGCTTGTACTATGCTCTCAGGACAAGCAAGACTATATTATGGGCCACGCTCCCTCCTCTATATCTAAACAGAGTTCATCAAGCCCCTTGGGCTAATTTTTTGAGGCAACAAGCCTATACCTGCATCGAATACGTTGCTTGTACTATGCTCTCAGGACAAGCAAGACTATATTATGGGCCACGCTCCCTCCTCTATATCTAAACAGAGTTCATCAAGCCCCTTGGGCTAATTTTTTGAGGCAAGAAGCCTATACCTGCATCGAATACGTTGCTTGTACTATGCTCTCAGGAGAAGCAAGACTATATTATGGGCCACGCTCCCTCCTCTATATCTAAACAGAGTTCATCAAGCCCCTTGGGCTAATTTTTTGAGGCAACAAGCCTATACCTGCATCGAATACGTTGCTTATACTATGCTCTCAGGACAAGCAAGACTATATTATGGGCCACGCTCCCTCCTCTATATCTAAACAGAGTTCATCAAGCCCCTTGGGCTAATTTTTTGAGGCAACAAGCCTATACCTGCATCGAATACGTTGCTTGTACTATGCTCTCAGGACAAGCAAGACTATATTATGGGCCACGCTCCCTCCTCTATATCTAAACAGAGTTCATCAAGCCCCTTGGGCTAATTTTTTGAGGCAAGAAGCCTATACCTGCATCGAATACGTTGCTTGTACTATGCTCTCAGGACAAGCAAGACTATATTATGGGCCACGCTCCCTCCTCTATATCTAAACAGAGTTCATCAAGCCCCTTGGGCTAATTTTTTGAGGCAACAAGCCTATACCTGCATCGAATACGTTGCTTGTACTATTCTCTCAGGACAAGCAAGACTATATTATGGGCCACGCTCCCTCCTCTATATCTAAACAGAGTTCATCAAGCCCCTTGGGCTAATTTTTTGAGGCAACAAGCCTATACCTGCATCGAATACGTTGCTTGTACTATGCTCTCAGGACAAGCAAGACTATATTATGGGCCACGCTCCCTCCTCTATATCTAAACAGAGTTCATCAAGCCCCTTGGGCTAATTTTTTGAGGCAACAAGCCTATACCTGCATCGAATACGTTGCTTGTACTATGCTCTCAGGACAAGCAAGACTATATTATGGGCCACGCTCCCTCCTCTATATCTAAACAGAGTTCATCAAGCCCCTTGGGCTAATTTTTTGAGGCAACAAGCCTATACCTGCATCGAATATGTTGCTTGTACTATGCTCTCAGGACAAGCAAGAATATAGTATGGGCCACGCGCCCTCCTCAACTTCAAAATAGAGTTGATCCCGCCCCTTGGGCTAATTTTTTGAGGCAACAAGCCTATACCTGCATCGAATACGTTGCTTGTACTATGCTCTCAGGACAAGCAAGACTATATTATGGGCCACGCTCCCTCCTCTATATCTAAACAGAGTTCATCAAGCCCCTTGGGCTAATTTTTTGAGGCAACAAGCCTATACCTGCATCGAATACGTTGCTTGTACTATGCTCTCAGGACAAGCAAGACTATATTATGGGCCACGCTCCCTCCTCTATATCTAAACAGAGTTCATCAAGCCCCTTGGGCTAATTTTTTGAGGCAACAAGCCTATACCTGCATCGAATACGTTGCTTGTACTATGCTCTCAGGACAAGCAAGAATATAGTATGGGCCACGCTCCCTCCTCTATATCTAAACAGAGTTCATCAAGCCCCTTGGGCTAATTTTTTGAGGCAACAAGCCTATACCTGCATCGAATACGTTGCTTGTACTATGCTCTCAGGACAATCAAGAATATAGTATGGGCCACGCGCCCTCCTCAACTTTAAAATAGAGTTGATCCCGCCCCTTGGGCTAATTTTTTGAGGCAACAAGCCTATGCCTGCATCGAAGACGTTGCTTGTACTATGATCCTGCTGGAGCCTGGCGAAGGGTCCCACTGTACGCTACGGAGATAACGCATAGACGTTCTGTGTTGCAAGTAGACGTCCCAGCCTCTCACATCTGTGTTCCTAGTGTTGTTGACATACCGAGTCATTAAGTAACCCCCGCCCAAACACAGGCACTATTTCTTTGTTAGCAACATTGGTATGTGCAGTAATGATTTTACACATACTAACCAAGGTGCCCTCATGCGCCATGCAGGCCGTAAAGTACTTGCTAATGATGATGACTTTAAGGCCACCCACAAAACAACCTACACATCCATTCCCTGAAAAAAGACAGACACAAAGCATTTGTTTTGAAAATCTGTATTATTATGCCTTAATGGCAAAGATGTCAGATTTTTTTCTTATTTTTTTTTCCTTTATAAAAGCAACGAAAAAAAACAGAAATAAACATGTCAAAAGTGCAAACATGCACTGTTTAGATTAACAAACAAAACAAAAAAAAGTTGAACCTACAGCTGGTGGTAGGTGGGAAGATTGTGTGGGGTAGCCTCTACCCCGCCACCATCACCCTGGTCCTGGAGGAGGTCCAGGGCCCCATGGATAGCCTCCCCCACTGCGTGTAACCCTGTAGGGTGGGTCACCTGGGCCGGTCTCTCAAAATGGCCTTGGGTTGGGAGGTCCATGTGGGTTGGACAGAAAGGTTGGTACGGCCTCTGGGTCGCCACATTGCTGTCCAGCCGTGGTGTGTGCCTGTCCAGCCTGTTTGCGCCAGATTGCTGCCACCCCTCCAAATATGAAAAGACCTGGCCAGGGTGGTTTGGAGGGCGACACGCATCTATGACAATATGTATTGCTGATCATGCCCGCAGTCGTCTCTCGAATGGAATGTCATCCAAGAACGGTATGAGACTGCGGGCAAAGTCAGCACTACACTGTCCTCTGCGGTCTTGTGGTGCCCCCGGGATCAGAGCAGGGATGCTGGGGTTCCAGTGACTCCCCACACTGCTGCTGGCAGTCGGCAGTGGAGGGCGCTGGTGTGGCCCTTCATCCTCCTCTTCTTGTATCTGCGGACCCAAAGGTGGTGGTGGTGGTGGTGGTGGCGGAGGTGGTGGTGCTACTCCCTCCTCCTCATCTGGTGGGGGTTGAGGGGCCTCCCTCCCCTCCTCAGGCAGCTCTGCTGGCGGGTGACGACGCCGCCTCCGAAAGTGAGCAGCTCTGTGGGTAAATATAAAAAACATTTGGTGAATGGGGTTGCGTTTGGAAACAAAACCATAGGCCAAACATAACATGTGTACGCTTTTTTGACTCAGTGTATCTGTGTATTCTGTGTCTTTTCATTGTTGCCCTTAAGATGGAATTGCAGCAAATAAATTAATGACATTTTTGGCTCCTGCCTCAAACTATATTCTATGTGTGGGTAGTGTTGCTCCACGATTTTTTGCCATTACATTACAAATTTTAAAATTTGTCCGCACTATTACACTGTGCCCTGCCTTAGGCAGGACAGCTATGTAGTCACTTGAAGACATATTAGTGGCCACAACTATTGTTTAGACTTTTTGTGGAAACTTTATGTGGACAAAGCTATAACCTGACACTGTGAGGCAAACACATTATTCAGGGTTGTTTGCCATTAGATGGACACAAAAACACACAGTGTGGACGGCCTTGGTCTCAATGCACATAACCCAGATCTATAGGGCAGGTGAGCAAGACAGGAAATGGAGTCATGCAGCATAGGTGACACATGAGCATTTGGCGTTAGTGGCCTACACTCCTTGTTGCTGCCATGTATGCTAATCAGGAATATCTTGGTAAATAAAACACACCAAACAGATGGCTTGGGATTTGAAATGACTGTAATGGACATAGAGTATGGGGTTGTTTTTGAGCAGCAGGTCACACATCGTTGGTGCCAAACAAGGTGGTATGCACAGATGGACAGTTTTAGTTATTCCAACGGGGCCGAACAAAAAACCGGGAGCAGCAAGGACAAACCTCGGGTTTCCTAAAGGACCTTGGACATAAAAGGCTGTTGCACTTAAAATATGGCCCTCTTTAGTTTGATTTTATACAGCATTAATACGCTATGTTTTCTGGAGGATTCGTAATGTGGCCATGAGTTAACGACAAAAAAACTAAAATTCACATGTGGGCCCTAATATCTACACCATCACCTTGCAGCCCCAAATAAACCCATGGGAAAACTGAACCACACATATTTGTAGTGATACAGGGTATGTTCTGAAATGTGTGTGAATGTGTCAACAATCTGGGATGGTGTACAAACAGTTTAGTGCAAAAGGGGTATATCCTTGCAACGTTATTTAGCCGAAAAAAACACCCACAACTAAATGTGTAGGGATGTATGTGGCCCTTATGCAAGTCGAGGCCATTAGGAACTGATACAAATGAGGCTTATGACAGGCAAACCAGACAGGGCCACACACCTTAGAGGCCATTGCAGGGAAGAACATGGCTTTGTTCCACAAACATGCCAACAATAATAGCTAATTGTGAGGTCACGGAACATTGTGTCTGACCACCCTGCAGAACATTGCTTATTTGTCCCAACGTCACAATGTGACTATAAATGTGTATGTCCTGGATCATTGCCAAAGGTAATAGAATTGTGTTGCACCATGGCAGAAACAAACCCCAGTGTGGGTATGTAAACCAGCACACTCATTATAGAGCTTCATACGTACATTGTGTGCCCTCGTGGACAGGGTCCTCTCCTCTTGTACCTGTATGACCTGATTGTCTTCATGTACTGTTTTTTGTCGTTAACCCTTATCCTCATGTAAAGTGCCATGGAACCTAATGGCGCTATATAAATAAATAATAATAACAATAATAGTAAACAACAGTGCGGCAGACACATACCTTGGCATACGGGCCACCGGTTCCAGAAATGACAGCCGTTCATAGTGGCAATATATTATCCCGTGACCAGCTTCCGGGCCCCCCTCCATGATCCTCCGGTGTTGCCGCTTGAATTGGTCGCGGCAGCTCCTCCATCGCTTCATAATGTGGTCAACTGTGAAATGATTTCAAACCGGGTTTAGACCTCTGTAACATTTGAAACACTAAAAGTATGTGTACAAATCAACAATAACATTTTAATCATGTTGTGTGTGTAATGTGTATACAAGGCACATGGAAACGACAGTGTGGAACATCATCAACAGCATTACAGACATTGAGCTCACGTGGCCACAATCACAAATGGGGCAGGGCACATGTCAACGCATAGAGAATGTAATAGTGCGGGCACCAGACTCCGCTCATTAGTGGTATTTATATACACCCAACCCCCTGGCCTTCAGAGCCAGGAGGAACAGCCCTTAAACTAAATGTACTATTGTGACCCCATCCAAATATAGGCAACCATGCGACGGCGCATTATAACACATTGAGGGCCCTGTATACCCTACTATGGGGGCCCTGTATACCCACGGGGGCCCTGTATACCCACTGCTGGGGTCTTGCATACCCACGGGGGGGCTGTAGACCCTACTATGAAGGCCCTGTATAACCACTGGGGGCCCTGTATACCCAGTGCTGGGGGGCCTGTGTACCCACGGGGGGTCTGTATACCCTAATATCGGTGGCATATATACACACTGGGGGGGCCTGTATACTCTGCAGGTGGAGCTGTATACTCTGCTGGGGGGCTGTCTAACAGTGATAGCCGCTGTATACAAGGATGGCGGTCAATATGGTTTCCCAGTTTTTTGGGGCTAAAGTAGGGGGGTCGGCTTATACACGGGTCGGCTTATACACGACTATATACGGTAAATGCAATATAACGTGTGAACACATTTAACTCACCCATATTGCTCTGCAAATCATGGCCACAACGATGAAACGTTGGGAAAACGCCCTGTGCGATCTCCCTCCAGGCCGTAGTCCGCTGGACATTATCCCCATACGCAGGGTCAGTGGGCAGCCAAAGCAGGGGCCGAGCCTCCACCAGAGCAATTAATTGCAGGGTGTCGACAGGGGCCATGCTTCCTCGCTGTGACTTTCTGCGCGTCCAGCCAGGAAGCTCGAGTCGGCTTATTTCCTGTTTGCACAAAGCATGGGGTTTGCTGCAGAAAATCGCTTGCCTCGCCTCAAACACATGCGAGTTTGGCCTCGGAGACAGCAGCAAAATACAGTTGCGAGTGGGGCTTCCGACACGGCAATGCGAGCGCTTTCCGACACACATCTGCGATTTTTAAATCACACATTACTCGCTATTACTCGCTTCCCCATTCATTAACATTGGACTCGCTAGACTCGCAACGAGTAGCGAGTCCCGGGCTCGGACTCGCTAGAGTCAAGCGAGTCCGAGTAATTTAGGATTCGCCCATCACTAATATACAGTATATACACAAATATATATAGATATACAGTATATACACACACTGAGAAATATATATAGATATACAGTATATGCACACAGATATAGATATACAGTATATACACATAGACATAGATATACAGTAGATACGCACAGATAGATATAGATATACAGTATATACACATATATAGATATACATATACAGTATATACACATACACAGATATACATATACAGTATATACACATACATATAGATATACAGTATATACACACAGATAGATATACAGTATATACACATATATAGATTGATGTAGATATACACTATATACACACATATATAGATAGACAGTATATATATACAGATAGAAATACATAGACAGTTGTGGTATCGCGTTCACGGACCGAGTTGGGGTTCACTCACTTGGCAGCTATATTTAAACACAGCGACAGTCTCTCCATTTAATTAAAAGTCAAGTTGGTTTATTCAGTCAGCATAAACCACCTTCCAGCACATAAACAGGAGCCTTTCTTCGGCTTACAAGTACATACCGCCTGGTATACAGTCTGTTGAATGTCACAGGTTCAGGTACACTTCTGCCGCTGTATCCCAGCCTCCACTCGGGCCTGTTGTCAGTCCTCACAGGGCCTCTGAGACACTGCTCCTTCAGACTGGATGTCTGACTTCTGCCCACAGCCCAGCAGCCTGCAGGCACTCCATGTCTCAATCACTGTCAGTCTCTCACATGTCAAACACAGACTCCATTAACTATCCTGAGACACACCCACATCTCCAACAAGTTGCAAGCTTAACTCTTGCCATGCTGTTCTAAGCAGACTGTGGCTTCCATGGCAAGACATTCATAAAACAGGCAGCAGTCTTCTGCCTGTGCAAAACACACTGGCCACCTGTGTGATGCACCCGGGCCATGGGCTGCATCGCCACATACCTCCCCCCTCTGTTCAAGCCTGTGGGGGCTGAACACAGTATCCCAGACAGTTCATTGTAATCCGGAGTTGGCGCTGACTTGGCACCATACGTTCCTATACAAGGGGGTCATCGGTGTCGTCACCAGAGTTCAGACCTTGTCAACCTGTCAGGGCCTGTTATAGGTATACGTCCAATCTCTGTGAGGTCTGCCCCACCCCCAGCAGTCAGTACAATAGTGTGCTTTCCGTGCACCAGTGTCTAATGACTGGCCTTGGGCTTCTGTCAGTGAGGAACGGTCTGTCGCTGTCACCAAGCTCTTTTCAGTCAGAACATCTTTTGGATATGTCGGTTTGACAGATCTGTCCCTCCATGGCCGCCTCCAACGGGTAGAGCGGTAGTGAGACACATTTACAGTCCAATCTCCTGTCTTGTCTGACTCTAAGACACCTTGGTTAGACCTTCCCTGCCCCTGGCGGTCAATACGGCAGTATAATTCACTTCCCTCTGTATCCAATGTCAAGTCTGACTCTCTATTCTCACATATTATATTAGCTCTTTCGTCTAGGACCCTCAGCATTGGTGTAACAGGGGATTCTCTACCCCTCAAACTATTCTGCCTCCTATCCTCAGGATGTCTTAGATAAGCTCTCAGTTGGCATTTATCTTCATTGCCCAGAGACCCGTTGCACCATTTGTCTCTAGCTTCAGCTGTGACCCATCTATTACTGGGAGGACCCCCACTTTGTTGAGTACCATGATGTAAAGATGGCTTCCATCTTCGGCAGCGATGTTGTCTCTTGATTCTTGCTCTTTCCAGCCTTAACTGCTGCACTTCTTTTAGGTGACTCACCCTATAAGTGAGAAGAATCCGCATATTGTCAAGACTCTCCTCTGTCCCCACTATGAGGAATGGAACCATACCCACTTTCCTGGGTATCTTCTCTTCTCTATCATTGGGAATTCGCACTCTCGTCACTCCAGCCTTATCCACCAATTCCTGCATGAGTCGTCAATTCTCCCCGATGACTTCTTTCATCAGTGCACTAGGCACCTGGACAACATCTTCCAGTAGACTCCGGGCTCTCTTCATAAGCCTCAGCCGCCTAGTAGCTTCTTCATTCTTTAGCCGGATCAACTGCTTGATGCGAATACACCTCAAGTGCATGTCCTTCAGGATAGCCACCCGATCCACAGTGACTTGGGATGTGGACAGAACCACCAGCTGTTTAACTTCTGGAGACCAGTACACCTTACCGGCTTCCACAGCCTTCTTGAAGTCATCATGCACAGACTCTCTGGCACACTCATCTCTCAAGTTTTCCGGAACCTGTACCAGGCACTTGAAAAAGGGAGTCTCACGCTTGTCTTCTGCCACGACATGATCACCTTGCTCAGTGTCCGGAATCGTCTCTCTCCAGACTTCCACCTTTTCAAGACGGTTTAACAGATCGGACCCCTGCCGCTCCATCTTCTCCAACGCTGCCTTATTCATCGACTGGCTTTCCACCAGGCGACCTCTGATCTCGGATATCGTTCTCTCCAACACACTTACTCGGTACTCAGCTGCCTGTCTCCGAAGTTCTTCCTGCTTTAACTGCTCTTTTATTAGCAGAGTCCTTTCAGACATCTCTCTCTCCAGTGCACATACTCGGCTCTCGACAGCATATCTCTGAAGCTTCTCCTGCTTCAAATGGGCTTGTACCATCTCCTTGAGCCTCCTTAGCTCACTTCTTCCATCCTCCAGATGGGTTGAGCTTCCATCACTCGAGGAGGTATCTGCTTCAGACCTCACTTCCTCTGTGGCTTCTGCACCCTCGGTCTTCACCTGGGTCTCAGCCTTCTTTTGGGCCTCGGCATTGTCACTTTCAGAGTGTTTTAATCCCTCAAACTCTTCACCTTCCGGATCGTTGGAGTATTCCACCTTCTCCACTACTGCCGTTACCTGCCCCTCTTGGGGTCCGGCAGCACCACTGGCACCCTCGGCCATATCTCCTTGGGCATCAGCAGCCCCATCTGTCACTCTCCGCCAGGCAACAACATCCTCAACTTCAGAAGACTTCTTACCTTCCCTCTCTTCATTCTCAGGGTCTTGGGAGATGTCTACCCTCTCGGACCTAGCACTGCCTATTTCCGTGAGGTGACCTGCTGACCGACCACCGGTTATCCGTTCAGACCCTGGAGAGGACACACACACCATCTTCTTGGCTGGCTCCATCTCCCTGACTTCATCTTGAGGAGCATTGTTGATACCCTGTGTCAGTTCCTCTGACAGCACAATAACTGTGTCAGCCCCAGTGGTTGCTTCAGGCAACGACACGTCACCTCCCATCTTGCTTTTCTCAGGGTCTGGAAAAGAACTCACACATGGAATAGAAGTACATAACAGTATATTATCAGCTGGGGTCACCTGGGCAGCTTTTTTTTGTTGCTTGCTCCTTTTGTGACGGGAGGATTTGCCATTCTTGCTGGGCCCTTCCTTCCTGTACTCCCTTTCTTTTTCAGAGTCACAGTCACCCCTTGCGTCTGTGTCACACTCCACCATCAGGTGAACCCCCAAGTCTCTCTCTAACTTGGTGTCAGCTGCATTCTTGTCAGCTACCACAACACTACCAGTCATCATGCAGTACACTTCAGGGGACGTCAGGTCACTAAGTTGTGCCGACGTATGACTTTCACT
Organism: Allobates femoralis; assembly: GCA_033576535.1. Lineage (NCBI taxonomy): Eukaryota > Metazoa > Chordata > Amphibia > Anura > Aromobatidae > Allobates > Allobates femoralis. Next base: position 236,515,204 of record JARQOC010000006.1, read on the forward strand.
GGTCACCCCTACCTCAGAACTGTCAATTTTGGGAGGTGTTACCTCTTTATCAGACACAACCCCATCAGCAGAGAGCCCTTCATCCTCCTGCTGTAGAGGAACTCCATTCTCCCACAAGTCCGAAAACAGCCTAGAGTCCCGGCCTATTATCACTGGACAAGTCAAGTTCGGGACTACAGCTACATCATGGCTTGCAATGTCCCTGGCCGTCTCAAGGACCACTCTGGACACTGGGTAGTCTTTAGTGCCCCCATGAATGCAGGTGACTTTCATCTTCCTTCCAGGCATCAGGTAGACATCAGGCGCAGCCCTTACCAGGGTCACCGCACTCCCAGAGTCTACAAGTCCGGGCACAGATTCTGCATCGACTTTCATGGGACACACGCGTGGAAACTCTCCTGGTGGGTAGTCTATATGGCAGACGGGACAAACATAGTACATTTGTCCCCGGCAACAATCCGTCTGCGCCACCCCTAGGACTTTGGGATGCCCCGCCCCTTTTTGGGCAACTATCACTTTTCGGGACTCCAACCCCTTTTGGGCCATTATCCCCTTCATGGAATCCGCCCCCTTTTGGGACTCCACCCCCTTTTGGGCTATTATCCCTTTTAGGGACACCTCCCCCTTTTTGGACCCCGCCCCTTTTGGGGAAACTACCACCATCTGGGACCTGGCCCCCTTTTGGGCAACCCAGTCTATAGGGGATACTTTCTGCTGACACCCCGCAGTGTTTGGTTGGTGCTGCTGCTTCTGGCTCTGCAGCAGGTGTTCCGGGAGCTCCTCCATGCTGTCAGGCGCTCTCTTGCTGCAACGAGAAAAAACAGGAGGGGCGCTCCAATGGGTAATACCCGTTGTTCTATGGGGAAGGGGGGGGTAGATTTGCACTAACCTTTCCTGGTTGTACCGCCCGTACAACCAGGATCTCCAGCCTGTGGTGTATTACTGCTCACCAAGCAGAAAGCAGTCGCTTGACTCCTCCCACGTGCACCTGGGTTGAGTGCGTTGTTCACCTTTGTGACCCCGCCAGCCAGATGCTTGTATGCGACGTCTTCGTGACCCCACCGAGTCACCGGAAAACGTGCTTGGGTACGTTGTGCAGTAGCAACCAATGTCCATATAAGTGCACCTGCACCGTTACCACAATCCACAACAAACCTTGTAGGCCTTGTTCGTTGCCTCCAGCAATAAGGCTGCTACAATGCCCGCATTCTCCACCAAATGTGGTATCGCGTTCACGGACCGAGTTGGGGTTCACTCACTTGGCAGCTATATTTAAACACAGCGACAGTCTCTCCATTTAATTAAAAGTCAAGTTGGTTTATTCAGTCAGCATAAACCACCTTCCAGCACATAAACAGGAGCCTTTCTTCGGCTTACAAGTACATACCGCCTGGTATACAGTCTGTTGAATGTCACAGGTTCAGGTACACTTCTGCCGCTGTATCCCAGCCTCCACTCGGGCCTGTTGTCAGTCCTCACAGGGCCTCTGAGACACTGCTCCTTCAGACTGGATGTCTGACTTCTGCCCACAGCCCAGCAGCCTGCAGGCACTCCATGTCTCAATCACTGTCAGTCTCTCACATGTCAAACACAGACTCCATTAACTATCCTGAGACACACCCACATCTCCAACAAGTTGCAAGCTTAACTCTTGCCATGCTGTTCTAAGCAGACTGTGGCTTCCATGGCAAGACATTCATTAAACAGGCAGCAGTCTTCTGCCTGTGCAAAACACACTGGCCACCTGTGTGATGCACCCGGGCCATGGGCTGCATCGCCACACAGTATATACACATACATACATCTAGATATACACTATATACACACATATACATACTTATATCGTATGTACACATATATACTGTGAAAACACACTCTGGGTTCACCTTTACCAGGGTCAAAGGGCACGTATGTGTCGTGTGTCACTCAGAGCAAGAGCAGAGATTTAGATGCCACTGGCCTTGGCCAGAGTTTATTGTGGTGAAAGCAAACAAAGAAAACAAAACAGCAAACAAAAATCCTTGCCTGTCCGGCACTAACTAAACAGAATACAACCTCACTATAGACTGAAGGGCTTCTCCCTTCAGCCAAACCATAGAACCAAAGAGCACTGCTTTCACTCACATGCTTCTCCATACACAGACAGGCCTTCTGTGTTCCCAGGCTGAGAGAGAGCCCTGCCCGACCTCCTAGACTCCTTTTACCTACCCCAACCGCCTCCCACTAATTCATTAGCAGCCAGGTGATACTGACCAGGCTAGGTTGCATATGACAGATACCTGGGAGAGATATATCTGCCCTCATCCACTAATCCCACATGACTCTCACATATCCCCCCCTCTGCTCAGACCACTCCGGCTGAGCAATGGTGCCCACAAAACAGTGCACCCGAGACAGGGCATCAGCATTCCCCATCTGCACCCCTGGGCGATGCTCCACTGTAAAATTGAAGGCCTGCAAGGCAAGGAACCACCTAGTCACCCGGCTATTCCGTTCCCTATTCAAGTGCATCCACTTGAGAGGGGCATGGTTGGTGATCAGCCTGAACTTTCTGCCCCCCCAAGTAATATTTGAGGGACTCAAGAGCCCACTTAATGGCCAGGCATTCTTTTTCCACAATTGCATACCTCCGTTCGTGTTTATTTAGCTTCCGACTCAGATAAAGGACCGGATGTTCCTCTCCGTCCCTCAGTTGTGACAACACTGCCCCTATACCGGTATCGGAAGCATCCGTTTGGACCACAAAGTCACTTAGGAAATCAGGAGCCACCAACACAGGTTGAGAGCAAAGGGCCAGCTTTAGGGCATGGAAGGCTTCTTCCGCTGCCGTGGTCCATTTGATCATGACAGAATCCTTCCCTTTGGTAAGATCCGTCAGGGGGACAGCAATGGCTGCAAAATTGGGAATAAACCGCCGATAATAGCCGGCAATCCCCAGAAAAGCCCTCACCTGCTTCTTGTTGATTGGTTGCGGCCAGTTCTGAATGGCTTGTATCTTGTCTAACTGGGGCTTAATGATTCCCCTCCCGATAACGTACCCTAAATACTGGGCTTCTTCCAGCCCGATATAACATTTCTTGGGGTTGGCCGTGAGACCTGCCTTCCGCAGGTCCTCTATCACGGCTTGCATTTTCTGGAGGTGGGTCTCCCACTCCAGGCTGTAGATGACGATATCATCCAAATAGGCTGCAGCGTACTGCCTATGTGGCCTCAGGACCCGGTCCATCAACCTTTGGAATGTCGCTGGTGCCCCATGTAGTCCAAACGGCATATGCACATACTGGTATAACCCGTCCGGTGTAGAAAACGCGGTCTTCTCTTTGGCGGCCTCCGTCAAGGGAATCTGCCAATACCCCTTCGTTAAATCTAAGGTCGTGATATACCGGGCTTTGCCAAGCCGATCTATCAATTCATCGACCCGTGGCATAGGGTACGCATCAAATTTAGAAACTGCATTCAGTTTCAGTCATTGCAGAACCGAATGGTGCCGTCTGGTTTAGGGAGTAACACAATCGGGCTCGACCAGGCACTATGCGATTCCTCAATCACTCCTAGCTCTAACATCGACTTCACTTCTCGGGAGACGGCTTCCCGCCGAGCTTCCGGGATACGGTAAGGTTTCACATGTACGGTTACGCCTGGCTCTGTTATAATATCGTGCTTAAGGAGCGTAGTCTGTCCCTGTTTCTCAGAAAAGAACTGTTGGTTGTTTAAGAGAAACTGCTTGACGTCTGTCTTTTGCCGCTCCGAAAGAGTCTCCGCAATCTGGACTTCGGGCAGGGTCCGTGTGCGGATCGGAAGGGTCAGTCCCGCTGACAGAGCTGGACGGTCCTTCCAGGGCTTTATCAGATTCACGTGATAAATCTGTTCAGGTTTTCTTTTCCCAGGCTGGTACACTTTGTAGTTTACCTCACCTACCCGTTCCCGAATTTCAAAGGGACCTTGCCACCTTGCCAGGAACTTACTTTCCACCGTGGGTACCAGGATCAACACCCTATCTCCGGGTGCAAAAGAGCGGACCCTGGCCCCCCTGTCATAAGCCCTCTTCTGGGCCCCTTGAGCCTGCATCATATGCTCTTTCACAATGGGCATAACGGCCGCAATACGGTCCTGCATTTGGGTTACATGGTCTATCACGCTTTTGAATGGGGTAATCTGTCCCTCCCAGGTTTCTTTCGCGACGTCCAAGAGACCCCGGGGACGTCTGGCATACAGAAGTTCGAAAGGCGAGAATCCGGTGGAAGACTGGGGAACCTCTCGGATGGCAAACAGCAAATACGGGAGCAAGTAGTCCCAGTTCTTCCCATCTTTGTCTATCGCCTTTCGGAGCATCTGTTTCAGGGTTTTGTTGAACCGCTCAATCAGTCCGTCTGTTTGAGGATGATAGACAGAGGTGCGTAGCTGTGATATCTGTAAGAGCCTGCAGAGCTCTTTCATTACCCTCGACATAAAGGGGGTCCCCTGGTCGGTGAGTATCTGTTTCGGGACACCGACCCGACTAAACACATGGACCAGCTCCTTGGCAATGGTCTTGGTGGCCGTGTTACGCAGAGGAATGGCCTCGGGGTAACGGGTGGCATAATCCAAGATGACAAGGATGTGGTGGTGTCCCCGTGCAGACCTGGGGAGGGACCCAACCAAATCCATCCCAATCCTCTCGAACGGGATTTCGATAATAGGTAGGGGTACCAAGGGGCTACACAGATGGGGCCGGGGTGCAGTGATTTGGCATTCTGGACAAGACTCGCAATACGTGCGAACATCATGGTGCATGCCCGGCCATACAAAGCAGTGTAATATCCTTTCGGTAGTTTTTTGGACCCCCAGGTGGCCTCCCATCACGTGTGTGTGTGCCAGGGCCAGCACTCTCTGCCGGTAGGGTTTTGGCACTACCAACCGTTGCACCGTGTCTTCCCCTTTTTTCTCTATCTGATAGAGAAAGTCATTCTCTAGGGCCATGTGAGGATAGGCCAGCCTAGCATCGGCATCCACCTGTACTCCGTTCACCACCTTAACATTTTTTCTAGCCTGAGACAGGGTAGGATCCCTTATTTGCTCGCTTTGGAAGTCATCTTTCTGAACTTCCAAGTCCATCAAACCGGATGGCGGAGGGCTGTCCACCTCCGCCCCTTCAATGGGTTCCTCGAAATCGCCAGCCATGACTGAAAACGGGAACTGAAGATTATCCTCAGGGGACTCCTTCCCTGAATCCTCTGAGGGCCCATCCTCCAGTGGCTCAGGGCCCCTTGGAGTAGGGTCCCCTGTGCCGCTCCCCCGGGGTACCAACTGGTTCTCCCACAACTGCCAGAAGTGGGGAAAATCTCTACCCAGAATGACATCATGCAATAAGGCTGGGACTAGTCCCACTTTATGATACACAGACCCATAGGGAGTAGTAATGCAGGAGACAGTGGTGGGGTACGAGCAGGTGTCTCCATGCACACACGTCACAGAAAATTTATCTGACGGACCAGTCGGGACTGACACCAGACTGGCCTTGACCAGGGTTACCATGCTCCCGGAGTCTAACAGCGCCACCACATTCGTGCCATCAACAGACAGGTCACACAGGTGTTTCTCCATATCGCCTTGACCAGCCGCAACACACACCACCCGTGCAACCATAGCCACGCGTTTCTCACAGGTCGTGACATCACACTGCATCGGTTCGGTAGTTACTGGACAGTTTGCAGAAATGTGGCCCATCTCCTGGCAGCGAAAACACCTCACAGACCCCTTGTTTAGTCCATAGTTCGGTCCCTTAGGCCTCATAGGTCCGGCAGTCCCGTTTTCCTCCCCCACTGTCTTTGAATATTTTCCCCCTCCCCTAGACCCCGAAACAGTCTTACCCAATCCCCGTGAGGAGGGGGAGGAGGGAGGACGTGTGGCATCGTCCAGGAGTCCTTCCGCTACGGAATAACGTTCCACTAGATCGACCAGCTGGTCTGCGGTCGTGGGGTTTCCATGACTCACCCATTTTCTCAGGGCTGCCGATAAGGCTCTTAGGTATTTGTCCAAGACAACTCTTTGGATCATCTCCGGCGCCGTCAACACCTCGGGTTGTAGCCACTTCTTCGTCAGGTGAATGAGGTCGAACATCTGGGATCGGGGTGGTTTATCGGGCTGATAAGTCCATTGGTGCACTCTCTGTGCTCGTACCGCCATCGTGACTCCCAGCCGGGCCAGGATCTCGGCTTTTAGTTTATCAAAATCCTGCGCTGCTTCAGGTTCCAGATCATAGTACGCCTTTTGGGCCTCACCGGCCAGAAACGGAGCAATCAATCCGGCCCAACGTGCTTTCGGCCACTTTTCCCGCTCCGCTGTCCGTTCAAACGTGGTCAGGTAAGCTTCGACATCATCTTCGGTAGTCAGTTTATGCCAGTACCGACTCACATGAATCTCCCTCTGGGCAGCTTCTGGATTCACCTCAGGTGCGCTCGCAAGGCGCTGCGCCACCTCCTGCAGGAGTTGGCGGTCTCTCGTGGTCGTTTCTACCAGTTCCCTCAGCTGGGCTGTCATTAAGCGGTTAGCTTCTTGCTGCACAGCTGTGGATTGTACCAGCGCTTTCACCACGTCTTCCATGTTGGCACTTTAACGTGCTGCCCGCATTCTCCACCAATATGTGAAAACACACTCTGGGTTCGCCTTTGCCAGGGTCAAAGGGCACGTATGTGTCGTGTGTCACTCAGAGCAAGAGCAGAGATTTAGATGCCACTGGCCTTGGCCAGAGTTTATTGTGGTGAAAGCAAACAAAGAAAACAAAACAGCAAACAAAAATCCTTGCCTGTCTGGCACTAACTAAACAGAATACAACCTCACTATAGACTGAAGGGCTTCTCCCTTCAGCCAAACCATAGAACCAAAGAGCACTGCTTTCACTCACATGCTTCTCCATACACAGACAGGCCTTCTGTGTTCCCAGGCTAAGAGAGAGCCCCGCCCGACCTCCCAGACTCCTTTTACCTACCCCAACCGCCTCCCACTAATTCATTAGCAGCCAGGTGATACTGACCAGGCTAGGTTGCATATGACAGATACCTGGGAGAGATATATCTGCCCTCATCCACTAATCCCACATGACTCTCACAATACACATACAGTATATACACATATATAGATAGATGTTGATATACTCTATATACACACATATAGATATACAGTATATACACATATATACATAGATATAGATATACAGTATATACACACAGATACATATACAGTATATACACATGTATAGATGTAAATATACAGTATATACAGACATAGATAGATATACAGTATATACACATATCAATAGATATACAGTATATACCCACATATAGATAGATATGCATATACAGTATATACACATATATCGATATACTCTATACACACACATATGCAAAGATATAGCGTCATCGCAAGCCGCAGCCGCACTAGCTCACCCCCCCGCCATACTGCCAATCGCCGTTGGCACCGCTGCCAGCGCCTCATCCCCAGCGCCCTCTGCGAGGTCTACACTGCCCGGATGCCAGCGGTGGCTTCCGCCCCTCGCCGCTCTCACCGCTGCGGCCTCGGTGTCGCCATGCTGCTGGAGTAGCGGTGTACGGGCTGTGGCCGGGTGCTGGGAGCCAGTGACGTCGTCCTGTCGTCGGCGCCGCCTGCCAATGGGAGTGAGCGGCCCGTCTCAGGCTGCAAAGCCTGACACGCCCCGCTCACTCCCATTGGCTGCCACCCTGCAAGCGGATTGGGCGCTGTGTTGTAAACACAGGACGCCCATCCCATTGCCCAGGACTCGGCGTCCTAGACCAATCGGATGCCCGTCCTCTCTTTACCACAGAACGCCCAATCCGCTCCTTCCCCTCAGGTCACATGTCTGACCTGAGGGGAAGAACTGATCCCTCTCTGCAGCCCCCACCCTGCCGCCATGGACAATGCCGTGTGACTGGGCTGCAATCACCCCCAACACACAGCCACCTCCTGCCGCCGAGCGGTGATGTCGCCGCTCCAGCCGCATCTCTCCTCACCCCTCCAGCCGCATCTCTCCTTACGCCTCCAGCCGGACCTCTCCTCACCCCTCCAGCTGAACCTCTCCTCACCCCTCCAGCCGCACCTATCCTCACCCCTCCAGCCGGACCTCTATTCACCCCTCCAGCCGGACCTCTCCTCACTAGTGATGGGCGAATCTACTCGCTAGGACTCGTTACTCGGCGAGTAGTAAGGGACTCACAGGACTCGGTACTCGGCGAGTTTCCCAGCGATTACTCGCAAAGTAACGAGTCCAATGCAAGTCAATGGCAATCCTAGTTTTGTCAGAGTTTACTTTTTCTCACTCGCTAGACTCGCTATATCACATCGCTATGTAGCTTGAATCTCCCCAAAATCGTTTAAAGAATCGCACCGCTTCACGGATACCCGCTGTCAGCAGCGAGTCTGAGCGAGTCTGAGCGAGTCTTAGCGATTCTGAGCGAGTCTACGAATCCGAGTCCTGTATTCTGTATTCGGGACTCGCGAATACAGAATCTGTTATGTTCCGACAAAGCTTCCGAGACAGCCTAGCGTGTTAGGTCAGAAAACTTGTGAAGATGGACAAGCATGTTAGCCAATCATATTCAGTAATGCCACAGCCATGTTGGTTGTGGCAGGACTATGATTGGCTGCTGTCCATCGTGATGCCTATATCATGTATGACAGGCAATGCTGTATATAAGCCTTGCCACCGCCATTTTGGGCACATTTCTCTGAAGATCTGAGCTAGAGCTGGGTGAGGTAGATTCTGGAGCAGATCATAGGGATTGTCAGTCAGTGTAGGGAACCTTAAAAATTCCTTATATTAACCCCAAACAGCTCTTGTGAGAGCTAGCAGGAGGACAGAAGAGTACTGTGTAGAGGACTGTAGGCAGGCAGGGAAGCAGGGAGGTGCAGCCTTACAGTGCTAACAGGAGCGACCTCATAGCTGAGCTTACTCACTCAGCTGTCCTAAGAGCTGAAGTCAGAGGCTTAGCTGAGGTACTATTTACAATTTTTTTGCAGCTGATAGATTTTGGGTCCTAAAAACCCCTTCAGCTTTATTTTGTCTGTGGCAGATCAGTGCGTTGCTGCTCTCCTAGCTGCAAATAGCACGTACGCCACCTACTTGTGCGACTACTTGTGCGCACTTAATAATTTTTTCAGGGACCAGTGTGCTGCTTCACTGCCAAGTGCTAGCACACACTTAACCTGCCAGTAAGTGACGCCTGCAGCAACACCTAACTCCATCTCGGTGGCTGTGCGCACTTTATAATATTTTCAGGGACTAGTGTGCTGCTTCACTGCCAAGTGCTAGCACACACTTAACCCGCCAGTAAGTGACGCCTACAGCAACACCTAACTCCATCTCGGTGGCTGTGCGCACTTTATAATTTTTTCAGGGACTAGTGTGCTGCTTCACTGCCAAGTGCTAGCACACACTTAACCCGCCAGTAAGTGACGCCTACAGCAACACCTAACTCCATCTCAGTGGCTGTGCATTTGTCAACAATGTCCCAAAAACACCAAATGCCCAAAAAAGAGTCTGCAAAGGGACAGGGACGAGGTCGTGGTCCTAGCAGTCGTGAACAACAAGGCACTGGTAGAAGTAGACAGACGAGGATTGATCGATCCACCTTTCTGCTGTCTAAATTTCCCAGTACTCAACCTAAACGTGTCTTGAGGCCGAAGAGCAAGACCAAATAACATCTTGGATGGCTGACAAGACCTCAACCATTGGTTCATGAAGCACACAATCATCCTTGACACCATATTCAAGTGCCGCTACTGACAACTCGGGGTCATCTAATCCGCAAATTCTTCCTATTTCCTCAAGCCATCGCCAGACAGAGGAAAATTTAGACCGGGAACTTGGACACTCGGAAGATTTATTTGGTTCTTATCAGCCATTCATACAACCTGACCTTTCTTTGTCACTGCCCGACCAGATACTTGAACAAGACGTACATTCCATTCATGGACAAAGTTTGGATTCACCTCGTCCTGAAGAACGTCCCTTTCAACAAAGGCATAGACCGTCTCAGGAGGTGGAGGATGATGATGATGATGAGACACACATCTCATCTGGCCAGCCTGAACAGTCACGTTATCCAGAAGACTTTGAGGAGGAGGGGGTGGATGATGAGACCACTGATCCAACCTGGACACTTGACATGCAGAGCCAACAGAGCAGCCAGGAGGAGGAAAGTGGTTATGTACCACCGCCTAAAGCACCCAGGCTTACTCCTTTATCCAGAATCCAAGCTGTGACAACAGTAGCCCAAATTGTGTCAACTGGTGCACAAACTGTACCAACTGTTGCCCCAACTTTAACAACAGTTGGCCAAACTGTGTCTACAGTTTGTGTTGGCCAGACTTATCCTCCAGTTCCTACAACACAACCTAAAGGATGAACATCCATTGTCTGGAAATTTTTTAAAGATAGCCCATCAGTAGCAAATGTCGTTATATGTAACATCTGCTATGCCAGGCTAAGCAGAGGCCAGGGCAAAGCAAACTTGAGCACCAGCAGTATGCGTAAGCACATGACTCTTAAGCACCCAAGACAGTGGTTGGCCCATCAGGGTTCGACATCAGGGCCTTCTGACCTCAACACCGTTAGGCCACCTCCGATTCGTCCTTCACCATCTACTGTTCATGCAGCAGCTCCTACTCATACGATCTCCTCACAAGCTGCGTTAGACCAGAGATATGACAGTAGTCAAGTGACTTGTGAGTCTGCCCCAAATGTCCAGTTGTCTGTTCCACAGCTGTATGAGAGGCAGCGGAAGTACTAATCCACACACCCTTTTTCCCTATCGCCACGACAGCACCACCTGAGAGATAGGACCGCCCATCCAAGACAGGAAACCTCTGAGATAAAAAGGCGGGACCTCTCCTGAACCTCAGTTTAGGTTTCCTGTCTTGGAGGTGGGAGACCTCTGAAGCTCATGCGGTCCTGGCCTGACCCGGTAGCTGGAAGAAGCTGTCCTTACCTAGGCAGTGGCTCCGGACTTGGGTGCAGAAGCTCCTCCACGGGGTATCCCCTGCGGTGGTGGAGGGCACGGGGTCTGGAGAGGGCCATCAGCGGCTTGTTCTCGGCCCTTGTCGCCGCCCGGGTGTCCCAGCTGCACGGTGGGTGGCGGCCCTGCAGTCTGTGCCCCGGGTGAAGAGGATGGTTTACAGGCAGGGCGCAGCGTTCCTGGGTCTGTAATGGGCCTGGGAGCGGTTTTTTCCCGGCGGCAGGTTTGAATTTCGCGCCGGGAGCCGCTACTTCCGGTTTCGGGCGCGGACCGGAAGTGAAGTTCCGCGCATGCTCTGTGCGGGCCAAGATTGCGGCGCCCAGCGTTCAGCAGCAGGGAGACACTGGAGCGGTTCCCGATTGTGAGGGGCAAGCAAGGAGGGCAGAGCCAGCCAGCGTCCAGCGGTGTGACAGCATTCTCTTTCGGCTCCAGTCATGGGAGCCTCAGCAGTGGTGGCCGCAGGTCCTCAGTGATGGGATCCAGGATGAAGGGACCCTGATGCCCCGGAAGTCGGTATGCGCCTGGTGGGTGAGTGCCTTCGGGCTGTACTGTCTGTAATTTCACCACCTGAGGTATGTGCTTTCTGCAGGGTTCCTCTTCCAGAGGGTTGTACTGCCGGATTTCTGTGGCCCTTGCTTTGGGGAGACTGTGCGAATCACTGTCCCCAGTCCGGCCTCTAGCCTTGGCACTTTAGTGTGGGAGGCTTTTTTCCGTCCCTGCAGCTAGCCGGGATGGATGGGGACTTATGCGGCAGAAGGCTTTGGGCTCTTCCCCTGGTACTGAGTGCCACTCGTGGTTTTCACTAGGGGGGAGCCGCAGGTCTTGCTCATCCTCTGCCTCGTCCTCCTCGTCATCCTCCTCCTCTGTTGACGGCAGAGAGGGGACGCCGGGGGTTCCACATGATGACGCTGGTTTTTTTTTTTTGCTTAGAGCGGTCCGTTCGCCTGTGGGGTTGGCGTGGCCCCTCTTCGGTGGCGGATTTAAGGTTCAGTGGTCTGTCTTCCACGCAGAGCTGGACTTTTCCCTTACATCTGAGGGCCCAGGCAAACATGTTAGCTCCTGGACTAAGCCTGTTCGGAAGGGCTCTCTTTCCTTTTGGGCTACTGGCGTAATTCCTGGGAATCCACTGCTGGCATTTTTTGGTCCCTCGTGTCTTGGTTGCAGCAGTTGGTGGCTCAAGTGAGGGACGGGTTTCCTACGGCGGAGACCGTGTCTTCCTTCCTTTGACTCTTGCTGCGGCAGCTTTGCTGGCAGCTTCCTCATGGAATTGGCGGCAAAGGCTCCGTCTTTCTTTAATGCTGCTCATCATACCTTATGGTGGGGGCCTGGCCCGGTGTTGCCCACTCTGGGTTTCTTTACCTGGTGCGGGTGCTTTTCCGGTTGGTACGTCGCTGGCTGATATCCTGGCCCGGGCTTGTGCCGATGTGGATGCTTTTCCCTCCGGGGTTCCGGCTCCCGCCTTCCGGGGCCGTCCCCCTTCGTAAACCTCGGTTTGTTAAACGAAGGTCCCCTAGTCGGACCCGAAGTTCTTGGGCCAACGGGGGAAGCATGTAGTCGGGTTTTTTTAGTTCGGGGGTTCCTCCTTTGGCGAGAAGTTCCAGTATCAGTGACGGCTCGCTCCAGGACGGAGGAAGGCTTGACCCTTTCTCTCGTCCGGCTCCGGGGTTGGGGCTTGCGAGGGAGCTCTTGCTTTTCTCAGTGTCGGGTTGACACTGGGGTTCGCTTCGGCTCCTGGGGGCCCCTGGTGATTGCGTCTGTCCGCTGTTCAAGAAAAGGCGCTTTTCTGATAAGAGGGTACGGGCCCTTGTGCGACTAAGGGGGGTTTCCCCGGTTCCTCCAGCCGCCTGCGGCTGGGGGTTCTGTTCCCCGCTGTTTCTCGTGCCACAGCCAGTCGGTTCGTTCCAGTCTTTTATACCCCTGAATCCCCGGAACAGCTTTCTGGTGCGGAGCTCGTTCCTGAGGGGGACTTGGTAGTCGACAATCGGGGTTGGTTTCCAAATTGTTTCAGGGTGGGGCTGGCTCTGCCGGACACGTAACACAATGTTCCGGTTCACCGTCACCACCGGCAGTTCTGATGTTCGCCCGGTTTGGGGGGCTTCCTCTGCCTTGCTGTGCCAGGCTCTCCCCTTCGGCCTGGCGATGGTTCCTCGGCTTTTCTCGGCGTTGCTGGCAGTGGTGTGGCCGCTTCCGACGTCCGCGGGGTTTAATTATTCCATATCTGGACGTTTGCTGCTTGTGAGGGACTCCTGGGGTTTGTGCCCGTCTGCATCTGGTTTAGTCTTCCCTGGGTCTGCTGGGTTGCATTGTTGTTCTAGGAAGGTCCAGGCTGTTCCCCGCCACGCGTCAGCTGGTTCTGGGGTTATTTCTGGGTTCCCAGTCTCTGCTTTGCCTCCTTCTGGCCGTCGGGGGTCATGGCGTGACTGAACGCAGTCCAGAGACCCCGCAGGGGCATAATGTCGGGAAGCTCCCCGCTGACCTCGAGGCCATTGCGTCTTCGGTCATCCCTTTCTGCAGTACAGGGGGTCTCCTCAGTTGGGTTTCTGGAGGGCTGTGTCCCTCTTGGGCTCCCTCTCGTCCTGTATCCCCGCTGTTCCTTGGGCACAGTTGCGCTCTCGGGCCCTTCTGTGGATGGTTCCCCAGCATCAGCTCGGGTTAGGGGCGGCCTTGGACGCATGGATTGTTCTGTCCCCTCCGCCTTTAGATTCTCTGGAGGGGGGGCTGCTCCCTGGGCGCCTCTCCAGGGGCGTCCCTTGGGGTGGTCCGGTCTCCGATGCTTACCACGGAGCCAGTTCCTAGAGATGGGGGCCCTCCTTCGGGACCTGTCCGCTCGGGGGGGCCTGAGACTCATCGCCTCTCCAGGCTGTCCTCCCTTATTCCGGAGTTCCTGGCTGTTTGGAAGGCAGTTCTGCGTTCCTTACTTCCCTTCGGAGGCACCATCTTAGTGTCCTCTCCGGCTACAGTGTGTTGGCGGCTTCCTGGCACCGTCAGGGGGACACCCGGTCTCAGGCCCTCATGGGAGTTGCGCGGGGCGTTGTCAGCTGTTGGAACGCCCGTCTGATTCCCTCTCTGCCCTTCGCATGCGGGGGTGTGGCAACTTCCTGGACGGATTTTCTCTGCAGGGTGCAGCTCCAATGGGAGCAGTGGGCTCTGGTTATGAGTGTTTTTTTATTTTTCGCTCCGATTGTGGCCATGTTGGGCCTTCTGGAGATGGATTTCTTTGCCACTCGAAAGCACGGTCTGATGTGGTGGATTCTGTTCTCTGTTTCCCGGAGTCCGGCCCGGGCTGGGGACGCTCTACTGTTCCCCTGGTCCTTGGGCCTTCTGTGTCCCTTCCCTCCCTTGGTTAGGTTCCTGCAGTGCTTCGGAAGGTCAGGAAGGACAGGGCGAGGGTCGTCGTGATGGCGCCCTTCTGTCCCCGAGGAGCTTGGTTCTTTTGGCTCAGTCGCCTGTCCAGCCAGGCTCCCTGGACTCTCCCCCTATTCCAGTCTCTCCTGCGGGGGCCGGTCCCCCTTCTGACGGCGTGGGACTTGCCCAGGCGGCTCCGGTCACGTGGGGGATTCTCTGGTGGCCTTGTTCGTGTGCTGTGGTCCGGTCGGACGCCGGTTGCCACCGTTTTTTTTTCTGGTGCCGGGTGATTTACCTTTTCTGTCTTCTTCAGGGACGAGTCCGGACGGTGGGCTCCTGTGCCGGCAATTTTCGACTTCCTCCAGTAGGTGGCGGATTGGTCTTTGTCGATTCCCTGGAGCTCTGGTTTTCGGCTTTGGGGGGCCTGTGCCTTTGTTCCCTCGATGGGTCCCTGTCCAAGGGTGGCTCCTTGGGGTCTCATTTTAGTTCTGAATGCCTTAACCAAGCCTCCCTTTGGGCCTTTTCTCTTGTGCTTCGCCTAGGGTCCTGCCTCGGCAGTTGGTCCTGTTGGGCGGTGGCTTGCCGTCCGCCAGCCTTTTTTTGTGTCCTCCTGGCCTTGTCGGTGGGGCCTGGTTCTCCGGGGTTGGCTGGACGGGGTCATCCTCTGCCTGGTTCCTTCCTTCTTTCCAAGGTGGCTCTCATGTTCCGCAGACTGCGGGAGCTTGTTCTCCCTTCCTTCTGTGGTCTTCCTGCAATTCTGATGGCCGTGGTTCTCCACACGTTCGTGGTCTGGAGGCAGTTGTTTGCCTGCTTCGTCGGGCCACGGCCTGGCGTCTGGCTCTGTCCCTCTTGTTTTTCTTTCGAAAGGCCTCTTGGGGTGAGGCAGTGTCCGTGGGTGCCCTTGCTTGGTGGTTGCGCGAGGCCTTCGCTCTTGCTTCTTCCAGTCAGATGCGGGTCCCGGGGGGGCCTTTGTGCACTTCCACCAGGGCAGTAGCTGCTTCCTGGGCGGGGGTGGCTGTTGTCCCCTTAGACTTGATCTGTGGGGCTGCTCCTTGGTCTTCTCCTTCTCTTTTCTTCGAGCATGTCAGGCTTGATCTTGCTGCCGCTATGGTGGTGCCCTTTGGTAGACGAGTTCTGCTAGCGGTGGTTAGAGATGGGCGAGTCCTAAAAGACTCGGAATCGCAAGACCCCAACGAGTCCGAGTGCAGGACTCGGGACTCGTTGCGAGTCCAGCGAGTCCAATGTTAATGAATAGGGAACCGAGTAATAGCGAATAATGACATTTACACTCCCTAAAAAAATTGGTTTTAAGTGCGCACAGCCACCGAGATGTGGTTTGGTGTTGCTGTATGCGTCACTTGCTGGCGGGGTAAGTGTGCGCGCTCACACTTGGCAGTGAAGCCGCACACTACACTCCCTAAGGTGGTGTACGTGCTATTTAAAGGTAGGAGAGCAGCAACGCACTGGTCTGCCACAGAAAAAATAACGCTCTATGGGTTATTAGGAACAAAAATCGATCTGGTGCAAAAACAAAAAGGAAACAGCACCTCAGCTAAGCCTCTGACTGCAGCTGTTAGCAAAGCTGAGTGAGTAAGCTAAGCTATGAGGTCCGTCCTGTTTGCACTGTAAGGCTTCTCCTTCCTTCCCTCCCTGCCTGCCTGCCTGCCTACACAGCACTACTCTGTCCTCCTCCTAGCTCTCAGAAGAGCTTTTTGGGTTAATATAAGGAATCTTCCCTACACTGACAATCCCTGATCTGCTCCAGCATATATCTCTCTCTCCCTATACTAGGTCAGATCGTCTCAGGAATGTGGCCAAAATGGCGGGGACAAGCCTTATATACTGCCTTGCCTGTCATACATGACATAGGCATCACGATGGACAGCAGCCAATCATAGTCCTGACACAACCAACTTTGCTATGCCATTACTGACTATGATTGGCTATCTTCACAAGTTTTCTGACCTAACACGCACGCTGTGCTGACTCGGAACATAACAGATTCTGTATTCGAGAGTCCGACTCCCGAATACAGTATACAGGACTCGGAATCGTAGACTCGTAGGACTCGGAATCGTAGACTCACTCAGACTCGCTGCTGACAGCGGGTATCTGTGAAGAGTCAAGCTTATTGCCATTGAATTCCATTGGACTCGTCACTGTGCGAGTCCAAGCTGGGAGATTTGCCGAGTAACGAGTCCTGCGAGTACCTTCAGAATCGCCGAGTCCCGAGTCCTAGCGAGTAGACTCGCCCATCCCTAGCGGTGGTCCCTCCCTAATTTTCTTTTCTCTGAAATCTCTCAGGTGGTGCTGTCGTGGCGATAGGGAAAAATCTAAATTACTTACCGGTAATGTGTTTTTCATGAGCCACGACAGCACCACCGCATCCCTCCCTATTGCCTGTTGGTGTTGGTCCTGTTTGGAAGGGGGTGTGTGATTTGTTGATTTCTTTTGGTTGTGTACTAATGCTTGTTGGGTTCCCCTCTCCGGTCTCTGTAACCGAAACTGAGGTTCAGGAGAGGTCCCGCCTTTTTATCTCAGAGGTTTCCTGTCTTGGATGGGCGGTCCTATCTCTCAGGTGGTGCTGTCGTGGCTCATGAAAAACACATTACCGGTAAGTAATTTAGATTTTTCTCAACAAATGACAGCGCAAATTTCTAAGCTGTTAGCTGTAGAAATGCTGCCATTTAGGCTTGTGGATACTGAGGCTTTTCGGGAGTTGTTGGCTGTGGCAGCACCACGATACTCTGTCCCCAGTCGCTATTTTTTTTCACGTACTGCCGTACCCGCGTTACATCAGCACGTGGTTAACAACTTGAAGCGTGCACTGACAAATGCTGTGAGCGGAAAAGTTCACCTGACAACTGACACCTGGACAAGTAGTTGTGGACAGGGCAGATACATATCCCTAACGGCTCACTGGATCAACCTTGTCGAGAGTGTCCCAAAGTCTAATAGTGGAATATCTGCGATCCTACCAACTCCATAGCGGGCACAACATCATTCCGGGAGTCCGCGTCCTCATATACTTCAACAACACAATGTGCGTCTTCTACTTCCTTGACCACTGCTGACTTGGCCGCAACATCACGTCAAAGTTGGGAGCTTTGCAGTACTGCATCAGCAAGGCGACAACAGGCTCTTCTTAAGCTGATCTGTCTAGGTGACACACCTCACACTGCAACTGAGCTGTGGAAAGGTGTTAAGCAACAGACAGATGAGTGGCTGGCCCCACTGCAACTACAAACAGGTCTTGTTGTCAGCGATAACAGACGAAACCTTGTTGCAGCAATAAAGCTCGGTAACCTTCAACACGTGCCTTGCATGGCTCACGTGCTGAACCTTGTAGTTCAGAAATTCTTGAAAAATTACCCAGAGTTATCTGATCTACTAGACAAGGTGCGTAGAAATTGCGGACATTTCCAACATTCATCCACGGCACTTGCAAGTCTATCTGCCCTTCAACAGCAATTTAATTTGCCCAAACACCGGTTAATTTGCGACATGCCCACACGATGGAATTCTACATTCCATATGTTGGCAAGATTCAATGAGCAGCAGAGGGCAATAGCGGAATATCAGCTGCAACATGCCCGTCACCCCGGAAGTAATTCAAGACACATTGGTACTATGGAGTGGGTCTGGATCGCTAACCTTTGCGAGGTTCTAGAGAACTTCGATTACTGCACAAAACTGGTCAGCGGTGATCAGTCCATTATTAGTCTCACCATCCCCATGCTCTGTTTGCTTAAAGATTCTCTCCTGAATCTTAAAACAGAATCATTGAGGGCACAGCGGAGGGCTATGGATCCAGATTTTAACATCCACGATCAGAGCCAGCAAAGCCAATTTCAGCCGGCAACATTGGCTGCAGAACAAAACAGTGATGAGGAAGATGAAGACGATTTATTTCTCCATGGTACTGATGTGCACCCTGATGGAACTCCCAACCCCAGGTTTATGTCGGTACAGCATGGGTGGGCTGAAGAGGAGGAGGCGGAGACCGATTTTGAGACTATGATGCCTATTGTTCATCAGTCAGGTGACACAGAAGACATGAGTCTTTGTAGCCTAGCACACATGTCTGACTTCATGTCTCAATGTTTGTCCCAAGATCCACGCGTCATTAAGATCTATGACAGCGACCTCTACTGGTTGTCAACATTCCTTGACCCACGCTACAAAGACAAGTTTCCATCGCTGCTGTTGCAGTCACCAAGGGGCTTAACGATGGATCATTTCAAAAGTGTTGTTGTTGACAATTTAATGTCAATTTCACCCTCTGACTCCGCTATACCCCGAACAAGCAGCTCTTTGCCACAGCAGCCTTTGGTTGGGAAACAAACGGCCACAATGTCAAGAAGAGTGGTGGTAAGATGTCCACCAACTGGGCGATGTTCAACAGACCTTCCAATCTGCAACGGATTGTGCCTACGGTCCCCTTGTCTAGGAGACAAACATTGTCAAACATGTTGAACAAGTATGTGTGTGACACTACCAGCTTCTTAACCGACCCCTCTGTACCCTTTAATTACTGGGTTTCCAAGCTTCACACTTGGACTGAGCTGTTTTTGTATGCCTTGGAGTTGCTGGCCTGCCCAGCTGCTAGTGTGACATCAGAGCGTGTTTTTAGTGCCGCTGGGGGAATTGTCACTGATAGAAGGTCACGGCTGACTACAGAAAATGCCGACAGACTCACTCTCATTAAGTTTAACAAGGACTGGATATCATCAAAGTTCTTAACCCCTCCAGACGACAGTACCCAAACCTAGAGGGACATAATCAAATTTGATATGTTTGGCTGACTGCGGTTTAAACATTATGTCCTCTTCTGACACAAAGGATAAACAATGTGCCTCTGCTAAGAAGATTTGATAACTAATCTTCCTGCTACACTTGCTGCATGACAACAAAACTACACAATCAGTTTCAGTAATGTTACTTTACTAATGCATGCACTTGTGATGATTTTTGAACGTTGATTTATGTCAGACAATCCAATACAGTCTCTTGGCTGAATTTTTCAAGGCAACAAGCCTATGCCTGCATTGTGGGCATTTCTCAAACTGCAATAAAACATATTGTTTGGCTCAAGTGCCTTGCATTAATTTTAAAAATTTTGATCCCGCCCCATGGGCTAATTTTTTGAGGCAACAAGCCTATGCCTGCATCGTGGACGTTGCTTGTACTATGTTCTCAGGACAAGCAAGAATATAGTATGGGCCACGCTCCCTCCTCTATTTCTAAAAAGAGTTGATCCCGCCCCTTGGGCTAATTTTTTGAGGCAACAAGCCTATGCCTGCATCGAAGACGTTGCTTCTCCTATGCTCTCAGGACAAGCAAGAATATAGTATGGGCCACGCGGCCTCCTCTATTTCTTAAAAGAATTGATCCCGCCCCTTGGGCTAATTTTTTGAGGCAACAAGCCTATGCCTGCATCGAAGATGTTGCTTCTCCTATGCTCTCAGGACAAGCAAGAATATAGTATGGGCCACGCGGCCTCCTCTATTTCTAAAAAGAGTTGATCCCGCCCCTTGGGCTAATTTTTTGAGGCAACAAGCCTATGCCTGCATCGAAGACGTTGCTTCTCCTATGCTCTCAGGACAAGCAAGAATATAGTATGGGCCACGCGCCCTCCTCTATTTCTAAAAAGAGTTGATCCCGCCCCTTGGGCTAATTTTTTGAGGCAACAAGCCTATGCCTGCATCAAAGACGTTGCTTCTCCTATGCTCTCAGGACAAGCAAGAATATAGTATGGGCCACGCGCCCTTCTCTATTTCTAAAAAGAGTTGATCCCGCCCCTTGGGCTAATTTTTTGAGGCAACAAGCCTATGCCTGCATCGAAGACGTGGCTTGTACTAAGATCCTGCTGGAGCCTGGCGAAGGGTCCCACTGTACGCTACGGAGATAACGCGTAGACGCGCTGTGTTGCAAGTAGACGTCCCAGCCTATCGCATCTGTGTTCCTAGTGTTGTTGCCATACCAGTCATTAAGTAACCCCCCCAAACACAGGCACTATTTATTTGTCAGCAACATTTCTATGTGCAGTCATGATTTTACACATAATAACCAAGGTGCCCTCATGCGCCATGCGGGCCGTAAAGTACTTGCAAATGATGATGACTTTAAGCCCACCCACAAAAAAAACCTACACATCCATTCCCTGAAGAAAGACAGACACAAAGCAGTTTTTGTAAACTGTGTATTATTACGCCTTAATGGCAAAGATGTCAGTTTTTTATTTTTTTTTTTTAACTTTGTAAAAAGTGATACATAAAACATAACAAAATAAAAAATAAATTGTGCAATGCACAATACAAACAAACAAATAAACACAAAAAAAATGTGCCCTACAGCTGGTGGTAGGTTGGCGCATTCTGTGGGGTTGCCTCTACCGGGACACCATCACCCTGGTCGTGGAGGAGGTCCAGGGCCAAATGTATTACCTCACCCAATGGTTGTAACCCTGTAGGGTGGGTCATCTGGGCAGGTTGTCCTTGGGTTGGTAGGCCCCTGTTAGGTGGACACCACCTCTGGGTCGCCACGTAGCTGTCCCGGGGTGTGGGCCTGTCCAGTCTGTTGGAGGTAGACTGCTGCCACCCCTCCAAATACGAAAAGACCTGGCCAGGGTGGTTTGGGGGCCGACAGGCATCAATGACAATGTGTATTGCTGACCAAGCCCGCAGTCGTCTCTCGAATGGAATCTCATCCAAGAATGGTATGAGACTGCGGGCAAAGTCAGCATTACATTGTCCTCGGTGGTCTTTTGGGGCCCCCGGGATCTGAGCTGGGCTGCTGTGGTTCAGGTGACTCCCCACACTGCTGGCAGTCGGCAGTGGAGGAAGCTGGATGGCCACAGCTTGGTTTGGTTGGGGAGACAGCTGGTGTGGCCCTTCATCCTCCTCTTCTTCCTGTGGCCCCAAAGGTGGTGGTGGTGGTGGTGGTGGCGGAGGTGGTGGTGGTGGTGGTACTCCCTCCTCCTCTGGTGGTGGTTCAGGGGCCTCCCTCGCCTCCTCAGGCAGCTGTGCTGGCGGGTTACGACGCCGCCTCAGATAGTGAGCAGCTCTGTGGGTAAATATAAAAAACATTTGGTGAATGGGTTGCGTTTGGAAACAAATCCATAGGCCAAACATAACATGTGCACGCTTTTTTGACTCAGTGTATCTGTGTATTCTGTGTCTTTTCATTGTTGCCCTTAAGATGGAATTGCAGCAAATAAATTAAGGACATTTTGGCTCATGCCTCAACCAATATTCTATGTGTGGGTAGTGTTGCTCCACGATTTTTTGCCATTACATTAGAAATTAAAAAATTTGTCTGCACTATTACACTGTGCCCTGCCTTAGGCAGGACAGCTATGTAGTCACTTGAAGACATATTAGTGGCCACAACTATTGCTTAGACTTTTTGTGGAAACTTTATGTGGACAAAGCTATAGCCTGACACTGTGAGGCAAACACATTCTTCAGGGTTGTTTGCCATCAGATGGACACAAAAAGACACAGTGTGGGCTGCCTTGGTCTCAATGCACATAACCCAGATCTATAGGGCAGGTGAGCAAGACAGGCAATGGAGTCATGCAGCATAGGTGACACATGAGCATTCGGCGTTAGTGGCCTACACTTCTTTTTGCTGCCATGTATGCTAATCAGGAATGTCTTGGTAAAAAAAGCACACCAAACAGATGGCATGGGTTTTGAAACGACTGTAATGGACATAGAGTATGGGGTTATTTTTGAGCAGCAGGTCACACATCGTTGGTGCCAAACAAGGTGGTATGCACAGATGGACAGTTTTACAGTTATTCCAACGGGGCCGAACAAAAAACCGGGAGCAGCAAAGGCAAACCTAGGGTTTCCTAAAGGACCTAGGACATAAAAGCCTGTTGCACTTAAAATATGGCCCTCTTTAGTTTGATTTTATACAGCATTAATACACTATGTTTTCCGGAGGATTCGTAATGTGCCCATGAGTTAACGACAAAAAAACTTAAATTCACATGTGGGCCCTAATATCTACACCATCACCTTGCAGCCCCAAATATACCCATGGGAAAACTGAACCACACGTATTTGTAGTGATACAGGGTATGTCCTGAAATGTGTGTGACTGTGTCAACAATCTGGGATGGTGTATAAACAGTTTAGTGCAAAAGGGGTATATCCTTGCAACATTATTTAGCCGAAAAAACCACACACAACTAAACGTGTAGGGATGTATGTGGCCCTTATGCAAGTCGAGGCCATTAGGAACTGATACAAATGAGGCTTATGACAGGCAAACCAGACAAGGCCACACACCTTAGAGGCCATTGCAGGGAAGAATATGGCTTTGTTCCACAAACATGCCAACAATAATAGCTAATTGTGAGGTCACGGAACATTGTGTCTGACCACCCTGCAGAACATTGCTTATTTGTCCCAACGTCACAATGTGACTATAAATGTGTATGTCCTGGATCATTGCCAAAGGTAATAGAACTGTGTTGCACCATGGCAGAAACAAACCCCAGTGTGGGTATGTAAACCACCACACTCATTATAGAGCTTCATACGTAGACTGTGTGCCCTCGTGGACAGGGTCCTCTCCTCTTGTACCTGTATGACCTGATTGTCTTCATGTACTGTTTTTTGTCGTTAACCCTTATCCTCATGTAAAGTGCCATGGAACCTAATGGCGCTATATAAATAAATAATAATAACAATAATAGTACACAACAGTGCAGCAGACACATACCTTGGCATACGGGCCACCAGTTCAAGGAAGGACAACCGTTCGTAGTGGCAATAGATCGGCCCTTGATCAGCTTCCGGTCCCCCCTCCATGATCTTGCGGTGTTGCCGCTTGTGTTGGTCCCGGCAGCTCCTCCACCGTTTGATAATGAGGTCAACTGTGAAATGATTTCAAACCGGGTTTAGACCTCTGTAACATTTGAAACACTAAAAGTATGTGTACAAATCAACAATAACATTTTATTCATGTTGTGTGTGTAATGTGTATACAAGGCACAGTGACACGACAGTGTGGAACATCATCAACAGCATTACGGACATTGAGCTCACGTGGCCACAATCACAAATGGGGCAGGGTACATGTCAACGCATAGAGAATATAATCAGATAAAGAATAACGGCAATTCCTACACAATGTTTGTATATAAATGCAATCATTTTATTTTTTATTTGCTTGGAAATACATCACACATGATAAAAGACCTTCCCCATAAAAACAACTCCAGACAGTATGCGTGCAAGTATATATATAGTTCAGAATTACAGGTTATATACCATTACAGCATCATCATCACTTGGTCTGCACAGAAGGGGAACCATTGTAATCATCATCGTGTCTGCTGACAACTAACCTGTCCAAAGACCAGGGTGCCCCAGACATATATAATACAGGTTGATACCCCTCACACTATGCATAGATATCCAATGTGAAAATGCCCATACCGCACCACACTGCCCAGCACCTCAACGTTTCGCTCTCCGCTTCGTCAGGAGGTGCTGGGGCAGTGTGGTGGTCACCTTAAGTAGTCATGTCCATCATCTCGTCCCGTTTCCAGCTGATTTGCGGCGCACGATGCCCGCGAGTGCCCGCATCCGCCCGCGCCCCGGCGTCCCGGAAGTACCGCCTGCGCATGCGCAGTTACGGCAGTCACCATTGGACGCCAGGGACACGTGAGGAGCCGGAGACATCGCCAGCACCGCGCGCACATCAGCTGCGGGCTCAGCACCATTACAAGTATGGGCAGCATGCCCATACAACATACACCACTATTATTTCACTGGGCATTTCACCACCATATAGTGCATCCTTGTTGGAAGGGGAAATCAATCGCTCTATTTACCTGCATACTGTTAATACATCATATGTGTGCACACATAATCACAATTATATACATTTGCATATATGAGCATTAATTATATCGAATCCTCCTGAACAAAAACGGCAGCGTGGTGCTGGGCAGTGTTGGATAATGATCTCCATCTGTGATGTAGCATGGTACTTGATTCCCACAAGGTTGACATAACAGGACAGATATATGGACTACTACAACATAAACATAAAAATATATACAGTTAAAAACAGTGACCACCAAAGTGAACCACAATGCTATGTTCGGTGTGGCCAGCGTCGGTGGCCCTAAATCCATTAGCAATTATATTTAAAAGTATATGTAGTTTTGATTGATTTAAACTTTACTACACAGTATACATTGAACCACAGGACAAATATACATTCACTGCTCATTGATCTCTTTATAAGAATGGTTTGAATGAGATGGCGTCATTGAGGCCTCCCGTTTCGTCGTTTCTAATAGGGTGATCCACTTCACCTCTTTTTGTGCCAGTATTTTCTTCAAATTGCCCCCTCTAACACCCAGATGTACTTTATCTATCCCCCTAAATTTTAAGAGTCGCCAGTTACAGTTGTGAGCCTCCTTGAAATGCCGCGGAATATTTTTCAAGGCCGCTATTTCCTCATCAGTGGTAGCCTCCGCTGCCTTTCTGATGTCCCTAAGATGTTCCAGAACTCTTACCCGCAATTCGCGGGTCGTCATCCCCACGTATATCAGCTCACAGGGGCACTTTGCCCAATAAACTACCCCACTCGTGCGGCAATTGATTGTATGTACAATTTTGTAGCTTTTACTCCCATTATAGTTGTGGAACTCAAAAGCACGCTCCACTTGGGTACAAGCTCCGCAGTCTCCACATGTAAAGGTTCCCCATCTCACTTTTCTAGCATTTCCCAGGAAAGTGGATGGTGGCGGCACATACAGACTACGTACCACCATATCCTTAAGATTTTTTGATCTACGGGGCGTAATAGATGGGTATTTGGACAGAGCCCTCGTAAGGTCTTTATCTGTATGTAGGATCGGCCAATATCTTCTTATTACCTCAACCATCTCCCTCCACTCTGAATGATATGGGGTGATGAGTCTCACCTGATCATCAGTTTTTCTGCTCACAGATTTCAAGAGATGGTCACGTGGTGTCTTCTTCGCCCGCTCATACCCACTTTCAATAGGACCCATTCTGTAATGGCGAGAGATAAACCGGTTTTTAAGTATCGCGGCCTCTTCCTCAAACAACCTGTCTGAGGAGCATATTCTTCTAGCCCTTAAAAACTGACCTGTGGGGATGGATCTTATCACCTGTGCTGGATGTGAGGATCTTGCACTAAGAACCGAGTTCACCGCAGTGTTTTTTCCGAAAAATATTCGTGGAGACCGACCCATCACCTTCTTTTCTTATTCTGACATCGAGGAACTCAATGGAATCAGTGCTGTAGACATAAGTAAGTTTTATATTACGTCTGTTGTTATTCAGTGACATCATGAAAGCCCTCAGGTTTTCCAGACCTCCCTGCCACACCAGAAAGATATCATCGATGAATCTGACCCACATAGGTACAGTACATGTGCTATTATCAGGAAATTCAATGGACCGCTCCCAGAGCCCCAGGAAAAGGCACGCATACGAGGGCGCACAAGACGCCCCCATAGCTGTGCCCCTCTCCTGGAGATAGAAGCGGTCCTTGAATACAAAATAATTGTGAGTCAAGATGTATCTGACTAGTGTGACAAGGAGGTCCCTGAACTCCCTCTCCAGATTGGTTGTCCTCAGGAAGAACTCCACTGCTTCTATGCCGTCCTCGTGTCCTATGGATGTGTAAAGCGACTCTACGTCCGTCGTTACCATCACCACATCATCCCCCAACCGAAGATCCTGTATTTTTACAAGGAAATCAGTTGAGTCCCTGATGTAGGACGGCAGCGTGCGGACGAGAGGCTTAAGATAGTAGTCAAGGAATCGGCATACAGGTTCACACAAGCTGTTTTAGATTTTTGTTGGTAATTTACTGAGATTTTTGTTGGTAATTTACTGTATAAGATTTTTGTTGGTAATTTACTGTATAGATTTTTGTTGGTAATTTACTGTATCCTAGATTTTTGTTGGTAATTTACTGTATCCTAGATTTTTGTTGGTAATTAACGCATAGAGAATGTAATAGTGCGGGCACCAGACTCCGCTCATTAGTGGTATTTATATACACCCAACCCCCTGGCCTTCAGAGCCAGGAGGACCAGCTCTTAAACTAAGTGTACTATTGTGACCCCATCCAAATATAGGCAACCATGCGACGGCGCATGATAACACATTGAGGGCCCTGTATACCCTACTATGGGGGCCCTGTATACCCACGGGGGCCCTGTATACCTACTGCTGGGGGCCTGTATACCCACGGGGGGCTGTATACCCTACTATGGGGGCCCTGTATACCCACTGCTGGGGGCCTGTATACCCATGGGGGGGCTGTAGACCCTACTATGAGGGCCCTGTATAACCACTGGGGGCCCTGTATACCCACTGCTGGGGGGCCTGTATACCCACGGGGGGGCTGTATACCCTAATATCGGGGGCATGTATACACACTGGGGGGCCTGTATACTCTGCAGGTGGAGCTGTATACTCTGCTGGGGGGCTGTCTACCAGTGATAGCCGCTGTATACAAGGATGGCGGTCAATATGGTTTCCCAGTTTTTTGGGGCTAAAGTAGGGGGGTCGGCTTATACACGGGTCGGCTTATACACGACTATATACGGTAAATGCAATATAACGTGTGAACACATTTAACTCACCCATATTGCTCTGTGCATCATGGCCACAGCGATGAAATGTAGGGAACACGACCTGAGCGATCTCCCTCCAGGCTGTAGTCCGCTGGACGTTATCCCCATAGGCAGGGTCAGTTGGCAGCCAAAGCAGGGGCCGAGCCTCCACCAGAGCAATTAATTGCAGGGTGTTGACAGGGGCCATGCTTGCTCTGTGTGTTTCTGCGCGTCCAGCCAGGCAGCTCGAGTTGGCTTATTTCCTGTTTGCTAAAAGCATGGGGTTTGCTGCAGAAAATCGCTTGCCTCGCCTCATCGGCGCCAAATAAGACAAACACATGCGAGTTTGGCCTCGGAGACAGCAGCAAAATACAGTTGCGAGTGGGGATTCCGACACGGCAATGCGAGCGCTTTTCGAGACACATCTGCGATTTTTAAATCACACATTACTCGCTATTATTCGCTTCCCCATTCATTAACATTGGACTCGCTAGACTCGCAACGAGTAGCGAGTCCTGGGCTCGGACTCGCTAGAGTCAAGCGATTCCGAGTAATTTAGGACTCGCCCATCACTACTCCTCACCCCTCCATCCTCTGCTCTCCTCACCCCTCCAGCCGGACCTCTCCTCACCCCTCCAGCCTCACCTCTCCTCACCCCTCCATCCTCTGCTCCCCTCACCCCTGCAGCCTTCCGTCACATCATACTCTGCTACCCACAGAGCCGCCTGTATACTCTGCTACCCACAGAGCCGCCTGTATACTCTGCTATCCACAAAGCCGCCTGTATACTCTGCTACCCACAAACCCGCCTGTATACTCTGCTACCCACAAAGCCGCCTGTATACTCTGCTACCCACAAACCCGCCTGTATACTCTGCTACCCACAGAGCCCCCTGTATAATCTGCTACCCACAGAGCCCCCTGTATACTCTGCTACCCACAGAGCCGCCTGTATACTCTGCTACCCACAGAGCCGCCTGTATACTCTGCTACCCACAGAGCCGCCTGTATACTCTGCTACCCACAGAGCCGCCTCTATCATCTGCTACCCTCAGAGCCGTCTGTATACTCTGCTACCCACAGATCCGCCTGTAGACTCTGCTACCCACAGAGCCCCCTGTATACTCTGCTACCCACTCACCCGCCTGTATACACACAATTCATTTCACCGCTCTCCCGATGCAATTGCATCGGGCCTTTTTACTAGTTAATTATAACCAAAATATGGTAAAAAATGGAGATATACAAAGTATACAGAGCAGGAATTACCCCACATGGTACAAACAATCATTTACAGAGAGAGTTCATCATCCTTTAACATGCATAATGCATAGAGCTACACAACCTATAATTATAAGTCCCACAATGAACCTCTCAAAAGTAATCATAAAGTGACAAGTGCCAGATAGCCCAAGGGGGTAAAGAGTATTACCTGTCTGTATAGCCCCCCCTAACGCGTGTTTCGCGTTAGCTTCGTCTGAGGAGGGTGGTCCCTACTTGCAGAGCAGTTCCTTTTATCGCAGCCACGATAATTCCGCGTCTGACATCACATCCGGTTTTTACCGGATGTGACGCGGACGTTACATCACCTCCGCTTCCCCATGCCTCCATGGTAACCAGCAAGGCGTCATCCAGCCGGAGATGCCCAGCTCCACCCCGCAGCGACGCGGAGCCCACGTCAGCCGCAGGAGGGACCTAGCGCCTCCGGCCGAACCCATACCCACAGCTGTCGTCATGGAGACATGTTTTACCAGCCGCAGCATCCTCCCCACATCCAGGGACACATAGACCACAGTAGTCACGCCGAGGCAGAGACCCTACAGCGCAGTACCCCAGGACGGAGGGGACATCCCGTCACAGTATATCTATACATAACATAGTGATTTAAAGGGGCCTACTATTAGGAGCTACAGAGGACAATAAAACTAATTGCAAACCATAAATAGATTATTTAGACGCAGGACACATCCCATTAATACAGAATACTTATACATATAGACACATGGAACATAATCGGGACTATAAATAAATAAGGTGTATGGACATAAAATCAATCTATATACATCAGTGTCCATATTAATAAAAGTGCTAATTGTGCTAATCATAAAAATGCTGATACAGCACAGTGATACTGATCTCAATGCATCACATACAACACATCATACATAACGCACCGGCCGGTGTAAACATTATCCATGCAGTCAGAGAGATAGTTTAATACAATAAAGAACAAGATAAATACATTCATATCTTGTATAATAAAGTGCTTATATATAAATAACGTGAGCGTTTTCATAGTTGATGATGTCCACATTCCATGCATTATCTATCCGGAAAACAACCATCCGTGGGAATATATACCTATATATTGGAACAACAAACAGCAAAAACACATTTAGTAGACAACATAAAATTAAAACAATGAAAATTAAAAATATACAGTAAAAAACCTACAAGAAGGGAGCGAAACTCAGGATCTCATTAAGACCCTTCGGTCGCACACACCCCACCCTCATAATCCATTTCGCTTCCAATTGGGCCAGTGTCTTCTTCCAATTTCCACCTCGTATGTTCACAGTGAACCCTATCGATCCCAAAGGCCTTTAAAAGACTTGCATCACACCCATGAGCAAGCTTAAAGTGTCTTGCAATGGGTTTCAGTTGAGATAAATCTTCTACCTCTTCAGCGGCAATGATGTCACGCACATGCTCTCTAATTCTGACTTTAACCTGCCTGTAAGTCAGACCCACATACACTAAGTTGCATGGGCAGACGGCATAATACACAACCCCTACAGAATTACACGTGATGTTTCATGTAATTTTAAATTTACGTGAACCATCACTGGACAAAAACTCAAACCTCCGCAACATGTTGGGACATGCTTCTCAATCTTTACAGGGAAATAAACCCCATCTTGGACCTCTGGACCCAGTGACGTAACTACCGACCCGCGGGCCCCGATGCAAGATGCACCCCGGGCCCCTATGGTGAGGACCGGGGAAGGTTCTATCGGTGCCGGCCGGGTGAGAAGTTGCTAGCGGTGCCAGCCGGGTGAGAAAAGCGGGGGGGGGAAGGTCTTGTACTTTATAGAGAGGCTGTGTGAGGCACTGTGGGGGAATCACACCATGTTTAGTGGATGGGGGACTATCATACTGTGTGCAGGAAGTTGTGGGGACAGCATACATTCTGTGGGTCTCTGGGGTCTACATACTATGTGGGTGCTGTGGAGGCATTATACATTTGTGTGCAGGGTATGGGGGCATCATACTGTGCGGCTGGCTATAGGGATATCATACTTCTGTATTGGGGGGGGGGCTGTGGGGATATCATACAGTATGGTGAGGACTGTGGATGGAGCACCATACTGTGTCAAGGGTAACTGCGGGCTTCATACTATTGGGGCATCATAGTGTGTGGGGACTGTAGGGTGTAGGGTCATCATACTAGGTGAGGAGTACAGTAGGAGCAGCATAATGTATGGTGGAGGTCACTGTGGGTCCTCATAATGTGTAAGGGGGAACTATGGGATATCATACTTTGTTGGGCATCATATTGTGTTGGGGGTACTGTGGCAGCATCATATTGTGTTTGTATTTGGGCCCCATGCCAAAATTGTTCAACATCAGCCACCAAGGGAGACCCCGAGATCCTGGACCACAACCCACCACTACCAGTACGCAGAAGAGAGGTGCCTTCTGAGAAGTGGAGTTGTCGGGGTGGCCCTGGAAACCGCTCCAGGGAGACCCAGACACGCACGCAGGAACCCTACATGGCGGCGGAGGACAGCACTCCCCGCTCCCAAGAAAGAAGCACCAAGGCCGCAGTGGCGGCACCAACACCAGCACAGAGTGAGGCAACAGGAAGTGAGGCAGAAAGTGACGCGCACCGCCGGAGGTTGCAGGAAGGGCCCACAGCGGCGGCCAGCGTGGCAGATAACGAGCCCCAGGGCAAGGAGCGGGGGAGGGAGATGGATCCCCCCCACTGACGCAAGCGGGCAAGGCAACAGAAGAAGCAAGAGAGGGGCCAGACCACATGCAGGCAGGCAGGGGAGGCGGCATAAACCACACATCTGCCAGCACCGCGAGTACCTGCTCTGCCTTCCGGTTTGTGGAGCAGTGAAGGGGCGGGCACTGCTGCGTGGCTGCAGGAAGTGTCTTCTGTCACTTCCAGTCCTCCCTCCGCTCCTCCTCTGGCGCTATCGCGGTCGCGGCGGGCGGCTGGAGGCACGGGCAGCGGGGACCCCCGGGGAGCTCGGGGACCCCCCCAGGGGGCGGGCCCGGTCTCAGCCGCGACCGCTGCGACCGCGGTAGTTACGCCACTGTCTGGACCAAAATAGCCTGTTGTTCTGGGGACTTTCATGGAGACTATGAACCAACATATCCCGTAGGTTACAGAAGGGGTCTCACTAATACACATCTTAAGTCCTGGGTCTGAGACTACTAATGGCCAAAATTTTCTCAAAACTCCCTCCATCCGTCTCTATTGGCCATTGTGTCCAGCGATAAATCGTACCTGTGAGTTTGATTTATCCTTTTTCTTGGGTTGTAATAAGTCGCTTCTTTCTGTTTGTGTCGCTCTCCGATATCCAGTGTTAACACTATGTTTGGAATATCCACGGTTCAAAAAACGATCCGTAAGGTCACCTGCCTGCTGATGGAATAACTCATCCGTGGAACAGATCCGACGTGCATGAAGAAATTGGCTTATTGGGATTCCCCTGATTAAATGAGAAGGGTGCGAAGAGGAGGCATGTAACATAGAATTTACAGCAGTGCTTTTATGGAACAGATCAGTTGTCAAATATCCATTCTCACCTCTTCGTATCTTAACATCCAAAAACTCAATTTCTGATGTAATGTACGTCAATGTCAGTTTAATGTTCTTCTGGTTGTTATTCAATTCTCCAATGAAGGTCATCAGCTCCGGTTCCTGACCCTGCCAAATCACAAACACGTCGTCAATATACCTTGTCCATAATACCACCTTATCGCACAACGTGGACGACTCTGAGGAGAAAATCTCCCGCTCCCATGCCCCCAGAAACAGGTTAGCGTATGAGGGTGTGAAAGCAGCCCCCATCGCTGTACCCTGTTTCTGGAGGTAAAATTTGTCACGAAACACAAAGTAATTGTGTGTGAGTGCGCATTCTAGTAATCTCAGTAAAAATTCAACCAAGGCAGTGTCCAAATCTGACATGGTAAGAAACAGTCTGGCAGCCTCAATCCCATCCTCATGGCATATGGACGTATATAGGGACTCTACGTCTAAGGTGACCAAATACACATCCCCTTCCAAACAGATACCCTCAACTTTGCTCAAAAAGTCCTTAGTGTCACGTACATAGGCTGGTAATGTCTCTACTAGGGGTTTCAAATAATGATCTAAATATTTGCACGACTGTTCACACAAACTCCCAATCCCCGAAACTATGGGGCGCCCAGGTGGCTCCTCCATGTTCTTGTGTACCTTGGGCAATAAGTACAAGCACGCTGTTTTGGGGGCATCGGGAACCAGACCATCCTTGATGTCTTTTGTAATCACTCCAGGCTGGTAAGCATCCTCCACCAAAAGATATAGTTCACTAGAAAAAGACAGAGTGGGATTATACGTCAACATTGTATTGCAAGATTTTGTCCCTGTCTAAACGCCTCCTTCTCATACAACTTGGTTGGCCAAAATACCACATTTCCTTTGTCAGAGAGTTTAATGGTAATCCCTTTAAACTGCTTTAATTCAGCCAAGGCTTTCCTTTGAGCACCTGACAGATTATCCCCAATGTTCCCTTTTGGGATCCTCAAAAATTCATCAGTCATAAGTTTCACAAACAACTCAATGTTTGGATAGAGGTTCAAGGCCAGAAACTTTGTTTTTTGGAAACAGGAACTTACCCCTCACTCCATCACCTTCAAGTTCCTGTTCCATGTTTTCCAAAGATTTAATCGCCTCCACCTCTTGTGCAGTCCAAGTGTCTCCATCACCCATAGATTTCTCATGTAATTTTTTAAGAATGAGTTTACGGGCGAAGAGATGCAAATCTTTTATGGCTGAAAAAGAGTCAAATTGACAAGTTGGGGAAAACGTTAGACCTAATTCCAACACCTCCTGTTGGTCTTTACTCAAAACCACATCCAAAAGATTGATTACCTGTAGATTTGTGGTAGAGGGTTTCACCACTCCTGTACGTCTCCTTGTTCCTGAATCTCTGGAAAAAAACTTCTTTTGTTTTCCTCTCCTTGTGGGGTACCTTGGTCCCCCTGTGGAAGACTCCCCTTCCTCGTCAGTAGAGGCCACTGATGACATTGATGTCTCATTAGGATTTGTCTGATTTCCCCGATTCGTCTGCTTCCATCTATACACAGTACGTGATTGATAATCATGGAGATCATGTTGAAACTTTTTTGACTTGTTGTCTTGTACCTCCTTCTCCCAGGTTACAAACAACTTGTCGATCTCCACCCTGAAGCTTTCAACTTCATCCCCAGAGCTGATCTCTCTTAATTTGCTTTGATTCAGCTCGATCTCCGCTTCCAAGGTCTCCAAGCTCTTTCTATTCAGACCGATCAACAATTCAATAAAGGTTCTAGAGCATATATTACATGCCTCCTCCCATTTTCCACGAAAGACAGAATCATCTACAGGAAAAGATGGTACTACTTTAACCCGTAGACCACGTGGTATCAGGTTTTTCGCCAGATAACTCTCCAATGACGCCTTGTTCCACCACAATCTTAATCTTTTCTTGTACAAAACTTTCAGGGTATTTCTGAGCTCCACATGTCCACTACTTGTAGGTTGGACCACATTTATATCCCCATTAAAAACCGCGTTAACACGGGACAGCCAAGTCTGATCCCTAGATATAATGTCCATATTGAGGGTATAGTGGGAATCTGTAAAACAGATAGCAAACAACCAATTCAAATAGGGGTTACCCTCAATCTAAATATAAGGCCCTCCAATAGAACACAATTCCAAATTACAAACCCAGGAGTCAGGCCAAACCAATCAAAATAGTAGTTTTATTTATTAATTATAACCAAAACATGGTAAAAAATGGAGATATACAAAGTATACAGAGCAGGAATTACCCCACATGGTACAAACAATCATTTACAGAGAGAGTTCAATCTTCCTTTTACATGCATAATGCATAGAGCTACACAACCTATAAGCCCCACAATGAACCTCTCAAAAGGGCCTTAAGGCCACTTCACACACACAGATATCTGAGTCCAATATCTGAACAGATCTCTGGTTGCAGTGAAATCATGGATACATTGCTCCATGTTGTACACAGCCACAAAATGGAACAATGTATCCATGATTTTACTGCAACCAGAGATCTGTTCAGATATTGGACTCAGATATCTGTGTGTGTGAAGTGGCCTTCATATTTAGATTGAGGGTAACCCCTATTTGAATTGGTTATTGCCAACATCTGTTAGGTGCCACAGGTAAGGTACAGGTGCTGTTAATTACACAAATTAGAGAAGCATCACATGATTTTTCTAACAGTGCCAATACTTTTGTCCACCCCCTTTTTATGTTTAGTGTGGAATTATATCCAATTTGGCTTTTGGACAATTCTTTTTGTGTTTTTCATTGAAGACAAATTAAATAAAGATAATAATACCAAATAATTTGTGATTGCAATCATTTTCAGGAAGACACTGAGTATTATCTGACAGAATTGTGTGCAGGGGTGTCAATACTTTTGGCCACAACTGTACACTCCTCCATTATAATTTTCATTTTATCTGTATAATATATGCACTCAGTTTTCTTTGATAATGCTTGATGTTTTATATTGTTCCCCAAGTTGATCCTTTGCTGTGTTTATTAATAGAATGCCAGATCTGATCTATAATTTATAGGGAACCTGATCCCTCCAAATCACCCCCAACCCTATTAATACCTGTCCCTGCACCCTAAAATATCAGTATTAACGCTCCTCTTCTAATAAAAAATGCTTTGTAACATTGAAATAATCAACAATATACACTTACAAATCTGAGACTTCTTGTCACTGAATAAGTCTCACAGGACGTCCCCTGTGAGACTCTTAGTATTCCCTAGGTGCTCATTTTCACGCCCCGAATGATCCACACTTTCTCTGTCTGTGCCGCAGTGATGTGGAGCTGAAGGCAGGACTAATGATTTGCATTCTGTGAATGATAGAGAAGGGGCAATGCCTGCACAAGCAGAGGAACACAGACAGAGAGAGGGTGGGGATCTTGGAGTCGGCAAAACAATACTCCCTAGGGGCTAAAGAATATAGCCCCTGCTAATTATAATCCCTAATGAGTA
The DNA here is from genome assembly GCA_033576535.1 of Allobates femoralis. Classification (NCBI taxonomy): domain Eukaryota; kingdom Metazoa; phylum Chordata; class Amphibia; order Anura; family Aromobatidae; genus Allobates; species Allobates femoralis. The sequence continues at coordinate 236,550,494 of JARQOC010000006.1, forward strand.
TTAAAACGTTTTTATGCACTTTCACAGGATGCTTTTAGGAGACAAAAGAAGTGTGAGATTAGTGATAATATGCTGCAAAGACATGTTTTGGTAGCTTAGGAGGTGTTCTGGAGGTGACAGGATCCCTTTAACTCCTCGGTGATTCTTACATTTAATCTCAGGATCCACATCAATTCCCTACAGCGAACAGCATGCTCCCAATCTCCACCCCTTTTATTTCTGTATACACGATCTATCCCCTTAACACAGAGACTACTCATGTCGCCCCAGTGTTCTTTTCTAAAGTGCCTGGATAACCCAAATTTCAATGGGAAGCATTTGAGTCAGGATTTGAAGCGGTAATATGCTCACTTAGTCGCTTTTTCAATGCTCTGGACGTGCAGCCTACATAGTCCTTGCAACACTTCACACACGATGCCAAATATACTATGTGTGTTGTGTTGCAATTGATATATCCGTTTATGACTAATGTGTGATTGGTCACCCTATCACAGCAATATTTTGTGATATGCATATATCGCTACAGGTTACACCTGCTGCCTCCACATTTAAAATTTCCTTTAGTGGAAAACCAGGTTGGTGATTATGTTATACTTGTGAATAAAGATGGTGATAGAATATTACCAAGGGTGAGAACTTTTTAGGAACTCATCTATATCCTTCTGAAAGTATTTTATGTAAAATGGGATCCTGAAACAATATAGGTATGAATTTGTGAATAAGTTTCACAATTCCACCATAGTCTTGGCTATAACTTGTTGAAAACGTGGGAACATTATATCTCCTTCCTCCCACTTTTTCTACGGATCTGTATACCTCCATTTGTATCAGCCACAGTAGCTTGGCCTAATGGAGCCAGATCCCTGGATTCCCAAACAGAATTTTTCTCCAGTAGAAGGGACTCCCTGGATTGTGTCTGTACCTTAGCGAAAGCTCTATCTACACACCTCGTAGAATAGCCACGATTTAATAACCGATGTTTGACAGTCTGCCTCTCTGCGAAACAATTCATCTCGGCATGCAAAAGGGCATTGCCACTCACAGGTTTGCGGTACAAGGTTGTACTGATGTTGCCCGTGTCACCAAATCCTTGCAACATAATGTCCAAATAGGGTGCAGTATTCCCATATGCCATGTGAGTGAACCTAATGTTGTACGGATTATTGTTGATGTATTCCATGACACGTACAAAATCCACGGACTCCTGGTGGGGCACACCGGCGAAGTCATACCAAATGATGATGATGTCGTTAATGTACTTCCCCCACCAGTTAACCCGTTTCAAGAGGGGTTCTCATGACAATATATATATTTCTTCTCCCAGTACATCATGTACAGGTTTGCCAACGATGGGGAGAAGCCAGCCTCTATCGGGCAACCGCACCGCTGCTCATAGTACTGAGAGTCAAATTGAAAATAATTCGTTTTTAAAAGATGTTCAGTACACATGATAATAAACTGCTGCGTGTCTTGGGAATACAGCCCAGACTGGGACAAAGTGTTTGAGAGTGCCTCAATGGCACAGTCATGAGGAATACATGAATAGAGGGAGACCACGTCACAGGTGACCCAGGAATAACCATCCAGCCACGTCATCTCCCCCAGTTCACACAGTAGATGCTTCAAGTCTCTGATTGAACCAATGGAGTCACCCAGCAGTGGCTGAAGCATGGAATCAAGCCACTCCGATAGCTTCTCGTTCACCCCTCCAATACTTGCAACTATGGGTCTTAATGGAGGGGGGATACACTCTTTGTGTGTTTTTGGTAACGCGTGAAAGATGGGACACACAGGTTTTTCTACATACATGTGGTCCCTCATCTTATCAGTTATTATACCAAGGAAAACACCTTCATTCAATAGGGCAGAAAGATCTCTTTTTATCTGCGTGGTGGGATCGGCCGACAAAGGACGGCAAGTGTTGGTGTCTGCCAATAAGGCCATCACTTCTCTACAATACAACATATTGTCCATAAGGACCACAGAATCGCCTTTGTTGGCAGACTTCACCACGATGTGTGGATTATTTTTTAGTTGATTCAAAGCATCTTTTTCAGATCTTGTAAGATTGTCGTGTGTCTATACATTGGAGTCAAGCATAGATAGTGAAACCCGACCACCGACCCCAGCATTTTCTGAGTAGTTAGGATGATTTAAATCTTGTCTCATCGCTGACAAAGTGTCTTTTTACAGTTAGCGCTCTGACAAATTTATTGATATCACACAATGTGTTAATAAGATTCCCTCTACAAGACGGTGAAAATTTAAACCCCTTTTTAATACATCGATTTCAGGTAATGACAATACAGAGGCAGATAAATTGATCACAGTAAATTCATTACCCGTTTCACCTGACAAGTTCATCGACGATATCGTAGGGGATATTGATGCCCCCCTCTTTAGTCTCCTGCCCCCCCTCCTCCTCTGCCCCAATTTTTTGGCGGAGGATTGTTAGTTTAGCGTGCAGATTCAGATGAAGATGGAAAAAAAACGGGATGAATTAGGTGAGGAAAAAATAGTCATTTCTTTCAGGTGTTGAAAAACTCACCCGGTTACTTCTTGCTGGAGTGTTCTTATTTCTGAGGATATATCTTGGTTTCTTAGGAGTATTTCTTCTCCAGACATAGACAGAGTTCTCCTCATAGTCTCTACAGTCTCTCATAAATTTTTTCTTTTTTACCTCTATGATAGCAGCTTCAACATCGCTAATTTTTTGCTGAAGCTGCTGATTTAACCCCTCATATTCCGGATGCTTGTTAAATTGAATTAAGGAGGCCTCCATTTCCCTTATAGACTCCTCCAAGGTTTTCAATTTCTCTGCTTCTTCTCCAATAATGAGTTGTATTAGTTTAATCGATGTGTCAATACAGACTGCCACTTTTCGGTGAATGATAACTATACGTAGTAGTGGCAATCTTTTTAAGCCGCAGGCCCATTCGTATCATCCTATGACCCACATATTTCTCCAAGGTGGTGCAATCCCACCAAGTTTTCACATGCTGGGTCATTGTTTTTCCAGGCCTACGAACAGGGCGCTCATGTCATTCATGTTGACACTGTTTCCAGCATTAGGGTCTTTAGAAAGGAGGTAAGCCGCCCTCACTCTACTTTGCTCACATGCAGATGCAAAGTTGCAAGTCCCGGCTGCCATGATCAGTGAATCAACTTGGTCCCGGGAGGACAAGCAGACGTAATCGATAACTTGGGAATAGGGGAGGGGGAAGTGCTCGACTGGACTCACACTCAGCCGTTGGTGCCTGGTAAGGACATCTGAAGTCTACACAATAGGAACAATTATAAGGAAATCGGCACCTGGACAGTCATCTTCGTTTTTCAATGCTTTTTATTCAGTATTCCATGGAGATAAAACATGAAGTAGGGGGAACGTAGTCCCACTACTGGACGCGTTTTCTTAGTCTACAGTATGAACTAGACAACTTCCCACAGATACTTATATGCATATTAAAAACACTCCCCCCATGGAACACACATGTTTGATTAAGCATCATTAATTATTAACTATTCATGACTCAGGCTGAAGATGCCTGAATGATAGAACTAAATGTGGTAACCTCTAAAACACTGACAAATAAATATACATTTATATTAATTAATTATAGAAAGAGACAAGAAATCCACAAACAATATAGAAAGTTCATCAGAACAGATACATACACTCGTGCATTTTCATTTTATCTGTATAATATATGCACTCAGTTTTCTTTGATAATGCTTGATGTTTTATATTGTTCCCCAAGTCGATCCTTTTCTGTGTTTATTAATAGAAGTATGCCAGATCTGATCTATAATTTAACCCCTGGTTAACCCAAATTTCAATGGGAAGCATTTGAGTCAGGATTTGAAGCGGTAATATGCTCACTTAATCACTTTTTCAATGCTCTGGACGTGCAGCCTACATAGTCCTTGCAACACTTCACACACAATGCCAAATACACTATGTGTGTTGTGTTGCAATTGATATATCCGTTTATGTTGAATGTGCGATTGGTGTCACGCTGAGAGCGGGAGAGGCACTCAGCGTAGGACCACGACGGGGGGGGGGGGGAATAAGGAGTCCCTAAAGCTATGGGCACAAGAGGGAGAGGGTGACCCCTAGTCTTACTAGGGCTGCCCCTGTCTGCCCTAACGTCCCTATACAGTTTCCTCAACTGTCGCCGACCACGAACCTCGTCCCTCTCTGATCCTAGCACTACCTTATCTAAGGATCAGATGGAGAGGTTCACTAGACCCCTCCACTAACAACTAAAGACAAACACAAGGAAAAAACAGACAATGGGGAAAGAAAACACTTATCTTGCAGCAGAGCACAGCAACTTCCACAACCTCAGCTTCTGCTGGAGCAAGGATAATGAGTCCACAAGGAAATATCACCTGCACCGAGGGAGGGCAATGAAACTCCTTATAAAGGTGGGAAGAACCTGCTGGGTCCTAGAGACACAGAATACTGGTGTAGAAACCAGACCGAGCACAAGACCTTCCCAGCCGTCTCCCCATGATAGGGAGATCTTATCATACCTTCTCTTTATCTACACAGAAGGTAAATGCCCCTGAAAGACGGACCGTCCTCAAACCTTATGGCTGATTGGCCAAACGCTGGGACCGTCTGCGCGTGGCCTCTACCCTGTCATCCGTGCCACCCGTGACAATTGGTCACCCTATAGGTTTTTAAGGTTGAAGGTAGATTTTAAGACCATCTAGTTCAACCCATAGCCTAACATGTTGATCCAGAGGAAGGCAAAAGAAAACCCCATATGGCAAGCACTGACTCCCTGCTGTGCTGTGGGAGCCGCATCTGCTGGTATATTTGCTCTCAAAGCTTCTAAGTTCATAGATTGTGGCAGGGATGTACTTCTGACTGTATCCCCCAGGGCACTGCTAATATTACACCCATTAACTTCTGGGCTGGTGGACTGTACCTCAGAATCTGTGACCAGGTCAGTGCTCATCAGACTTGCTCCAGCTCTGGGCTCTTGTCTCCCTCCTCCAGAGACACGCTGCGGCTTTGGCGCCATTTTTCGTTCACTCCCGGCCCGGGGAGAAGGGAAGGAGACAGAAAGGGATTTTGACAGCAGGAGAGAGAGGTAATGCTGTGCGGGGTGTGGATCTCTGGTCTCCAGCATCCTCACACCATGACGGTCAGGCCACACCCCAGCATGTCAATTCTTGCTTCAGGTTTTCCCGCTTTAAATACACCAATTCCACAAACCTGCCTCATAAACAGGGCTTGTGCCCTATGTTAATGTAAGTAAATGTAATTAAATTTTATTGGGAGTATGTATATAATTCGTGGGGCCTGGTGAGGGGCTACATAATTGTTTAAAACTGGCTTTCACAGTCAAGAGCGGTGACTTCTCTGCTTCTTCTGTGCAATTTGCGTAGGCAAGCAAGCTATGCCTATTCTTAAAAACGTCTACGCACTGAACTATCAAAAGCAGCTGTAATAACATTGGTCCAGGTGCAATGCATGGAACCTTTTAACACGCCAGTGTGAGAGCACGCTAAGATGTAATAACCCTGAAATGCTTAATCGGAACCCAGTGATTCTGAGATTTTGTTTTTGTGACATATTATTATATTTCCAACGATAATTTTTGCGTTTATTAGTGAAAATATTGAAAATTTGTGAAAAATTTTTTTTTGAAAGTTTCACAATTTTCAAACTCTTAACTTTTATGCCCTTAAACCAAAAAGTTATGTTTCACAATATAGGTGATAAATAACATTTTCCACGTTTCTTTATTTTTTAACAAATCATTTTTATGTATTTTCAAAAATCAAAGCAAATACAAAGATCAATGCCAATGTAAACAGTTGTAATGCATTCACAAAGACCAGCATAGCCCCTTAATTATCAGAACATATACACCACCTGCCTAACATTCTACATCCCCCCCCCAACACTACATCCTCCCCCCCCCAACCAAGTAGCACCCCTCTGCCAGACTAGGATGACCCAGTTTTAGAGATGTAGACTTTTAACTTCCCTAAAGTGCCCTGAAGATCATTTATCAAGTACCACTCCACTTGCACCAAACAGGGTCATTATCCGTTTTATCTAGTCCTGGAAGCATTTTTGTTCAATGAACCTTCACCACTTCTTGAAAAACCGCTCCATTGGTTTTGTTTTGTTCCTTTCAGCTTCCAATTTTTCCATGTGCAACAGCTGTTTAATATTATTCAAAAGCTCATTCAGGGATGGAATCTCAGCTGAAATCCAGTGCCTCAGGATACATTTCTTTGCTACTGTCGCTATGTCATGCAGGAGTGACTGTTTCAAGTCCCAATCTCCCCCCCTCCCCCTCAATTCCTGCACTGAAGTGATAAACCTGTTTCCAAAACCCTTGTTGGCACTACAAACCCACAGACAATGAAACATATATGTGCGATCAGCCCCGCATTTCAGACATTTCTGACCGTTAATTGGGTTAAGTGAGGGGTGTAGGAGATTGAAGTTATATATTGCTCTGTGTATAAATCTGAACTGGGTGTCCCTCCAGTTTTCATTAATAACATTCTTCCTGAAAACACTCCAGCCCTGCATGATATTCTGAATCTCCCGTCTGCCTCACCCATGCTTTTGTGCAAGACTATTTGCCTACTGGTGTCAGCCATTCTCTCAGAATACCATATACCCTTGACACATTTAAGCTAGCCAAACCACAGTAAATTTATTGAATTCATTGTTATGCAGTTCTCTAGAGACATCATGCAAGTCTTGCAATGTGAATGCCTTCATCTGGGAGTATTACAAACTCTGAAATGCATTTAGTCCAAATTTTTCCACCACTTCCATTTTCGTAATCCATCTCCATTTATCCACATGTATCAGATATTTCATTCACCGCGCTCCCTTCTCCTTCCATAATCCAAACAGTCTATTCTCCCTACCTAACAAAAGTTCAGATAGGCCCATGGATTTAGATACTTGGACACCTTCCACGGCAGTCCCAGTTTCTTCCTGATCGGGTCATTCCATGTCAAGTGATCCAAAAATGAATATTTTTTTTCCCTGACGTCCTCAGATTTTTAAAAAAATGTTTCTATACGAAGAACAACTTTATCTCATTACAAAAAAAAAGTTTTGAATTTTTTTCTTTATCAGTTAATTTTTTACAGATTTTTAAAATTTTAAAAAAGTGCGAATTTTGGCCTGGTATGGCTTTACATTTTCTATCATATCTCGGGCTAGAAATAAGATAGAGAAACAAAATAAACACCAATCTACTCAGAACTGTCCAGGCTTTCATCAGATATGTCACAAGAGGATCTTTGTTAATATTTTACCCATGTGATCGCAAGCGCAAAACTTTAAAACGCATTTCCGAAAAATCGGCGCGCTTTAAATATTTCAAAAACTGCCCATGTGTCTGCTTTGCTCTTAGCCACATCTGTACCAAATTTCAAGTTGGGATCGCAATGGGATCATATTTTAACATATTTTACTAGTAATAGCGTCAATGGGTCATTCCATATCAAGTGATCTAAATATGAATATTTTTTTTTACCTGACGTCTTTAGATTTTTTTATTTTTTTTCCTTTATGAAGTACTACTTTAGTTAATTACAAATTAAAAGTTTAGAATTTTTTTCTTCATCAGTAAATTTTTTACAGATTTTTAAAGTTTAAAAAAAGGGTGAATTTTGGCCTGGTATGACTTTACATTTTTTTATCTCAGGCTAGAAATAAGATAATGAAGTGGGAGAGGCATCATTTTACTCAGAACGGTAACAGCTTTCATTTGAGATGTTACAAGACTATGTTTCTTTATATCAAATTCAAACTATTGACGGGCAATTGTGAAAAAATGACTGATTGTGTTCTTGGTGATTTTTGAATTGACACTATAATAGTTAAATATTTTGCACTTAGGTCCAATGAATGCGTCCATGGGGTCAAGCTGGGACAGAGTCATCACAAATTAGCCTTATTTGCAGATGACCTGCTACTTTACATCTCCCGGCCCCTGGTCTCCATCCCTTCGGTCTTAATGGAGTTTGAATGGTTCGGACAATTGAGCAACTTTAAAGTGAATTGCTCCAAAACCGAGGCACTCAATATTTCTTTGCCTGGAGAATTGGTTTCTCATCTATCTAAACAGGTCCCATTTAAATGGAAAGTAGAAGCCATTAAGTACTTGGGAGTCCTTATACCAAAAGATCTTAAACAAATATTCAATTTAAATTATCAACCCCTTTTGACTAACGCGGAATCGGCATTTACCTCCTATAGACAATTAAAGCTATCCTGGTTCGGGAGAATAAACGTAGTCAAGATGGATGTCTTGCCCCGACTCTTATATACTTTTCAGACAGTTCCTGTTCTATTGGATAGAGGTTTCCTCTCCAAAATGCAATCTATGATCCTTAGATTTGTCTGGGGGGGCAAGAGGTCCAGATTGCGAATGAATATCCTATCCTTGCCCATGACCAGAGGAGGGGTTGGACTACCCAACATACGAGCGTACTTTGTGGCTTCCTCTCTTGTTAGAGCTCTAGATTGGCATTATCATGCGTCCTCCAAGAAATGGGTAGGGGTGGAGCAAGAGGGTTTGGGGATTCCGCTGAAACACCTGCTTTGGATTTCCCCTAAAGACTCCACAGACCTAGTACCTTTGACAGACATGACCAGAAACACCTTGAAGGTATGGCACCTAGTGACGAAAACCCTCCGCTTAAACGACAGACTTAGCCCTTTGACTCCCCTTTTTTCCAACCCATCTTTCCCACCCAGATTTGACAGGCAGAGATTTTTATGTTGGCGGATTGTGGATGACACCCGAGTAGGACAGACTCTGTCCAGCGGTGGTTTGCCCCCGATGGCAGAGCTACAACTCAAAGAACCTACGAGACCTCTTAAGTGATTCGAATTTCTCCAATACAGAGCATACTTATATTCAGCTGACCACTCTTGCAGGGTAAGATTGAGCCCAACGTATTGGAGAGGTTATTCCAACTGGAGGCTCCACCGAGGCGCAAAATATCAGTTCTATACCAGGCCTTAGGGTCCATGAGAGAGCAGGGCACCCTTTACTTCCAACGTGCTTGGGAGAGGGAATTGGGGTGTAGCATTTCAGAAGCTAATTGGCAGAAATGCTTTATATTTACTCACTCACTAGCTAGCGCTTGTTCTGCACAAGAAAGAAGCTATAAGCTGCTCACTAGATGGTACTTGTGCCCGACGACACTCCGGAACATGTTCCCTGGAACCCCTGATACCTGCTGGCGCTGTGGGGAAGAGAAGGGTACAATGATACACATTTGGTGGAGTTGTGGGGAAATACGGCGGTTCTGGTCTGAGGTTTTCAATGCATACGCCCGGATAACAGGTAAACAAGCCGAATGCTGCCCAGAATCGGCAATGTTATCCATTTTTCCAGGTCCTATTGGGCTACAGAAGAGGGATATTCTCCGCTTTTGCATCTCGGCTGCTCGTGCTGTGATCCCGAGGTTCTGGAAATCAAGCCGGGCTCCATCTCTACTTGATTGGTTCAAAGAATTGATGGACATATATCGAATGGAGGAGCTCGCAGCTGATGCGTCGGGATCTCGGAACAAATTCTTAGGGATTTGGGTTGAATGGATTCTTTTTCACGACTCTGCAGAATTTAGGAGTATCTTTTCCAGCACAGATAATATGGCTCGACCTCTGGCTGATGGGGAGCCAGTGGGATGAGTACCCTTTCTCCTTCCCATACCTCACCCGTCCCCCCCCCCCGCCCTCCTTTTTTTCTTTTTTTCTTACGTGGCTTTTCTTTCCCAGTATAACTTTTTCTAATGGTTTTTGTTTCTCTTCTCTCTCTCTTCTTTCTATCTCTCTTTTCTTCCCATCTGATACATTCAGTCTAGGTATTTCCTTTCTACACCTATACCTTCAGAATTCTAGTGAACATTAGACAGGTATCGGAAACTCTGAGCTATGAGTAGATCATTAATATTTCGGCCTTCCTTTCCGGTACACCAGTCGATAGACTATTCCAACTAGGCCTCAACGGGTAATGACCCACTTACGTGGTCAACCTGTTAGAAGGGGCCAAGTGATAAAAATCATTCTGCTGGGGCTGCTTGTCCCCTTGACATCAGAACATCTCAAAACCCTGAGAAAGGTTGTATACTTGAGTGTTTGGAATTATATTTAGATTGTAGTATATATTGCACCAGAGATAAGCGCAAAAGTAAATTTGCAGCTTATCTTAAAGTTACTAATAACTTTGTGAATTCTCTTTTTGTATATTTTATATGTCTCAAGATTTTGTTAAAAGATTGAATGTATGTCTTTCATATGTTTTTTCAAAATTTAATAAAAATGAGATTAACCATAGTTAAATATTTTAAAATATGATCCCATCACGATCCCAACTTGAAATTTGGTACAGATGTGGCTAAGAGCATAAAAGACACATGGGCAGTTTTGGAAATTTTTTATTAAAACGTTTTTTCGGAAATGCGTTTCAAAATGTTGCGTTTGCATTCTCATGGGTAAAAAATTAAAATTAACAAATATACTCTTGTGACATATCTGGTAAAAGCCTGGACAGTTCTGAGTAGAATGGTGTTTATTTTGTTTCTCTATCTTATTTCTAGCCCGAGATAAAAAAATGTAAAGTCATACCAGGCCAAAATTCACCCTTTTTTGAAACTTTAAAAATCTGTAAAAAATTAACTGATGAAGACAAAAATTCCAAACTTTTAATTTGTAATTAACTAAAGTAGTACTTCATAAAGGAAAAAAAAATAAAAAATCTAAAGACGTCAGGTAAAAAAAAATATTCATATTTAGATCACTTGATATGGAATGACCCATTGACGCTGTTAATAGTAAAATATGTTAAAATATGATCCCATTGCGATCCCAACTTGAAATTTGGTACAGATGTGGCTAAGAGCAAAGCAGACACATGGGCAGTTTTTGAAATATTTAAAGCGCGCCGATTTTTCGGAAATACGTTTTAAAGTTTTGCGCTTGCGATCACATGGGTAAAATATTAACAAAGATCCTCTTGTGACATATCTGATGAAAGCCTGTATAGTTCTGAGTAGATTGGTGTTTATTTTGTCTCTCTATCTTATTCCTAGCCTGAGTTATGAGGAGAAACGTAAAGGCAGGCAACAGCGAAATTCACACTTTTTCCGAACTTTGAAAATCATTTAAAAAAAAAATAAATTTTTTAAAAAATTTTTCTCTTCACATTTTGCATTGTCTGACATGCTATTATCAAATAACAAAATCTCAAAAGAATTAAAAATATAGAGGTAATAATCATTGGTTCACTTGACATGGAATGACCCGATCGCCTTCCAAGATACTATTGTGTCTCCACACCGTCGAATTTCAGATATCTGGGCTCAAACACAATAAGGAGGAATGAAATACTGAACATAAGTCTCAAGGCTTCCAGAACTCAATCTCTAGGCTTATGTCTAAATTTCAACTAGTCCTACGCAACCAATAGACTACATGTCTAACCAGACAGGATAGGTTGTACCCCCTGATATTAGGAATGTCCTTTACTAGGTTGTTGTGGAGATTTTCAGTCTGGACTGGCTCTATGCTGCAAATCACCTGCATTCAGCTCATATTGATTAGAAATCTACTTAAGCAAGCTTGCTGCCCTATTCATTGTCAGTTGTACATTTGCCTTTGGATGTTTAAGATTGATCTCTCTGTGCCCTGAGCCAGACCCTGCCTGATTTGTTACCTTACCTGGACTTGACTCTCTGCTTGTGACCTGACTCCTCTTTTTGCCTGCTCCTCTGTATTCTATTTTTTCCCTCTGATTTCCTGACTTTGGCTTGAATTGGACTTTGCTTCTAACTACCCTTAGCTGTTACTGCTCCATTTCCTGGACCTGATCTCTGACTTTTTTTTACCTCTCTTTACTACCAGTAAATAGTAATATTATTATATTTACTTTCCATTATTATAGTCTGTTTTCTGCACCTCAGAGATTAGTTATTAATGTAGTGAGTCAAGTCACAAGGGAGTTTAATTTCCCCTCCCTCCAGTGAAGACATGAGTGTGGCTAGTTTAATTCTAGATTTTTCCTTCCCCGCAGAAACCTAAGGAAGGCGCTATTCAGTCTGGAAATGTCACTTCTTTGAACAGTAAAGAGATTGTCTGAAGGGGATACACAGCCTCGGAAAACATCATTTTTATTAAGTGGCCTCTCATCAGTAGCACCAGCGGCAGACCCCCAGCCTCTCGGTTGTGACTCTATTTTGGAGATAAGGGGTTGGTAATTCAGGGTATATACCGACTGACATCTGACCAAGGTGTATGCCTAAATATTTGCTTCACAGTTTCAATAGGGGTTCAATAGCTAAGTTAACGAGCAGAGACAAAAATGGACACCCCTGACGAGTATCCTTCGTCAGGGAAAAGAAGTCTGGCAAAAAACCCAGAGTACATATGTGGCACCTCAGAATCCGGATGCAACAATGTCATTGCCACCCTCGGGCGTAGTGTCATACCTGGAAGCAACAAAGGGTATCCACACCAGGTGATCCAAGCACACAACACATTTTCCAGCCTACATGTCTGAGGGGGGAGCCTTAAACCCGGGTTCAGGGCAGCTCCCCTATAAATTCTGGTCTGGGGCAGAGTTAGTTCAGTACGGAGCAGTACTGAAGAAGACATCCTGTGGACTTGAGCAGGGCTAAGCTCATCGAGGGGTAGCAGAAGCCTAGTTTGAGGGACCCATAAGCGAGGGTCTGAGGAAGTAGCTGAGAGCCTGGAGAGTGGAGTGATATCGAGCTCACCCCAGCAAATAGCACCAGAACCGGACACCAGAGTCCGAGGCTGTGCAGGGCCTAACGTCCCAACAGCCAATACCGGAGGGTGAGAGATTCCAAGTCTCCCAGCCACGCAAGTGTCTGGAGGCACAGCAGTATAAGGAGTCCAGGAGCAGTCGCCAGGAAAGTAGGGCTGGAAAAGGGCTCAAGCTGCCTGCCATACCTGCACAACGCAGGAAGAGAGAGGGCCACAGATCAGCTTTAGGCAGCAGCAGGGACCCGCTGAAGGAGTGCAGTGGGGAGGCCTCAGAACTTGCAGAGTGAGGAGAACCCCGACTTGCTTCCAGGTTTCACGGACTCCAGTACCAATCACCTAACAATGTCCCGGGCTTGTACCTGCATTACCAGTAAAGGACCTGAGTAATTATAAGGGTTCCAAGGGCACTGCAAATCAAGGTTGGGATCAGCCTAAGGGTGTCAGGACCAAATACGATAAATTCAAGAGAAAGCAACACACCAGGATAAAGCGATCACCAATATAAAGTGCAAGAATATTACAAATTTTATTCAGAGAAAACACACATACAAACTGCTTAGAATAAAACCAATTAAAAACAGGTGGGTATACAAACCCTTCATATCAAAAAATGGCACCTCAAAACCAGTCACTGTGTACAAGTGTCAAATTCAAAATACCCAATATTCTATGATAATTGTTGGTCCAAAAATCAGACCATAATAAAGGAATATTTCAGTATTAAAAACTGGGTGAATTTGCAACACATCAATTATGGTGTCACATGTGATGGAAAACAAAACACGGTCATGTAAGCTCTTCACATAAGCAGGTGAGACAATGCTAATCAGTGTGAGTGGCTGGAAATAACCCTAATCCCTTTGTCACTTAAAGGGAACCAACCACCCCAAATGACCCCCCCGGACTAATAATATCGTTCCCTACTTGCAGCACATACATGTGCTGCAATGTTTTTTGCTAAAAAAACTGCTTTTTAAAACTTAAGATAATGCTTTATAAACTTTATACCGAAGCGACGGGTGGGCGTTACTTACATGGGGCTAAAGCCGGTTGCAGCTGCCACTCATTCTCCTCTCTGGCTCGCAGCAGTAACGGCCAGCCCTTTTTGCAGCGTCCCAGGCTGGTGCACGGGATGTTATGCCCGTGCACACGTCATCAGCTACAGCCGGGTTGCGAGCGCGCGCTCTGACTTCCTGCGCTCGGCTGTGGAAGTCAGAGCGCGCGCTCGCGACCCGGCTGTAGCTGATGACGTGTGCACGGGCATGACATCCCGTGCACCAGCCTGGGACGCTGCAAAAAGGGCTGGCCGTTACTGCTGCGAGCCAGAGAGGAGAATGAGTGGCAGCTGCAACCCGGCTTTAGCCCCATGTAAGTAACGCCCACCCGTTTCTTCGGTATAAAGTTTCTAAAGCATTATCTTAAGTTTTAAAAAGCAGTTTTTTTAGCAAAAAACATTGCAGCACATGTATGTGCTGCAAGTAGGGAACGATATTATTAGTCCGGGGGGGTCATTTGGGGTGGTTGGTTCCCTTTAAAGATCTAGCAGTCAAAGGTACAGATACAACAATAAATCCCTATTTAAACAAGGGTAAATGCAACCTGAAGCAGAGCAAACCCGCTGTCAGTCAAACCTAGGGAAATCCACCGCAACCCGGTGTCACAGTATATAGCTTACTGGCCTGGGGTGCCAGCTGAGCCCAGGCATTTCGTCGCCACAAGGGGCGACTTTGTCAAGGATGCAGTAAATATGCTAGCTATCTGCTATATATACACAATAAGTTACCTCATAATTGTGCCCATCTGTATGCTGTTAGCATTGTAATCCGGCCGCGGCCATTACGGCGTCCTGAGACCGGAAATGCGTCACCGGAGATGAATCCCGGGAGCCTTGCTTCCGGGTCAGATCGCGGCGCACTAGTGCGACACTCGCAGGAGGGGTAACAGGCTTCAATAAGAGCATCGATATGGTGGTGTCACGGGGCACGGATGACAGGGTGGAGGCCACGCGCAGACGATCCCAGCGTTTGGCCCACCAGCCATAATGGTGGAGGATGGTCCGTCTCTTTCAGGAGCATTTACCTTCTGTGTTGATGGAAAGAAGGTGTGATGAGATCTCTCTATTATGGGGAGACGGCTGTGGAGGTCTTGCGCTCGGTCTGGTTTTATCCACCAATGTTGTAGGTCACTAGGACCCAGCAGACTCCTTCCACCTTTATAAGGAGGTTCATTACCCTTCCTCGGTGCAGGTGATAGTTCCTTGTGCACACTTTATCCTTGCTCCAGCAGAAGCTGAGATTGTGGAGGTTGCTGTGTTCTGCTGTCAGATAAGTGTTTCCTTTTCCCAAATGTCTGTCTTCCCTGGTGTTTGTCTTTAGTTGATAGTGGAGGGGTCTAGTGAACCTCTCCATCTGATCCTTAGATAAGATAGATCTAGGATCAGAGAGGGACGAGGTTCGTGGTCGGCGACAGTTGAGGAGACTGTATAGGGACGTTAGGGCAGACAGGGTCAGCTCTAGGAAGTCTAGGGGTCACCGTCTCCTTCTTGTGCCCTTAGCATTAGGGACTCCTGATCCCCCCCCCCCGTCGTTATCCTACGCTGGGTGTCTTCCCCACTCCCAGCGTGACATTATCACCTGCCATAACTGTAAGTGAAGGAAGGGGAGGATTTGATTTTCTTTCCTTTCCTTATGGATCCTGTGTCTGCTTTGGCCCAGCAGCTGCAGACCTTGTCTTTGGAGGTTGCGGACCTTCGGTCGGCGCTGCAGGGACCACAACCGCAAAATGGTGTCTTGGGGAATTAAGCAGTGGGTCCGGCCAGACCGGAACCTAAGGTTGCCCTCCCTGACAGGTTTTCAGGAGGCAGAGACAAATTTACTGTGTTCAAAGAGGCCTGTAAATTATACTTTAGGCTTAAGCCGTATTCCACTGGTGATGAGCAGCAGCGGGTAGGAATTATTATATCATTGCTGCAGGGGGATCCCCAATCCTGGGCTTTCTCTCTGCCACAGGACTCTACTTGTCTCCAGTCTGTGGATGGATTTTTTGACGCCTTAGGCCTCATATATGATGACCCTGACCGTGTCTCTTTGGCTGAATCCAAATTGCGCCATCTCCACCAGGGGACTCGGTCGGCGGAATCATATTGTTCTGAGTTCCGCAGGTGGGCTATGGACACAAAGTGGAACGATCCGGCTCTCAGGAGTCATTTTTGCCAGGGTCTTTCAGAAAGACTGAAGGATGCCCTGGCAGTGTATGAGACCCCCCCGTCCCTGGAGGCAGCTATGTCGTTGGCTATTCGCATGGATAGACGCCTCCAGGAGCGGAGGGGTAGACCTCCTGCAACTGGGGGCCCTTCTCATGGTGGTTCCTTGTTGCCGGGTGGTCACTCGGAGGGCGAGTCATTTCTCCCGAGGGGGGAGGAACCTATGCAGCTTGGAGGAGCGGCGGCCTCGAGGCTCTCCTCCGGTGCCTCCCGGGGCAGGGGGAAGGGGGTCTGTTTTTTCTGTGGGAAAGGAGACCATTTTATCGGGGCCTGTCCCTATGCTCCTAAACGGACTAGGGTGCCGGGACCTCATGTGACTATGGGGGGTGTGGAGGTGGTCGAGCGGGAGGTGTGTGTATCCTCCGTTTGTACTTCCCATTTTCTCCTGAGTGCAGAGGTGGCGCTAGAGAGCAAAACGGAAGGCATTTCTGTGTTTGTGGATAGTGGTGCGGGGATCTGCATGGTGGATGCTCGTTTTGTACACGCTCATGGGCTTAACCGCTGTTTATTGTCTCGCCCCATCCGTATCTATGCCATCGACTCAGCCCCTCTTGCTCAGGGTAGTCTCACACATATCGTACATAACATTAAGTTAACGGTTGGATCCCAACATCAGGAGACGTTATCTTGCTATGTCTTAGACGGTCTCCCCGCTCCCATTGTCCTGGGCTTGCCATGGTTGATTAAACATAATCCCGTAGTGGATTGGCAGTCCAGGGACATTGTGGAATGGAGTGATTTTTGTTCGGAGCATTGTTTGGCTACATCCCTTTCGGTGGTATCTGCTGAATCTCTGCCCCCATTCCTATCGGAGTATGAGGATGTGTTCTCAGAGAAGGGGTGCCGAGACTTGCCCCCTCATCGGGCATATGATTGCCCTATCAACCTCGTTCCCGGAGCTAAACTGCCCAAAGCTAGGATGTTTACTATATCTGGTCCCGAAAGACAAGCAATGAAGGATTTCATTTCTGAAAGTCTGGAGACGGGACACATTAGGCCCTCCACGTCGCCGGTTGCGGCTGGTTTCTTTTTTGTGAAAAAAAAAGATGGGGGCCTCCGTCCTTGTTTGGATTTTCGGGAATTGAATCGGATTACTGTCCGTGATCCATACCCCCTCCCTCTGATCCCTGATTTATTTAGTCAGGTTGTGGGTGCCAAATGGTTCTCCAAGTTGGATTTGAGGGGGGCCTACAACCTGATTAGGGTCAGAGAGGGGGATGAATGGAAAACTGCGTTTAATACCCCGGACGGCCATTTTGAAAGTCTCGTAATGCCGTTCGGGCTCACTAACGCCCCGGCGGTTTTCCAACATTTTGTCAATGATATTTTCCATCATTTGGTGGGTAGATTTGTAGTTGTTTACTTGGACGATATCTTGATCTATTCTCCCGATATGGAGACGCATCAGTCCCATGTCAAACAGGTGTTGCAGGTCTTACGGGACAACAAACTGTATGCTAAACTCGAGAAATGTGTTTTCGCCGTTCAGGAGGTTCGTTTTTTGGGGTACCTCTTGTCGCCGTTGGGTTTCCGGATGGATCCGGAAAAGGTCCGGGCGGTGCTAGATTGGGAACAGCCGGACAATCTACGGGCATTGCAACGTTTTTTGGGGTTTACCAATTTTTACCGTAAATTTATTAAGAACTATTCGGTACTGGTGACGCCTCTTACGGACATGACTAGGAAGGGGACGGATTTTTCTGAGTGGTCTGATTCTGCTCGCCAGGCTTTTTCCTCCCTGAAGCGTTGTTTTGCTTCCGCGCCTGTTCTTTGTCAGCCCGATCTTTCTCAGCCCTTCATTGTGGAAGTGGATGCGTCTGAGGTGGGGGTGGGGGCTGTGTTGTCGCAGGGCCCTTCGCCTGGGAGATGGGTGCCCTGTGCGTTCTTCTCCAAGAAGTTGTCTTCGGCCGAGAGGAATTATGATGTGGGTAATAGGGAGCTGTTGGCTATTAAGTTGGCTTTTGAGGAATGGCGGCACTGGCTGGAGGGGGCTGTCCATCCCGTCACGGTTATTACCGACCATAAGAACCTGTCTTACCTTGAGTCCGCCAGGCGTCTCAATCCCCGGCAGGCCAGGTGGTCTTTGTTTTTCACGAGATTTAATTTTACCGTCACCTACCGTCCGGGGGTTCAGAATGTGAAGGCGGATGCATTATCGCGTAGTTTTCCGGGTGGTAGTACTCATGAGAGTCCCGTCCCCATCTTGCAGGAGGGGGTGGTTGTTTCTGCTCTTTGCCCTGATCTAGAGGGGGAGGTGTTGAAGCTTCAGGGGGGCGCCCCTGCCTCCTGCCCTTCTGGGAGGCTTTTTGTGCCGTTCTCTTTGCGCCTCAGGGTGCTGTCAGAGCATCACGACTCTGTACTGGCGGGGCATCCGGGCGGTAGGGCCACTTTCGATCTCTTGTCTCGTCGCTTTTGGTGGCCGGGGTTGAGGAAGGACGTAGCGGAATTCGTATCCGCCTGTGGTGTGTGTGCACGTGCTAAGGTTCCGCATACCCGTCCGTCTGGGTCTCTCGTGCCATTGTCTATTCCTGAGAGGCCATGGACACATTTGTCAATGGATTTTATCACCGATCTTCCGGCGTCTGCGGGCAAGACGGTGGTACTGGTAGTAGTAGATAGATTCAGTAAGATGGTTCGCTTTGTGGCACTGCCCGCACTTCCTAATGCTCGGACTCTGGCACAGGTGTTCGTAAGTGAGATTGTGAAGCTTCATGGGGTTCCCTCCGATGTGGTTTCTGATCGCGGTACTCAGTTCGTCTCCAAATTTTGGAAGGCTTTTTGTACACGTTTGGGGATAACGTTGTCCTTTTCTTCTGCTTTTCATCCTCAGTCTAATGGTCAAACCGAACGTGTGAATCAGAATTTGGAGACTTACCTGAGGTGTTTTGTCTCTGACCATCAGGAGACTTGGGCAAATTATTTGCCCTTGGCCGAATTCGCCCTTAATAATCGTCTTCAGGAGTCCACTGGCAAGTCACCGTTCTTCGATGCATTTGGGTTTCATCCTCAGTTTGGTACTTTTAGCGGTACGAGTCCTTCCGGAGTTCCGGAGGAGGACCGTTTTACCTCGTCCCTCTCCTCGGTTTGGCGGGGTGTACAGCGTAGCTTGAAGCTCTTAGGTGACAGGTACAAACGTATGGCTGACAGGAAGCGTGCGCCAGGTCCGGACCTATGTGTGAATGACTACGTGTGGTTGTCTACCAAGAATGTGAAGTTGAAGGTGCCCTCTTGGAAGTTGGGGCCCAGGTTTATTGGCCCCTATAGGATAACCGCCGTTATCAATCCCGTGGCATTTCGTCTTGCGTTGCCTCCTGCTCTTAAGATTCACGATGTGTTTCACAGGTCGCTCCTCAAGCCGTATGTGCCGTCGTCTAACCCATCTCCTTTGCCTCCTGAGCCCATCTGTGTGGCGGGGAATCTGGAATTCGAGATCTCGAGGGTGGTTGATTCTCGCATGTTGCGCCGTTCTCTTCAGTATTTGGTGCACTGGAGGGGGTACGGTCCTGAGGAGCGGATGTGGGTGCCGACGTCGGAGGTGTCCGCCGCAAGGCTGGTCCGCGCTTTTCACCGTTCCCATCCGGATAAGCCTGGTCCTGAGTGTCCGGGGGCCACTCGTAGGAGGGGGGGTACTGTCACGGGTGGCACGGATGACAGGGTGGAGGCCACGCGCAGACGATCCCAGCGTTTGGCCCACCAGCCATAATGGTGGAGGATGGTCCGTCTCTTTCAGGAGCATTTACCTTCTGTGTTGATGGAAAGAAGGTGTGATGAGATCTCTCTATTATGGGGAGACGGCTGTGGAGGTCTTGCGCTCGGTCTGGTTTTATCCACCAATGTTGTAGGTCACTAGGACCCAGCAGACTCCTTCCACCTTTATAAGGAGGTTCATTACCCTTCCTCGGTGCAGGTGATAGTTCCTTGTGCACACTTTATCCTTGCTCCAGCAGAAGCTGAGATTGTGGAGGTTGCTGTGTTCTGCTGTCAGATAAGTGTTTCCTTTTCCCAAATGTCTGTCTTCCCTGGTGTTTGTCTTTAGTTGATAGTGGAGGGGTCTAGTGAACCTCTCCATCTGATCCTTAGATAAGATAGATCTAGGATCAGAGAGGGACGAGGTTCGTGGTCGGCGACAGTTGAGGAGACTGTATAGGGACGTTAGGGCAGACAGGGTCAGCTCTAGGAAGTCTAGGGGTCACCGTCTCCTTCTTGTGCCCTTAGCATTAGGGACTCCTGATCCCCCCCCCCGTCGTTATCCTACGCTGGGTGTCTTCCCCACTCCCAGCGTGACAGGTGGTGAGAGCATGCGCAGAGCAGCTCAGGCCGGAGATAGGGATAAGGCTGTATGGGGGGCATAAAGCGGTACAGTGTGAGTTGCCCAGGAATTAAAAGTAGAGAAATAGTTAAAGTTGTATACATTGTGATGGATTTACAGCAGAATGGGTGAGCAAGAAAGGGATTTTGAGATGAATTGAAGACAAAGTTGTCTTGCAGAAAAATTTGCATATATCAATGTTATTGTGTATAGAGTAGAAAAAAATAGAAAAATAGAAAAAATGATGAAACAACTGCTGTATGGGTACCAAACAGACAGACCCCACAACTGTAGTGTCCCATAGTACATACCATTAGATAGTATAGTGTAAAAAGAATATAAAAGGTTGATGTTGGCAAACCTGCCAGCATACAGCCTCCAGGATCCTGGATAATAAAGAGAAAGATTATAAAAATAATTTTTCATATGTAAAAATTACCTAGGGAAGTAAATAGCTTTCCCTAACAAATCAGAACAAATCAAAATCATTATTATATGTTCTCTTGGTACTGTCTCAAGGGACAAAAACCAGAACATAAAGAAACAGATGTTGAAAAAGAGTTTTTTCTTAGATAACTTAATAGAGATAGATCACGAAGACACACCATGCACCACCTTTATAGCAATTTCTACTGTGAAAAAGACAGTAAAGAGTCATTAGAGAATCTCAGGATCAGAATTCGGACCCCTTCATTAATAAGTTAGCAAAGTTCAGCTATATCCTATGTATGTTTTCATAGCGGAATCAAATAGGCGCGGAAACAAGAGACATTGTGATGGAACTGAGGTGGATCCTATTAGGTTTGTTTGTAAAACCCATTATATAATAGCTCCTCATTAAGACCTCTTGGGGCCAAACTCTTCAGTTCATAGATCCATTTAGATTCAATTTTTAGAAGCTCAAGTCTGATATTACCTCCACGGCTAACTTATTAATGATGGGGGATTAGTGCTTCATGAACATGAATGGAACCATACTAAAAGATCTTCTGGATCAAGTGATGAAATTTTAACAATAACAATGGATAACAATGAAACACAGGGCTTTATGTACAGGGCGGGGGAAGGGTGCACAGTCCAAAAAAGTCTAATATTATATATAAGGAAGGGACTGGCATCACCAATGTTAAGGTGCAAGCAAAAAAACCAATATATTACAAAAAGAGAAATTGCTGCAACACTAAACATAATAGGAATGTGGAAAAGCTAATGGCTAATGACTAAGGGATAACAATGAAACACAGGGCTATATGTACAGCTAAAGGGGATATATGAAATGGAATCAC